>JAPZDY010000022.1:9576649-9593369 GCA_029783645.1 Ctenochaetus hawaiiensis
ATTTCCACTGATGATTTAAGAGTTCTCCAGACACTCGTGAGGCTCAGGGAGGCTAATACACTTTTCATTATCCCTGTCAGAGCTACCAGGAACAATTGATTATCGTTATTATAGGAGTGATGATAGTTGAGATAATTACCAGGGAAAGCGATGATCTACTACCACAATTAAAACCCAAACAGGGTGGTCCCAAGGCACATTGGAGCTTTCATTTACACCAAGTTTGTTTATTCAAGTTTCAGACTTGAGTCAAAACCAACTTTATCACCACCCAAAGGACACAAGCAGGCAATTAAACCCACATGAAGTGAGTCAGGCGCATCCCTCACGAGTCACTCGAAACCTGTTTAAACTTTTCAATGTAAAGTGGATACTTTTGGGAAAAGTGTCATTGATAAAATGTTGAGGGATTTTGAGAACATCATTCAGCCTCCCCAAGTCCCAAACAAACACGAGCATGCAATCTAGCACTCTCAATCATTTAGGCACAAGATCCAACCACTTAATACCTCCATCAAAACTTGAGGAAATTTGTTGTTGGGTTGTCTGCAATAAAAGCTTGTGACTCATGAAAGACATTCAGAAATTTAGGAGGTGCTCAGAGTTAAATAAGCTTCTGAATGTTTGGTTAAGTATAATCTAAAGTCTCTTAAAGCTGAACACTTGAGCACTTGGCAGTCAATTGAGAACCTTGACAAGTTTGCTTGCTTGCTCTTGTGTAAAACATTTTAGGGTTGTCATGTCCCTTTAAACAAGTCTACTCATGTGTTAGTTCTTTTCTAAAGGGTAAAAAAATCACTTCATGTTTTTCTGCCCTGAAAAAGGTGTATTTTTTCTCCCAAACATACGCAGATGGGTAATAGATTTTCAGTGACAGTTCTCCTGACAGAATTAATTGTAAGGATGGATACAAATCCTTTCAGGCGACTGAGAAGAGCCCCAATTTGGCCGCCTCTTCTCCCTTTCAATGCATGATGGGAAGGCAGAGTGATAGAAGTGCACATCAAAGGTTTAATGGCTGTTCAGCCCCAGTTAGGAGGTATCAGTGGCTTCAGGCTATGTCTCGTCTACGCTAGTTTGCTCCAAATCTAACATCCAACTTCAGCATTAAGCTTTGACAGTACATTAGGCTGTGAGAGTTTTCTGCTCTCTATTTTAATTTAAGGTTCGTGATTTATCCACAAAGTACTTTAGTTTTTGAGTCACTTTAATTGAGTATTGCCATGTTATGCTACTTTCTATACTTTATGTGTGAATTTATTTCAAGGAAAACATCATCGTTTTTACTCCACTACATTTATTTTACCGCTGTAATTGTTAGTGTCTTTTATAAAAAATACAGAAAGTGAACTTGAAAATATGACCAGTGGACTTCCTGCAGCCTGTGAAGTCGTTAGCGGCTCCACCAAAAGAGAGATTTTGCCTCTTATCTTCTCAGATAATTTACTTCTGATAAGTGCTCAAGACCAAAAGATATAAAGCTAGTCAATATTTCAAAAATAAGCACAGATTAGAGAAAAAAATATATAGTGCAGGCTTGTGCAAAATTCTTCTTCTTCTTTTTCTTCTTCTCCTTCAATCATGTTGCAGTTCCTCAGATCTTTCTCTTGAACCTTTAGAAGTGGTCCATCTCCTTATCTCTAGTGCAGGGAACCACTTAAACAACAAAACGTATATAAAGTTAAAACTGTCGCCACAACAGTAAAATGCTGCTTCCACACTGGTGCAACACTATAAATAATCTATTAATTTCCATGCACTAATATCTCAGTCAAGAGCACTTTTGATACTTGATCATAATTTTAAATGCAGAACTGCTGCTTGTAATAAAGTATTTTATATCGTGATACTTTCTCTGAATGATTTTAAAGTTTTTTACACCTCTTGCAATGAACAAAACATTACTGATCAAAAACAAGGTAGTTTATTTGTTTACAAAACGTGTATAGCTGATCATGAAGGTTTGTGATTAAATTTGGAGAACAACTGGCCCTGATTATATTTAATCAGAATAACTACATTGTCTAAGCTGAACATCCTCGCCTCACTATCAGCCAATCGGCAACAGTGAGCCCCTTCCCCTTCCAGCGGGTGAGGACGCTGCAAGCGAGAGTGACTTTGAAGACAAGTGAGGTTGGTTTATTCAATTATTGTGTCCTGATGATAAAATGGGAGCAACATAATGGCTTGATTAATTTCCTTATCACGGTGAGCACAAAGAGTAATTACAACCAAATCCACCGCTTGGTGAACCACACATCAATCAAATTAAAGCAGTCTCCACTCGCCAGCAATCACTTTCAAATAGGACAAATGAGTCGATTGGCTCAGACCTTCACCTCCGGCCAGGGAAGTGTTTACCTAGGAACTGTAACTCCGAACAGAGGTCACTCAGGGCGATAAGAAAGCTCTGAACATGTCAGACATCTTAATAAAAATGCAGTGTGTACAATTATAATGCCAGTATGTTAGTTAATTTGCGATCATTAAAGCTAACCACAGACTTGACGGCTTGCTGCTTTAAAGCGGCAGGAAAATTGCATTAATGTGAAGCTGCAGCCAGATGTCAACACATAATAACAAATGACCTCCAATCACATCCACAACCACAAACCACATAAAGAGGTGGTTACAGTGCAGGTACCATAAAATTCTGCATTCGTTTGTGTGTGCATGCGTGCATGTGTGTGTGTACACGCGTGTGTGTGTATGTGTGTGTTTGCCTCTGTTCTCTTCACTGTTATTATTGAGAATATTTGGTGAGATGAGTGTCAGTAACATTTTGTAGGTGAATAAAGGTAATAAAGTGTGACCTCTGACCTCTCAGTCCAAATATGACTGCTATGCCACAGAAAGAAATTGTGAATTTTAGGATTTATTCATCTGAAATAAATGTTTTTTGCCAAAAGGTTCGCATTAGTCACACTTTAAAGCTAAGCACTAGTTTTTCTAAAAAATAGGCACATGGACGGTGATTTAACAATATCTTCAATTGCTCTGAAGGCATTTCCAGAATACAAAACCCTCCTCAACCTGGATGAAAAATATTTAAGTCTGCTGCACGACTAAAAAAAATTTTTGATCTGTTTTTCATCTGTTTTCAAATGTATAACCTTTTTTTCTAACCCAAATGAAGATGGTAGCCTCTTAATACTCTTAATACTTTGATCTTAATGTGTAGCACTTTTTAAAAGCAAGTAATAGAGTGCTCAAGAAAACACATAAAAGCAGTAGGTGTTAGGTGCAATAAAATGCAATAGTTAAGATTAAATTAAAGAGCAGTTTAACAGATAAGATAAAGAAGAACAAATGCATTAAAAGGATAGAATTAAACAGTTTTAGCTCTTAAATAATGACCCTGATTGAAAAAGCTTGTTCTCCTCTGGTTTTTACCCAAGACTTAGAAATAAAATAGTCTCACATAGTCCCGCTCTCCTCAGCACTCTGTCATCTTCGGATAAAGATCTGGTTGCACCCATTATTGTTTTTCTGACTTTAAACTTTAATTGATGTTTGAATTTCTTTAAGTCAATCACAATTGTTGTGAGCAGCACTAAGCCCAGGATGCACAGATGGTTACAAGATAATGACACTAACATAATAATAAGTTAAACAGTCACATAATGCATGGCTTACACCTCAAATTCATATCCTAGGTGTCAGATTACACATAAAGAGGCCTACAAAATAATCTCAAGCTGCAATCAGACACAGATATAGGTCTCCTCATGCTTAGCAGAACAGATCATTTCTTAAATTCAAAGTTCAAATTTGAATTTAAAATCAAATTTTAGAAAAAAAAACAGTTAATTATGTGCAGACAAAAAGTGCATAAGGATTCACCTCAAATTTGTCTCAAAATTACTGAGATGTGTTAGTCATTCACCTTGTGTTTTTTTGTAATGATCTGTTTTTTTTTCAATCTGAGGAAAGTGACTCATCAGTCTACATTCTGCATGTTACTGTATGTTACACTTATGGTTTTCAAAAAACTATAAGTGTTGTTTATCAAATTGTGATTTGATGGTTATAAATTATACAGTAAACTAGGTACCTAGTCACCTCTAGTATTCACAGTTTCTCCTTCATAAAAGTGCCCACTGACTGTCCCTTTAATGAGAAAGAAATAGTTTAAACAGTAAAGCACAGTAGAAATTAAAATAATGCTACAGCTGTGTGGTAAGAAAACAATATCATTTTAAGAAAAAAAATTACACTGTGTCAGCATTGATAAAACCTCCTTAATGCAGGCTTTTATTAAAACTACTTTAACCAGACAGCCTGGAGGTCTTCCTTTAGCTAATCAGCTATTATATTAATGAAACTATAATTTGAGGTAGAAAATTAAAAAAAAAAAATTCAGGTTTGACAAAGTAATGACTTACACATTTTGAAAAAAGAGTTAATGTTGGCAGAAAAATATCAGGCCATTTATCTCCATCTCTGATCTCCAACTTTTAGCATTAGAGTCACCTCATTTAAATATCCCTAGATGTTCCTCTCTAGAGTTATGCAAATGAGAACAGTAACATCAACTGGAGGATGAACTCTTTTGGAAAATAAATTCATTTTTTAGCCAGTGAATTATTGCCTTAAGGCTCCATTTGACTTGGGTAAACCTGCTGTATCTCATCGGCGGCTCTTTCTATTTGCCTCCCTTCCGCAGAGCTCAAATCACATCAAATCGCACTGCGAGCGCTCAGATTTATAAGAGCTGTTAGCGCTGTGGTTTATCATAGGAGCCAATGCAGGTTGAGAAGAGGGCAGAACTCGTTGAAAGAGAATATTGAAGAATGTCAACATTTGAATAATGCCTTAATTAGGGCTGTACCCATCCTAGAGTTTCATCAGCCAAAAGGGATTTGAATTTTCTTTTTTTTACATTTTTTTGTCCAGTTCAGTGCCACACTGAGCTCATATGCCACCTACATGGGTCTCATGTTCCTGTTCAGACTCACTTTTTAATGCTTCTCTTCGTCGTCTGTAATGAGAAAAAAATAGGGTCTCCTCACAGTCAGAGAAAGTAAAAGTGTGTGTCTCGCTAATTCAGTTACAAAATCCCAGACCAATGCAGGTTGTCTCTCCTGCCGGGCTGCTGACCTCACTATCACCTGCAGAGTCAATCCCACAGGACTGCAGTGGAAGAGGTTGTACCACCTTCTGGTTCAAAATTAGTTTAACCGACTCTGCCAATGTTCATTGCTGCAGCAGAGAGCAGAAAATACAACAGACCAGAGTCACGCCCCCACTTCTATCAGTCTTCTCCGCTTTCATTACAGTAAGACTTTTATTGAACACCATTAAGCAGCAGTAAGCAGCAGGCTGGGCTAATTTAACTGAGCTCTCCTCGTATGGACACACGCCCTGTGTCAGCCCTAAGTTTGTGTTGCTGTAAGACTTCATGACTAACTGAAATCATAACACAGTTTGTTGTCGTTCAAGACAAATTTACAGCCCGTCATGCTGTATTTCCTGTGTACAACACACCTAAAAAAAAATGTATGATGATTTGACTGACAAAATGAGAGTTGACTCTGGGTCATCATAATGTGATTTGAATTGCTGACTTTAAGGAGCACTCCTAGTTTTCATCCAATGTGCTGCCTCTGCAGAGTTTGTGATCTGGGTAGAAAATGTCTTAATGGATGCTGACATGTCAGATGCGGTCACATGTATGCATCAGAGCTGTCTGCCTGGTAATATTTTGTGAGCGTGAGCTCATGTCACAGTCAGGACAGCTGCAGCACTTCCCTGTGAATTGGAAGCTGAAGCTCGAGGCTCTGACAAAAAAGGCTCCATTCCCCGTATCCGCTGCCTTACATTTCATTTCTGTTACATGCCAGTTTGGCAAGAGAAGCGAAACGTCGAGCAAAGTTTATTCCAGTGCGGAGCGTGCAGCCAAAGCCAAACGGAGTAATCAGCAGCAGTTCAGCTTCAATATCAGAGAAAAGGGATTTTCAGAAGGGCATTAAGACTGCCACTCCCCCCTCCCCCCAGCAAACAGCAACATGCACAACAAAGCTTGCCTGACTTTTGATTAGCCCTCAAACCTCATATGAATGCCAACGCTGTGGCGCTGTTATCACCATCATGATCATCATCATCATCACTGTCATCATTGTTGTTATGCCCGTTGCGGTCAGAATCACAACACATTTAGAAGACGAATAACTCTGGTGTCTCACGGTCTTCTCATCCCTGATGGTTAACATCTAAACCGTTAGTGTTCCTCCGCTTCCACGCGTCATAAACCTTATATGTGTATCAATTACTTGCTTCCAAATCATGTTAGAAGTGATTAGAAGGTTCTTTGTGCAAAGGCAGAGGGAGGGAAGCGGGCATAGTTGGGTTTAATTAGCTGCTTGTGAGGCGTACTTCCTCATTGCACTTCTTCCTGTGTGAAGGAGATTACTGAAGAGCCTTCTGCAGATGCTAATGTATGTGGAGTGCAGCGAGCAATAATCATCGCACCCTGTGTTTAATTAGCACAACTATGACACCAGAGATGAGCAGCGCGCCAGGAGGAAGTTGCTGAGGAAAAATGCCTGTGGGGGGAGATTGGCAGGAGGTGTTCCTTGACCAAAAAGAAGTAGACATGGAGTGAAGCCTTTCAAAAAAATGGGAAACAGGCCTGCAAGTCAATGCTGTGAAAGGGGTCTTACTTTTCTCCAATGAAATCTAATTAGCTCACTCAATTAGCAGCTGACAGATGGCTTCAGGATTGACATTTCAGTTGCTCAATTTTTGACTTGGAGTTCTGAGTTTTACAGAGGAACTTTAGCTAACATTCTCAACTTTAGCAACGCACCTCTACTGGTGAATACAGAGAATAGACAGGAAACTAAAACCGCCATCTGGCTCAAACTTAATCAGCCAATTAAGGAGGTAATATTTACCAGCAACTGCAAAGAAAACTGTAAATAACTTTCTTTATGACACTGAAGCTAATTTAGAATGTGCATTGACAGACCAGCAGGAATAGCTCTGTGCATTACGGACCTTCTGTGCTCCCTTTTGCCACTTTTCCTTCCAATTATCCACCATCACGTCTCCTTGTAGTTGCTCTTTGGGAAGACTTCCTACCATTAACTAAAGGGTTTCTCCGCACACCTGTCTGAATGCAAAGACCATCCATGGTCAAGCAGATTGGGACTCTACATTTCGCTATTTCAATCCCTCCCTTCGGCCTTAATGAGCTGTTAGAGTTCCACACTAATTTGTGTCAGTAAACATATCAGGTTAGCAGCCGGCCATGACAGGCAGAATGAAACTCAATGGGCCAATCGACACCACGGTGTGGGAGAGAGAGTGAGGGAACTCCTGACAGGATCTGGATATACGCTGGTAATTAGAGAGCGTGTTCAGAATGAAACCAATATGTCCCATTACCTTCGACTTTCTCTCTTTTTTTCTTCAGTCTAATTCTCAGATGTGACACTCTTTCCTATGCAAAATAGCCCTGTGAATTATTCACAAAGGCCTGCTCATGACCATGTTTCACACTATCCCTACCCTCATTAGAGAATCAACATCAGTGGACTATAAAGTGGACCAGGGATTAGAATAAAGAGGCTTTTTCCGTCCCTATAGGAGGAGTGTGCAACCTGGCAGGGAGGAGTGAGGCTTAAAATCACATCACAGGTAACATCTGGATTACTGGATAACTTGTGTTCTCACCATTCTCTCGGATTTTAGTCTCCACAATCCTGTTTAAATTACCAACAGGCATGTTTATAATAAATTACACTGCTGCCAGGAAATGGCTCACAGTTTAGTTGATGATTGGATTCATGGAATTCAATTTATTCTGAATTATACCTAAAATTGAGCTGCCTGCCTTAGGGAGTGAAATGGATGCAAAGACAACTTTCTTTTAAAAACCAACAAACTTGCTCAGAAAAGTTTTGAAAATGAAAAGTTAAACATGCAGCACCACCACTGAGAACAGCGCTTAAGATGCACAACATAAGGCATAAGTAGCTTCATAAACTATTTTTAGGTTTCTCACCAACTCAAATTACAAGACATCTGTCTTTTTTTCCCCCTCAACCGTGCTCATCACAGTTTTCACACCATGCACTCTGTCTCACCATGCTGGTTTTTGGCTCTGAGACACGAACAGGTAAACTATCCTCATGATCCTTCCTTGTGCTCTCATCACTGCTTCATCTTTGCCACCGCTCAGGTGTGGCACGTGGGGCAGATGGAGACACAGCATCCAACAAATACAACAGATCCAGCACAATTTTGATGCTATAAATGTACCTTACTAGATGCCGTCATATGTTATCTCCTGCCAGCTAACTCCCCACTCTCCTCATATGCTTGTATCAGACCTCCGGGCTCGTTTCATCTTCGTTCCTGTGCTGCTTTAACCTTCTGTCTCTGTCTATTTGAGTGTCGTCCAAGACGTTGAGTTGGTTTTTGCAAGCAGAGCTCCGCAGTCCTGTACCACCCGCTGTCTGTGGTGTATCAGAGTCAGGACCCCCTCCCACGTCTGCTGCTACACCGGTCCATGTGGGCTGTTACATGGTCACGGGTGTCATATCCTCAGTGTAATCTCTCTTTCTGCATCTCTGTTCTTTTTTCCTCTTTGTTTGCTTGACTGCATTCTTTGTTCCATGTGCTGTCTCTGTATCTGCCGCATATATCTCCACTCATATCATATTCCAGTGTCTTCAGAGAAACATTTTTTAAAGCAGTCTGTTGCAGAAACCTTATAGCAATCTTTGCAAAATTTCTGTTACTTCCTAACACCCCAGCATGTCCACTGCTCACACAAAACACTGTTTAAAAGGAGCGATCCTCCATGCTGCCCACAGCACTCTGTATATGTGCGAACAAAAGTGCTCTGGTGTGGGTTACTAGCTTGCGTCTGCTTTGCAACCTGGCATTAACATCTAAAATAATCATCTTAAAAATGGAGCAGGGCATGCAGAATGTGACGACAACAGAGAGCAATCAAGACACCCGCTGACTTCCCCTTCCTTCAGTCACCTCTCCCCCCTCCGTGCTAATCAGTGTGGGTGCTGCTGGCTGTCTGGTTGGCTTGATCTGATTTTGAGACAGACATGCTGTTAGTCTGCGAAAGACAAGCAGAACCTACACAATATGTCCTTATTAGAGGTGGCATGATTGTCTAGTGATCTATTATGGTCTATGTGTTTAAAAAGGTATGAGAAAGAGAAACTTATTCCTATAAGCTGCAACAGTTTTTTCACATTTGACTTCTCTCCAAAGGTGGAGACATTCTTGACTTTTATTGTTGGAAATGTAATCTGCTCACATACTTGACTAAGTACTATGTATCTTACTAGGGGGAAACCACAAATAGGCCACCCCATGGCACTTAGACATGAACTCAGATTGTAAAGAACTTTCACTTTTACAGTGTATAACACTAGGAGGTTAACATTTTATTAATTCTGAGATCGAGGCTGAAAAATGCAGCAACACTATTGTGGACCCTGTCGTACACACACACTGCCCCTATCGTTTATGTGAGTAGATGCCAGGCTTTCATTTTTGAAGGCATGCACAACCACCATTTCAAACAGCTGCAGGATATGTGAGGAAGCATCATGTGCACACAAACACACTGTTAAAAGCAGGTTTATCTCCGGCTAAAGAGAGCTACACCTTGTACCCCTTGAGCTCTCTCTAGTATGATAAATTCTTCATTGCCTGTGTCTGTTGATGTCTATTTTTAAGCATCTGTATCATAGTTTACCCAAATCTCAACTCCGATCAGAAAACCTTCATTTTTTCAGGTAATATTCAGCGTTACCTTACTTTTACTTTTGTTTTAAATCTTTTTTTCTGCAGCCTATCTACAAAATAGAGAATCTTGCTTAAAATGCTGAGAAAATAGGTCAATAATGTAATTTCAATAAATATTCAGCAACTCTTCTGATAAGTTTCTTTTTAAAACAGACATTTGCTATTTTTTTCAGCTTTGTGGTTTAGATTTGCAGTCTGTCATCATGTAATATGAAAATAAGTTTGATATATTGTTGAGTTTGAACTGGTGGATGGAAGAGCTCAGCTGAGAAATGAATTGCAGATTAATTAAAATAAAAAAACTGTTTATTTGCAGCTCCACAGGCTCATTCACAATTATTCTGCGAGTTAAATCACAGATTTAGGTGCACTGGCAGAGGTTGGTGCCAGATGGAAATTTTACTACCTATCTGGCCTCTCAATTAGTTGTGAGATTTGTGTTGCAGAGACAGAGCTTGCATAACAAGCATGTTTAGTGCTGGTCTTCTATGATGCATTGTACATTTAAAATCCCTCCTCTACACAGCATGCATTTTGTCGGCTCTTTGAGCTGCACCCCGCAGAGTACAAGCAGAATTTACTTATTGCATCATAAACAGACCCAATGTGGAGCCACTCGCTCTTAAAAATGAAAGACAATATTCAATTAAAAGATTTTTTAATCAAAGGTCCCATCATTGTTTTAATACTCTCTGGTGTCTTGTACTATCTTGCAAATACATGGAAAAGATCATACATCAAGACTTTCACATGGCCATTAAATCAAACTAGTTCGATGACACACAGCAGATGCTAAAAAAACAATGATCCACAACACAGCTCCACTTCCTCCCTGGAGGGTTTCTAACCCTTCCTGCCGATGGCTGGAGGTGACCTCGGCCCATGTTGGTACACATAATTACCATTTCCCTACAGGGGAACCAGTAATCAATGAGAGAGTGACCTTCGCCTCTGTTTGCACCTCCTTCAAAGTCAGATAATAAATTGGTTCATCTCACCTCCCCTACCGAACGTGTTATTTAGAGGGCTATCTGAGGGAGTCCATTACCGTTTTATGGAAAGGAGGTTCATTCAATTTGCTGGCGACCCAATAAGAAGTTCTGTACGGATGCATGACGAGGGGCTCAAGGGCAAGTGAATTATTCCATTATCTTTAATGTGGGGGAAGGCAAACGGCGTCAAGGTCCTGAGGGAATTTATTTAGCTGTAACCTCTGTTCCTCAGGAGGAAACAATGACAGTAAATAACAAGTTACAAGTAGGATCCCACATGTGTATGCCTAATTGTTTTAATTGATTTAAAGAATGTATTCAGTTCTATAAAAAAAAGCATAAAGTAGTTTTCAGATACATAAAAATGTTACCTGTCCCTGATTAGACTTTTACAATTATTATTATATGTTTTCATTTATTTTACATGCTGTCAGCCTATTAGAATTACTTACTCCATCAAGTTGGTGATGACACTAACTTCTTTTTTGTATGTAAATGATTTCTGTCTTTTCCTCTGTTTGCTAAGCTGAAATAAAAACATGTAACATGTATGGTAATCTTTGTCCAGACTGTAAAATGTCCACTAATTTGTACCAGAACACTGTCTTTTTTTCTCTTTATTTCAGGTTAGATATGACAAACAGAAAACTGTAGTGGCATTTAATTAAAAAAGTGACACAGCCAAATGGATTGAAATGATTGGCTCTATTAGGTCTTCTTATATTTGGCTTAAACCTTATTAAAGGATAATCCCCCTCAAAGTCAAAGGTAGTGTTTAAAGGATTCAACATGCAGTTTGTAGTTAGTCTGCATGTTCTGTCTTAATGTTGATAAAAACCAGAGGTATAAACTGTAAAGTAACATGTACATACAGTCTTGTATAGTTGCTTATTACTTGTAGTTTCTATAAAACTGAAATTAGTGTCTTTTATAGGGTTCAAAGTTGTCCTGCACTGCAACTGCATGATTAAAGTGCCTACTTTAGCCCACTGTGGGGCGGTTTTAATTCAAACTAAATGTAAATCAGTTTTTTTTTTTTTCAAATTATACATCCTTGAACACCTACTATGTTAGAAACAGCTTCTCTTTTTTATGTTTCTTATTTTCAGAATTTAGCACCAAGATATAGTTTATCTCAGTTGGTAAGACACCAAGTTCTTGGCACATTTTGCCATGCGATTGATTAAATTAATTGATTTTGGCTTAAACAATAGCCACATTCTATTAATATATGACATTTGCTGTATTAAAAAGCTCTTCTGCTCTTTTAGTCTAAAGGTTAATGCTTTGTTTCATAAAAGCCGATTAACTTTAGGAGTTTTGCTTTATTTTAAGCCAGGATGACCATTTCTGCAATAAAACACTGAGGTAGTGTAACAAAATCAGCCTCAAGGCACCTCTAAGGCTAAGAAATCAGTACATAAAACCAGCTTAATTCCTCCAAAAACCAAAGTGCAAAACACAAAGTTGTGGTTTCAGAAGACTATACCAAACAAACAACAAAGTAGGAATTTTTTATGCTGTTTGTAAAAAACTAGAAAAGGACACCAGAAAACAAAATATCAGATTTTAACATAGGAATTTGCTGTTTGCTTCGTCTTTTTTACCCACAATCAATGTTGTTGTCTTTCAACTGTGACAATTATTGTCTAACCATAACAAAATAACAAATATTAAGCTACAGTGTTTCCCTGCCTGAACTACCTATTGTAACCCAAAGCATGATCTTTCCTACATCTATTTAACCAGTAATAATAATTACAGCAATAATAAACAATTTCATCTTTTAAGCAGTAATTTGCAACAACATCTGTGCACCACTGCTGCAGAGATGACGTCCTAGAGTCTTAACACCACCGTTTCATGTAATAATTTCAAAATGTTGTCTCCTCTCTTCTCAAAGAAACAACTATTGCTTTAATGACTAATTAGCTTTAAGTTCTTGCCTGTTCTCTTCATGATGTTAAAGGTCACTGTGGGAATTACAGGAACATTAATTAAATGAGTAATGACATAGAAATAATTATAAGGACAATTCTATTTTCCTCTCTCATAACCAAGTAGTCAGAAGGTCTCATTCTACAATGTTTCCAATACGATAACTCTCAAGGTGCTGACATCCATAAATGCAGCAGGACGTGTAGGCACACCAAACATATTGAATTCACAAGCTATTTTGAGAGCTCTATGAAAAGCATCATTGCTTCATAACATAGGTAAACAGGCGTAATATTATAAATTGCATATTTCATATCTTTATCCACTGAGCAGGACATACTGGGAAATAAGATATGGTAAAAAATAATCCCTTAAGGCATGTTTGAGGCATCTGGCGCAAAGCCTGTCAGCTGCTTTGAACTTTGTCAGCGTGTTGACAGCATGTTTTGTGTCATTCAGCTGGCAAACGCAGACGTTCTCAGGCAGCGCTGCTCAGAGGAGTGTGCACAGGTGTGAACTTGAATCTCTTCCTTTTGTCAAAGAAATCCCATAAACCCAATTTTACAGAGAGGAGGTAAAAGTAGGGGGAAGTGTGAGGTAAAAGTGACTCAGAAGTCCACTCTGCGCTCTCAGGGGAACAGGAGGAGACAGAGTTTAAAAGAAGGAGAGTGTGATCCTGCAGTGTGTTGAGCAGAAGCAGATTATGAAAAACAGAAGAGGCCTGATGAAAAGTGACTTAAGCCTTATTCACTCGGGGCCACGACAGTGCAGTACGACAGGAACTTCAAGCCATTAAAGAATGACCCTGTCAACCTCTGCATCCATGACCATGAAAATCCAAATACGTAAGCTGGGTTTTTTGAGGAGTTTATATATTTAAAATCTATTGTCTATATTCAAGGGAACTGGAATCAGGTTATAGCAGTTATGCACAACTGGTCAGGAGTGTTAATTATCAAGTCTAGCATTTTTTACTTTTTAAGCAAGGCAAGACACTGTCACGGTTTGTGTTTGTTGGCTTGTTTGTTGTTCTTTTATTTTTAAAAGATCACAACCGATCAGTCTTTATCAAGTAAACACAGTTGTCCCTTGAATGTGAATGTGTGAATTTTACAAATAGTTTGTGGTAGACTTGCTTGGATTTCTTTAAAACACTTTTTTTTTTTAAGTACCAGTTTTACTGATGGTGCTTCCTTTCATCTCACTGTATTGCTGCAGCATTGTTTCCCTGCTGTTTATATCAACACTGCTACAAACTCAGCAGCATGTATACATTTCGAAGAAATATCCTGCTGTTAATAAGGTTCGTTTCAGTCCCTCACCTAAATTATACAAACTGGGTTACTCGTTTGCATGACATTTCAAAATATAACTGTACAGAAAATTGACAATAACCTGGTTGCTCAACTTTTTTTTGCACAATAAAAAGGTGCTTTCATCTCTGCCTCAATGTTTTGGGCCAATTTACAAACGATAACATTTGTACTCTTTGTACTCTGTGTTAACTTAAGTCGTCAGGGAATGACTTTGCAGACAAATTTAGAAAGAGCATGGTGCTTTGAAGATTTGTTCATAAAAAAAGGGAAAAAATTATTGCAAAATCAGACCTGAAATTGAAAAATAACACTCGAGGGGAACCTGTCTCTGAAATTTGCCCTCAGACTTAAAACTTCAACATTTTGTTTTCAAAATGGTAGATTTGTGCAGAATTAAAATCCCTCTAAATCTTAGAAATTATTGTGAAACTATTTCACGTTGCTGAGAAATATCAGTCCTGTGGGAACGGGGAACAGGGCTTAAGGCCGGGATTAGCGCTGATAGCACAGGCGGTCATCCACAGTGATGACCCGAGGGCTAAGACGATACGTTGCTAACTGGCTTTTAGACTTGACTCCTCCAATCTGACGCACCCTAACCTTGGCGGCTGTCAGTCAGGCTGGAGGACTGTCCTCTCGCCTCAGAGTTTATGAGAAAAGATAGAGTGTCTGTGAGATTATTCCTCCTTTCCAATACCATATTAGCCCCTAATCTCCTGCCTCTCTCAGCCCATTCTCAACAGGATGAGGTGTCGTTAAGGGCAGCGACAGATGGAGAGAGGGATGGTGAAGGACTTTGCTGGAGTGGAGTAAATATGTCAATCACTCGAAGTGCTGAGAGGTTTTCTTGGAGAGGAGGAGAGGAAAGTCAACAAGCCAAACCTCCTCCTCCTCTCTGTCGTCTCTCCATCCAAAGTATTCAGACTCATTAAAACACCAAAACACAAATCGACTGGATGGCTTTTATGCAGAATGAGTTTTAATAAAATCTTTCCTTATCAACACACTCACACACACAGCAGTTTGGATTCATGTGCACCACCTGTATTTCAAAAGTGCTGCATTTCAAAAGCAGTTTTCATCAGGTTGAATAACGAGGCAAATGTGCAGAAAATCAAGGACTCAGATAAGTGGATTAAAAATAGACTCTATTCAGCTCTTTGACTTTGACGTTGATATCTCAGTGCATTAAGTTTTCCCTTTGGCCATCATGAGAAGGATTATGCCACCAGTCAAGATCTATTTGTTTATGCAAATCATCACTTGATAGGCCAACCCCCCCACCCTACCACCACCACCTAGACTGAATATATCAAACAGGATGAGGGCGTCCTGTTGTCAAATTGTAGCTGGCAGCTTGTTGTCTGTCACATGATATAACATATATTCTGCAGCCATAAGTTTTGAAGTAAGATTCAAACCTAGATGAAAGGTTAATGTGGAAGTTGATTGGATGAGGCAGATGCTCTGCAACTTCAGTCTCTGATTTTCACAAACATGGTTAAGACTCTATTTTAAACCTTCAGATTCTTTGCCAAAGGTTCCTTCAGCACAATGCAAGGCAGACATAATCAAAAAAGTCAAACTTCTAGCACAGCTTTAATAATTTAGCAGTCTTTTACAGAACTAGGATCTCATTTGGATGAGGACAAAAGGCACTCGTGCATTGCCCTGGCCGGATCAAAGGCAAATCATTAATTCTGAGCCTCCTGTTGTAGTCAGATGTGGTGTTTTATTGCAACGAGATTTCCTTAAACTGCCTTCAGAGTCAAAGAGAGTGCTGAGACAAAGCAATTCTATTTCTCCTACAAGGGCACTGCTGAGCCCAAGTTTAAATTGAATGCCCCAAAATAACTGTCTAATTATGTGGCTATCGGAGAGGCTTTCATGTTTTCCAAATGAATCAGGGCGAGTGCGATAACCAATTCTTTCATCGATGCAAAAATGAAAAAAAAAAGTCTTCTTCGCCTCTATGAAAAGTGATAGGAAGCCACTGAAATGATCTCATATGCTCGAGACATTAATTACATTTCTTATAATTAGGCAGAATATCCCCAGATCACCCCGATGCCTGCCAGATAAATTTAATTAGTGGACGAATTCAACGGCACATGCAGAGTCCATATCTTTATAAAGCAGTCCGTCTAAAGCTAGAGGATGTCTTATTTTTTGATGTCTTACTGTCAAGGTATGGTCAAAGACAAATTTCCAACTCACCAGGCAATAAAGCAGTATTTTATTGCAGATTTGAACTCAGTGTTGTAATGACTAATTCTTTTTGAAGCACTCTGACACACCCTGTGACTTGTACTGTGCTTGTCAGAGCATATCTGTCACTGAGTGAATGAGTTTGTGATTCATTTCATGAGGGCTGCCTATAGCAAATGAATTACTGGCACTGAATATATAACAGCTCACCTCCTCATGATGAGGAATAAGGCTGACTTTGAAGGCTGAAAAGTTAGTTTGTTGGTGGATTGTAGA
Organism: Ctenochaetus hawaiiensis; assembly: GCA_029783645.1. Classification (NCBI taxonomy): domain Eukaryota; kingdom Metazoa; phylum Chordata; class Actinopteri; order Acanthuriformes; family Acanthuridae; genus Ctenochaetus; species Ctenochaetus hawaiiensis. The sequence continues at coordinate 9,593,160 of JAPZDY010000022.1, forward strand.
GCACTTGCCTTGCTGATGACTCAAAATGTGATTGATTCATTGATTATTTATGGATGTCCAAGAAAATCAGAACAACATGTTACAGTAAAATGAGGGAAACTGTTTCAACTTTGTCCCAAGATGCTAAGATTGAAGTACACTGACAAATGGGACACAAAATTAGGCAAGAAAAATTTATCATTTCTAGCTTAACAAATCTAACAACCATCT
>JAPZDY010000022.1:9593469-9611469 GCA_029783645.1 Ctenochaetus hawaiiensis
AGTACACTGACAAATGGGACACAAAATTAGGCAAGAAAAATTTATCATTTCTAGCTTAACAAATCTAACAACCATCTGTGAGACTGCATTTAGACATGGCAGTGCTTTAAGCTAAATGCTAAAGCTAGCATGGCAACTTGCCTGTCAGGAACCGAGCAGTATGGCAATGAAGAAAATAGGAGGTTTGTTGAAAAGTAGGGTTTTTATTCACCCAAAAAACACAAAACAATACAAACCAAGAACTTAATAGCTAGGCATGTAAAAGAGGTCAACAAAATCGAACCATACTCAAAATAACAGCAACAAAACAAGAGGTTAACTGAACAAACTGACCTAACATAATGAGACATGAGGGAAGATATATACTGGCTTAGCCAAACCAAATAACACACAAGGGGACAACAAGATGGACCACATTTAATACCCAGTGACTGAGCTGTTAACAGGGATGTTATTCAACTTAATTAAGGAAAGAAATGATCCATTTCCAGTAACCAAAACAACAGAAACACCAGTCTTGTAGAGTTTGGCCAGTACGCTGATGTCATGTGAAATTGATAGCTTTCTTTAATGATTTTCTCTGCTCTGCTAATAAAAAAACTGCATGATAGACCTTTGTCATAATAGTTGGAGAGAGATCATTTACTTATTGAAGACAAATTGTAACCATGTTAGTCATTTAGAACTGGGCTAAAATATTCTTTGTGTCTCTGACAATTAATTAAAAAGCTTTCATAATGAAATAATATAAAGGAGGATCATATCTAACACCTCCTCTCAGTGTGATTTGACCTGACAGAACAAAACATTTCTACCCTATTTCCCAGCACGTCTCTCTCACTCCGGGAACAGCGACTAACGTTTCAGCTCCATTTGTCCTGATCAGTTCTCAGTGGGACGCGTCGGCTACTTGAATGTCATTGGGAATAACACTCACACTTGGATGTAGCACACTGAGAAGATGAGCCTTTGAACAACAGTCTGAACTCTCTGCACGCTCTCCACCTGTCACACTGTCACTCTCTGACCTTGATGCCGACCTTGACATTGCAGAGTGGTACGCTGCTCAGAATCAGCTTGTTGCCTGGCATACCTGATCTATGCTCATCTGATGTGGTATTAGAGAGTGTGGGCCTCTGAAATTTGACTGGAAGCTCCATAAAGCTGCTGTGCACATTGGCAAAAAAAAAAATGGCAATGAGAGCTAAAAGGCTGGAATTTTACCTTCAGCATCAAAAAAACTGTCAAGCATCTTTCACAAAACGCACCCGTGATTTTTGGTAACTAAATGAGGGATTCAAATGTAAATGAAATCATGTTTTTTTTTTTCACTAAATGCGGATACAGAGAAGTTTTAATGTCTGCCTGCAACAACAAAACCAAAGTTCACCAAAGTTGAACTCAATGTTGGCAGATTTTCTTCATCTCCTTGAGCAAATCCACTAATCATGGGGATTACAGTGAGATTAATTGATTTTGCTACAAAATTACGGCATTTTAAATGCATGGTTGAGCCTTTAGAGTTACACTTGCAACAGTGAGTCAATCTGAGCCTGAAACAGAGTGAAATTAGCTTCTTTCCTTTTAGGTCATGATTAATTTCTTCTCAGACCTTTAATTTTATGTCTTTGCCAATCCAGTCCCACCTTGATGTTGTTCACATTTCATTCCATTCCGCTACAATACTAAGTCGTTATTTTTCATGAGAGCCTCTGTCCAAAGAACAGCGAAGTTGTAAATGTTTAAGTGATAACATCAAGGCTCCTACTTTCAGCTGAGAACAAACTAATGTGTAACTGATTCTCTGAAGTGACAGACAACAGACTAAACCAGGATCAGTCACAGGCCTCGTCCTTGTGATAATGCTGAACTGTGAAGGCTGGTTCACCGTCTGTGACACTGTGTGTCCTTGCTACATTAAAAAATTCCCCAGAGTGGCTATAACTGCCCTAATGACTCGCTGTTATGTGCTGAGAGTGTCTTAAAACTGGAAGACACCGTTATTGATCAACAACCCTGTCAACCCCCTCAGATGTAATATAGTCATTTTACTGCTAAAAGGCAGTTAAAATTACATTATCACCTTAGAAAAGCATGCAGTAAAAATGAAACCAGGCTGGTGGGAAGATTTTTATGCTCAGGTAGGAAGGAAAAGTAAGAGGCAAAATGGATTCATTATTTATGATTGAATATGGAAAACAGGAATAATAACATAATGAGGCTAAAGTATTAAGACTATTTAACTGGAATCGCAAGAGGTTTAGTGGCATAAATACTTAATGTAGACATTTTGTGGCTGTTTGAAATGTTCCCCTTCATTGATTGAAAAGGGCAAAAGCAGCTGAGAACAAACATTTCAGACTCTCAACAAAGCAAGTATTTTCTGACGCAACTTCTGCAGAGCAGACCTGTCTTTCACATGACGTGACCCTCAGAGGTGTCAAAGTATCTGAATCGCTTGTCATTGTGTGACATTTCGTGTCAAGAAGCAGCAACAGAGCAGCAGAGGTGAGAGCTGGACGGAGAGGAGGAAGTAATACGGCAGGCTAATTAATTCCTCTGCTCCCGTCTCCGATTGCATCGGTGACATAAACACCCCCACAGTTTGCACCCTTACCCCTGCATCGGTTATGCAAATGGTGGCAATTTCACATGAATGGCAGATCGTCTTTCTGAAATGAGGATGGGCAAGGAGCGAAAATGAAAAATGAAGGAGGAGGCTAAGGAGTGGGAGCCAGTCAGCCTTGAAATGATTTAATTTAAGTGATGAGGAGTTGACTTTGATAAGTTTGCATTTTAGTAATGAGTACCATAACTGTTTCAGGGGGTGCAGTTACGAAGATGTAGCTTACTTAGCAAAAAAATGATAAAAAAATTGGGACCAACAAGGCTGAAAAGTCATCCACTGCAAGACAAATCTGAACCTGAACCTGTCTGATGGTCCTTTGTGTGCTACAGTGTGTGCGTGTCTATCTAAAGTAAATAAGATGCTCTTACGAGTTTTTTGACTCCACAGTTAAATTTTCTGCCAGGGGGGAAAGGCTTTAGCCATTAATGCAGGATTTTTCAGATTTTTCCAATATACCAGCTCTGGGTTGTGTATGCATATTTAATGAGGCCTTTGCCTCAATGCGATTTTAGACTGAGAAGGATTTCAGCCTCCTGTCATTATGAGTGATTGTGCTTCCTTGTGGCACTTTGCAGTTGGATGTAGCAATAATCTGTCTATCCCCCAAAGCGCAAATGATCTTATTAAGATTATAACTTTTCAGCAGCTGTATATTCAAAAACCTGTCACATATCATTTATGTTGGGGCTCCTACAAACTTCAGTTCATCACAAATGAGTGTATGTTTGTCATATGATGTATATGAGTATGTAGGATGATGTGAGTTACAGTACCTAAGGAATGTTAAGAGCACAAACAAGATAAAAAAAAAAAGATAAGAAATGTCTTGCATCCTGTGTTGTTGTCAGAACAAAAGCAAACTTTTGCAGCTAATTAAGTAAATTGAATGGAAATGCTGCATTAAGAGGGTCTGCTTGCAGAGGTTGAAGTATGTTGATTTTAACTACTGCACTAATAGTCAAAACCACCACACCTCTCTTTTCCTCATTTTTTAATTTACTTGTATAATTTTTATTTATATCGTATTGTATTGTAAGAATTGTTGGGAGCCTGAGAGTGTAAACGTTTCATCGCCAACATTTGCCTCACTGATATTGTTGTGCATATAAGAGACAGAGAGCTTAAAATTAAAACATACAATTTTGTTGTGTTAAGTCCAGCTGTGGTAAACTTTGAAATGCAGATTTGTGTGTGTCTTTACCACACATTTCGGTCCAAACTGTCTTATTTGTGACTTTTAGGGGAATAAGAGTCCAAAGCAGAGGTATCCATCATAGATTATTAACTAAGTGGACATAATTTTCCTTCATTTAACCCTCATGTAATCTTCTCTTTGTGAGATATTTGATTCAAGCATCTCACTTCTTTACCGTGCTGTATGAAGGAGCACCCTCTCCTGGTATCACCTACATGCCCCCCATGGGTGAACCCTTGAGACACAGGATTGTTGTCCATTCTCTCAGACAATGCAAATTTGCAATGCACCACAGATGCTATCAGTTTCAAAATTTCTGCCTTCTCACTCAAAGATTAAAATGCATGTGCATTAATGAGAGCTGTATAACTTATCTCCTTCTATCTTATAGGAAAGACTTTTCCATCTTTAGCTTAAAGGTGCTAAAATGCAGTGTTTCCACAAGTCACTTCCAGAAGTGTTGGCAAACCTGCGAGCAGGGTGACATTTCTTTTTCAGAGCAAAACTTCATACTGTTCGTTCACCTGGGACAGCTCTGATTGTCCTGATAGAGCAGTGTCGTCTCCTTGTCAGTAGAGATGCTGAAATTTTGCCTCAGATTCAATAGACTGTCTGTTAGAGGGTTTGATTTGACCAAAGTTGATGCATCAGGACTTAAGTAACATTGTTTCTTATTAAGGATCCAATAATAAGCAAAATTCCTACATCCCGGTAGATGAGTACAGAGTGTCAGTAAACAAAGCCAGTCTCTTGGGTCATGTCAGGGTTTAATAATCCATGTCAGAGAGAAACCTTTAGAGTTCACATGGCACTACACAGTGTTCTCATTTGTAATAATTATGCCCATTTTCTTCAGTCAAGTTTCAATAAATGCATCTGCCTAAGAAATCGAGGTCTACTGGAACACTGTTTACTCACAAGTTAATCAGCTCACAAGATTTCCTTCAACCCTTAGGCCAAAAACTTATCAGGCACCCTTTATATGAATTGTCAGCATACTATCTGGCCTCTGTTTTCAATTAGAGCAAACTGACAAACACAAAAATGCAAATCTGTTAAGTCAAAATCTTAATTAAAAGGCATTTATGTGAAATGACTTTACATATCACACTTCAAGCTTTTAACTCTTCTTAATTTTTGTTTAACCTTCGTGTGATGCCTCTCTGCTGCAGACCAGACGATAAGCAGTTAGAAGTTTAAAGTTGGCTCATATCTATTTCATGTCTAGAGACTTCTCTGGTTTGTGAAGATCTAATAGTTCATAATGAGCGAGCCGTTCCTCGCTCTCACAGTCACTCCACTCATTGGTAATGAAGCGCTCTAAAGAATAGGTCATCTCTGACTGTCTGTAAGATTTACTACCATCCATTTCATGTGGAGCCAATAGAGGACAAAGGAGTGTTTCACCTTCTCTCTCATCTATTATGAGTTTATTCAATGTTGTACATTATGTGCCTACATATAATTCAATTCCCTTTGGCCAAGACTCAAGAAAGGATTTCTATTCATGGGCTGGAACATGATATTCAGTAAAATGTAATAACCTTGGCTGCCCCAGCGTCCTGAAATGGACAATCTCAAAATGTCACTCACAGAATCTTCACCCTCGCTTCTTTATTTCCTTCCTCCTCTCTTTTCTCCCTTCTTTCTCTCTGAGACTGTTATTACAGTCATGCTTTGTACCGCTGTTATATTGATTTCCATCCCACCTCTTTATTGAAAATAATAACTATTCTTTTCTATTTCTCATTTTCCTCCCCCCCCCTCCCCCCCCCCCTCCCTCTTTCACCTTGTTTCTTTCACAAAATACAGAAGCCAATTAAATAAACCTGCTGGATACACTGACAATCCAAACTATGTGTTTTGCAAGCAGCCTGGCCTCCTTTTGTGTAAAAACATATGTTAGAAACCAGATGTTGTGGCAAAATTATTGGGAAGGGGAACATTAAAATTTTGAGGATGGGCACAATAAAAGATTGTGCATTAAAAATCTAGGCCGGCATTATGTGTTGACTAATTTATGTGTCGCCGTAAAAAAAAAAAAAAAAAAAATCAGCAATTTTCAATTACACCTTGTGCTGGCACATTTTCTCCTGAAAGATCATAATAGTGTATAACAAGTAAGATGCTGCAATTTCAGCATTATTAGAATTTGGAAAAACAAGTTAAAATTCATAAAAAAACGTAAAAACATTGCTAGTCTAAATCTATGAAAGCAGGTTAAATTCACACAGCGGGCTTGTGTCTGTCTGTTGTATGGCTGCCTACATCCTAAAGCTAACAGAGCTACACCCTATTGTACAAGGTCCCTGACGCTGCTTCTGGCCAATCACGTTGTGCCAAATATTAGAGCCCCTTTTAAATTTAACATTATTTGTTGCAGGTAACTAATATGAACAAATTTTACTGATTAGGCAACAACTTGAGGGGAGGGACAACATAGAGCAGAGGGCATTCAGGTCAGGCTTAGTTCCCAAATGCCCGCCCATAGAGTCCAGCATGTGAGAGAATAAAGCAAACTAAAGCAAAAGTGTTCTTGTCTTTTTTCCACTTTTCAGTTGAGTCAGCTTTAACCTTGTTGTGTGCTGGTTCTTCAATGTCAAAAAAAGGAACACAATATCTTCTTTTGAAGCCTTTGCACAAGGTTAAGTAATGCAGCAGCCACAAGAAATGGACTTTCATTGAAGTATCTGAGGAAGCATCTGTCCGTACGTGTTACTCACATCCCCACATAAAGTCGAGTAGCCAGAAACATTACAGGGCCAAAGCTCATAGAGATAAGAAACCTCTAATAAGGTCTGAAAGACTAAAGCTAGTGATTCTTGACAGTTTCTGTAAATAAACACAGGCCCACAGTGTCCATTTCAACCAAACTACCCAGAAACTTTTTCACTTTTCTCAAGACAAATCAGTGCCTTTAGGTCTCAGAGATGTTTTACACATTGATTGTGATTCACTGCCTGAGTCCCCATTTATTCTTGCAGTGTCTAAACTTTGCAAGCCGACAAAATGACAAGCACACACACATTTACACACACACATCCAACCAACACAATTTACTATGTTAATGGACTGAAATGCCATGAGTCTTTTTAAATGTCACTGCACTCGATTTTAATATAAAGTAAGTGCAGCCAGGTGCAGAACAGATCCATACTGCTTTGATTTAGTCCAGATTCATAGACGTGGACAGTTCAGATTCTAATGAATAAGACAGTAGACTTTCAAGCAGGGCTAATGTTTTGTATTTGCTGTTGTGAATATGGAAATAAACTAATTCAGCTGTAAGACAACGCTCAAACAAACTCGGCTCACCCTTGTCTGCCACTGAAGCAGAACATTTCTCCTCACAGCAGACAGATTACATTCTTTCCTGTGTTTTACTGATGCTGATTGGACATTTACATCTTTGCACACAGCTTCAATAAAAATATATTTTATTGTCTTAGTGTGAAAACTAGACTTGCAGAGTTATTTTAGTGTCGTTTAATGGCACTGATGCCATGATTGCTTACCTCTTACGTGGGTTGGGAGAATTATTCTGTCTTATTAGTGCATTTACACTTTCCTTTGGTGTCAGAGAGTTACAGGCTAAAACACATGATGAGCTATAATAAGAAATGTTGCACAGTTAAATGTTTAATTTGGAGACAGACAGAAATGTGTTGGCGTTTTTTTCTGTCTCTGAGTTTCAGTCTCTAAATTAAAGGAACCTATTTCTGTGCTTTATCTAAGGAGTATGACAATGCAAGTTACTAATCTTTAAAATTACTTTATTTAAATTCACTACATAAATATCTCTTTTTTGCCCAAAATGTATTTTTACTTTGCTAAAATTTTAAAGGGAGTATTTTTAAAGTTTAATGCAATTAAATTCTTCCTCAGAGGATAAATTTAATAAAGTTTATAAATTATACAAATACCGCAGATTAGTGGACATTTTACTGTAGAAAACCATAATAAAGAGCTGTAATATAGGTTATAGTTTTATATTTTATTTTTTTATGCAGAGTCTAACATGTGTGAATCAAGTAAGCACTCTAAGCTCTAAGTAGATCTAGTACAGATAAAAAACATTTTATTTAAAATATTATGGGAAGATCCATAAATTGTCTGCTGAATATGTGTGCCACAGGTAAAACCTGCATGTCTACAGAATAGAGAGCATGTGTAAGATGTGCAGGAGTCAAAGATATGCCTGTGAGAATAAGACAAGTTTGAGTAGAGTTGAAATGAACAAAAATATCACTTCATAACACATGTGGCCATAAAAAAAGGTCGAGTGCCAGTTGATGTCTGGCCTGAGGCACGAAAAGAGCCATAAATGGGGCCTGTTCCTGTCAGAGTATTATCACACTTAACCTTCAGCTTTTAAGTAAAGTTTTCCCTCAAAACCGAAAAATATGAACTGTTTAAGAAAATAAAATGCTAAAACTATGCCACTCAGGATATGAGACTTTACAGTATTGAGGAGCTGCAGGAGGAAGGCGGTGTGTGGCGTTTCCTCACAGAGGTGAACCACAGGATGGGAGTTTGTGATCCCTGAGGAGAAATTTCACAGCAGCTTTGAGCTGATGTTCGAGGGAAAGGGTTAACTCTCAGCTCTGTGCTTTCATCTTGGAAAATGCTGCTGCTGCTGTTCAGCTCTGGAGGAATTATCTTGCTGAACGCCCCTATAGCGAAACATGTGTCAGTCTCCATATGCAACTGTATGTGCCTGCCCATATACGTCCACATATTTGCCTTCATGTGTGGATTCAGAGGGTGACTCTTCATGCAAGCAGCCTGTGGAGGTGAAACGAAAGATGTGCTGCAACGACTTCCAATCTTTGCTGAATCAGTATCAGATGTTCTTTCTTGTGACAAAGTTTTATTTCAGTGCCTTAATAATCATTTTTCTAATAAGTTTTCCTGATAATTTTAATGGCTGTCTATGTCCTTAAGATTTATTCAAGCTGCTTCTAAAGTCTCATATTTATCGTAGTTGTCGCTCTTTCCCCACAGCAATTGTTTTTAGCTCTGAGTTTGCCATTTCTATTTATGTTTTTTTTCTCAGTTTTAGCATCAAATTTATATTGTTTACATGTTTCCTTTCTGAAATGAGCAGTGAGCAATGCGAAACTGCAACAACTGCACACGGATTTGTTCATGTGTTCATTCCATTTCAGCATATTCCTCTTCACTGATGGCATGTTGATGCCTTCAGGGGTTTTGAAGCACTAAACCACTGAATACAGTTATCATAATGAATAAATCGCACGTGTGTGGACAGAGATGAATCAGAGCAGTTCCTTCCTTTGTTTCATAACCCCAAACAAACAACACAATCCTAGATCTTTTCAAGAAATCTGCATATTAAAACATAAGAAAGAGATTGGGTAGATGTAAATATCAAAGACTGTTTTGAGCCACGAGTTCACAAAGAGATGCTGCTTTCATGCACAGCCATTGTGATCTATAATGCCAGGGCTACAGTTAGCAGTAAGTGCAGCATATAGTTTCCAAGTATTGAGTGTCGGTGAAGCTTAACTAGTCTCCCACAGTGCCTGGTTGAGGCTTTGTGATGCCGAGACGAGAGTGCAATTTAGGAATGTCAAAGTGAGCCTTAAAAGCCAAAAATATCTCCTTTTGTAGTAATAGCTGAGTCATTTGCATTTATCAATAACACCTTAACCTTCAGACCCTGATATATTACAGTCATTTTGTGCTGTGGGCCATTGAATGTCTCTCTTATTCTGTCTTTAATCTGCTGTCATTCTGGCTGTCTGTTTTTTGAGCCTATTGATAAAGTGAAATCCTCCACTAAATAATTCACATTTGTTATAGATTAAGAAAAATCAAGGTCACAACACAGAGAAATGATATTTTCTAAATCTTCCTTGCTTTTGCTGCAGCAGTACTTGTAAGGGACTAAATTTGGTATGACAGTTTTCTGTTCATACATCAGAAATATGCATGGTTGCAATGTTTCGAGACAGGGCTGCTTAACTGCCACTAAAAACCAGCTCAAGGTTTGCTAAAATGATGAACGGAGAGAATTGTTTTTTAATTCAACGGGTCTATTTGAGAAACATACAAACAGGGAAATTCTGCACAAAACCCTTTCAAACTGCATTGAAAAAAGTCAAGAATACTCGATCTTCAAGCTCTAAACAACTCTTTTTGTGAGCAAAAGCTTGTGTTTTCATAAAATGTGTTAACCCAAACAAAAGATCAGCAGTCTTAAAACTCCTCTGCAACTCACTGTCCTTTTTCTAAAAGTCCTAAGCTCACTTTCAAAAAACAGACGTTTTGTCTTACATTTAAATTACATATGGGCAGTTTTTAGCTATTATGAAATATTGCAAAAGTTCATTACTGAATGAGAAAAACACATAACATTTCTTTTTATTTCTCTACATTGGAAATCAGTTTGTGCCATGATGTGGAGGACATCACTTTTTTCACATTTTCATACATAACTTTATATGTGTTATATATGTAACTGTTTCTGTACTTCCTCTTTTGCCTGTATAGACAAATTGGTAATCTCTGTTAGATTTGTGGTATATAAATTAATTTACACATCATCTTCATCATTATATCAGTTTCCTCACTGTGACAGTGTTATCATTTCTCCATCATGAGACACTGGTTTGATTCGAATGGATTAGCCATGAAGGAATCGATGCCAAATATAAATCCACCTCAATTAGCATCTTTGTTTTAGCTCCCGTTCCTGTGACACAGCCTATGAAATGCATCCTGCTTTCAAACACACTGAAACGCTGCATCAAGTCACAGACACTAGTTTGATTCAAATGGACTGGCTGTGCAGGAATCAATATCAAATGTGAATCCATTCTGGTGATAAGTCTGATTCCTGCCTGGGGAGTCGGCATCATCTCCTACTCTCTTGTCAGCATGCCTCAGCAGCCGCATCCTGAGCGCTCTGAGTAATACGACACAGACACAGAGAGGGCGAGTTAACGCACTCTGAGGAGATACTGTGAGAAGGAAGGAGAAAGATACTGATGTGAGGAGAGGGAGGGGAGTCGAGTAAAGATACTCAGAGATGAAGAGAGCAGAAGCACAGACAGAGAGATATATAACAGCAGACTAACCCCTCGTCCGTCACTAAATCATGTTTGTCATTCTCACTGAGAGAAAGTGAGAGAGATGCTTCGTCCCAGGAGGAAGCTCTTCCTGCTGCTGCTTGATGTTTCTGAGACTCAGTGTCCTGTATTCATTTATTCCCACACTCAGAACATTTTTAAAGAGTGCATTTGAGGCGGTTTTCAGCATGCTCTGGGACAGAGGGGGCCACCATTAAAACACAAAGTCAAGTCACACTGCTTACACAATTACCACAAAGGGGATGAACACAACAACATAAACTACTTTCTTTAAGATCATTCTGGTTTATACAATGTGAAATCATGTGGCATTTTTGCTGTTTTTTTTTCTGAAGAATAAAGTATAAGTAGAGGTTTTTCGACACACCTCCCAGTAGCAACATTTAATTTGAAAACTAATTGTTTCAATTATTCCCAAATTCGTCTGTTCAAATTTGACTCCCAAGTTCAACTATAACCTACCTAAGCTGAACTCACACAGTTTTCCTGTGCCATGAGCCTCAATGGTAGAAAACTCAAATATGTGTTGTTGCAGTCAAGAATTTATTTAAAAATGACCCAGAATCGGGAAGTGAATTTGTTTAAGCTGCAGACCGCAATGTTTGGGATTTTTTTTTTTTTTCTTTTACAACAGTGTTATATTTGCTTTTAACTGATGTTGGTAGTGCACATAGCACATTTTGAGTTGTTACAGTTGATTTGAATTTGTTACAAAAATGCACATGGGAACAGCAAGATAGAATAACATCCAAGCCATGATTAACTTCAATGTAATAACTTACAGAAAACACAAAAAATTGACTCAATGACTCTTTATTAACCCTGCAAAGTCAAATTCTTTCAATATAATGTTAAACAAGTGAGAAATGCATATTTTTTAACTGACTGACTCTAAAGGCCACAATCCTGGAATTTTATTTCAAACTTTTGAATCAGTGATCAGACATCCTCATAATCAGTTCCCAAAGTTACCACAGTTCCTCAGTCACTTTATCTGTAAAAACTACAGGGATCAGACAACAAATTCCTCCCTTATCATGTGAAATCTACATCTCCCGTGAGCCAGCCCCTTAGTTCAGTCAACATCCTCCTCAAAATCAAAATGCTCCTCCTGCTTTCTACATGTCTCACCCAATTGGTTTTTTAAAATTCTCGTTTTCACACCATTGGATCCAATATTCTGTCCATTATTAACTTTTACCCCTCCACTGACACTTTCCATCTACTCTAAATCGTCCAGCCTTTGATTTAAAACGTCAGGCTTTGATTGTTGTTTTGATTTCATGATCATTTTTTCAGGCTGTAGTTGGTTGGACTGCGCTGCTCTCTATTCTGAAATGTTCCTGTTATTTTGTCCACACTGCTGTGTGTTCCCAGTGGTGCTGTCAGCGAACAAGCCCTCCAAACCCTTTTCCTCTCTTCCTCGTTAAACCAGCATCTGCTGAGGTAAGAGGCCTGAAACCCCCTACCACACACACACAAACACACACACACAGACACACACACACACACACACTTTCCCCCTCCTTTGCACTGCATTCACTCGAGCCTGCCATCTGCTATGGAGTTGGACAAGACCCCAATAACACGGCAGAATAACACACGCACACACACACCCTCATTTTCAAACCCTTGCAATTGCTGGAAAACATTTCCAGTACGGATGCACATGGTTGCACAAACACTCACACACACAAACTACGGAGCCTAAAGTTAGCCAGGCTGCATATTTTATGTTGGGCCCCCCCATGAACAAAACAGCTTGCAGGGTCATAATTGTTTTGAGCAGGGCCCCACCCCACTGCACAGAGCCAGTGAACTCCTCCCCTCCATTGGGTGCCTGGCCTGAAGAGGAGGAGACAGAGAGGACAGAGGGGAGGACAGAGGGAGAACAACAAACTCTAATTACTCCTCCGTGGCTCCCGGGCCCCTCCAGCATTTTTAATTTGGGAGTTCAGAGAGCGAGAGAGAAGGAGGAGAACAGGAGGGAGAGGCAAGGACGGCGCGAACAGAAAAAAAGACCCGTGCTGATTGAACATGAAACGTCTCCCTGTGGCTCCCCCCTACATCTCCTCTCTTCTTTGCCTCTTTGCTTGTTGTACATAATGCCCGCCCTCACTCTGCCTGCAATTGCTCATCACCCCTCAGTCATCCACAGTGAATAATGATGTTTCCTCTTGGAGAGAAGAAGGCAGAGGAGCGAGCCTGAGGCCATGCATTCTGATGGTCTAAGCATTCCCCCGTCACACTCTGCTCAGGCAAAAATCAACAGTACAGCAGGGAGGGGAGGGAGGAAGCCTCAGCCTCCTCCTGCATCCACAGTCTCCAGGCGTTGTGTTTTGTTTGTTGTATTTTACTCATTATTTACAATCTGCATCACCCAAAAGTCCCGATGCATTATACCCTCCTGCGAGTGTATACAGAGGAGGAGTGGTGGACCCCGCCGCCGTCGTCTTCCTCAAACAGAGCCAGGCATATTACCAACATTATGTCTGCTCTCCGGAGACGTTCGCTCTCGTCTTCCTCTGCCATGCTGCCATCATCGTCACTGTCAGCCGGACGGAGCTCGTGCAGGGGCAAAGCCACTTGAGGAGAGCCTCCTTCCAAGAGAAGCCCAAGCTGAAGAGACAGCTGGGCCTTGCTCCAGAGTCTCCGGCTATTTAAAAGAGACTGCTCACTTCACAGCCGTCAGCAACATTTTTTTTGGGGGGGCTTCATTTGCCATGTTTCTATTTTTTCTTTTCTTTTCTCTTTTTTTTTGCCAGATGTCCAAAATAGATTTGAGTCAGGCTGTGGTTGATTGACAGGAAAATTAAGGGTGCACTTTATTTGGTTAGATCATTGAGCTTAGGAGCAGAAAGAAAAAGGCACATTTGGTCTTGATCATACAATAAAATGCAATTTTTTCTTTTATCATATCCCACTAGCTAATAAAATCCTTCATAACCAGCCCATGTGCAGCATTATGGTCCTGCTGTAATAGAACCTATTAAAGACACATTATCTGGTTCAGTGTCTCTTTCCGCAGCCTGTGCCAATGCACGATGAAATGGGCCATTCTAATCCTCATTAACATATAGCTAATTTCACATAAGAGAAAGTTGATAGTGGGTGTCAAAACCATTCAAAGGTCACCCAAGCAAGCTGCATCATTTGATATGCAAGTACGCATGTGCAAATGTGAGTTTGCAAGTGCAGCTGGGCAAATGTTTTACCTGTTGGACCATTTTTCAGGTGTTCATGGTAAATCTTTCTCAAAGGAAGCTGTGTCATTGCCACCGTTGTTGTGTGTTTGACAAACATGCACAGCAGGCAGAGCAACACATGGATAAAAGATGGCTCATGGTTGATAGTGCGCACAGCAGCAAAGACAGGATGAAAAGAAGGGATAAGGAGGAGAAAGGGCAACAGATAATTCATCCATCCTTCTTCCCCCTCTGAGACGGTAAGGGCTACAGCTAACCTTTGGTCAGAAGGATGAAAGTGGAGGAACAAACATGTGACATGTTGCTCCTTCGACAGACACCAGCACAGAGCCATCACACAGGGGGGAGAGGGGACAAGGCTGACATTAGAGGAATGACGATGCTGCCACATGACCTTTGCAAAGGACAATTAACTGAACGTCACACTGCTCATGCCAGCTGTGTTAGGATGCGTGTCACACGTGTTGAACTGCATACAAAAGCAAAGAGACGCCATACATATGCATGTTTGGTGATTAATCGACAGCCGAGGCATATTTTGACCACTTTGAGGGTTCAAATAAACACTGGTTTGTGGGTCAATAGGTGTCAAGATGTGAAACTTGGACTATATTTGGATTAAAAATCATTTTTAAGATGAGATACATTTAATTTTTTCTTTTATTATTTGTCTGTTATTTGGGGGAGTAGCACACAGACTATGTTCAAATACTATCGGTGAAATGCTGATAAATCAATGGTTATATGCCAGGACAAATGCAAATTATTTCACTATAAACCAAAATTATAGCTGATTGGAACAAGAAAACTTACAAAAGTTTGGTATTAGCTACCAGACTGACTTTAGGGGATACGATCAACTTGTTCTTGTTTGATTTTCAATCCCAAATGTGAATTTCTGGAGGAATTTAGGTTCTGGAACCTCTGGGAAGCAAATATCTTGGATCCTCTTCTTGTGTCTGGGCACGCGCATGCAACAAGGATTAATACATTATCTGACGCCACAGAGGAGTTTGTTAGAAATAACATCGGTACATTTAAAAAATTGCTCCCAAAAAAATAATGAGTGTCTTTCTTAACAATCAATCTGCAACCACTTGCTGTTTTTTTGCATAAACAAGCATGTGTTTCAATGAGTGTGACCGAAAACAGAAGCTTGACAATCTGTGACAAATATCTCTGAAGCAGCTGGACAGCAACATGTTTCCAATTGAGAGGAAAAAAACACAAGATGTGTTCAATCTCTGTGATTAAAAAGTAGAGAACTCACTTGGTCACCCTCCGGCGTGCGGTAATGCTGGCCACGATGACGCTCTCTGGTCTCGGGGTGGCGACAGCCTTGAAAGTCCCCTTCCAAAACTTCTCAAAGAGCTGCTTCTCTTCCAGCTGCTGAAGGCCGGCAGTGCTGCCCTGCGATCCCAGGGATGGAGAGGGGCCACAGGGGCCGAGCTGGAGCGTACATGGGGGCTGCATCTGTGGCTCTCTCCCTCAAAACCAAACCAAACCAAACCAGTGGAGTCTATAAACTCATGGAAACACACACTCACAGGCTGGTTTGTTGCTCAGGAGCTGTCCAAGTACTGAATCGAACCGTGTAAAAAGCGCAGCAAGTGTTGTTGCACTGTCTTCTCGTCTCGCAGCAGCAGGTCAGTGTGTCAGCGCGTCTGTCTGCTGTTGGCTCTTGAGCGGGAGCTTGGGGGAGAGGGACAAAAGCTGACCCTCTCCAACTGGAGGCTGGGTATTGTTCTCCCAGATGAGGGAAGGAGGGGTGGTGGAGATTGTGTTTCTCTCTGTGTCTCTCCGCCTCTTCTGTCACATCTGCTGCTTTTTTTGGGACCAGGTCCGGGTGTGGAGGGTTCAGCAGGGAGGGTGAATGGGGGGGTTGCAGAGCGCTCCTTTCTCCTGCGTGCGCTCCGGTCGGAAGCTTCACAAAAAGCCAGGCATCACTCACAAGAGACGGAGCATGTTTCAGTCCCGAGGAGTGGGTGACCAAGTGGTTTTCCTGTTGCTGGAGTGCAGTGCTGTGGTGGAGAGATGATGACTGCACACACTCCGGCTGAGCGGGTGTCACAGCAAGTGTGTGAGGGCAAGCGTGAGTGTGCGCTGGAGAAAGTGTGTGAGTGAGGAATCGAGTGAGGAGCTCAGCTGAGAGCGGCTTGTTTTGTGTCTCTCAGGCTGTGACGTCAAAGTTGGGGGCTGGACACTGGGGAGAGAGGACACCTTCTGTCAACCTCTCTCTTCTTCCCTCTCTCTCTCTCTTTCTCTCTCTCTCTCTCTCTCTTTACACTCATCTCACTCTACTATCCCCTTGATTAGATTCACTTCTCATCCTGCCAGTTCCAACATCAGTTTCTCTCCTTATCTTTTTTTTTTAAATCCCTTGTGTCTTTAGTTGTCTTTCTCCTTTTTGGTCTTTATTTTTCTTCTTTTTATTATTTCATTTTTATTCAAATACTCCATCAGTTAAATAATCAATGAACTGGGAAGCAGAAAATAATTAACCATTATTTTATAAGTACTCTTTTTTTTCATCAAAAAAGGTTCCAGCTTCATCCCGTGTGAGGACCTCCTGCTCTCCTGTTTGTTTATCACTGTAAATTAAATATCTTCAGCTTTCAATCAGTTGATCATAAATAAAAGGCATTTAGATGTTCCAATTTGTC
Source organism: Ctenochaetus hawaiiensis (assembly GCA_029783645.1). Lineage (NCBI taxonomy): Eukaryota > Metazoa > Chordata > Actinopteri > Acanthuriformes > Acanthuridae > Ctenochaetus > Ctenochaetus hawaiiensis. The sequence continues at coordinate 9,610,278 of JAPZDY010000022.1, forward strand.
ACAGGATAAACAAAAGAGGCAAACTAAAACTCAAGGAAAAACTCACCAAAGCCAGTAGAGAAGTTGAGAAATACAAAAACTAAACATAAAAAAACAACAAACTAAGAAAGATGTGGTGACTTCATCCACACTGGGAGCAATGAGACATGGGTGAGGCCATCAACATAGGTGAAACACATTAGGGCAGGGCAGGTAATCACAGGAGGAGGGAAACTTGACAGAACATGACATGGGTAAACAGCATATAACAAACAACAAACTACACAATATGACACCTTCAGCTGTATTAAGAAATACATGTGTATATTTTTACTGTTTTCTGACATCCAAATGCCAAATTATCATTCAATCATTTAAAAAATATATATATATAATTCACTACTTTTAAGAAATGACACTTGCCTTTGAGAAGTCTCAAAGTTTTTAAGTTGTCCTTATTATCCTGTTTGTTTCTTATTATTGAAATCTGCTGCTTTTACCTTTTACATTTTCTTTACATGAGTACGCATAGAAGATGGGGTTATTATCCTTTTGCAAGCCTCCTCATCGCTTTTGTCAACAGATGTCAAACCTAACAGCTCTCTCTAGCGTTTTTCCAACATTACATCTTCCGGTGAACCTATCTGTGATGTGTTATGTTGCTGTTCATTACCGCTTTGCAATGTATTGCCTTTTTTATGTCTGTCATATAGAACCTACTGTCACCAGCACCGTGACAAATGTTGATGGCGAACAAGTCAAATATTCTTCTAGTGCCTATAAATGTCATCATATAGCTTTATGATGTATGTGATGACAACACATCTCTTCACAGCTGCAGCTGCAAAGTCATGTAATATTGAACGATAACAGCGGCATGAGTTGATAAAATATTGGAACTGTCATATAAAAAGATGTGTGATAAAATAAAACAAAACTACAGGACATCTTTGTGAAAAGATTACTATAGATTCTCTCACCCTGTCTCATTAAAACTAGAATATTTTATTGTGTATTTATTAAGTTTTGTACAGAAAAGAAAAATACTGAAAGGTGAAGCTGCTATTTCTTTAGCAGAATATATGATTATTGATTCTAGCCTACATACAGTCTGCAATATGTTTGAAACTTTTCAGGCTTTATCCCTTCCTTGCCTTTTTTCCTCATACACACACACACACACACACGCACGCACGCACACACACACACACAC
>JAPZDY010000022.1:9612450-9623221 GCA_029783645.1 Ctenochaetus hawaiiensis
AAAAGGCTGAGGAAATTAGCATAACAAAAGGTTTGGCTCAGGGAGGACCAGCCGGAGCATGTGGCTGACACAAACTGCCCCCCACCCCCAGATTTCAGCTTTTCCCTGCTGACAAATCCCCCCCTCCCCTCCTCTCTTCTTCAGGACACAAACATAAAGCAACAGCTCAACAATCTCCTGCCCAGCCCTCCTTCCTCCTTCTCCCCTCTTCTCCTCTTCACTCCCATCGGCTGCTTGCCACTGCTGCAACACGGGAGTCTCTGTTTGGAAATGTTGGTTGGGATTATTGACTACTACAGCCCCCCCCCCAATCGAGGCTACAATAGACAGCCCGTGTAATATTTTAAAGGATAAATAGTACAAGTATTAATAGAGTCTTGGAATTACTGTAAGATGTTACGAGACATTAAACCTTCCTGATATATTAACAGCCTTAATGTAGAACAAGTTCCCCTTTGTTTGTGTAATATGCTTTCTACAGAGGCAGAGGCGTGAAATAATGTTTAAAGAAAGAAGCGCCAATGCTAATGTTAATGTTCTCTTTGAAAGAAGGCTGCCTGCAAGACTGTATGCCTCTCTGTGGTTGTCCTGTTTTAACCCATCCGGACTGCAAATCACACTCATTATCGCACTATTGTCAAACATATTCTTAGAACTAGCATGATTGTTTTTCAATTGATTCTCTATTTTCCAGACAGCCATTAGCCTCCATTCATTACAGGATACAATGAAAATCAATGTTTAAGGACTCCACCACAATGAACCCTTGACCATATTTTCTTATCGTCATGTGGTACTTGTGTGCATTAAGCAGTTGTTAGCAGGAACAAATTTGCAAAGCAGTTGTGGATGATGCATTCAAAGATTCTGACATTTTCATTTTCAATTTATTTGTCATTTATTTTAACATTTATTTACTTTGTTTTTCTATAAAAAGACAAACCATATGTGGCAAGTTGTTGTTTTTTCCATTCTAAATAGAGCACCTTTGAGTTTTGAGCTTTTGGTTAGAAAAATCAAAAGCAAGCTTAAGACATCACTGTCTGCAAACTGTAATCTACATTCATGCACTCTTTGACATTTTAACAACTAAATAATGAAAAGGTTTGATTAAAAAAGAAGTTCACAATTTTTAATCAGTAATGAAAGTGCTCAATCTTTATTTCTTTCATTTAATCACCTCCTGAAAACGTGATACCTTTTTGCCAGCAATTAACGGGTGAAATCTTATGAAGAACCATGGATGCATTTCTTGATTACATGACATGAAAAATCCAGCTTTCACCTCAGAAGTTATTATGTTCAGTGGAAACAGGTTTTAGTTTTTAATACAAACATCAGATTCTTTTATGAAATTATTACATACTACACTTACTTTCCTTCAGTTTGTTTTTCTTTACACACACTTAATGCTGATGGTAAGTAAACCTGCTCTGGATGACCTTGGACATTTCTACATTCATGCACTGCCTTGTTTCTATAGAGGATGAACCAGTGTCATAATAAGACAGTATTCCCAAGTGGACAGCACTGTCATTTGCATTTCTCTTTCCCTTGATGAGGAACTGTTTGGGTGGGCAGGATTGATAACTCTCCCAGCTAATAGGTATGCATAAAGACGTAGCTCTGTACCTCGTCTGGATTAATAATGCATGTATTAGCTGATAACATGGAACCTTGATGTATAACAACAGCAGTCACCTAATGATAAGTGGCTGCTTCATCAGTGTGCTTTGCATAAAGATGGAGCAGAGGCACTCTTGAATCAAATCAGGGGGCAGAGACGAGTCGATCTGGCAAAAACACAGAATATGTTTCATTTGTGGTGAAGAATATCAAATAGCTGCTTCTGCCGTGAGATGAAGTCGAGGTTATATTGGAGGGCTGTGCCGAGGGCAATGGGGTGCACTTCCTCCCCGCTGAGTGTTTTTATGAAGTGCATTAGCTAGCAGTGGTTTTATATGGAAAGTTGAGCTGAAGGACACAGAGCTACTGTGAAAAAAAGTCATTAAAACTTTCGAGGCACAATCATTTCATGTTTTAGTCTTGGTGTTTTCATGTAGAGAAAAGCTCCCAGTGACAGTGGCAATAATTGGTTTCAAAGTGTTTCATGGTATCATATACATAAAAGAAATAAAGCACTAATTGTGATGAATATTGTTAATGGAAAAGACATTGTATCAGTTTGACATTTAAAGCTGACATTATTTTCAGACGAGCAAAACACTGAGTTTGTTCGTTGTGCCCTGTGACATAAAAAATTAATCTTAGAACACTTTGTTTATGTCCGTGTATTTGCGTACATGCGACAGAAATACCAGAGTTTTAACGGAAATATTTGCAGCATACATTGAACAGTTGCAGTATGTAAGTGGGCTCAACAGGATAATTAGGGTAAAACTCATGCAGAATTTGTTCAGCTTAAGTTAATTTTGTCTCTAAAAACACTTTTAACATATTATTTTTAACCTTAATGTGTTGATTAACAGACTAAGACAAAAACCAATCAAGTCGTTCTCCCTACAGAGTCCAGGCAGCTTCTTGCTGCAGGTTCAGACCAAAGCAACAACTGATGCTACATGCATGTTTGTAGCTGCAGATATGTGACCATAATCTGTTGCAGATTATACAGGATTTAAGCATATGACCACAGAGCTACAGCCATCCTATAATGTGCCTTCATGTATGCATTTAAGATAATAAAGTTATTGTTATTTAACTTGTCTTAGTGACAATATGTCAGTATTTCAGAACCTTGACAGCTGTAGTATTAGTCACAGCCAATGAGCCACTGTATTCACATCCATTCACTGTGAACCTGCCTTATATGGGACTGTATCTTTTTGAGAATAAGGTTTGAGCTTTTTGTTTTGTTTTGTTTGTCTTCCCATGTAGTGTAATAAGCATTTTGTGTACAGTTGTGACTGGTGCAACAAAGCTTTAATTTTTGCTTTAATTTTTCTGGCTCTATTATCTATTACTGATGTTGGACCCTGTCATACAGTGAGTTCATCTTTGATATTTTTCTCCTATTGCACATGAGGAACTTAAATAATCACAGACTTTCAGCCACACACTATTTGAGATGGCAGTTGTTACAGCAAATAGATTCATCATTATGGATATTTTTAAGTGGCAAATCTATTTAACAAAAAAAGAAAGAAGGAAAATTGCTCAGGAATGTAATGTTTCTTTCTCTTTGCTAATGAGAGTTCAAGTCAATAAGTTTCTTTATGGCTTCTTCTGCCACTGATGCATAATTTGGAAATTAGTTTTGTTTTGGGTGAAAAACAACAATGATACACAGTTTTACCCTCCCTTCCTATTTTTCTTTTCATGGCGATGTTCTTTTCTTTTCCAATTTTACTTTCAGCGTGCACCCACCTCCACATAACTTCAATAGAAATCATTCGCTGGTATTATCTGGGGATAAGCTGTCAGCACAGCATTCAGGACAGCCAAGTGTACTTTTTAAAAAGTTTTGAAGAGAAATGACAGTAAGAATATTTCTAAACTCTATATTTTTTGTAGTTTTTTTTAAGTTTAGTTATAACTTTAACATGTAGCTGCACACCTCATACTTCAGCTAACAAGCCCAGGAAACTAACAGAAATGTGCGGCCTCAATATTTGTTATTGAATTATATTATTCAATATTTGACAATTTCTGAACATTTGTGATTCATGTTGTTGTCAGGACGATAACAAAATGTTTCTGTGTCCTTTTTTTCTTTCATATTTGCTCTGGTTTGATAGCAACAGATGTGTATCTTCATGTCCAAGTAAGGGTGATGCCTCAGGATGTCTGATAGAAACTTTGCAGCACTTATTGTCTCATCGTTTTGTGAGGAGAGAAGGGTATAACAGATGTCAAAATGGAGAATATTAGATGAAGTTGAAGTATATTGCAGCAATTTGAAAAGGCCCTTGCTTGCACAAAATAGGTAACCGAAATGAGACTATAAAAATACCATGGAAAGGAAAAATGCCAGCTATGCCTGCACGGGAAGAGCAGCCTCCAGATCAGAACGAGAGCAGAAGAAGGTGGCAGAGATGGTGTATTTGGTGTACGCAGTTGGTCTAGACATGTATCAATTTATGTGATGATCACTATATGACGACAGATGTTCAGATTTAGGCTGAAAGGCTTTAATCAAGTGGTGCAAATTTATATTCACTCTTACTGCTGGTTACTTATACACAAATTTGTTTTACTTGTACTTAACTAGAGGATTTTTTGTTAGATGCCACTTTCTACTTCTACCACATTTTGGTGACATATTTTTGTTTATCTGGTTTACTTTAGTTCAGTTATTTGACAGCTTTACTCACTAGATAATTTATAAATCAAGATTTCTACAAAGAAAGTACAAGTACAGGTAAAACAAGAAGTCAAGTAATTAACTTTTGCTTGATCAACTATTATTTATTATTTCATTTATTGGTAAATGTTTTCATGTCATTAAAAGCCACAGCAGTATGTTGCTATCACCTCATGAGTTAGTCTAAGTTTGTATGTGTGAGATTATTATATATTCCTGCTTCCCACTGTGCAGCTGCCACAAAAGGGATTTTGAGCATTTTGCCAACTGTGTTTTTTTGTGTGTGATGGAGTTCAACGACATGTACATGTCAATGATTCTCAAAGTGACTGTGTTTTTTTGTATGCAGGTTAAAAAAATTACTCAACAGCTCACAACTGATCCCAACAATAGAAAATCCATTTTTCTTTCATTCCTGTATCTTTCAAAAATTTTTCAGAAGGCTGAAAAGCTTTGAACTGCTGTAGTCAATTTCTTGTCCTCTGTTTACGCACCAGGCAGAATTGCAGTTCAGAAAATTGTTTGCATCAATTAAAAGTTTATCTGTGACCCATTTCTCTCAGCGGCAGCCAACGTTGTTGCTCAGCTAGAAACAAAATAAGAAAACTTGTATTCAGTTGTAGAGGAAGTGCACGGATGTTAAACTTACATGCATGATATGTAATTTAGTTTTCACTTAGTTTTCATTCTATCAAATCAATGAAAACAAAAGATATCGTCTGATGATGTAAAGTAGTGTGGGAACATAGAATTTGTTATTTTCATTGTTAAACAGGTAACACTGCAGATGGAAATCAGACTGACAGACTCAGAAAGTTATGATAGACATATTAATGTGGAAAAACTGCATCTGTACATTTTAATAAAAGCAATGTATTACAATATTTACAGTAAAGGTCATGCATTCTAAAAAGAAATTATACTATAAATTTCTGTCTACAAGAGGGCTTAAAAATACAGCAAATAATGCAGAATAGTCACTGGTGTTAGTATGGTGGATGCAGCCGATGCAGAGCACAAGAGACTCAAAGCTTTTAAAAAAAGGCAATTACCGCCACTCTGTTCTTGAGTGCATCATTGGCTGTGTAACTCAATTATACTTGAGTACAGGGCTGCTACTTGATCACACCATGACATGCCCAGGTGAAGCTAACTGGTAGTTAATCCAGAAACATTTTGTCTCCATTACTGATAATGTAACTACGCAACAAGATGATTAATTCATACGCAATCTCAAATGTGGTCCCTTACCTTCAGGTGACAGCTAAAGATTTGACAACACTAAATAAATCTCTAGCTAGTGAAGCTTTGAGCTTCATCTTTCAATTCTTAACTATAAATGACTTTTTGTAAAAGTAGGAAAACACATTATAGAAGAAAGTTAGGCATGTGTAAGACAGCTGCCAACAAGAATCCCATCATCAAAATGTAAACCCCAAATTTCAAGATGCTTTGGACTCCGGCTGCTCAAACCTGATAACATATTTCATTTTCAGGCAACTGCAGTTTTCTAAAAGTAAATAGACCTGGTCTGACCCGATTGTGTGGCATCGCACTGGGGGGGTGGGGGCAAGGCTGATGAAAGTAAAATTAACAAAGAGATTTACAAACACCAATACGCTTGGGGCCAAAATGAGGTGCAATCAAAAACTTCCAAGACTGATCATGTTACGCAGGAATCAAGTGCTACATAGCAATGTTTCTGTAGTGGGTGCACACAGTTACTTTTGTGAGTATGTATTTGAAGTTACATTTCATCATAATCAACAGCACCTGGGTTACATGCATTTTTTGTGACCACTGGTATGTGCGCATTTGATTCCCTGACTCGTGATTAAATGCAGCACCATGTTGGAGTCTGTGAGGATCTCCATTAACAGGTTCTGGATGATCCAAACTTCACGCAGAAGAAGTTGTGTCTACAGCTACAACCAAACCAAAGAGACCAAACACCAGTTTTTGCAGCAAAAGAGCCAAAAGTCTCCAAGACAAGAAAAAGGAGCCCAAGGACAGGGGCAAAAAAAAAAAAAAAACCTGAAAAGAATATTGGTGGTTTTCTTTGAAAATTTGCTGGCTTGTATACTGTGAATTCTTTCCCTCGGGCTCAGACTGTTAAGGCAAGTGCAACTGTGATATTCTGTGACATCTGAAAGAAAAAATTTAACACGAACAACTTGGACTGTGGCAGGTTGGCAATTGGACTGTCTGACATTATTTGCCTGTTCTCACCCAAAATAACAAAGTGTTTGCTCCTTTACCTCCCCTACAGATTTGACTCCCCGCAATTTCTTTCTGTCCCCCAAAATGAAGTTTGAGCTCTGGGTCACAGCTGTAGACCCAAGTTTCAGGTCCATGGGGATACTGGAAATGCACACATACCAGTGGGAACAAAGATGCATGTAACTCAAGTGCTGATGTAACTTGCAGCTTCTATATGCACATCACTGTGCAGCATTCTGTTTACGTGCAAGAGGAACAGTCTCTGAAGGTTCTGAATGCACTTCTCACTGTTGGTATGTTTGCTGTACTATACAATGCATCCAAACACTGACAAATAACAGCCCTGTGATCTCCACAGTGTGAATGAGCTTTAGAATAAGATCCATGCAGACTGAATGCAAATGTAGAGGGATACATTGCATTTCTAGATCTTTCCATTAGCATATCACGGAGAATTTAAATATAGTCCCATTCCAGTTTTATCTCCATAAAAGCAGTGCCACTGACAGAGGACGGGGTACACGCAGAAAGGTGTCTCAGCCTTAAAAACACTAAAAAAAACAGCTTAGCAGTCAATCTGGCACTGTAGTTACCCATCACACACAGCTCATAACTCCTTTTCTTCCCTCTAGGTGCAAGAAGAGATAATATAAAGTTAATCCCTCACACACGACCTACCTCTACCTCACAGAGGCTGGTTGTCACCATAGAAACTTGGAGCTCAGAGAAAGTTAAGGACATTAAAACTGTGCAAATAGCACAATTTTACTCATACTTTAACCAAAGAGCAAATAACAGTAAGGTGAAAATTACACTGACAGACTGAAAAGGTAAAAAAAGATGTTTTTTTTTTATTTTTTGTCCATTGTCCTACAAAAATGATCAGGATTTATCTGTTATAAGACAAAATATAGTATTTGTTGTGGACTTAAATGGTTATATAATTTAGCAACAATGTGCACAGAGAAGCCAGAAGCATCTTCTGTAAAAAGGCTGCACAATCAACAACATGCATAATGGTGCTTTTTTGAAAAATAACAGCTCAATAAAACAACTTAGGAAGAATACACAAATTCCCCTTCAGTGTGACTGACATGTGCACACACTGTCAGCTAGTTACACGTCTTATTGCCCAGGTAAGCAAAAAATGCTGCCCAGGTAAACAAACAGACAAGCACTTTTATCAAGCACACAACTTTAGATTGACCTCCATAAACTGTACATTGAATTATCACAAGCTGCGCTGACATGAAGCCACAACTAGAAAAAAACAAAAACGCAGTGTGTACTCAACCAATCCAGCATTTTAAGCAGCAGCAGAGGCTAACACTAATACTGGAACTAATATAAGAACATAGTTTTAGGGAAAAGTGCAATATTATAGAATTATAATTGCACAAAGAGTGAAGACAATTTCATAAAAGTAGATGTTTTTAATAAACTTTTCAGAGGTTTTTTTTTTTCAGCTCAAGCTGCAAAAAGCAATGTTTTGTTCATTGCTCGCCAAATTAATTTACTTTTCCTTTATTCTTTATATGAGCACAGGTGCACCGGTTAATACTGGAACAATTCTGCTGCCATGACTGTGTTTTTTCACTTTACTCATGACACATTTTAATTCTGGGCTGAAGGTTTTAACCATTTTCCACTCCCACATATTCACAGACACTTTTAACTTGAGACAATTACAGCATTAATAGTTGTCACATTTTCACAGGTGTTCTCCTCCACATTAAGCTTTGAAAAGGTGATAGTGTCATTAAGAAATACTTGCATTAGCTTTAAAGACCGGAACAAAACAAGCGTGCAAACATCTACAAAGTCCTCCTAAGGTTCTAGCTTTACGTAACAGAAGTAACAGAAGTGTCTCTGAGACATTTTATTTTGTGACTCAGCACAGTTTAAGTGAGTCAGGCATAAGAGGTGGCCAGGAAGTGCCATATGAAGAGGAGACTGAGCTGTACAGGAGAAGGGTAAGAGGACAATCCCATCTTGCCAAATTAAATTAGGAGTCTCTATCGGGGTAAATAAACCGCAGGGTTGGGGGACAACGCTGTGTGGCAGATCTGCCTTTTCCTGGCTGCAGGGACACAGAATAACACTCATCCACAGTGAGTGACGCAGTGGGCAATGGAACGTTTTATGGAGCCCTTGAAGACAAGCTGGGGGTCACCTCATGAGCTGTCATCCAAGGGGACGACAGTCATGTTCTGAGACTCACCCAGATTTTACAAAACTCTGGCATGAATGGAAAAAATATCTGCAATTCCTGTGTAGAAAAAATCAGATTTTCAAAGTCTGAACAGCTGCCTTTAAACAGGCCTGTAATCACATTCTGTAGTTAAATCCCTGTTTTATTTAGTTTGCTGACTAACTGCTACAGTTCTGTGTTATTAATCTGGCGGATTACATGCATTCAAACCTTATTACACAGAAGCTCCAGGTAATGAAAGATAATATTTATTTACCAAATGACTGAGATTTAATTGAATAACTTCTTTAGTGTTTTCTTTACATTTTTTATACACAAGCGACTTAGCACGTCTGGAAAATTGCTAAGAAAACTAAACCCACTTGAATCTGACAGATGGCAAAGATCCTGCTGACGCAATTGTTGCTCCAGTCGACATGTAGCGCTGCCCTCCAGCACTACATGGCTGAGTCCTTTATCTAAAAATACAGCTGGCAATTAAGACAAGGTGGAAGGTGTTGCCACATGTCTGATGTTCATTTGCCGAGCGAGACTTTCTGCTGCCTCGAGAGGACCTGCTGTGACTCAGGCCACGGGCTGTCACTCTCAGTGTCAGTGTTTCCATTATGAATTAGAGGAACCTGGAGGGCTTTGAGTGTTAAAGTTGTTCTTGTTTGCTTTTGCTGACAAAAGAAAAGCATACACTAGATGTTAATATGTAATATTTAATTGCAAATTGTGTATTTTTTGCATGTATCATTCATTCTTGCATCATTGCGTCATTTAAAGAAAAAGTAATTATTTTTGTCTTCTGTTCAAATGCAACAACTTGTTATACTTAAATTTAATTTTTTAAGGTTGACTGATATAATATAATATAATATAATATAATATAATATAATATAATATAATATAATATAATATAATATAATATAATATAATAATGTAAGTTTTGACTTCATTAATACACAAGTCCAGATCCAATGCAAAACTTAATTTAAAAAAACACTGAATCAGCTGTTAAAACAAATTTGTCCAGTAACCCTCTTGCCACTCTCTTTGCCTATAACGTCAGTGTGTGTATCCGTACCTGTGTGTGTGTGTGTGTGTGTGCGTGTGTGTAGGTGTGCCTGTGTCTGTGTATGTGTAACCTGCCTTCGCCCTGTTAGCTTGCTACCTTTCCCCAGTCACAAACCCTCTTCAAGACATTTACATCTAAAAGAAATATGGTGTCTGCTGCTGCCTGACATTTACAGTTCAGTGCATTAGCAGTATTCATAATGTGCAGTGGTGTGATAAAATATGCTGGTGGCACCACAAACCTCAGAGTGCTCATATCAGAGGGTGACATGTGCATTGACAGCTTCAGGAAGGAGCAGTCAACATAAGGCATTAAAATTAGCAGCTAGCGCCACTTCTACCTGGCTCCAACTCCTGTGGCTGAAGCCCTGTGCTACACATTTAGCATCATCACTTACTGTGTTATTGAAACTCAGAGGGATGACACTGACCCATGAAATGTGGTAAACACCATCCAGTAAGAATTTAAGCATTTAGGTTAAAGAATCCCTCTTCCCCGGGGACTGGATAAAAAGTTCTGTGGTCTATCTATATTTAGAAACAGAACGAATGAGTGGCAGAATACAGAATTTACAGGTAAATTTGTAATTCATTTGAAAATAGAAATTGAAAATTAAAATGTTTTCTTTTAAACCAGCAGTAATAATTTTTAAGGCTACTTTAGGGAAGCTGAGAACACAACAGTGACCTTTTAAGCTGAGACAGTAAATTTGGCAACGTACAGTTACTTTTAACACAGCAGTTTTTTGTTTTTTTTTAAAAAGAGTCATTTTGTAAATGTGTTTATGATCTTTCTAAACTGCTAAGAAAAATATCTTGTACTTCAGCTGTAAAATGCTCCCCTTGCTCATTGTTTGTCTCCTGCTTGGTGCTGAACAGAAATTAACATTGGATTTTCAAGGTTTAACAGTGCGTTGATGTTGTTGTCCCAAAGACAAAAAATAAAAAAAGATATGGAT
>JAPZDY010000022.1:9656728-9673391 GCA_029783645.1 Ctenochaetus hawaiiensis
GTTCTTGTCAACTTCTACAAAGGAGCAATTGAAAGCATCCTGACTGGAAACATCACAAACTGGCATGGGATGTGCACGGCCCAGGACAGGAAGTCTCCGCAACAAGTGATTAAAACTGCCCAAAACATCATTGGTAGCCATCTACCAAGCATCAGTGATATTGCGCAGAGCCAAAAGGATCCTAAAAGACAACACTCACCCCGGCCACAGCCTGTTCACCCTGCTGCCGTCAGGCAAAATATACAGAAGTATCCGCTGCCGTACCACCAGACTACAGAGCAGCTTCTTCCCTCAGGCTGTGAGGGAAGAAGCACCATCTGCACTCCCCCATGTTTAACAATTTTATTTTTATTTTTTCTACAATCAATTAATCAATCATGAGGGAACCACACTTTAATTTCATCATGCAACTTGTTGTATAATGATCAATAAACTTCCTTGTATTCTTGTATCCTTGTCAACATGTGAAGATGTGACAAAAAATCAGAAGCCTCATAGCAACAAGACTGTATTGATGCTTTTTTTTCATATTTTGAAAACAAACAAAAAGACTTTTAGAAAAACTGTTACAGAGGAGGACTAACTGATTTTTGCAAGCACAGGCCTGAACATCCCACAACAGCTGTCATTTAAGCGGCTGTTTACACACATCTGTGGCTATTTGTTTTGCCTGTGGCCCTGTGAGAGTAATTCATCATGATGTTCATGTAAACCATCATCAAGGGGCCATCTCAATAATTAACAAATATCAGAATTATCAGTGATTATTCTACAAAGGTCATACTGAAAAACAGATCTTACAGAGTGCTTCATTCAAAATCAATAAGCAAGAGCATCAACAGGGAGATGATGTTAAAATAAAAGAAAAAAATCACCTCATAAATAATTTAAAATGAAGTTTATAACTACACCCCTGATTGACATTTTACAGGATGCTGTGCAGACTCAAAAATAACAATACAATCAGTGAAAATGCTGAACAACTACCTGCGTGACAGAGGTATCACTCTAACTGGCCTAATCTAAATAAATGTGAATGTAATTTGTTGAGGTGAAAATGTTACATAGAGCCGCTTTAGTAATATTTTCTATATTTAATCATTTTTATGATAACACTGTTCTGATTTTTCCAACTGTTATGTATTTACACAGAAAAAGAAAAATTATATATTTGTCATTTTTACCTGGGCAAATAAGTTGGAGGAGTATTAGCATGTGCTTCAAAAGTTATTGTAAAGCCCTGAACCCCTTACCACAGTTTTTTCTTCTTTAACACAGCAGAATGTACTCAGCTAATTAGAGCTGGCATCGAAAGAAATGTTAGTTAACTTGTGGAAAGCTAGCTAATCAGTAGTGCTAATGTTTGTTCCTAATTAGACAAACACACTGTTTAAACTACGTTATTATTTATAATATCACTTTTGTTTTTATGAGTGTGAAATGTTCAACGGTGAAAGGTACATCTACTGAATGAGGTGTTATATACATACATATACATACATATATATATATATATATATATATATATATAAATACAGTTGCGTATGCCAACATATGCCACATTTGCACACAGAAACCCTTTAAATTTGAAAATTCTTGCCGCCTTATCACAGGCACTTATTACACTGAAATACATCCTGGGGCACAACAAAAATTAAAAGCAAGGGAGAGTTGAATTAAAATGGACATAAGTTCAGAGTTACATTCAACCTCATAACTTTTTTTCTCTGTACTCATGAGTAACTTTATTTAACCCTCAAGTGTTTGTTTTAATATTTCCCGTGCTTAGTGACATATTCACTATGTTATTCCTTTCTTGTCTAAGATGGATAAGCAGAACTTATGATAGATAGTTGACCTGTAATGATTCCCGCTCAGATGGTCTCCACCTGCTTTCACTTTCAATCCACGGTCGTCGTATTTAAACCCTTTCTCTGGCAGCAGGCATTCTTCTCTGTGAGCTGACGTTTGCTCCATTAATGACCTACTTTGTTTGTAATTTATTGCCACTCTCACCCATATTTCCTGCACGACAGGGATTTACTAAGTGAAGGGTCAAGGTAAGGAGCTTAAGCTTTGATTTTTCTCAATCCCATTGTTGATTTACAAGAGCAATAAGCTCATTCTCCCACCGCATCTCAGATCGATACCCAGCATTGACCCTGAATGCAGTGTTTGGGCTTTACAAATTGGCATCATAATACATGCACACACTGCGGAAAGTACTCACTGGATGTATGTCCTGCAAACTAAAAGGAAAAACATACTAAGTACAGAGGCTTAATAGAAAAAATAACTTGTAAACAATGTCTTTTTCTCCTGCTTGTTGCAGCTTTTTATCAGGATGGGTTAAATGTGATGGCTGAACTTGTGGAGTATAATACAGGCACACGGTGGCAGGTGGATGTGTTGAGGAAACCTTGTTCAGCAGACTGTTTCAAAGTCACGGGCAGAGACCCTGAAGGACAGATTTAACACCTAGGATGAAGAATGGGCATCTCTGGTGCATTCACTAACTGGGTGATGAATGAATTACAGCTCCTAAATTTAGCCGGGCAGTCTACCTTGAAATCGGGCTAGACTTCCATCTTAGAGACGCAGACAGGCTGCATATTACGTCAGAAGCCATGACCTCTATTTCTACATTAAGGAAAAAGAAAGATTGATGTCTGTCCAAACATTTCATGGTTGCCAGAATAATATGTTGGGGACGGCGTGTTGCTCACACATTTGTCTGACTGGTCAGGGTGTCCTGGCAGCATCATTTTGTCTGAGAGGAGATCAAGCATCAGATGCTAATAATGTGTGCAAATAGAGTTTTTAGACATGCAAACAACTCTCACAGGCTGTACTGCTGCAGGAAGACTTGTTGAAGTGACATTTACTTATTTTCAGTTATTCAAGGTAACACAGTCATATTTTAGGTATGGTTATTTATTTCACTAACTAGCTAAAGATTCTTAAGGTTAGTTTAACACAATAAGTCATTAACACCAGTAAGGTTGTCAATCAAAAAGCCATTCATGCACATTTTCTGCCACCCATAACATTTGAGTTAATTGAGGTCAGGGAAAGGTTAATTTTAAGGAAATATGCAAGACCTCTGTATTCTTTTTCAGTGAGGTGTAGTTTCAGTTAAATTCCTGCTCTGGAACAAGATGCTGCCAGTCAGTTTATCCCAGGTTGCATTACATTTCCTGCAAAACATGTAAATTAGTTTCACATTAATGTAATTTTAACAAAACTACTGTATTGAAGACGCATCTTTTGTAAATTTTACAAGCTAACAATGTAACTGACATGCACTGGAGTGTTTCTTTAGCTGCTGTATTAAGTGCCACTGTGGCCTGAAAGGTGTGCAGCTACATGCTGATACAGATATTGAACCTGGTAATGGCATGGCAAATGAAACATTTTGATCAATATATATAATAAGGAGGGCAATTTCTGTAAACAAAGGCAAACAAATGAGACAGTTCAACAACTTGTTCAATCAGACATGCAGGCCTTCCTCTTCGAATCAGAGTGCAGAGCAGCATTTAACAGGTGAATCGATAGAAGATTGCAACAATGTTACAACTAAATATCCAAGATAAATGCTTTCATGCACTAAACCACCAAAATAACAGGCTGAAAATGCTGTATGGGATACATTTATCCTTCCAGCAGTAACCTCAAGCTTTCATGGTAACACTCTCATATATTAAAGGCTGTGTTGGTCGGCCTGCAAAACTAGAAAGAGGATAAACATGAATTAAAAAAAAACATTTCTCTGAACAAGTTACATCTTGTTTTTTCAACCTAAAAGATGGTGCATTCTTAAGAGGGTACTGATTAAGTTTTGTGTTAAAATCAAGCCTCAGTCGAAGTTAAAGGTAGAAATGCTAGTTTTCAGAGAAGAGTGAAATGAGTTGTTCCTAGAAAACAGTCAGATTTAAATGACATGAAAACTGTGAGATGCTAAAACCAAACAAACTATAATTAAATTGTTATGTGCCTCAGCCAACCATTCAATTTTAAGTTTAAATCCATATTGATGAAATAGATTGTGAATACTTAATTTAACATAGGGTCACAGTGACCTTGCCCTTTGACCCTTGGCCACCAAAATCAGTTTATTTAATGTCCAAGTGGATAACTGTGCTTAATTTTAAGGAATTCCCTCAAAGCTTTCTGGAGATACTTAGTTCATGGGAATGGGACGTACGTATGGACCTGAAAACATATCTCGAACCTCAACAGTCAACAAAACAGAGGCTTAACAAAACTGATACAGCAGCCTGTTGATATTAAGCAATATGATATTTTTTCTTGTATGAACTGCTTGTTATGCAGACTGACCACACATATGGTTGCTTATTATTATTCCTGTAGAATACCTGGTTTGATGTGACATTGGTAGAAACGCCTGTTCAGGTCTCTGTTTGCATCATTTACAACAATAAATAGAGGTCTAATGTTTTGATGGGGAATTTCCTCTTCATGTCCAAGTTAACTGCCTCAACCAGCTTAATTAGGAATAAACCGAACCATTGACTCAAAAAAATGATCTTTCCTCGATCTGTTCCAGACAAAATCCCCTGAGGAAAACAATTCTGATGACTGACAGTGAAGAAGGCTGATGGGTCATCATTTGAGTTAAGGATGAATTTAATTCCAGGAATGGCAGAAAAAACACTGATTAGAATGTTTTTACATTGATTGACTTGCACACTCAACATAGCAGAGAGGAGAAATTACCCCCAAAACAAGCTGTGTAACTTTTATTCACTGTTATCTCTTTAAGTGAAGAAGTGAGTGAAGAACAAGAGGCTCCTGAAGCCATGAAAAAAAAATTGGCTGACACTTTGCAATGCTGCTAATTTGAATTCAAACAGACTGACTTGAAATGTTACTTTTGTGTGTGTAATGCACATATCTTAACATGGCGTCTCATTAACATTGTGCTTTAGGGTGTTTTCCCCTCATAAACTCTTAACGTGTTGTGCTTCCCAAGAATAATCAGAAAACACTGAATAATACATGACACGACAGTTGTTTTGTTGTTTTCGATCATGTTTCCACTCGCAGCAAATCATACTTTCCATCTGACTGCAGCGGTATGTTCTAGTGCAAATAATGTGTAATTTTTATGCTCAACCTGGAGGATGTGATGATGTTAGGGGACAAAAAGAGGTTCACATTTGTCCTTCAGAAAAGTTAGAGGCATTTAGATGTGAGAAAGTATTGGGAAGATGTGTGAGGAAATGTGATTGAAGTTACATTTATATGATTATTGAGAAGATCCATCCAAAAACTCCAAAACCAGTTCAGTGCTCTGAAGTGATAATTATGTTTTTCTTTTTTAAAGTTTAAACATAAAGCAGTCCAGTCAATAAATGAGACTTCTGTCTTATTTTGAGGGGATTAAGAGTAACATTTAGAGCAGATTACTGACACAGCTCTTCATTGGAATTCATTTTCTTGCATGTCAATAATTGCAGTCTTAAAAGTCTGTGCAGTGACGGCAGCATGTCACATGAAAGTTTCTGACTTGGTCTGATCAAAGAATTTCAGAGGATATCTCTCTGCTTCATGTTTTTTTTCCTCAAAGAGAGCGAAAACTCATTTTCCATGTTGACGCTAGTTGGAAAGACATATGTCACATCATGTCATTCAGTTTAGTTTTCGGTCAGAGGCCAACAGTCACTCGAGTCTCATCTTTTGTCCTCTACTGTGACTGCTGGACTAATCTTTTTAAAACAGTCCTGTGGGAAATATAAATGACATGTAAATGAGAATGTTCAGAATCCAAAAAAACACACAGAGGATTATGAATTTATACTTTGATCAGTCGTCAAGATCACTGACTATGTAAAGATGGACTTCTGACAGCCTTTTTAAAAGTTTTAAATAGTAATTTGATACTCCAGTCGGAGCAAGTAGAGATAAGTTATCCAGCTTTTTTTTTTCTTTTTGATTATCATTGGTCAACAAAAAAAGAGGGAAGGTCATTGGATTGTAAAGCTGTATCCCTATGTGTCTATGTGTGTGTGGGTGTGTGTGCGTGCGTGTTTGTGTGCGTAATTTGAAGTATAATGCATATTGTCATTGCATGTAAAATGGCTGCAGGTAGAATTTAAATTTAGTTTCTCTTGATGTTCTCATATTGGAACTTAGTTTGGCATGTTAGCATAACATTAGCTTAGTAGCTGTAAACACCATGTATAAATTGGCAATCCTTCCAATACCTGAAATATTTAAATCAAAACCTCAATTGCCATCCAAACTGTGTCCGCGGAGGCAAAGTCTGAGGATCAACAATTTCAATGGGATTCATCCTCTGAGGAATATGACTGTCTGTACAAAATTTAATGTCATTCCATCAAATAGTTGTCCAAACATTTTTAAACTAACTGGCTGATTTCTGCTAATATGGCTAAGTCGGAGAAGTTGTCACGACTCTGTTGTTTTCAGAATAAGCTGCTTTTTTAAGAGTTGGCGTTGGAATTAAACAGACAATGAGGCTCAATTTTACCTATTTCTGAATCCAATTTGCTGTTTCTTCTTTTTTCATCTAAGAAATGAACAAAAAGCGTAAGAATGAAGAGAATTTTAGCTTTTGGATCACTCTGAAAAGCAGAAATGGACCCGACCAGCACCTTTGAAAAAATCTACTTTCACGCTCATTTTGTTTCTCTTTCCAACTGCTTGTCATGAACGGGTAAAATACCTTTTCTGTTCTTGAACTCCCTGTTGATGTGTCAAACTTTCAAACCTGAAGATGAAAAGAAAAACAGGGCGGTTTATGAATCAGCAATGTGTCAGTCTGTGAGTGGACAAGACAGCCTCTTCACGCTTGGTTAGGTTTTCACTCTCATACTCAGTAGGGCAGAAGGTTATGCACAGGCTTTAAATCAGATTGGAAGGGTCCTACTTGCTCAGCAAGGTATTGGCTCTCACTTTTCTTTTATCCTAGAAAAAGACAATATTAGACGATATGTCACAGACAAGTAAAACAAAAATGACAAACAGAGGAGCAGCTGGGGGCTGGTAATCCTGGTTGTGGGCACATGAGCAGCACCAAACAAATGTATAATGATGAAAAGATGAGCTGGTAGCTCCTTTTGGTGCTTCAGGAGGTGCCATACTCGATTAGGCCCTACATGTCTGCTCGAGTATTACAGCTGACATTAAGAAAGCTGTTCACTCTCTATCACCGCTTCCACACAGCCGTGACTCACCAGCACCCCCACAATGCATTGTGGCTGAGTCTCGAACACTCCCCCAAGAAAATCCCTCCACTGGCCCGGAGCGACAGCCAGCACAGAGACAGGATTTATCCAGTTTGTGCCCTCAAAGCTCCACTCACAGCGTTTTGAGGATGTGCACAGTCAGTCACAACTGAGGGCGAGAGGATGGTTCCTCTTGCGTTTGGCAGTCGTTCTGAGGAGGGGAATGTGCTTTGCTATGACACATTTACGCCTGATTAGGTTACTGTGTTCTCTACAGATGTGTGTTCTTAGTCCTGATTTAGTGTTGAAGCCTCCACAGGGTGCCTTTCATAAGCTCTTTATATATTGCCAGGAAGATGTTAAAACAGCGATGTGTAAAACATGCTTTGGCAGAGGAACCCTGCCTGTTGCCGAACAGGAGCTCAAAAGGGACACAGTGGAAGTGTTTCATACTTTTGGTTAACCGATGGGATTTTCTCCTCAGAGGTCTTGCTTGAAATTCAAACCAAACTGAAGGAGAAAATGCATCAGAGTGTAAAACTGAATCTGAAATTGTAAATCAAAGCGCAGTGATTTTCGATGAGCACAGAGATGATATTTACAAAAGGTAAAACCTTAACTTAGAGCTCACAGAAAAGGCTTAGAGGAGTTTTCCTGCTTGTCATATTGATTCTGTTTACTGGCTTTATGCAGCATTAGGCCCACTGAAAGCTCGCAACTGAGGAATTAATGGAAATGTTAATAAATGAGCAGAGAAACAAAATAAATGTAGATGCTACCACACAGGAGAGGTAAGAGAGGTGAATGGATTCAGTGTAAAAATGATGTGAGTAAAATGCTGTGGCCTTCAAAATCACTAAGTCTCAACTTCACTGATCATGTGTGATTCTGTGTCACAAGTATATTCCAGTGGCAATGGAGGCAACATGTCCCAACTGTGACAAAGCCATCGGAGCTAATTGTGTCCATTCAAGACCATTTTGATTTTACTGGATGTGTCACAGAGGAGGGAAGTCATGTTAAGCTTCAGAGACCAGATCAAGCCAGACAGAAGGTCAGACATGGTAACAGCATCAAGTTTTTTAACATGAAGCACTCTGTGCTGACCTCTGATCATATTATATCATTGAACAGTATAACATTATAACCACCTAGCCTATGACAGAGGCACAAAAATAACTCAACAATGATCAAATCAGCTCCACTTCTCAAATGTTCCCCATGGGCTTTGAAGCTGTATGAAGGATGGAACTAAACCATGTCACAGACATGACGTCAAAGAGCCAAACCATGAAATTAAGGAGTCAGACAACACTCTAGAAGTTACCTACAAGTAAAGAGCCAACCCAGGAACAAAAGCTGGATTACATCTTTTCATGATCTTCATTTGAAAAATGTGTTTTCTGACACAATACAGAGACTGAGCTTTTAAAGACTAGAAAAATTACTTGTATGGCCGCTCTTTGAGACTGCTACTGCTTAGTAACTGCTTTCATGTTATGCTGTGAACAGTTTTTGATCTTTATTTTTTTTTAGTATGCACAAAGTCTACACATGTATGAGTATTAGTGTCTCACAACTTATACAATGTTGATCTTTTCTGTGCAATTTTGTGGGACTCGTTTTTAAAAAACAAAGTTCAATGCTTTGGCTCACACACACTCAACCTTTCCAAATTCCTGCATACTCTATGCACAGCATGTGTACCTTCTTTATTAGTTAAATCTGCAAACGCAAGGGGTTTAACATATCCAGCCACTCTGGGCATTTGTTTACATTTCTAGCAGATCTTCAAACCATATTTTGCTTTTGTTATAAAGAGGACTGCTATTTTTTATTTCTGTTGGCTAAACATGGATATTTTGCAAATAGATTTGTTTATTTTTGTGTTAGTTTAAAGACTTTACAAATTTGCAGCGTAGGAGCATGTTTCAATCAGGCGTTTGTTTGTGTGCCTGCGTCCTGTTTCAGAAAAAAGGGCTGTATTTGGTGTGTTTTGGTCCAATGCTTTTTATATCAAGCTTAAGAATAACTCATTAACTTGGGGTCCCTTTTTGGAAAAACAACTTTGTGCATGTGAGGTTTAATTATATTTTTCCGCTTCAAAGTGAGTATAATCAAAATACCAAATATTATAAGTATCTTTTTGAAGATTTTTTGATGTTTCTAGTCTGATAAACACACAGAATTGCTATATTGTTTCATGTGGTTTTTAAAGGTCAGGTCTGTTTCAAACTAATAGTTTGTACAGCGTGTTCCCTGACCGTGTCTAAATGTAAATGTGTTAATAGCCGTTCTGAATGGTTCGAAATTTTTGGACAGCTCTGTTAAATCAATTAATTTCAACTAAAGAAAAGCAAGACAACACAAGATTCCAAAAACTTTAAAAAAGTTTTTCTTATTTTTCATTTGATTTTTATAACTGAAAAAATAGTCAGCCTTTCAGTTTTTTTTCCAGGACCCATGGAAATCCTGACCATTTAATTTTATGTAATAGACTCAGTGAAGTGCATCTCTCGTCTCGCTGCATGTTAGTTTAGGTCACTCAATGTTTGCAACCAAAACTAACATGGTCATCTCCATGGACCCTCCGGACATTTTACCCCGTTTGTCAAGAATGAGGAAAAAGTATTGGATGAGGGGAAAACCATTACAAATGTACTCAGGTTGTGAGCTGCAGCTATACAAGCTATAATGGAGCACTATAGGAAAACAATGTTATGACATCACTAATACAACTTCTGGGTGTGTAGTCTTTCTAAATACATATTTTTAAGTCAGATACTTCAACAGTTTTACAGCAACTTTACTTGCAAAATTGTCTTTTAAATCAGCAGATATCAACTGCATACTTGACCGCCTAATACTATCAGGATCAAAAATGTATTTGGCTCTCCACTGACTACTGTGCATATTTTTTTTGATATAAGGTTCTATATTGGCCCACTAAAAGGGGCAGCACCTCTGCTCTCTAAGAGGATGTGAGCAGATGTGTTGAACTAAGTCATTTAAAATGTATTTAAAAATGATAACTTAAATTTCTTTTCTGTACATAAGGTACACACCTGTAAAAAACTGTGCTCACCAAAAAGACAAATGGCTGTCAGAGTCATTGTTTGCCTTCTTGGATTAAAGTTTGAATGAACCTTCCTCTGTATGTGAAAGAGAAGAAATTGATTTGATTGATTTTTTCAACACAATTACCCGGAAAAACAAAACCAACTGGCACACAATTAACTTTTTCCTCTTCTGTGATCGATTTTTGGACTGGACAAACATTCATGCTGTGTTTTCACTTTTCCTGGATGTGTTTGTGTGTGTGTGTGAGATCGTGTGTGTGGGTGTTTGCCTGTGTGTTTAAGCTAACATCTCCTTGTTTTGTTGGGCTCTGTAACTTTGTAAATATTTCTTTGTAAATCATGCCTGTATTGTTTTGCGAGTGTTTAATGTGTTTGTCAAACTGTTGAACGAAGTTAAAACTAATTACCTTGAAGAATCAATATTGTTCTTTAATATTCTGGGTTTTTTTTCGTTGTTTGTTTATGTTTCTCTCTCTCTTCAGGATTAGCATTTGAGTGGCAGTAAGTAATGGGAATTATTTTGTTGACTTAATGGCTTTTAAATTTCAGACAATATGCGGTTTTGGTTCAGACTGAGTTCAAGCAAACAATACATGTGTTGTGTTTGTTCATGTGAATTGTTTTTGACAAATGGGTGTACAAGGAGAATCTTAAAAGCCTCGGTGTTGTACTATTACTCATGAAACCACTGAATGTGTGGCATTTATCCCATCAAGGCTGCACACGCCTCACAGCCCTTTTAATGGTTTGACATCCTTTCAGATCGCCATTATCAACTTTTCAAAGTTGCAGTCATTATTTCCAGCAGCTTTTTTTTTTTTTTTTGCAGCAGATGCCCAGAAAGACATGACAGGAAAAGTACACAGAATGGACGATTTTTCCCCCGTGAAAAAAGATCGACTGTCGTTTTCTAATGTTTATTCAGCCAGCTGAAGGGAAATTTCAGAGGAGAAGAAAAGTGAAACATATTCAAACAGGCTGAGAGCACTTTTCTGTCTGCCTTTACGATCGAAAGATGTCTGGTGACTTTGTGAAACAATTTAAAAAACATCAGTCTTAACAAAACGTGTTTCCACTGCTGGCTTTCATATATTGTGACTGTTGAGAAAACACCTTGTATGTCCACAAAAATTACTTTTCAGGTGATTAAAAACATTTGTTTTTTTTTAAAGTAACGCAACATTGCATTCAAAATTTGATGTCTTTTTATTGATGGTCAGATATTTACTTGTAAAAAAGAGTGAAAATGACGACTGAAAATATGATATTTACAAAATGTGGAGAAGCCATGTTTCTTCTTGACAGCGAAGATAAATTGCTTAATTTTTGCTGCTTTTAAAATCTCAGCTTGCATCCATTTCAGCCACAGTAAAATTGTCCTGGTTTTAGAGCTCAATTACTGCCAGTGCAGCTACTCTACCATAAAGAAACTGCATTAATGCTCCACCTGCTTGGCGAGAGGATGCACTAGTTAATAAGAGACGATGGCAGTATCACAGGAGTGAGAAAGAGTCTCTTCAGGCCCCATGATTTAGATCTATTAGGGAGAGGCTGGGTTTGTATTGTTCATATAAAAGTCAGACTGGAGCTGAACAGAGCTCCATTCATTTTGATGAGAGAAGACATTAACTATGGCCATCTTCCTCTGTTGTTTCCTGCAGTTTAAATGAGAAACTTAAGTCTATAACTTATAGACACATGGATGCTCTGAGCAAAATAATGATTTCAACATGCTAACACACAAGATAATGCTAACATGCAGATGTTTTATCAGGTATAATGTTTACAATCTTTTCAAATTTGTTCATCATAACTTTTGGAGTTTTATCAACTTTTTATTATTTTGCCATAGTTATAAGAACTCAACAACACATTTTAACAAAATCCAAGTTTTCTATCTTAATTCTCTGAATTACTGTCCATTGCTATTGTCGAATGTAACAAAGTGATTTTATTTGATGATTTTAATTTTCATATAAATGACTGTTCAGATTTCCTCTCTAGATTTTGCCAATTTGTGAACATTTCTGTGTCTTTTCTAATGATTCTCTCTGTTCACCATTAACTGTTGAAAACCTGTTACAAATATTTGTCACCACATTGACAACAACATTAACCAGAAATTCCGTGTTGTCTGTTTATTTCTGTTGCAAAACTCAAAATAACACATAAAAAAGCTCTTTATTCAGTGCTGATGATTTTCTGAATTTCTTAAAAAGTAAGACTGAATCAATTAGAAAAAACATTCCCCTCAGAATGATGGCCGCTGCAGTCTTTAAATGCATGCAGGCACTATGACTCAGAACAGTTGCACTCTTACAGTTTGAAGAAGAAAATGTCTGAAAAAAGTTCTTCGCCAGTCTGGTAACTGCTTCCTAATCTACTATCTGCATATTAGACCCTATACCATCAGAGCTGTTTAAGGAGCTGTTTCCTATTTTGGTCTGATACTTCTGTGGGCTTTGTGTCCTTAGCTTTTAAAACTGCTGTTTAAAAAGCCTGACAGCAATCCTTGAATGCTGAATAATTGTAGACCAATTTCCAACTCCCTTAAATGTTGTAATTGCTCAAAAGGACTGTCACAGATCAGCTCACTGCCCACTTATCCCACAACAATCTTTCTGATAAATTTCACTCCGGTTTACAATCCCATCATTCCACAGAATCTGCAATGACCGGAGTAGTCAAGTATCTACCAATTATTACAATCTATCTTCTGGGGATTATGAATGTATTATGTAATGTATTATGATGTACTGAAGTGCAAAGCAATCCATCTAATACCTGCTGAGAAATAACTGATACAATTTCAAGTCAGTGGTTATTGAGGTATTTCAGTCTGGACCAACCAACAACTGTCAGACTTACATTTCCATCCAACTTCCTAAAGCTGTATTTCTGTGCAGAAAAGCAAAGGAGGGCATTCAAATGAAATAAATGTTTCAGACAATCCAGGTATGGCAACCTTTACTCTTTATGCTAAGTTGAGCCAACCGGCCATTTGCATTGACTCTAGCAAACAATCATGTTAATTGTCACAGTGTGATAATAAAACTAAAGAGCTTGCAATGTCCACTGTATTAGGGGATATTAGTCTATTAAAAATCTTACAGACATTTGTCGTTGTTACTTATTTGCATGTATTTGTGTAAAACATGCACCAGAGGCATGTTGTGTGTTTCCGTTTACAGTTGCTCACATGGCACGACAGCAGACTCTGTTCTCGTTCAGGTTTTCTCTAATCCCTCACCAGGAGGCAACAGATGCTTTTATTTATACAGGAAAACTGTCAGTCACAAAGAGGTCACGGCTAAATGTGTTCCTCTCCATCTATCCTGCGTTTAGCAGAGTCTAACCTTCATTCACCTCCTCTGGTTTGCTCTGCAGGCTTCATGTGTGAAAAAAACATTTCAGGAACTGATGTCAACAAGCTTTTCTTCAGATTGTTTGAATGCTACAACCAAGGTCACATGGCAGCTTCCTATACAAAACACAGTAAAGGAGACATGTCACACATAGCTAGTGCATTTTTTGTAGAAATCAGTTATATGTTATATTCATACTTCAGATAACACTTTGACCTTTGTCTTGGCACTTGCAGAAACACTTAAGGGACAACGGGCTTCATAATATGAAAAGTTAGGATCTGGAAGGATGTTGCAATTGTGACAACATTTTTAAATTAACACTCCTATTGGTAAAACTAATATTTTTCTCACCATGTTGATTTTAAGATCTGTTTAGCAAAAAATAACAGAATAAAAGAACATGCCAAGGTCCATCAAGACAAAATGACTAAAACAACACTCAACAGTCACAAACAACGTCCAAGCACAAAATTTAACAGCAAACTATGTTGTTCATGTTACCTATCAGTGAAATTTTTTTCTCTATTTCCTCTTAACTGTTAAAAAGGAATGAAAACAACTTGGTTTGAGAATCATTGTGTTGTTGGATTGCATTTATGTTTTTATACTTTCATCCAAAATGGCTTTATAGTTTGCCCAATAAAGTTGGGAATTAAACCACTAGCCCTTCACTAAGAATATGACTAATACATTCATTATCAGTCATTTTCTATCTTATGAGCCAAAGCCGGTATGTTAGACATTAATCTCATTATAAATTCAATTACAAGATATGTACAAATATAATAGAAAATACAGACTGTGAATGACAGCTGAAGCTCCAGAAAACATTGATGTAGTGACTTTTCTCTGCTCATAGTGATTCTGTTACCAGTACTTTCTTATATTTGGATGTAAAGCATTTATACCCTACTGTCTAAACTGACTAGAAATATTTTTTGCATACATTTAATTATTAACTAACCCTTATTAACCCTAACACTGAATTTAATTATGATATTGACAAAGAATGTGGATCTCAGGTGGATGAGTTATATCATGGCCAAAACCAGATCTGTTCATTAGACTCCTTATCTGGCTGGATCAGTGCATCACTGCTACAAAGTTGCACATAAATAATAAATAATTCTATTTTAACATCATATCACCAGGTTGTGACATATAGCAAATTCCAA
Source organism: Ctenochaetus hawaiiensis (assembly GCA_029783645.1). Lineage (NCBI taxonomy): Eukaryota > Metazoa > Chordata > Actinopteri > Acanthuriformes > Acanthuridae > Ctenochaetus > Ctenochaetus hawaiiensis. The sequence continues at coordinate 9,671,566 of JAPZDY010000022.1, forward strand.
AACAAAATGTTTAAATCGTTTTCTAAGTTTTGGAACGATTTTTCCATAAGCTTCCACTGTTCTTTGCCACATACCCGGAGTTTCTACCAAATGCATGATGAATTTCAGAAGAAGCAGGATTGTCAAAAAATCCTATTACCTCAGCAATGACTACAAGTAGAACAGCGAATGCCAACCGTCCACGGGCCATGAACTCAAGCGGAGGTAAGACTCAAACTCCTCAAACGGATTGAAAGATTTACCTCAGTGTTTCGGGGAATCCTTGTTTTCCCCTCATGTCTCTGTTGGTCACACAGTTTGAGTTGAAATTGGGAATTAGCTGAGCGTCTATCACAGGTTCACAGCCGGGCCGGTAATGTCTTCATTCTAGCAGGGTTCACAGCGGGGTGGAGGCTCAGGACTGCAGGGGAGAGGTTTGTTTGTGAAGGATGTTCGGGAATCCTTTTCGCGCTCCACTTTCAAACCTCTGCTTAGCCTTCGAGACTCAAAGTGTGACCAAAGAAATACGTTTTACTGAGGAGTGTAGTGAAGTGCTGCCTCAGTCACTGTGGTGTGCTTTGGAAGGATAAAGGCACATTTATAATTTACACTCAAAACTTTCAATTGGTGGAATATATTAACATGTAAGCAGGCAAAAAATGTATAGTATAGCTTTGTGGATGCTAAACACAAGAAGACACTGACCTTATTTTCTACCTCAGGTAATAAAAAACAGCTTCATAATACAGTTGACAACATTCATCACTACTTATCTGACTTGCCTTGTGGCGTATTGAATGTATTCCCTTTAAAAAGATAATTTCTTTAATCTTCTAACATCAGCATTGCTTACACTGATAAGTGGTCCTCCCTTTCTTTTGCTAACACATTGCCCATCAGTGGCAGACCAGTCCATTGCACCTCTAAAGTGAATTTTTCCTACTGAGCAGTCCAGCATGTGTACCAACCTTGATACAATGCATGGAATAAAACTGGGTAGTTTACTTCTCTTTTCTTTACACTTCATACCTTGGTGAAATGGAATTCATCCTTTTCTATTTGCGACGCAGCACCCTGTCATTTTCTTGTTATTGCTAATTTGATTGGGTTGTTGCACCTATTCCTGCGCGATGACTCAAGTAGCTATAAGCATAATGAGACTTTATTGTATTCGACACACATCTGAAATCATCTTCTCCCCTCATTCGTTCTTTCATTAGAATTTCAGGGTATGGTGTTTGTTTGTTTTTTTGTCCTTTGCAATTGTCTTATCTTCATTCAGAACATGCTGCTCGCTGCTGCCTGCTGGTTATGATTACAATCCAATCTGTGCAGACATTTTCTCTCTTCTCATGTGTGTTAGAAATAGACAGTGGTGAGTAATAGCAATTCCTTTATGGTCTATGACAAACAGGGTTTCATTGACATGACAGATGAAGATGGTTTGTCCAACAACTACAGAGAATTGTTTCTTCTGCCGAAGAGAAAAGAAGATTTTCTTCAACTCAATCATTGATCTTTTTTTGTATTCCTTCTTGTGATCAATGCTGAGATTCTCGTCTGCCAAGTGCAACAGATAAAGAGTTTCCATCTTCAGTCACTGTCAGAGAAAAGATGGTGAAATAATAAGGTTTCATTTAGAAAAAAACTGTTGAGCACCTGTGACAGTAGAATTAGTAGTTGAATAAAACGTCAAAGTAAAGTCAAATGTATGTAACATTTGAGTCACAGTTGCTGAAGTAAATCTTTTGCAAAACACATGAACACATGTATAAAAAGCTCATCTTGACAGTGTTTGCACATCACAAAAGTCAGTATGTGAATTCATGCAATAAGAGTTGCACACC
>JAPZDY010000022.1:9687597-9699058 GCA_029783645.1 Ctenochaetus hawaiiensis
ATTAGTGGCCAGTTAGCTTCGCTTGGTATATAGACTGGAAACAAGAGGGAACAGTCTGACTCATTCCAAGGATAACGAAATCCATATACTAGCATCTTTAAAGCTCATTTACAAAACACTTTACATCTTTATCATTTAATCTATTCAAAAATCATTATATATTATTATTATAGGGGTTTTATTATGGGGGTTTATATCTCTATATATAAACTAGGAAACTTCCTTGAGTTTCTGTTGGCAACCTTAAGGTAACAACTAGACTGCAGAAATTATGCATCTTACCAGGAAATAACCAAACACATAATCCTCAGTTAAAACCAAAATATGACGCTTTACACTTTAGTTTTTGTGCATGACATGAGATATTAACATTAGCGAGCTTTTGCAATGATGGTGGGTAGAGTTTGTTGCCTTTTTGAGAGGGGGGAGTGCCTGCTGTCTCTCCCTGGATTCAGTCTTTGCGCTAAGCTTAGAGTGGCACCATTTTGTCTCCTTATTTACCAAAAAAATTGCTTATTTACCAAAGTTTTATTGAAATATCGCTTAAGAGTCGCCCTGAACAAAATCTTGTATCCACATTTGATGAAGCTGGGAAGAAGAGAAGAGTCCTGTTTTCAGTCCCTTAAACATTGCACCAAATTAAAGCACCACTCGAATGAGTGATGAATTATATAGAGGCGGCATCTTCCATATGCCTGCCTGCCTCCCACAAGAGAAGACGCAATCTGTCTTTTCAAGGTAGGGGCCTTTCCTGTGGTGATGGAGTACCCCGAGGAGCCCCATGAATGCAGAAATTGCATGACAAACTTAGTCTATAGCTGTTTACAGATGACTGCTTGGTCCATCTTTCAATCCAACCTTTCCCCAAGTTCCTCTTTATCTTCAAGCAATTCTGAATAAAAAATGTGGAAAGTTGAGACACCTCCAGAGAGGTTACAGAGGAAGCAAACTTTGGCTTCCTTTGGGGACCTTGTGAGGAGAGATTGAGATGGCTCATTAGATATCTTCCTCTTATCAGAGCAGATCTTATCAGTGGAAGAGTGATCTCTTTTCCAACTGGACGACAAAGTCAGTGTGAAGGTTGTTGCTGAGAGCAGAGAGAAAATTAATAGACATGTGATTTTTGTTGAAATGGAAAATTCCCCATTGGATTGGTTCAGTTTTCAGAGGATGCTGTGCGATAAGAAAATATGTATAATCATGGTGTCAGGGGTGTGGAAAGTGAATTCAGATCCATACAATAGCTTAAATGAATGAAAGGAATCTGCCTTGAACCAACAGACATCCAAGGTCATACTGGATGGTTGTGGAAGCTTCTTCTTGTCTCCAGTAGTGTGTCTTATTCTGGAAAAAAAAATGGCATAGCAAAAAATGCCCCATGTGCATTAGTGCTGGTGTTCATTCAAACACAATATACATCTTACATCACATTTATATTTCCATTCATTCATTCATTCATTGCTTCATGCATTCATTCATTGGTACATGAATAAATGAATTTCCTTTATGCTCTTTTTTTAATTCCTAAGCACTCAGCTACCCTCTCCCCTGTTAAATTATTTATGTCAAGAAGATGCAGCAATCCAGTGTCTCATACTATCATACTATCAGGGCTTCTGTCACTTCTTTGGGTAATTATAGCAAGCTTATTGGTAAAAGACATGCAGATTATAAACCACAAAAACTGGAATTGGCTGCTATGCTGAATCCAGTATTAAGTGTACTAAGTGTGTGTAGTGTAATAAGTGTGCTACTCTCCAGTCTTTGTTGCTGTCTTTACCTAAACACTGCACTAGGCTTAGTCCCTGAAGTGTAAAAAAATAATGCCCAAGAGGGTGCTATCTACACTTGTCTACACCTTGAAGCTAGTAGTTCCACCACTTGTGCCAATAATGGCAGAGAAAAACTCACTCTTGGGGATTTTTGCTTTAAAATTGCCTGACATTCTCCTGCCATTCCTCACAGAAATCACCTGCTCTGTATGTCAAGGACATTGTCATGCTGGCCATGAAATCTGTGGTGTCCCATCTCATCCAAGGCTAGATTCAAATTTGTGGGATATGGTTTCCTGATGTCATTCATAGGTAAATGACTACAGACAGGGCTGTGGATGACAGAATATTAGAACTGCAGCATAATTACTTTTTAAGGTGCTTTATGATGTTTTAAGGCATAACACGCCATGAACATTACATCTTGTTGTTTTTTTTATGTAGTAATTGCAAGGCCTTTCCTGCAGTGGGCAAACAGCATTGTTAAAGTAAGTATTCAGATCCTTTATAGAGGTGAAAGTATCAATACCACAATAACTTCATGTCTCTGTGCACTCACAGTGACTACAGGATCATTCTTAATGTTCTGTTTAGGTACTGGAAATACCTAAATGGAAATCTTTTATACACAAAAAGTCAGCCCTTACCTTGAGACAGTAGTTTTTTATAAACATTTAACTGAAATCCCAATCTTTCCCTAAGCTTAACCATAGCTTTTCTACTGAACCTAACCATAGACAGGAGTTTGGAGGTGAACCCTGGACTCTTGTGTTACAGCCCTGCTCTTTGTAAGCCCATTTTCAATACCTTCAACACCTCCCTGTAACTTTAATGAAATGACGTGTTTCATTCCCTTAAACATCTGAACATAATCCAGGCATTCTTTTGTCACAACAACACTGTTATGAAAAGAACTGAAATTGATACAAGCATTTCTATGAAACATGATTATGCAGCAAGATGGCCATGTGTGCGTTATATGTTAGATATGTTACTGGTTTGCTTACAATGATCAACCTGTATTCTGTTGGGTAGTTTCATCTAAAACATTGCATTGAATTAAACAAATGATCATGTATTTTGTATTTAAAATCTTGTTCTCTAGTCTAAAAACTAGAACTAAGTCTGTTAAATGTAGTAGAGAAAAGTACAATATCTCTCTTCTGAAATTCTCAGGTTCTGTAAGTTTTCGTGTTTATGTGTATGTGTTTTCTGCTTTATTTCGCTATCATTGTCTCATCTTGTCTCAAATCCCACATCCTGTCAAGTTTCCCTTGTGTGATAGCTTACCCGGTCCTAATGTGTTTCACCTGTGTCCAACTGTCTCCCCTTTATAAGAATATTGAGGTCCTTGTCTTCTCCTCCTTTGTTGTAAGTTTGTTTCTGCTCCCCTGTTCTGTGTCCTTATCACTGTTCTGTCAGTTCTCCTTGTATTTTCCCCATTTGTGATTTATTTAAGTTCTTGTATTTTCTTATTAACTTCTTGGGTTTTGGTTTTTTGCTACTCAATTTTTGTCGCAATTATCACATTTGATTATTAGAGTGTACTTTTTGTTGTATCATACTTTTGTGTCTGTGATTTGCCTTTGGGTCCCTTTTTGTTAACCTTAACAGAAATTATTTGAAATATAAATTGGCACAAAATAGAAATACTCAAGTACAGGTTAAGTACCTTAAGTACTGCCTGTGTACGACACTTGAGTAAATGTGCTTAGTTACACTCCACTACTGGCAGTCCCAGGGTAAAAGTAGCAATAGGTTAATGTAAAAATAGTCCAGCACAAGTAAAATGTGAATTTTACATAAATAAATACATCAGCCAACTAACTGAAAAATATCCAAAGTACAAATGTTTATTATGCAGAACAGTGTCTTGCATTAACATGCATGCAGGTATTTTTTTTATTTTATTTTTTTTAACGTAGCTATTTTGTTGGAGATCTGGGGGCTTGATTACTAAGTGGCCCCCGAAAGCCTTATATTTACTTGGTGGAGATAGTTCTGTTTGTTGTAAGTTTCTTCAGGAACCTCGGAATAAATAAAGCAAACTACAAACTCACATAACAATGACTTTCACATGGGTCCTGCTTTTATGACCTGACTTTGAAATATTGTCCTGACTCCAGGATGGAAATCAAGTCTTTGTAGTACAAACCTGGGGCAATATAATATTCCACCATAGTAATGCTGTAAACTCAGCACACAGATAGGATGAATGGGGTTAACACAGGCTTGGTGACACATTTTTGCCCTAGAGCCTCCTTTAGCAGGAGAATCTGGTCAGGCATAATAGTTAAATTTAAAACAATGCATCATATGTTTTGTTTGTAAATCTTGTAAATGTGCAAGCTGCTCATAATTGTTTAAAGCCATTAAGCTGTGCTTGGCTAAATATACAAGGTTTCTATATTGTCAGCTGTTTTTGCACAATTCAGTAAATTGCTCATGAAATTAACAACAGTCAGGAAATCAGTGGGGTTTATTTGACAAGTTCCCTGTCTTGTGATCTTTCAGCCATGGACTGTTAAAGTTAGAGCTGTGAAAACACTGCATCCTTTAAGACTGTGGGAAAATCTGCAAGACATGCTTGAAGTGATAAAAGTGCTAAATATAGAAGTTGTTTGAAGGAGACCATCATCATTAGGAAATTCTCTTTGAATTAGCAGAGGGGTTGAGAAAGAGATAGAAAACAGAAAATGCAGAGTTTAATCTTATACAAGCTTAACTTTTCCTGACTTGAAGTGGGGGGAAACACACTTCTTCCAAACAGCACTAATACAAAGGTATTCATGACCAGATACATGCTTCTAAAAAAAATGAATGTGTTCTTCTAACCAAAGATGGTTAGGATGTACATTTTTAATTTTGAGCATTTGAAACTGACCCTGTGAAAACAGGACAAGTAGCCTATGTGATGACAGTATCATTCCTGGCACAAATAAAAGAATCAAACTTATTACTGGAAATACAGTAAACCAACTTCAGAGGCTTACAAACTGGCCTTCGAGACAGATGATTTATTTAATTTTATTCTGCTTTATGTTTTGCCATCTTAGTGCATAACATCAAAACAGCAGCCAAACAGAATAGTGCCAAGCTTATAAATAACTGATACGCTGACCTGATTTTGTAATGAGCAGGCTCTGCTCAACAACATGAATGTTTAAAATGATCAATATTGCCAAATGGTCCAGAGAGGCTGTAACTCTATTCCATTACCCGGGGTCAAATATCAGGAGTCAAATGAGGAGCTTGTACTGTAAATGAATTCCTCTCCCAGCGCAGACCTGCTGTAGAGTGATAAACTGGAGGAACAGGCACACACACATCTACACTCACACACACACATACACACAGGGCCTAGCAGGGTTGTCGAGGAGCTACCGTCCTCTCTTTGGACCACCGAAGGCATATTTAAGTTCGCCTGGATCCTACTCCGTTCCCACCAGATAGCACAGAGCGAGATGCAGCTCTTCACCCTGTAGCCATGCAAGTGCTAACATGCAGTGGAGCGAATGCTCAATTTAGGGGGGAAGAGGATGAAAGAGGGAGTTCTGTGCTGAAACTGGGGCTGGTGGGAGATTGCGAGGGGGATTTTTTATTGATGCCCTGGGTGACTTTTTATGCACACAAGCAATAACCACCAAAGAGTATAACAGCTCCAGTGAGACTTACCAACAACAAACAAACCCAAAACACAGCCAGAGCGCTGTAATGACTTCTGGTTATACAGGGAAGGCAGGAGAGCTCCCTTTTGTTCTGCACATGGTGGGTGTCAGCAGGTGTTTAACACACTGTGGTGAATAAACATGATGCATGAAGAAAAACTGATTTATCACCAGAGAACTGTCTACATGCTCAAGTATGCTTAGGCTTACTCTAGTTTACTCAGCATATTGATTTGAGACAGTATGAACAGCCTCCTGCAGTGAAAAGACTAATACAGTACCAAAAAGCAAGAAAAGGATTATTTGAAAAACATACTTAGTTGTGGAGGAGGGAGAATGAGGGCTGATGCTTAATTAAATGAAAAGATTACAAGGCAGTAAAATGGGTCATCGACACACCACTTAAGTGTGTGTGATCTATATGTGTAAGAAAGACAGTGAAGTCAAAAGGAATCACTCTGAGCAGTTGGGAATACCTCTTCAGGTAAACTTTGAGCAATCAGCACCTGCTCACATTTCCCCCATTAAACAGTGATTAATTGAGGAAAACCATCATGACGAGCTTTTAATTCTAGACAGGGGAGAGTTTAGTCAGTTACATTGTTTATTCACTGCCTGTCCCTGCCCCCAATTTCAGATCAATTAAATGGGCCTTTCTGTGAAGAGACACAGCGGTAGCATATGAGATCGATGCCAGCACATTTCACATTAAGTGCCTCAGTGTATGTTATTCTGGCCTTAACCACATGCCAGGCATGGGGTGCAATAAAAGGGAGCAGACGGGCATCACATTCACTATCAGCTCATTTCATGCCTTCGCAAGAGACCGAGCAATCACACCTGACGGCTTCTGGACAACAAGCCTTTTGAGATGAGCCTTGCATTTTGTGCAGCATGGCAAAACAGTAATTGCCCTCCTTGTCAGGCTGTGTCATTAAGTCAGGCGAAGTTAAACACCCCATCCGGTTAAAGCGATAGGACACACAAGAGAGAAAAGGCTGGCTGCTCGGCTGGCAGAGACCTTCGCTGAATGCCAAATAACTCAGCTGTTCATGAGGTGGAGGGATGGTTGAGAGCACCTGTGTGAGTGTAGAGAAACTGTGAGGTGACCTTGTAAGGTTGACTATTTGAGATGGACACAAACACACTTTTTCAAATGCTTCTTTTAATCCTTTTGAGAATGAAAAATTCAAGATATTACCAATTTGTTAAGAAGTCACAATTGGCACTCTCTCTAAATTGTGTTGAAATGTTCCTGATCAGGGTTCAATTGCCCCCTAGTGGTCTGTGCCTTGCATGGGGTCAGTGGACCATTTTTAAATATAGTTGTAATGTTAGAAACCTTAATGACCACTTGAATCTGCAGTTTCACTGAGCTCTGAAACTTCAGCTTATCATTTTGTTTTTCTAGCCAGTTTGCTGATTTTGTTCAGCCTGACCCCTCTTGTTAATTTTTTTTTATTTGCAGCAAGTGAAAAGTCCAAGAAACCCACTCAGGACTAAACTGTTACTAACCAGCAAGTGAACACTGTGAGCATTAAGCAGCTGGATATTTCTGAGTAGTTTGCAAAGATTGGTAGAGCTCAAATGATGGATGAAAATTAGTTTTCAAATAAGAAACAGTTTTAAAAAGTTGATAATGTTGCCCTCTATATACAGAATATGGAAATAAGTGTTTGCAAACCAATCAATAGGCAATATCAATTGATAAAGAAATCAGTGTTCATGTCTTATTTAAGCTGCCCCCAAGTGGTCAAAGTTCAGCTGGGTGTTTAAAATTAAACTAGCATTTCAACTTTGCAATATCATGCTAGCAGGCTAAACTTGGATAGTGATCAAGTTAAACTTTTTGAGTAATGTTAATAATTAATTTATCATGTTAGCATCCATACATTAGCACTTAGCCCAGAAGAGGTTCAACAAGCTGTGAGGGGTGGGTGTTACAACAATTCTTCATGTTTATTCTTTTATAAAGTACTTTCACTTTTTAATTAGCATGTTTAAGAGCCAGTATTTACTAACATTGTAAACTTTTCATGTTTAAGCATAATCTTCTGATATTATGACACTGATATACCTTGTATCTAAAGCAGTCAGATGGACTTTTAATTTACAAATTAGAAATGATTACAAATTTAAATAAAAATTGAAAATAACTTTTACTTCAGAGTAACTAATTAACCAGGTACTTTTAAAACTTACTTCAGTTTTTTTTAATTATTATTTAACTTTTCACCTTTAAGTTTTGTTGTTGTTGTTTTTAATTGTAGTTACTATACTTTTACTTGAATACAGATTCAGGATTCTTCCCACCAGTGCAAGATGTTGACTGCAGGTCTAGCAACTACACAGTAGAAGTTCAGTTAAACTGGAATTTCTCAAGGTAATGTTGATTACAATGACTACTTTTATGCTAACAAACATTTTCTGAATTTCAAAAATTTTGAAGCAATGCATCTAACCATCAAATCTGTAAAAGGCAGAAAACATTTTAATAAAATGCAACACAGTACAAATCAACAGTCAACATAATGCTCCACATGCTAATACAGTTTTACTCTTCAGATTGTTCACACATGGAGGTGATCACATAAACAGCAAAGAAATAACATACAATTCTCAACATAACATTTCTGAAATAAAAAAAAGGTTTTATACATTTTTAGACATGTTATTAGGACAAATCATCAGCATGGCAAGCAGCCTCCATTTCTTGATAACAGTGCAAAAGGGGTGTTTGTTGAAGATGGCATTACGGTGTGAGGAAACTGTAACATCTTTTTCAGTGCTTGAATTGTTACCTTCCAGCAGCGTGACAGTTTGAAGCTTGGAGACAGCTTCTGTGGGTCAATGTGAGGCTGTTCAAGAAAAATAACTTAATGAGAAACATCAATAAGCTGGGATGGTGCAGAAAGATCTGAGTTGGCAACACAAGAAGAAATACAAAGGATGCTCCTGAATGATCACTAACCGCCTTCACACACATGCCACATAGTGACAAATAATGCTGAAAAACAGTCAGCTGTGTATGTTACTGTACTTGCATTTTTTTGTACATTTAACAAAGAATTAATGATGAGACATTCCTGGCCACAGAGGACTGTATTTAGGCTGGTGTTTATGATGAAGAACGAGAGGCCACATGTTCAACTCAACTTGAATGCATCAAACAGGAGCTATCAGAGCGGCCGGTTGGATGGATGGATCATTTAACAGTTAGGGGTCGGGTGGTGAGGGGTTGTCTAATGTTTCACGCAGCCGACCGTCGACGGATGACAAATGCTCCCCTCTGCAGCTGTCCCAGGTAGATCCTCATCTTTGTACTGTCACTTGTTTTTCTCACCCAAATCTGCAGAACAAAGCAAATAGTCTTTGAGAAATAATGTATCCAAAGTAGCAAGACAGTTTGCAAGAAAGCAGCCAGACCGCATCCTCATATCCATATTGAGCTAAAAACTCAAAGTATTCCAGAATTGAATTCAAGTGACATTTTATAAGAATGCTCACTAGAAAGATGAACGTTCCTCCTCCAGAGATCATTACTCTTGAGTGATGGTCTTGTGGTGATTAGGGTGGAAAATTTGTACTTGTTACTATTCAAACCTCAGCATAATCTAATGAATTAATTTTAAGCTGGTATCTCTTTCCATTCTGATAATCAAGTAATAATGTCGGGCCCTCCACTGCACAACTGACATTTTCAAAGTATAAGACTGATTATATTTGTTATTTACTTATCACCAAATCCCATGGAAAGACCAAAACTGTAGACACAAGCCCATTTGTTTCTACTGAAAATACTTCTGCAAATTGAGTCACAAATGTTTATTTTCTTTATTTTTTTTCTGTATTTTTTAGCAAATGCCATTCAAACAGGCGTTAATGGTGCATTTATCTGAGACTGTTTTCAGCTGTGGGATTAATGAAACATTTGATGCTCTGTTAAGTATTTACAGCAGCATGGTGGTGTGTGTGGTACTGAATCAAAATAAAGCACAGTGCGTGTCCATTGTAATAAAAAAACACATCAACCAGTGCATCTGTGTGACTTATTGATGTGTTTTTTAATGGTTTTTGGACAACAATGGAGCTCCATGGGACAGATAAATAAAATATGTCAAGCTTCGGCTGCTCAGACAACTCTTGTTAGGAGGAAGAATTAAGTGGTCTATTCAGAGGTTTGTTGAAAATAAAGGCAGATAAAAATATCACCAGCCTCATCTATACAGTTCTCAATACAACATAAGCTATAGGAGTACTTATGCTTACCTCATTGGTCCCCACCGAGCTGATGACACAGCTAATCTTTGTGTTGTCCTTTGACTCCAGGTAAATGGCCTGACTCTTGTGATACCTGTAAGCATAAAAACACAACAACATTCATCCTGCATTCAAGGTGAGGAATGGAGGATAGGCATAAGTGCAGACTGTGGAGGCGCTTATCATCCATAATTTTACCCAGCTGAATAAACCATATTCCTCCTGAGATGGCACTAAATAGATAATTGGACTGGAAAGTCAAAACAAAAAGTTTTTTCTTTTTTTTTTTTTTTAATGGCTCCAAACTGTCAGACCACAGAAGCAACCCAGGGGAAGAGAATGACAGCAAAAGCATTTGATCATTAAGGACCCACTGAAGAATAATGACGCTTGTGTCTCCCTGCAGCTCTTGGAGAAGGCTTTACTGTGGTGTCTTCTTTGGCAATAAATAAATGAGACTTTGCCTTGAAAGAAAAAGTGCACATACCTCACATCCTTGGTCCTCTCAACTTTATCTGTCTAGATCAGCAGCTCATAAGACAGCAATCTTTTATTTTAACCCCTGTTCAAATGACCTTATGTCTGATGCAGAGCTCTGCTCTCAAACAGAAGGGCACTGGAGCAGAGTCTGGCCACTCTCTTTATCCCTACATCTCAGCAGAATGCAGCGCTTGTTTCAATACAGCCACCTTCTCTGAATACGTATCTGTATGTTGGTTTCAAGAACTAACACTTAGTCACTTGCTCCTGAGATATATCTTTTTCTGTAGATGAAAAGATGCAGCCATCAAAGTGGTTAGAAAATGTCTTTTCAGGGCCGAACGAATACTCAACTCAGCCAACCCAAGGCAATGTGGCCATCTAGTGGTGACTCAAGCTGTGGTTGGGCTATAGATGGCAAAATGTCAAGGGAAATGGTTGAATTTAAGTTTAGAGCATGAAATTTCAAATTTACCATCTTTTGTCATAATAAAGTTTCCCCTCCTCAATGCGGGCCTCGTAACGCTGGGAGGGGTTCTCCATGGGAGCGGAGGGGACGTGCTCTGGAGATGCAGGAGATGCTGAGGAGTGAGAAACACCTGATTAGTACCACCACGCAAAACTTTATGTAAATAGTCAGATATTTTGAGGTACAGCTTTGGAATGTTTTTGAAATGTGCTTATTTGCTTTCTTGCTGAAGGGAGAGGAAGAAAATCAATACCATTCTCCTGTCTGTTAATATAATATGAAGTTATGAGTAGCAGCTGGTTATTTTAGCTCAGCATAAAGACTGGAGGTAGGTAACATAAGCCAACTACTAGCTCCCTAATTAACATTTATTGTTTGTTAAATCTTAATCAGACTGTTAACATTATAGTGATGATAAGACAGACTGCGCTCCTAGTTCAGAAGGGGTCCAGATTAGGTCATTTTAAGACAAGCCAGACTAGCTGTTTCCAATCATTTTCAATCTCTTCACTACACTAAGTTCACCAACTGCTGTCTTTAGTTTCATATTTAGAGTGCAGACAAGGAAGTTTTGCTAATTTTCTCTGCTAACTCAAAAAGTGAAAAGACCAACTTCCCTGGTGAGACACTTTTTTTTGAGAATTCGTAGTACAAGTGGAACTTAACTGCAGAAGGTGAGCAGTAACATACCTGGTCGTTTCGGTGACTTGAGCTGTTAAAGAGAAGGCGTGAAATTGTTAAAAGAATTCAACATGAGAATCTGCAAGTTCAGGCATAATAATAATAATAATAATAATAATAATAATAATAAT
>JAPZDY010000022.1:9753147-9774713 GCA_029783645.1 Ctenochaetus hawaiiensis
TCACTCTTTCTTTTAGTGCACACATGCACACACACAAACACAGGCACACACCCCTCCAAGCTCTTTAAAGGGGAAATCAGGTCACTAATCTGGGGGCCTTGAGCTATCAGTGTTCTGGCTTCAGGTTAAGCACACCCTCTCACTGTATATCTCGATCAGAGTAATAGTTATTCTATATACAATAAAACAATAGCTTCTCAGTGACCTCCTCCCATAAGTACCTACCTTTAAGCAAAAAACACTCTTTTGAATAGTTAAAAATAGTCCTGGGTGTTGTTTGGCTTTTGGTGTCTTCTTTAATAGCACAATTTAACAAGCAAACCACAGATATTTCTGGGGCAACAGCAATTTCCCAGGGGAAAAGATGATGTCGCAAAACTGATTATTTTGTTAAACCAGCAGTCCAAAATCAAAATATAATTTGATTACAATATCAAACTGGAAAGCTGCAATTACCTCATTTCAGAAGCTGGAACCAATGAATGAATGTTTGGCATTTTTCCTCAATAAATTACTTAAGCCTCTATTAGATTTTTTTTGGCATTTATTCTCAGTCAATTTTCTTTCTTGCTGAGATTGAGATAATAACATTAAAGCCTGAATGGTTTAATGTTCTACTGATATCAGAATGGTAACTAAGAAGCAACTGCTTAGTTTAGCTTAGCATTAAGGCTAGAAAGAATCCTTTCTTTTCATATGTAAAAAAATAATATACCTGACTGGGAGAAAAAGCGTGCAACATGCAAATCATGCAAAGAGAGCAAACTTTGTTCTTGTACTTTTACTATACTTTAACTATTTGTATGAATTAAACATTACCATTGGTCAGAACCAGGCTAGCTTGCAGTGTTAAGCTAAGTAGTTGCTAGCTCTGGCTACACATTTACTGTGCAGATCTCAGAGTCGGATACATGTTTTAATCTCACTCTCTACAAGAAAAAAGGTAACTATCTCTCAAATAAATAGAAAAACTGACTTAAGCAAAGTGAGTACATGGAAAAGTTAAAATGTGATTTAAAATGCTTGTAACATCACTGATCATTTACTGAGTAAGTTTCTAAGGATGGATTAGAACTTTTGACTACACTTTATGCACAGAGATGGGACTGCAGTTGCTGCAAAAATGCTGTTGCTTCTCCTTAACCCTAACTTTATAATAAGGAGAAATCTTGGCAATCACTTCTTGCTGGTTGATAGGATGGGGTTGGCTCACCACCTATACTCTGATGTAGGTCCGTCAGAAAACGGGACAAAACGCTCTCAACTCTATTTTCAGACTGTGATGTCATTCCCCTGTGTCCTGACTAACCCATTACACCAGCATCTGTCACATGGAGAGGGAGGTGTGCAGAGAAAGACAGCTCCAAATAGACCTAAAAATAGTCTTTTTCTTTTTTGTATACAGTATATATATTTTAGTCCTGTACTCTTGAGGTTGCACACATTTCATCCATGTAAGCACACAATATTTTATGAATGAGGGTGACTAAAAAGAGGTGTGAATATGTATGTGTGGTGGAGTGGGTGGAAGCACAGGGGAGAGAGGATGTTTTTCTATTTTTTTATTTCATTTTATGTCATTACAGTTCATTACTAAAAAGTTCATAAATAAAACAAAAAAACCCACATAGATCTTTGCAACCTCATTCTTAGCTGACCCAAACCAGACCGTCCCACCTAGTCTGACCTGCTGGTTGTGTAACACAAAATAAATAATTACATAAATGCATAATGTCAGGGCCTCCACCAAATTACACCTCCATCACATAAATTAGAGATGCTTTGGTTCCGGTGTAGAAATGTCATCTAAATTAGTCTCACTAGTAAGTTCAGTATAAAACTATGTCAGAAAATATGAATAAAAATTCATATTTTTGTTAAGAATCTAACTTTGTGTGTAATTATTATGTTTTAAGGATATAACATTCTTGTTGTAGGACACTGGCTTTTTCTTGGTAAGAAATTGTAGGTTGCTAATATTAAGCGTGTATGCAAGGGGCCCTATGATTTTGATGTTAGACTATGACTCCTTAAAAAAAACTTTTGTTGTCAAACAGTTTGTTTGTTTTAGACCTCTAGGAAAAAAATCCAGATTATAAGACTTAAAACCTTGGTTGTGAGGATTTCACTTAGTGGTTGTTTTTTTCCATAATATACTTTTAACTGAATGTATCGTAAGATTGGTGCCAAGGCAAAAATAGTTTTGTTTAGTTGGAATGAAAAAGATTACGAGTGGTTAAGAAAATCGATTTTATGGCCAATCTAAGTCAGATCCCTTGTGTTCAGGAAAGGATGTAGAGTGCTGTAACTCTCAGGATGGGCTGAGCAACCTATAGGCGCCCTCTAGTGATTGCCACAGTTATGGTACTCACTGAAATACTATACTGGATGAAAGAACATTAAAGATGTCCTTTAAATCTCATCTATAAAATCTTTAAGAGCAGCTATGGTCTTTGTAAAAATTTTAGGGTGCTGTGTTCTCTGCCCATAGTTTTCATGTGTAATGAGAAGTAACTAATCCTTCAACGTTAAGATTCCCTACATTATTCAATCAAACTTCACTTTTTTGTGTGACTTTGTTTTGACCAGAAAAATATTCATTATTTGTCATTAAATGACACCAGTAATTTACAATTAAACAATTTACCTTAATAAAAAACAATATAACCTCCATGAATTGCACATTATGAAAGGCTGAAGGTGAAACAAAACTAAAAATTCAGATTACTGTGCTCACTGTATAATGATTTTTTTTAAATGTTAAACCAATGGTTCCCTCTTCAGTCCCTCTAATTCAATAACTTCTGACCTAACTAACTTTCTTTTTTTCTTCTTTTCCTCTATTTGTCTGTTTAGCACGATTTTGTGCGACGGGAACGCTCCCCGCGCATTCTCATTGACCTCATCCAGAGAACAAAGGATGCGGTGCGTGAGCTGGACAATTTGCAGTACCGCAAGATGAAGAAGATCCTTTACCAGGAGAAACATAATGGGCCCATGGGAGAGAGCCAAGAGGAAGAGGAGGTGGGAGGAAGAGGGACAGGGAGGAGGGAAGGATTTGTGTAGAACATGAGGAGTGTTTGATAAGACATAGCTTCAGTCAGGAAAAATATAAAAAATGAAAGGGTTTGTCATGAGTAGTCGAAGTATACAAGTAGAGAAGATAGGCCCAAAGAAATGAAACCAGAAGGGGGCTTTGTTTCATTTCTTACACAAATTTAGAGCTTTCACCTTCAAGAGCAGTTTGTCGCTCTCTTTTTTTTTTTTTACTTATGGGTTTTGTGTCAAACACCATTTAAAACCATCACAGATGGAAATATTCGTATGAGCCAGCAGATTACAAAACAGCACAAGTTTATAGCGTGTGTATATTCACAGGGAACCAACAGAGCCAACTGAGACAAGAGTTAATCAAATCAGAATCATATCACTAGGCAGTTGTTTTAAAAGCAATAATCAAGGCAGACAAATGCTACCTACAGCTGTGTAAAATTGCAGTAAGAATTTCTTGTATTTATTTATTATGCCAGTTTTCTTGTAGATTAATAAGGAATTTTTCAGTCTATAAAATACCTAAAAATATTGACACATGCCTATCAGAACACCTGATGAAGTCTTCAGATCTCTTTTTTGGTCCTAGGCATCCCAACTGCTAAAGACATTCGGCTCTTGATTACAATAAACAGAGAGACACAGTATATCTCTTTGTTTGAGAAGCTGGAAATTTTAAAACAATGTATTGACATTTTTTGATGGTTAAAATTTCTTACTTTAATTAGAACTTGTATTGCACTTCATTTAGGGAGCATTCACTTTGTTTCAATATCAAGCAGGACTCTTTAAGTTTAGACTCACAGGACAAAGAGAGGTGACAAGATAGGTTTTCTGAAATGATGTTTATGAAACTCCAAGATGGCAAAATCTCCAAGATAAAGGAACCAGATACTGTACTTATATCCAGAGTGGCCTTTTTAACTGCTGTTTTATCACTTGTAATATGGTTGGATAGCACAGACATAGTGTTGATGGCTGCTTTCAGCACACACAGGAACCTTCCTTGTGCAGCCACAGTAGCCTGACATTGAGATGAAATGTCCCTTAGTTGACCTGGCCTGAAGCTGCATGAGCAGGCACGGACCACTAGCAGCCACAGTCATGTCATCCTACACCACATGAAGCAATTCATAGGAGCCACCAGATCTCACTGCAACAGGATGCCACTGAGGGCTTTACTGAAATAAACTTGCAGTGCCCAACCTGGTTTTGTGGTTTCAGGGGAAGATGTAAAGGATGATTATAACATCCTTCATCTGTTACTGCACACTTAATAATTTGTCTGCTCTACCTGAAAGTTGTGACCGTTTACTCCAGTTTTTCTGTCATGTACTTAAGTGTCCTTTAATCTGAAGATATCTCCAGAACAGTGTGTGTTATAAAACAAACAATTATATGCACTTGCACATATAAATTACTTTAAGTTAAGGCAACTAGATATGACTTCAGTTCTCTACAATCCAGCAGTCATTTGTTATTTTTCCTGTCTTAAAGTGACTCAAATTAATTAATTTAGTAGTATAGAAACTATATAAGGGGCATAAAGCATACTGATGTCTATAGGTATATATTTGCATTTGTGTATAATGTCAGGACAGAGGTTTTTGTTGGTGGAAGCATGTGTTTATGAATCTGCAATTGTGTGGTTGATCACTTGCAGGACAGCGAGGCGGCCAGCTGTAAGATGAACAGCCTGGGCAGCAACCACTCCATCCCCAGCACCTCTGTCAGCACAGGCAGCCAGAGCAGCAGCGTGAACAGCATGCAGGAGGTGCTGGACGACAGCTGCTCTGACATGACCATGATGCACCCCCAGGACTACAGCAGCACCCTAGAATCCTCCCCGCACACCAAAAAGGTAAAGTTCAAGGGTTAAGGTTGGATGATGGGAGAAAGCTGGTGAGTATTTAGGGTTGCATGACAGATTAAAATTCGCACCAAACCTCCAAACCAGAGCTGGAAACTAGAGAGCAGAGTGAGCAGGTCTGTAAGTAGTTAAGTATGAAAATTAAGATTTTTATTAAGTGATAATTTTGATAAATTGCTTCATTTTATAAAGATATATATTTTTTGTGTGTATGTGTAATTTTCCCTTATATTCACACCAGTTTTCCATCGCCCCCTGATGCCCCCTCACAGCCCCCACTGAAAACCTTGGCTTTGGATGGATAAAGATCGATATTACACAATATCTATCTTTATCCATCCAAAGCCAAGGTTTTCATCTGTTCACTATGCTCTGTTGATTTATATTTAAGATTTTGAGATGTCCTGTTTCAGAGACAGGTGAATAAACACCAGCAAAAGTCAGTCCTCCTTGGTGAACCTAAAAAGTGATTACAGACAAGGTCCACTTTTTACCTTTCCAATATCTGTGATATAAAGTGATTTGGTCAAGTAGTACTCTCAAAGTTGTAAACACTTTTTAGGAAATGCCATGTCCCTAGGTATCTAGGAATTTCTGTCTAGTAGGCATACTGATAAACTCACCTCTTTTCCGGGTAATACCTGTGCACTGCAAAATGGGGAGGACACATAGCTTATTGCAAACATCCTCCGGATTTCTCTTAGCATTTCTAGTGTATGCATAATTGCCCCCTCCCCTTTTTGAAACCATAGAAACCATTGACATACTGCTCATTGTTTGGCAGACTGTTTCGAGTTCATCACCAACACCGTTCACAGTCTATGAACAAAGGCTGTGTACATATGTCGACAAGCAGCACACACTCCCCATCATTTCCCCATTTACTCCGTCATCCTGCACAGACAGACACACACACACACACACACACACACACACACACACACACACACACTCACACTCACACATACACATACACATACACATACACATACACATACACACAAACACACAAATGCACACAGGTCAACACAATGCCTGACATTCTCATTGAATATCTCATGTGACTTAAAAGTCTATGAAGAGAGGGCTGTCACTGCTCTGTCATTCTCTTTCTTCATCTGCTCTTTGTATTTTGACAGTGCATGAATAAGAATGTCACTTTATGAACAGACAGCCAGTGTGTTGTTTCGAGTTCAGGACTGAGCTGAGAACAAATGAAGTGACACATTGTTTTCAGATATTGATGAAGTCCCCTCTACACATGAATTGAGTCTTTGGTCCCCAGGCTCCAGAGAATCTTCATTCAGTTTCAGATAGGAGGATGGGGTTGAGTGTTGACATTTCATCATGTTTTGAAAGGTTACAGTTGACACAGTTTTAACAAACGTGGAAGATTTCTTTTGAAAATTTAGATGTCATGTGATTAAAATCAATGGGGAATTTTGTTTTTTAAAAGTCCCAGAAAGATGGAGGTGAATGTTAGATCACTGGCACAGTTTTTAGTGAGTGAAGATTTGTCAAGTGTCCTGTAGCACTGCACAGTTTCCAGATTTATTTTTTACTTCTTGTTCACTTTGGTGGAAGTTTTTCTTTTATTATTTTACTAAACAAAAACACTGTGACATGACATCCTGCTGTCTAACCTTACGTGTTTTACACAGGACCATTTTTACAACTGGGATGATGGGACCCACAGGGACCACCGGGCAGGGCTGAGGCCGGCCTCCTCTGACAAGAGCAGCCAGGCCCAGAACTACAAGAACCAGGGTCGCTTTGCTACCATTAAATCAGCCTCACTGGTAAGTCAAAAAAAACCTCTTTCCACTTTTGTATGGTGTTTTTTTTTTCTTAATTAGATCATTAATTATGTTTTGTTTTCATATGCTCTATGGGGATGAGGATCATTCATTTGTGCAACATTTATCTTAAAAATTGTGGTGCATTGAAATAAAAGTGCTTTTTGCTGATGCCAGACTCAAAGTTTTTCTTCCCATCAGTCCATCTTTTAGTCTTATTTCTTCCTGCCTCTTTTTCTCTATAATCCAGTGTCAGCCAAGTCTCGGCAATGGATCTCTGTTTTAATGCTCTCTTTTCTGTCATTCACATCTTTTGTTTTCTCCTCTTGTACTACGCCTTACATTACCACTCCCATCTCCCGCCCTCTCCTTTATTTCTTTTTCTACTGGGCTTTATAATATATCATTCTTAGATCTGACTCAATGTTCTGAGTTAAGGGGGTTGGAATTTTTTCCCCCTCTCCCTCTCTCTCTCTCTCTCTCTCTTTCTCCTTATCTCTTTCTCTCTCTCTCTCACCCTCCCTGTCTGTTGTCATGGAAACCAGCTCTAGTAACTAGTAAGTAGTTGTGGTGTTGTGTGTTACTCTGTGTGTATGTGTGTGCGCAAGTATGTTTACTCATCTATGACCTATGTTCTAATTGTGAATCCCTTCTGCTGTCAGGTCTCAAACCAGACATGAGAGAACATGAGCAAAGAAAATCTGTGTCTATGTCCTCATGTCATTGACCATGGCGTTAATTAGACACATAAATATTTTTAAATATTGGTTTCCTTTTTCTGTATTCAGTTATTACAGGAAATTTCCTCTTTGGGTTTTCTTTAATGTTGTAGTTATAGTCACCTTTGACTTGCAATGCCAGAGACATTCACAGGCGCTATTAGATCCAGTCAGTCTGAAAGTGCTGCAGTTCTAGTGTACACCTGGAGATTTGATAATAAAAAAAAAAAAAAAAGGTTAAATAATAAAAAATACCCCAATGAAGAAGGTCCCTATAAAGCCCAATGATTGTGAGGCGGGAGACACGCATCTTCCTTGCTGACGCAGCATCATTCAACATTCAGATTTATCCCCCCGAGATTGTACCCCTTAGTGGTGTTGCAGTATTCTGGTATTGATGACAACTGTGATATCTAAAATGGAATATGTATATTTTGTTAATAATATATAAATGATGGCAACATGTAAATAATACAGTGCCTGTTAAATCATTTCAATTTCTTTCTTTTCTCATTTTGTCATAATAGGTTGCAATTATGCACCTTAACACTGGTTTCCTTCCGCTATAAAAACAACAACTTTGGTACAGTTATAGTTACGGACTCTCTCTATTCCCATGTAGCTTACAATAGTTGTGAGACCCAATACAGCTTTGCCAAACTCTTCTCTCTTCCTTTCTTGAGCTTGTTACACCAAATTTCCTTAATATTTGAGCTAGCAAACCTGGTGTTAGCTGAGGAGAAATATTTAATTACAGGACATGTAACCTTGACTGTAAGAGAATTTATTCCTGTACACAAAAACATGTATTGGTATCCTTTGCCCTTTGCTTGCTTGAATTTAACTTTAAAAGAAAAAAGAATCTTCCTTCCCCCTCAACTCCTCATTAATTGTGTTTTTCTATGATTTATCTGGTTAAGGCTAATAAAATGACAATAGAATAATAAGCAGTATTGTCACACTACGTAGTTCTATCTTACAGATTTATAATATAACAACCCATTGTATGTTGTGAATTGAAGTTCAAATTAAAACAGCCTGGGATGTAACAAGCTAAGGTGATACACACTGTGTTGGCAGCTCTGTGTAACTGAGGCTGCCTGACTTAAAAGAGGCGTCATTGTGCAAATCACAGTATCTGTGGTGTGATGGCGCCAGTCCTGCCCACCGGTGCTGAAAGAGATGACATCATCTTTTTCTGCCGAGTGCAGACGTCCTCAGATTGGCCTAGACTCGCTTCAACTGGATTCAGAAGGTAGACAAAGAAAGATGGAGAGAGAAGAACGGGGGTCCAGATGGTTAGGGGTGATGGATCATCTAAAGAAGGAGAGAGAGGGAGACGGAGAACATAAAAAGCTTGAGAAAACTATCAGAAAGAAAGGATTAAAAAAAGAGGGGGGAATAATAACCATTACGCCAGTAAGTTGCACATGTGAAAATATGCAAATTTACTCAAATTTAATAAAATTTGCTCATATTTATAAAAGATATAGGAGGAAATGATGGTGATGGCAGAGGATTGGAAGTGATGAAAGGGTGAATGAAATGAAAGGGCATGGTGACTGAAGAAGTTAAAGACATGGTAGACTCAGACGGCAGATAGGGGGATGAGAAGGACAGATAAACAAAGGAGGTTAGATAAAAGACTGCTACAGATAAAAATCTGGACTGACTAAAAAGGACAAGTGAGGGACAAGAGGCAAGAAGAAAGTTATGAGTTTTTGTCACCTAAAGGTGGCTATAGAATTTGACCAAAAGTAGAGGAGAGAAAACACAGAGAGAGAAAAAGAACTGGTAAAACTGAAGAGAAGGACAGATAAAAGATGATGTGAAGAGGTCAAGAAAAAGAAAAAAGAAAGGTGATGGGGTGCAGGTTGAGAAATTATAGAGGGAGATGACAGGAAGGGAAACGGGAGGAGGGAGGGATAGGCAAAAAGAGATGGATGTAAAGCAAGAGGAGTTACGGATGTGAGGCGTACCTAACGTGTGAGAGTGGGAAGAGGTTATTACAGGTCAGATGAAGTAACTGACTGAAAGCTGTGTGAGAGACGACATCTTTGAAATTATACCACCGATCATCTGATGCTTAACTCCTCTTCAGCTCCCAGTTAAAGGTTGTAACTTGACTGCTTGTAAAACTTTGAATACGTCAACAACAGAGCAGCAGATTACAATCAAGTTTATGACACATCATAACATGCACCATCCCCATTAGTGAGTCCTTTTTTCCTGGCATTTAAAGCTTCATAAGTTGCAGCAATATGCTTTATTGGTATCTAATATGTAGTAATGTAGCAGGAAATAATTCAAAGGCTTTTTTCATGTCAGAGATTTAGTTTAAACTAAACATACCTCTTTTTGCATATGCACCCCTTTTGAGGCCCAAACAGACTTATGAGAACATAACCCCCACATTTGTGCATCTACAGCAAAACAGGACAATAAACGAGGATGTGCTTGTTTTTTCCTTCCCTTTTTTAGTCAGATGACTTAACCACATGTTGCTATACATCTGTAGCAACATTTAGTGTACAGCCATGTCTTCTTTAATCTCATACCAAACAAAGAGCCATGAAACAGTGTACTTCTTAATATGATAGAGAACAACACAACAGTGTTGCAACTTTTGGAGGAAGACATACTCTTCTTCTGTTCTCCAGAAAAATATTAGCTGAATAAACAAAAGAGCTACTCTTTGTTTGTTTGGTTGTTCTCCTAATGTATTTTCTGGCAAAAACTATTTCTTATCAATTAGTGTTCAGCAGCACATCTTCCATTTTCAGCAAATTGAATGTCCTCTATGGGACTCTGAATTCTGTCAAGAAAATAAAACCTTGACCTGCACTGTTTAAACTAAACTCAAATAATGAGCAAAATGAAGAAAAGCCTAGGCGTAGCTTTAATCAAGCACTTTGTATTACATTTTTCAAGTTCTTAAGCATGTTACCGAAGAGGGGCCAAAATGTCTAATGCCCTGACTGGCTATTGAGGAGCAGAACCAGGGTCAGTTTATATGAATTGACCTCAGTCACCTAGTGACCTCACAGAGCTCAAACTGTCAGTGTGTCTCTCTATTACTCTTGATTTAATCAAAGTGCAAATTTATTTTTACATCAGGGACCAACACAGCTTTTCCTTCATTCAACAAATCATCTTTAAGATAGACCACCTTGAATTGCAAAACAAGCAGAAAAAACAAGTAATTTCCACTGATCTCACTGGAACAATCACCTGTGGCCTGCATGCCTCCCCCACAGTTATGATCTCTTTCCCAGTCCCTGAGTCTTGTGTGAAAGAGGTTGTCACATGACGTGACTTGGCCCTTTGTGGTAGCATGCAGGGTGGCAAACGAGGCAAGTGACTAGGATTGAGAGCTGCTGTTACAGTGGGGTATTGATTCAGCACAGATTAAGGAGGCAAGGGGGGGGTCAACCTGAACCTATTTCCTCACCACGTTACCACTCTACCACCATCCCCTTTTTCCCTCTAGGTGCTTTTTTTTTACTTCTCATTATTTTCATTTTTACTTTTTCCTCTAACTCTCTCCCAGTCTCTCTCCATCTGCTGTTTCTCGTTTGCAACCACCCCCCATCCCCTCCCCTCATCTCTTTGCCTGCTCCTCTCTATACACCCCCCAACTTCTCTCACTCTTTCTCAATGAGGTATTCATGTGACCCACCTGCTGTCCGCCGCTTAGCGTTGGCCTGACTAAAGAGCTGCTCTGTGCTCTTTTTGGCCCGTGTGGTTGGCCTGCCTCATTCACAGTTCACACGCCTGCCTCGGCTGCTGCGTGCCTAGGGCACGAACCAAGGAGGGGAAAGGGGGGGCAGGGGGTCGTCCAGTAAGGGTGGGGTCTCAGGGTGGCATCGGACCGCAGACAGGGTTCTGTCAGGCATAGGATGCTGCACAAGGTTTCTGGATGCTGGTGCATTTGGCTAAAGTCGCCATCATGTTTGGCCTGAGGAGCTCAGGTGGAAGTTATGAGAAGATGCGAAGCGAGTACTACCTAGATGTGGAGAACCCTTTCTGTCCTCAGGTTGGTGTGCTGGTGCAGGTTTTGCCTAAGAAAAAATGTATGTCATAAGTTTTAGGACATGCCAGTATAATCCTTATTTAAGATTAAATTTAACTATATGTTGTTTAATAATATACTATTTTTTCATTGTACCATTGGACTTAAACATGGTTCAGATCCTTTGCAGTTGCCTGATCTATGCAGTGACTGTGTATATGCGAAGGTTGGATCAAAGGGCTTTTGTTTGGCTCTAGTGTTAACTTCATCTAAAGGAATTTCACAGCATTTTTTTAAGGTCTGAGTTTTCCATCTGTTTGAAGCATCTTTCTTTTCTCTGTTAAACTGACAAGTGTTGCTGACTGATTGCAGCAGTTCAAGTGTACTGCTTTACACTGTCAAACTAATTTTTTTCTAATTCTTTTTCATTGTTTGTTTGACTTTTGTTTTTTTTTTTACAACAAGATACCCCAAATACCCCAATTTGATGTATATATATATTTTAAGGACAGATGACATGTCAAGGGTTAATATTTGGCTGGACGACACATTTTATGACCATTTAATTTGATTTTATGTGTTTTCATTTATTTATTTATTTATTTTTCAATTCAGTTAAAAAATTACATATTCAGTGCCCACATCTCCAAACTTTTCTTTTTCCACAGGTGACCAAGCAGATCCAAGAGCATGAGCAGGAGAGTGAGCTACGGGAGCAGATGTCGGGCTACAAGCGCATGCGGCGGCAGCACCAGAAGCAGCTGATTGCCCTGGAGAACAAGCTGAAGGCCGAGATGGACGAGCACCGGCTCAAACTGCAGAAGGAGGTTGAGACGCAGGCAAACAACGCCTACATCGAGCTGGAGAAGCTTGCAAAACGCCATGCCGTGCACACAGAGAAGGAGGTGGGATTTCTGATGGGGAGAGGGATCATAGGACATGAGAGGAAAATCATGAGTGGATGCATAAATACATTAACCTCAGAGTTATTTCACAGATGATCACCACGACCCATTTGTAACATACAACAGGTGGCTGGGGGATAAGGTCTGCTCTAGAAAAACAGTAGAGGACATGTTTAAGTTTAAACGATTATGGCTGCTGAATGAAGGTCTGTTGAAAAGTTTAATTCTGTTCAAAAACTGTATAATTTTTAACTATTTAAGCTCCAACCTCAGTCTTACATTCAATGCCAAGGAAAGTTTTGTTAAGTCTTTACACACTACTGCCACCCAATGATACATAAGGTGAAACACAAGGACAGAAGTGGGTCATAGAATGTTAGGCTCTGAAAAACAAGCTGCATGTCTCTGAGATTAGCTCACAGCGTGCCAGACCAGCTAGGGAGATTGTATGTCTGTGAATATACAGTAGACCAGCACGCACACCTAAACACATGTCCCATATGCAGGACAAGTCACTCAGCCAAACCATTAAGTCAGTAAATATTTCAGTTAAAAAAGAAGGAAGAGCTGCAAAAGCTATAAAAATAGTCAGGTTAGACAGGTGCTCTTTAGTCAGGCTGGTAAACTTATAGAAGACAATGTCCTGGAAGAATATGTTCAAATAATTACTATTCTCAAATAAATTTACAAATCATTTTTTTCTACCTAAAAACAGAGTGCCTCAGTTTTTCTCTTGGTCTTATTTTATAGCAAGACTTCTTGTACTTTGATTTCTGTCACTAAATATTTGTTTTCACATAAAAATATGTCCTCTGGTCAAATTTTACAATCAAATCTTTCATGTAAAGCAACTACAGCATATGATGTTTGTGTAAGCCTGCCTTTGGTGGAAATCAGACTTGTGTAATAGGTCGGAACAATAAATCAACTTAATCAAACTACTGCCATTCTGATTCTACCACTGACCTAAAATTGGTTTCCATTTCCTGTACACTTTTATTGTCTACAATAACCAATAACATAGACAAAGTCCAGTGTCTTTGACTGGTTATGTGGTACTTTATTATTGTATACAACTTACATTTATGCTACTAACATTTAGTTTCATTAATGATTATGGATGCTACTTTACTGAGTTAAAACTTTTGCTGACAAAGTCTGTTGAGAACATGATCAGTTGCACTGGATCAAGGTTACTTTTTCAAATGTCCAGTTAACTGAAAAAAAAAAATAGTTTATGATTACTGGTAATAATTGTTATAAGTTATGTTATGATCAGAAAGTGTATGGTAGTGTTTGTACAAAAATGCTTCAAAATAATAATCGTTAAGGTCAATCTGATTATTGTCCTGGGAATGCTGTA
Source organism: Ctenochaetus hawaiiensis (assembly GCA_029783645.1). Classification (NCBI taxonomy): domain Eukaryota; kingdom Metazoa; phylum Chordata; class Actinopteri; order Acanthuriformes; family Acanthuridae; genus Ctenochaetus; species Ctenochaetus hawaiiensis. Next base: position 9,766,864 of record JAPZDY010000022.1, read on the forward strand.
GATTTCAGGTAATATTGTATAACCTTAGTTAGAATATGACCTTCCTTGTTCACTGTGTACTGGTGAGCTTTTAGTCTATATTTACACAAGGCTTCCATGCTAAGCTAACAGCCCTTCTCCCCTGTTATTTCATTTGTTCGCCAGATGAAGACAGCGTTGGCAGATGAGAAGAAGTTTCAGCAGCAGATTGTGGCCCAACAGAAGAAGGAGCTGACCACCTTTCTGGATAATCAAAAGAAGCAGTACAAACTCTGCAAAGAGAAGATTAAGGAGGTGTGCTGCCTTTGTTGGTTTACTTCTTCCTCCACAGGCGAGCTCCTTTGGAAGCGTCTCTTGTGTGTGACTTATGGTTCTGTATGCTGTTTACTGTTGAATCAGCCCTCCTCCACAAAGAACACGCAACGTTCAGTACCATCTAAGTGATCTTTTGGAAGTTGTGTTGAGTCACTCAGCCTACTCACTATGTTCCTACACATGTATACACGCACAAAGGACAGCCACAAGTCCATACGCACAATGTGCATTTGTGTGCGTCCAAAACCTTGAAAGTGAGTCCAGAGAATACTCCTGTGGGCTGGAATTGTGATATGCTGTGTTTTCAGTGACAAGATAAGTGACCAAAATTAGGTCAGAGCAGTTAAAAGAAAGCATCGCTGGCAGGGAGAGATATTTCCCACCAACTGAGGACTATAACGGAATTAGACACCACAGAGAGCGGGGATCAGGCTCATGTGTTAAGTGTATTAGCTCGAGTCGTAGATTGCCTTAAACCCCATGAAAGAAAAAGAGCACTCATACTGAGGAGGGTTAGATTTGGCTTGATTTTTTTTTTACCCTCATCTGGCAATAAAAGACATCTGGAGTTAGAGACACAAGGTCGATTGGAGTTTGTTGGGAACACTATTCTTTATTTGGGCAGCATTAATTGAGGCTTTGCCTTTTTTCACATTCAAAACATGCATATGTAGTCCATAGTATTGACATTTTATACTTCATCAGGCTGTATTGTTTCTTGCATATTCACTTGCCATGACTGATACCTGAAACTAATTTCTCATCCACTGCCCATAATGGACAGTCTCAAACCTACCAGTTGTCATCTTTATTTTACCAGTTACATGGATATCCAGATGGATAAAAGAATCATAACTTATTAACCACCCGCCCAAAATGTTCAATTCACACTTTACAATAAATGATTACTGGCCATAGGCCAGTACGAAATGTGCCCATTCTTTGTCCTGTACCTCACATAACTCATCTGCTCTCAGGAGATGAATGAGGACCATAGCACACCCAAGAAGGAGAAGCAGGAGCGTCTGTCCAAGCACAAGGAGAACATGCAGCATTCCCAGGCTGAGGAGGAGGCCCATCTACTGGCCCAGCAGAGAGTTTTCTACGACAGGAACTGCCGTGCTTTCAAGCGCAAAGTCATGGTTAAAAGGCATGAACTGGAACAGGAACAGATCCGAGAGGTGTGTAGAAACCTCATGTGGAATTTTCAATAAGTCATATATCCAGATTGGGCCTGGTTATTCATTTAACTGTAAAATGTATGCCTTAGTTCATCATACCATACATGTTCAGGTCCTAAGGAAGAATTGAATTCAAACCCTGTTTATCTGTTGTTATTATCTGTGATATTGGTGTGAACAGACCCAGTGTGATCAGAAAACCAAAATATTTTTTCCCAGGAAAGAGCCACATGTCCCTAATAATTACACCCATTGTCCTTTGGATCTGTGAGGTGTTTTCTGTTAACTATAAGAAGATTACTAATCCAGAGTAAAGCAAGGCAACAATGTCATAATCTGCAAAGCTGTTGTGTCAATCAGGAGAAAGTCTTGGAAAGTCCAAAAGCTTTGTGGGAAAATACACAAAACTCTGAGTCACGTTTTAGATAGTTTTCTTGTTTTGTTTGATTGCAAAAAGAAGCATTACAGTGAAAGAACAATAGGAAATACTCAATGTGTGATTAATTTATTAGTAAGTTTTAGTTGTTGCCAATGTTCTAAGCTTAAACTAAGAGGAAAACTGATTTCTGCACGTCACATTGAAAACAAGATGAACAAACAATGCCCTCTACAAATCATTCATGCACCTCCCCCTCTTTCTCCCTCTTCCTCCCTCTTTACTCCCAGGAGCTGACCAAGAAGAAGACCCAGAAAGAGATGGAGCACGCCATGCTAATCCGCCACGACGAGTCCATGCAGGAACTAGAGCACAGGCAGCTGAAGACCCTGCAGAAACTGCGCATGGACCTGATTCGCCTGCAGCACCAGACAGAGCTGGAGAACCAGATTGAGTACAACAACCGGCGTGAGCGTGAACTGCACCGCAAGCATGTGATGGAGCTCCGGCAGCAGCCCAAGAACCTTAAAGTAAGGCAACATAGAGGCAGTAATGTTCCAATGTAGGTTTTTTATATAGATGTGAAGTTATTGTCACTGAGGACACAGGTGCTCTGGGCTGATGGTAAAAAACTGAAAGGTTTTAGTTTCCAGATTTATTTGTAAAATTTTTCTTTTGTCTTTGAAGAGATGAATTGCATCCACCTCTAAGATGTCGCAAGCCATGAGCAACATCTTTTATGTTTTAGAGAGATTTTGATAAAACGATGATGCAAGATGGATGTAACAAATTAATTTGGAAAAAGTAGTAAAAGAAAAAAAAAAAAACAAAATGTGCCATCTCTGGATGTCATTTCACTTGATTTTCGTTTGAGAATTACAAAGACTGGAGCTCAAACTTTTTGCTCAAGGCAAATTAAAACCTTTGACCTTTAGCATCATATTTCCTAAGCCTTAAATTAATCAGTCGGCATCCTCCTTTTTCTTATTTCTGCCTGTCTCTTTTCTCCTCCATCAGGTTTTGGAGCTTCAGATCAAGAAGCAGTTCCAGGACACGTGTAAGGTGCAGACCAAGCAGTACAAGGCCCTGCGCCACCACCAGATGGAAGTTACGCCTAAGGCCGAGCACAAGACGGTGCTCAAGGCTCTGAAGGATGAGCAGACACGCAAGCTGGCCATCCTGGCTGAGCAATATGAGCAGAGCATCAATGAGATGATGGCCTCACAGGCGGTGAGTATAGAGACGTTAACATTCTTATAAAATCCAGGAGAGCACAATTTCACTTAAGAAAGATATCCTCCACCTGTTGCTTATTCTTTTACATTTTTCTCCTCCATGTGTGTCCTTATGTTTTTGTCTGTGCTTATGTTTCTCTTCCTCTGCCTCCTTTATATCTTGACCTGATTAACAATCTTTCCTAATGTCTTTATCAAAACCCTAACACCTCCTCCTCCCCTCCCTTTCCACTGTCTTTTCATGTCCTGTCTGTCCCTGTTGCCTTTTTCTTCCATCCTTTCGTGGCGGCCTCAACACACCTCCTTTCTGTCCTGTCTGTCGTCTGTCTCTATTCCCTCTTTCTCCTCTCACTCTCTCCTTCTATGTGTTTTATCAATGTACCCCAACCCTCCCCTTCAATCTACTCCCCCACCCCCTCATCTCTGTCCTTTGGTACCTCCCTCTCCCCTGTTGTGGCCCATGGACGCCGTGTCAGCTGCGTCTGGACGAGGCCCAGGAAGCTGAGTGCCAGGCCCTGAGGCAGCAGCTGCAGCAGGAGATGGAGCTGCTCAATGCCTACCAGAGCAAGATCAAGATGCAGACTGAGGCGCAGCACGAGCGTGAACTCCAAAAGCTAGAGCAGAAGGTGTCACTGCGTCGGGCTCACCTGGAGCAAAAGGTGTAGTATGAAACACTACTGTCATTTTAAAGGAGCCATACATTAGATTTGTTTTACTGCTTTAATGCAGGAGTTGTTGATCAATACAGACAGCTTAAATAAAAGACAATGCAGCAAGTGTTTCTGAATTCCCACACAATTTTTAGACACAGCATTTCAAAATAACAAAAAAATTAAATATATTTTATGGACACGGGTACACTGATCAGAAGGAAAAAATGTTAGAGCGAATAAATTCCCTTTCAAGTGTAAACACATCTTACCCTCTGGCATAAACCTTGTGTTTCACGTAAAACACCCAACAGCTTGAGTTTCAAGCCGCATCCAACTCCTCCACCTACCTAATTAAACACTAAAAAAGCACAACATTGTTTGTCAAAAGTGCTTTTCTGACCAAAAAGTTTGTAAAAACACAAATTACAAATTAATGAAAAATCTCCAGGCCTATAAAGAAAAAAAATACAGAAAAAAAAACGGAAATAAGAGTTCGTTTCGGCACATTTTGAATGAGTAACAGCATGTTTCCAGATATTGTACATTTAAATAGTGTGCCAATGTGTCTGTTTTCAAAAACTGTTTATTTGTTGAGTCAGTAAGGGCCACTATAACACAAAGGTTATGTTGATCTTGCTGCATTTCTAACTGGACTTGACTAACATAAATCCTTTGCATGCTTCATTTAAATTATCTGTCAGACTTTCAAAAGGTAAAAAAGGAACTTTAAATAGACAGTCAGCCAGACCCATCCCCTTCATGCAGTGATGGGCTAGATGTGAGGGGAGAGAAAGTATGCAGGGTTTAAAGATTTTTTTTAATTTTTAACACTTTTTATGTGGACAAACAGATGCAAAACCAGGAGTCCCTTTAAGGAAGCCTGTCCAAAAATACTTTGTATAAAGCGGAGTTGTTGTCTATCAAACCCTTAAGTTTCATAGACAACTTAAACCCTTTAAAAAAAGATCTTTTCTGGTAAAAACAATCCAAAACATAAATAAAACATAAAACCTCAAAAATTAAAGTTTTTTATAGTTTAAAATAATCCTTATTTGTATTCTGTCTTCCTATATCTTTCTCCAGCAAGACTTAACAGTTCTCATACACATAGAGAAGGTAAAGTAACCTTTTCAAGATCTGAAACTTGTGTCGACAAACACAGACAGGCGCTAATAAGTTGAAATGCAAACAGTCCAGCACTGGTTTTCAAGCACGCCTCGATGCTTGAGTGAACAGGTCCGGATACACATTTGCATCTACCTCAGCAGGCAGTGTGGACATGAAAGACGACCCAGACAGACACATTCATGGGTTCACACAGACACACAGATTTCCCTCACCACAGGTGGTGATGACAGTGGCATGCCTTCCTGCAGGGTGCAGACAACCGTTTCTCTCCCACACACTACTAATGGTGGTGAAATGTGTACACCACAGTATTGTTCTCTTATTATGACATTTTTGTAATTATGACATTAAAAATGAAACACAATTACAATGAGGTTATTATTATAACTTGTTCTTAAATGGTTGTCTGTGTCCAATCTGTATTGCTTATGACTAGATCTGCTAAAATTATTCCCATGTAAACTCAAGGCATTTTCATTGCCTTTATTTTGTAGTTATCAATTACAAAGTGGTGATTATAGTTATGACACCTGTATTACAACATGGCAACTTGCTTTTATACTTTGTTAGAATTTTACTTTGTTTCTTAAATGTGACTCCGTTTTATAGGTCTGTGTCCCCAAACTACGCTTCATGAACCTCCTAATAGACACTCATATTTTATTAGACTATTTGGGCAAAGTCTCTTATATACCAACAATGTGTAATTAGATTAGAACAGCCGAGTATGCCTTCCTCCAAAGTTACCGACGTCATCGCTACAGTCTAGTAGACAGCACTCCGACAACAAAGAAAGAGACATTTGAAATGCTGCCCTGATCCAGTTCTGCTGAATCCACTGGCGTCTGAGCGCAGTGTGGTGGTCTGTCGCCATCTCCTGGCTGTGTCTGAACCTGCAATCTGGAACTGGGGATGATGTCATGGTTTTAGAAGCACTATTGTCCTCCGGTTCGATTCATGGTCAAAGTCTGGAGTTTTCTGTGCATGCTCAGTAGTTGCCCAGATTGCCGTATTGCGCCATGCAGTGCTTTGTCTACACCTGTGGATGTGGCTGCTCAGCTAAAAGATCCTGCTGCCACGACCGAACTGGATAAATACAACTTAATACATTCACACCTTCACAATGTAGAAAAGCATGTAAAAGTCTGCTTCCAGTGACATAGTATGCTCTATCTTTAATGCTATTCAGTACAAATATAAACTAGCTCAAGTAGTGAACAAAAACATTATGAACAAGTCTGCAGTGTGATTACAAACCAACACAATGGACCTGCAACAAATACAGCATTTGACAAGGTTACACAGTGACTGTGTCAACAGTGTTCATTCAGCTCTTTTATATTGTTAGGCTTAACTTTTCACTGTGGTGCAATGAACTGCATTACACTGTAATATGTGTATATATATATGTGTGTGTGTGTGTGTGTGTGTGTATGTATGTGTGTATAAATATATATATACACACACACATTTTAGTTTGCAAAAAAATGACCTCATAACCATTGAAAAAGGGCAATACTGTAGTATTAGTACTGTAGTACCACATTGGAAATAAATCTCTGACTTTTCTGTGTTTTTATCCTCGTTAGTCATTGAATGTTCAAAATGGCTCCCTTTCACATATTTTGCCCCAGTGGGGGTCTATATCTGTTTATGTTCTTTGTCCTTCAAATAAACCAAGCCAAAACATTTAAACATTTGAACTGTGTATTTTACAGATAATGTGTCAGCATCTTCTATTTCAAGATTAAAGCGATTTCTGACTTTGTCTCTTTTTAAGTGTAAGGTAAACAGAGAATACATATAAGGATGCCTGAAAACAGTTTCCCTTTTTTATCTGAGAATAAAACACATCCCAGTCAGCTTTAATGTACATTTAAAAGAGCAAAAGATAAAAACTGAAAAACTACAAAATCCTACTGGGATACAACCAGATTATTAAAAATAAACTCATCATAGATGTCTAATGAAGTTTATAAAGTACTGAGTATCTCTTCTTCCTTTGTGGTGTTCACAGATTGAAGAGGAGCTGGGTTCCCTTCAGAAGGAGCGAACCGACCGGATCAAGCACCTGCTGGAGCGCCAGGAGCGGGAGACTGACAGCTTCGACATGGAGAGCATGCGTCTAGGCTTCGGTAACCTGGGCACCCTGGACCTTCCCAAGGACGACTACAGATGAGGGACAGCTGATACTGCTGCCGCCGCTTCTTGTGGCTCCTGGGCTCAGTACACCCCTCCTCTGCTTTTACCTGACCTGACAGTGCAGGTGTTCACTGCTGCTGATGCCCACACACAAACACACAGACACAGACACAAAATAAAATAAAACAGCACCGGAATCAGCAGTTTGTCTGGGCTGGTCAGGCAGAGTTAATGGCAGGCTTTATTGCCCCAAAACCCACCTAAACTTCCTCCCCCTCCTTGCCTGTCATGGTGTCACAAGATGACAAAAAAACATGCTGGATAACTTCCTGTCGTTGTCATGTTTTTGTAAGAATAACGATAACGTAGTCACAGTGTTTCTTGTTTCTTGTGCAATGATGACACTTTTGGTGTGACTAAAAGTGGAAGACAAAAGGAGGGAGAGAAAAATAAGTGCAGGTGGATGAGCGAAATTGCTCCACAACCATGCATTTTTAGAGGTGATTAATATTTTTGTCCATTTTTTTTCTGTCTCTAGTGTTGCAAAAAAAAAAAAAAGTTTCTTATAGGGATAAATCAAACAACTGATCCTTCCGCAGCTGCTCATCTGCGCTGCTTCTTTCAACACTTTTTGGTATTTATTCATCAGGACATTTTTATGACAAATTTGAGTAATTTGATACTTTGAGAGACAAATATCACAATGTACATACAGGTACGCTTCTAATTAATGTGATTCCTTCGGGTGAATTTGATTACTGAGGGGAGGGTGTTATGGTACTCAATATGTGTATCGTACTGATTTCTCTGCACTGGCAGCCAATGTGAATAATAATAAATG
>JAPZDY010000022.1:9774720-9797947 GCA_029783645.1 Ctenochaetus hawaiiensis
AATACATGTGATACGTGAACTCCAACTCCCAGCTAGCACAAAGGGCTTCATGACGGGGGGCGGGGGGACTTGTACTTTGTGTAGAGAAGGATTTATGGAGAGCTTTTACTTATTTTCGTATTGTATTTTAACTGTCACTCAAATCAGAAAAGAATTTTTAAGGCTTTTTTTTTCCTCCCCCCTCCTCAGATAGTATGAGTCATCTATCAATGGGATTATCATTTAGTTTTTTTTTCTTTCTTTTTTTTTTTTTGCTTTACACAACTGTCAAGCTGTGTATTTTCTTATAAACCAGACCAGTATGATGCTTTATTAATGCATGCACTTTAATTTTTTTTTCCAGGTTAAAAGAAAGCATGAATCTGTCAGAGCTTTTAATTATATTTGTAAATAAAGTGCTCATCACACAAACTAAGAATGTGTTGTTTTACATGCACATAACACAGATTCCTCGAATTCACTGTGCACAACAACGAAAAGTAGCCAAGATTAATAAGCCAGGACATGATAAAACATGCTGATCCTGTTTAAAAATATTCAATCCAGTAACAAAACTTTTTGGGCTGCAATCCAGTTTGAACTTTTGTATTGCATGCTTTATATTTTTGTTATTTAAATTATACTAGTGGTCATGTCATTTTTAGTCTGGATATCAGGTCACAAATCTAAATTTCACCATGCAAAGCTGGTGAGAGCAAACTGAGGTCACAGTATTAAAAAAGTGCAGCCCGACTTGTTAGCAAACACAAATGTTACCTAAGGTTTGTTGGACAACAGTGAGCAAAGTTCATGGCAATTTGTCCTGTCAGCAGTTTTCTTATTAACCCTGACTGTTCCACCAAATAGTACCAGGAGCTATTTCAACAAAAAGATATGTAGTAAAACAATGGCTAATAAAGCAACCTTTGTGTCTCTTTCACTTTAAGGCTTATCAGTGACGATCATTTTTGGTCTACTGAAGTAATGCCAGTGGAAAAGGGTCATATGAAGGAGCTCCGTCACAGGCACTACATTCAGACCTTTCCAGCCGAAATACTGGCACATTATACCTACTGACACCTTTTGCGTAAAGTTAGTGTTGTATTTTTTTGCAACTACTGTACAAAATGTAACCAACCTTCATAAATGTCATGTGTCTGGTTCTAATTATTTATATCTTAATGGAAAAAAAAAGTCATTAATCACTTTTGAGTTATTACAATGGAGAATCATAAAACTCAGCATTTATATATCAGCCGCCAAAGAATCTGAAAACATTTCTACAAAGAACACAACATTAGCATTGAACAGGTTTATTGCAGGAAAGTGCAAGTGACATTGAAAGGAGAGATTACTCTTGTAACAGCATGGTTAGGCAGCAGTGGGAAAAGAATACTAGTTAGTGTCACACCATTGAAAAAAATGCTTGTTCACTGTTGGGTTTTCTTTTCTTGCAAGAATGGGACTTTCAAACAGACCAACAGCCTCTGTGGGAATTCCTGGTGCTGAATGCTTTAGAATCCATCTTTTAATCTACTTCCCAGCCAGCTGCTCGTACAGTTTGGGGACGTAGTCATCCCATTCAGCCTGGTAGCAGGTTCCTGCCACCGGGGCCCCCAGGTTGTATTTCTTCCTGAAGCTCTGGATCTTAAACTCGCCGCGGTTGTCTCCAGATCGGTTAGTGAGGACGGGCTCAGAGCAGGAGAGGCTGCCTGACTGCTCGTACACCAGCCACACGTACCTGTGGAGACCTGAAAGAGACAATGTTGCATTACAGTGCTGCAGGAAAACTGCTGCTTGATAGTAAATGTTGATGCCAGGTTACAGATAGAGCTTCAGATTCTCAGTCAAGACCAGCAATTACATATTTAACAGCAGGTAACATTAATTTGAAATTTACTGATAAATTCTACAAGAAGACTAGTTAAATTGGCCTACATTTAAAAACAATATAATGGAAATTGTAAACTTTGACATATGCTGTGTGTATAACTGCATACCAGTTTTAACAAAATAAATTTTGAAAAGACAGACTCGGTTGACGGCTTAACCACTGTCTTTTTCTTCTTTCTGACATCCTGCAAACTCCAAGATTACATTGTTAATACTTACTGGGCAGGTGAATACTATTTATTTTGAATTTAATTCCAAATATAAGATATTTTGTAAACCAGTGACCCGAAGCCAACCAGTTATGAGTTGGGCAAAAAAAAAAAAAATGCAGGTCTGGTTTCTCTTACCTGTGTTTTTGGGAGGACCAGAGCCCACGTAGTCAGACATGACGCAGCCAGAGGACACATCATTCCCTTTCATGTTCACCACCAAAAAGTGATGCCACTCCCTTTAGCAAAGGCACAAAAAAAGTGCTTGGTTATGATAAAAATTTTAAACATGTGTCTTTAGAAATACTTAAACCGTAGACACTTTAGGTTTAGGAGATACAGAAGACTTAAGACAAAAACAAGACTAGTTGATTTTGAGCTAAATATTTATTAAGATGATATTGCATATGTTAAGGCAATAAACCTATGGACCTTAAGCAACCTAGGTACCAGTTAGTACTCCAAACAAAACCTATGTCTTCTGTGCGCTGGATGAGTACCTGAAGGCAGCAGTGCATTAAATACACAATGCAGTGAAAGTGAATGGGATGAAGGATACAAAGTCATTTTTCATCCTCTCCCTATATGACCACAGGACTCCTTTTCCCCCTCTCTGCAATGAACTGCCATCTCAACAACAAAACAGGCCTCCCCTTCAATTTGAGTAATTCCTTGCATTTATAAATGCACAATTTTGCTTAATTTCCTTCTCGCGTAAATGCATCTTCATGATCTTCTTACCTGAATTTGGGCTTTGCCCTACTGGGGGCGTCAGGGTCCGTCAGGGCCAAAGTGTACAGTTTACTGGAGTCAAGACCTTCCCACTCGATGCAAGTGGGTCGGCCCTGCACCTGTCGTCCAACAACGGTAAAAAAAAAAAAAAAAAAAAGAGAACAAAACAAAACAAAACAAACAAAAAAACCCATAAAATCAGTGCATACACATGACGTTTGGATGGCACGATGTGGCTCGAGATTTGACAGCTCTGACGACCATTTGGGGGCGCTGTTCGCCTTCCAAAACCGCTGCAGACACGCTGGAGTACTTATGTAACCCAATTCATTGTTGCCAAACATTAGCAAATATACTGATACCAAAAATATCTCCTGCGAAACTCTGTTCAAAGAAACAACTTCACAGCATGATGCACGCATTATATCGCTACGCTAGTATTTTAGCTAGCGCTCAAAAAAGACGCTTAATAAGCTTTTAGCTCGGCTAGACAACATTACTAAGCTAGCTGACCTGCGTTGGCGTGAGCACTTTCCCGAGCTCGTCGATTTCCACAGAGCCGTATTTAATGGTCAGGGGCTTTACAGGCTGTTCCTCGACCTGCAGTAGTTCAAGAGATCCGGTCCACTGGCTCAGATCTACGGGCATTTTGACTGGGAGTCTGGTTGGAGACACTACTGACAATGCCGCGACTTGCAGACATATAAAAACTGCCACAAGTGCTGCGTTCACGTACCGTTAGAATATATAGAAACTGGTTTGCACTTTGCGGACTTGGTTAACAATTTTAGCTATTTAATCACAAATATTTTTATTTGTGAAATCGAAAGCAGCCTTAAACAAACTACAATACATGATGACTATACACTGTACGTTACTACTCCGCTGCAGCGTCATTAAAACATGATAATTTTGGTGTAAATTGCCGTCGATAAATTATCCCCAAGTTTATTCTTCGTTATGATCATAGTAGAGATATTAGAAGTGGTACATGTTGATAGACCTTCGTAATCATAGCGTTAAGTTAGAGGTAAATGACTTATCGGTGCTTCTTGGGTTTGGAAAAGTGGTGAAAATATATTTTCCCAATCCACTAAGTACATTTGAACGCCACAAATATTACCGGCTGTACTTGACCACCAGAGGGCGCAGTCGTCTCAATGTCAATTGCGGTTTGCTGAGGCTTCCATCAGTCACAATGACTCGCATCAACCGCCCTGAGTTCGTCCCTCCTCCCGCTCACATGCTCCATTAACACACTTAATGTCTCCAGTCTTCCCATTTTTAGAAACTGGGCTCTGACTACAAAAGATTTTTTTAACTGATCTAATAAAATGAAGAAGAGTTTACATGACAAACTGAGGGAACTTGCTGTCACGCCTTGTTAAGATGCAACTTTAATAGGCCTACACTGTTTAACTAAAGAAGGTCTGTGGCATGGATGTGGGAATCAGTAGGCCTGTGTTAGCTTTTAGCAGCCAGGTGTATAAATAAGTGATGCCTGTTACCTTCTTTATGCCATAAACCTCAAAGCACACACACGTGAAACAGATTCAATAAGATTTTGTAGCATCACCTTCCTGTATGTGAATAGGAATGTCACAATCATGTAACAGGCCTATTTAAATATACTTTGCTTTTTGGGTAAGATTCTTTTATTCACTTGCGTGTTACTACTTAGCTAAAGTAGGCCTAAGTGTTAGTTTGAAACAATAATTTAAAAATAAATGACTTTTACAGGACAGAGATCCTGATCCAAAACCATCATGTAGGCCTATGAAAGTGAAACACTGAGGGGAGCCATATTTCTGCACAATTAATACTTCTAACTCTCAAGTCAACTATATTTCACTATTACCCTAATGCTTACATAGTTTTACTAAGGGTGTTTGATGCAGGACTTGTGCTTTTGAAGTATATCCACAGTGATACAGATACAGATACAGCCTTGTATCCTTGTAATAGTAATTTAGGCCTACTTACTATAATAATAATAATAATAATAATAATAATAATAATAATAATAATAATAATAATAATAATACTAATAATAATAATAATAACAGTAACAGTAACAATAACAATAACAATAATAATAAATTCGGCATCCTATAAGCTTAAATAAAAATGAAAGAAGTGTTACTGTACCTTTAACCAGGTGAAGTCCGGGTGTGGTTTATTCGTTGCAAAGTTTCCGGACCAGCATGCCCTGGTGAACAGGGCAAAAGAGAGGTGGAAGTCACATCACTTGAGACTGTTCGTCTGTACCTGCAGCGTAGTCTGTCTGCTGTGGTTCATAATGGGTGGACTGGTGTCCACTGGGGTCCTGTGTGTTACAGACACAGTCGCACAGGTGGACTAGTCAAACTGGTTTGGACTGGAAACCTTTTGTTCGCTTCTTTTGAGGGCGATGTAGCCAACTGAGAAGTTATCATGAAGATAGTCGCAACTGTAGCGCTCTTACAACTGTGTTTATCTGCGACAGGTGAGTTTTAATTGATACATCACAGCCAGGTATCTAAGGTGAGTCTGAAAACCCTCTTCATGTTGTTTTGCTTTTTTGTATACCTCCTCTTGTCACAGCGGCAGTTTCGGCAGTTTCGGATAATGGCTCCTCCGAAACGTCTTTGACAGCCGAACCGGGTGACATCGCCCTACTTCCGTGTTACACCGACGGCACCGTTACACCCAATTTAACGGTGTGGACGAAAAATGGGCGAGAAATCGTTAGAGGCGGTGGCTCTCCACTGAGTCCTCCACCCGCCGGGCAGCGCCTCACAGTAGAGCATGACGGGAGTCTGAACATCAGGGAGGTAATACGTGGAGATGAGGGCATCTACCTGTGCACGTCCACGCTGCCAGGCAACAACACCTTTCGTGCACGTGTTCTGCTAAATGTAACCAGTAAGTGATCGTTCACATGTCAAGTTATAAATCCAGTTTCTAGACCTCCTTGACTAAGTATTTCAGGTAAACACAAACTGGTTCTTCCACATTACTGACAGTGTAAGCTTACAGTGGCGGTGCAGGTAAACTCCTGTACTGAAACACACGAGGGTGTAGTTTCTGCCGCTAGAGGGCTCTCAATCAAAACAAAACACATGGCTTGATGGCGTTATAAAGCAGCTTGAGATGTTTTTTATTTTTTTATTTTTTTATTTTGTTGTCAAACAGTCCCCATTGTTGATAAAAATCTGTCTGGCAACTCAGGCATAAATGTGTACAGAGGAGATAAAGTATTCAATGTTTTACGGTGTTTGTTTTTTCACATTATTGTTATAGCTGTAATGATGTAATGGCTGTAAAGAAGCGCACCGTTATCTTGAATTAAATTCGCCCTAAAGATTTCTTTGAGGTTAAACATTGTTGAAAACATTTGAGATATTGCAATTACACAATTCAGCAAAATAATAGGCTAAATCTATAGTCATATAGAAATTTTAATGTGAAAGTGTGAAATATTGCTGTAAATGTTTGACTGCTATATCGCAAGATAACGTCATTCTTGCTTGCTTTGGAATAGACTAATTGTTAAAAAAGCGTAGTTAAATCTGCAGTCACAGTTACCCATAGTGACACTTTCACAATGCCTGCTTTGTCCAACCAATCATACAACACTTCAAATTCTTTTTTAGAAATGGAGGGTAGAAAATGATTTCAGTTTTTTTTTTCTTGCACACATGACCGGTTACTTACAAATTTTATAGATGAAACTTGAGTCTGATACCAAAAACTATTACGTTTTTAAGTAATAAGCAAGATAATTTAATCATACAAAGTAATAAAATTCCAAATTTACACATGAGAATAATTGGAGGTGAGAATATGCACTGTGGTAAAGCACTGCCTGTTTTCCCTTCAGGTGGTCCACAGAATGTATCAGTGTCCATTTATCCAGCTACTGCCCTGTCCAACGGGACGCTCATCACCCATCGGGGCTCAAAAGTCTACTTTAACTGCTCCGGTTCATCCTACCCTTCTCAGCAGCTCACCTGGGCCTTCAGAGGAGCTTCGTCCAGCAATGAGTCGCTGGTTTCAGTTTCTGGATCACAGCTGAACTTCAAGATAGAGGACATTCAGCCCAGCGCTCAGGGGGTTTACAGCTGCAGGGTGGAAAACCCCATCTCTCACCAGACAGTCAACAAGAGCACACAGCTGCTAGTATACTGTACGTACCATCAGCAAAATACCCAGAATACTCTGCTCTGAATTAAGGTCTCCCATGCAAAAGCATTATTTTTACAGTAATCTTTCTTCATTGGCCTGCACTTTAAAGGAGGAGCATTGAATGAGAGAGCCTTGATGTTATGTCATGAAGAAGGAATATACAGCAATAATAGTTATATAAAATAGAGCACTAAAAAAAAGCATGATTTTGTTTAAATACTAGTCTCAATATGAAACTGATTGATACCTGAGTCTGAGTCAGACTGAGTCTGATACCAAAAATCCTTTTTTTGAGTACCTTAGTGGAGGAAGTCAAATATTTCAAAAATATTGCAAAAAAACATGTTTTTGTTTGTTTGAACACCTTTCATTGCATAATGTTTAACATTTTCATGATAGAAAATACTGCACATGAATAAGATGAATAAAAATGACAACATTTATCAGAATTTTATCTGATAAAACAAAAAAAACTAAATAACAAGACTGAGCATTCAACTTAGCATTCAATCCCTTCTGTCACAAAAAAAGAACTATTCATAGTATTTATTTTGAAAAAAAAATCAGTAAGTCATGTTCACAGATACTCAATTTTTGTTTCAAAAAACAATTAAAACTGAGATATTCTCCATCCTAATGGCGTACTAATACAGTTATAAAGTGAAAACTGTTATAAAGAGAAAAAAGATATCCAAGAAATGGAAAGTTACATGAAGAAAATAATGAAGAAAATGAACACTCTTGCGTTTGTGTTACAACACAAGAGAACTCTGCCAGTCCAATACTGAATCCTGTTAAAAAGAAACTTCTGTTAAATTATTTTTATTTAGAGATTGGAGTGTTCCTCTTTCAGGAAACCACATTAAATCCCCTTTGATGAGCTCTGTTATGTTCAGTTTAGCTAAGTACTTCTTTAAAAAATACACCTGAACATCCTGTATATAATAATAATTTTAACAATTACAACTATTTAAAAAATCCAGATTTAAATTGAGCAGATCTTTTGAAAAAACGTGCATTTACATTAATCAACATCCTATAAACTCCAGACACTGAATTAGACTAAAAACTATTTGTCTCTGAATTTCCTAATTTTTTAATACATAGCACCAAATAACATATTTCTTTCCAGCAAAAATTGAAAACAAATCAAAAAAATATTATTAATTCAGTTACTTTTTGTTTTGAAATGTCCTGTGAGTAGCACTTCAAAATAAAGGAACTCACAGGAAGTGTTTCCGTGGTCACTGCTTACATAAGTACAACACAGTGTATTGTGAGCATCAGAAGAGGAAGCAATGTATCCGGACAATAAAGTCATCAGAATTTTAAGAGGGGAAAAAATGCACAACCAAAATCCCCAGAAACTGTAAGAGAAAACTCTTTGGGAGAGAGAGTTTGAAAAAATAAACTCCATAAGAAGGTGTATTCTGGGAAACTCTGTGTACTTTTTGGACTTTCTCCAAAGCAGAAATGTAAATTAGCAGCACTGATGGACCATGACCACATAGTGTAATAAACTCTTTATAATATGAAAAAGAAAACAAAAAAAAAAATGGTGGAGCATCAGATTTTATCCCTCAAATTTTGCTGATTTGTCTCATACAAAGATGATGGCCCAGAATCAGCAGCATATTTCAATCAAAGCAGTCAAAGTCTGCGTTTTTTTTTTTTTTAGTTTTTTGTCCGCTTTATTTCTTTTTTTTCCCAAACAGATTTCCCAGACAGACACCCTGAGTGCACGTGGGCTCCGGCACAGGACACCTCCCATGTCCAGTTCAGCTGCACTTGGTTTGGAGCATATCCCACCCCGATGCTACGCTGGGGGGAAGACCAGGGCGAACAAGGAGCCCGCTGGACAGGACGCGTCTATTTGACGGAGTTGACCGACAGTCTGTCTATGACGCTGAATCGCTCTGAGCTGCATAAAGGGCAGACGCTGAGGTGCATGGCCCAGCACATGGCGCTCGCTCCAGAAAAGGAGAAGTCGTGTTCATTAACCCTCAGTAAGCATGCCATGCTGAAATGAGCCTCTTAACTATCCTGAGATGTGCAACTGCTGAATCTTTCATGTGATATCCACTTTAGAGGTCAGTGAGCCACACTGAGACTCTTCGGTTAGCAGCCTCTCTGGACACTGTTTACTTGCA
The DNA here is from genome assembly GCA_029783645.1 of Ctenochaetus hawaiiensis. Classification (NCBI taxonomy): domain Eukaryota; kingdom Metazoa; phylum Chordata; class Actinopteri; order Acanthuriformes; family Acanthuridae; genus Ctenochaetus; species Ctenochaetus hawaiiensis. The sequence continues at coordinate 9,783,851 of JAPZDY010000022.1, forward strand.
CTCAGTTTTCTTAGTACTGATCTGACTTTAGTTTAAAAAGTTAGTTCAAGCAAATTCAGAAATACAATAGTTTTTTTTAAGTTTTGGCTTTATTTGTTTAGGTGTTGAAATATCAGTCGCTGAGGTTTTTGCCTTCATACCAGTACATTTTTTGGGAGTTTTTGGTGCTCCCATCACTGAAAAATAAGATTAAAAAAATTCAGCACCATCATTGTGTCCTGGGAACCAGAACAATCTGCCGAACTCATGTTTTATTTGGAGTAGCAGGTTGGTGTTTTGGTCCATCCCTCCTCTTATTCTCATATATTTCCATAATAGTTTATCTACTATGGAGCAGATTTGATTCAGTAATAGACAGAGGAGTGTCATCTGTCTTGCTTTGAAAAATCACAGTTCACATGTTTTGCTGCCATGATAGGTTGTACCAGCTTAAATCTACAGGCTCACAAACTGATCTAACTGTAAAACTCAGCAGTGCTGGTCTTATATGAGTCAAGATCTGTTAGTGCACTATCTGTTTGCCACCTCAAATCCTGTGAGAAAACTTTTTAGTGTATTGTTCAGCTGCAGCTTTCTGCTCTTGCTTGGAATTAGACCGAGCACCAGCCAACTTTCATGTGTCGCTCAGCATCAAGTGTTTAGTTGTTCTGATTCGTCTAAAGTCTATCTGATTGCATCTGGAGGCGTTTTTGTCAGCGTCCATTGATAAATCCCTTAAAACAGAAAATAGACTGAGAAGCACAGCTAGCGGCATTCCTCTTTTAAAACATCCGTATAAAAATGTTTTCAGTGAGTTTTGTGAATTATCCAGAAACATCATGTGGACACTGTGTGGTATCCAAGCATGCAGATAGTTCATATCATCCAGGTTAACATTGGTTTAATTCTGCCTTCAACCCAGTGCAATGAAGGTCAATGGTATTTCATTTCCAGGCATTCACAGCATTAGAAAAACATTTTAAAAAAATACAGAAACCTCTCTGTCAATTTAGTCTTCCTGTTGCTCTGTATAATCTGCAGAGCTCAATATGGAGGGGTTTTCACTGGGACTATTAATTTTGTGTGTAGCAGTTTCAGTAAAACTTCTCAACACCTCAAATGTTTAAACTATTAAAATCAAAAATTTTCAGACAAAATGTAGTGTAACAAACATTTTAATATTTCCATCCATTGTACTTGGATGGAGGCAGAAAATCATAAAGACAAATTTTTCAAAAAAATTCACCAGATAAATTAATCAAAGTCCCAGTGTTTAAACTGTGCATGAGCAGGTACCAGACAGGATTTCTGCCAAAGAAATAATCCCTGTACAAGTGTTGACACTGTTGTCTGTAACCAGACAACATCAAAAACCATCTGCATGACTGGATCAGGACATTCAGTACATTCCAGCAGTAATGTGGTCATACCATCCTTGTCATGTCAAAGTGCTCAGCTTGGTGTATGAATGTTACTGTAAAACTGTTAAGTGAAGGTGTTTATAAGCTTCTTAATTAATGCTCATAATTAGGGTTTTTTCATTATTATCTTAGATTATAAACACTGTCAGAAATATAAGGCTGGAAGGACACAGATGGTACCGTGTTTTTGATGACAGTGTTGCATGCGAGACATGTGGACAGTTAGTCACTCAGTGGTGTAAAGGTTACCACAGGACATGATTGCACAGTGCGCACTAACAGTGAGCAAAGGTGTGTGACAGTTCAGAAGTTTGCAGAGGCTTATCAGTAGTCTTTCATGTTTGTAAAGCTTTAATCTCAAGGCGTTTCTTTGTCCAATAAAATCCGATATCCGCCTGTAGTGTTAGAACTCTAACACACTTTTGAATAAATACCAAATTTACTTGTTATATAATGTTGTAATGCAGTGATGATTCATCCATTGCTGAGTTCCTGAAAGCTTTTTCCATTTTCTGGTCTCTAGAGTAGCTGCTTGGTGGTTGTAAGGTCCTCTGACACAAGAAAGGGAGGAGTTCTAAAGCTTAAATAATTAGTAGAATATCAGTTTAGCTGAGATTAAATGACTGGATCTGATAATCACTTAATTTTTAATTTTTTTTCACAACTTTTATATCATGGAAAAACTGAAAATCTCTGGTTTTTGGAGTGACAAACAAGTAATTTGAATGGCCCCACTGTTTGCAAAGCTAACTGTTTCTTGGTTGTAGTTCATATGTACTGTAAAGACATTAAAGCAAGTATTTCCTAAGATTATCAAAGTATCCCCTCAAACAATCAGTCAGTTATCATAAATGTTAACTTTTCTATTGATCAATCGACTAATCATTTCACAGCTACATGCAATATCCTGAATAGAAGAATAAAAGTAAACTGTCACAGTTCTGAGAAATTGTTTTAGCAAATCATGTCAGAACAGAAGAGTCAGTTTAATGATTTTTCTCTCTCTCTTAGTGCCTCCATATCCTAAAGGTGAGCCTCTGGTCACAGCTCAGAAGGGGACCAGCGTGACTCTGCTGTGCACTGAGGACATGTCCAAACCCCCTGCAAACACCACCTGGAGAAAAGGGCTTCAGCAGGAAGACATCGTACCTGGTTCAAAGTACATCCTGTCTTTGGAAGGTCCCACTCTCAAACTGACCATACTCAACATCAGCAAGGATGATGAAGGCATCTACTTCTGCCGCAGCGAGAACCCCCTCGCCATCCAAGAGCTGGAAGTCTACCTTACCGTGAGGAGTGAGTTTGAGATGAGATTAAATGTTTGGGCTGCAGTAAAGCCACGAGAACAGGAGAAAATTAACTAGAGAGAGAAAATTAGGTTAATGATTAAAAAATGTAAACACATGGAAGCTGTAACATCAGAGGGAGTGATATGTGTTAAACAAAGAGATGAACAATATGAATGAACCAGAGGCTTTAACAATGAGCCAGTCACCGCAGGTGTCGACTCCAACCCAGGAATGCTGACAAACCCGCTGCCCCTCCCTTTTCTGCCTCTGAATCCTTTCCTGTCCTCTTGTTTTGTCTCAACAGCCTCCTCTGCGTATACAGGAGCGATCATTGGGATCTTCATAGCTGCACTTATTGTGGGATCGGCAGTAGTTATAGCGAAAACTGTTTACTCCAGCCGACACCGAATTTGCCTGGGTAACTTTTTTTTTTTTTAAATTTTGCAAAAAAAAGCATTGAAGTCGCTGCAGGGGCCTTTTGCATACATTCAAATACATTGTGTACCTCCAGTGTTATATATGAGAACTGACACTCAGAAAAGCATAAATCATGCAGTGAATGAAACATAAAAGCAACACTTGTGTTTGCTCCTGATTTTACAAATTGACATAAAGATCTAACTTTTTTTCTGTGCACAAAAAAGACTTATTTCTCTCAAATTTTACTCACAAGTTTTGTAAAAATACGTGTTAGATAGCAGATCTTCTTTGCAAAGATAATCCACCCACTTGACAGGTGTGGCATACCAAAATGCTGATTAGACAGTATGATTATTGCACTGGTGTAACTCTGGCAGGCCACAATCTACAATGTGTGGCTTTATAACACAACGCATTGCCACCCATATCACAAGTATTGAGGGGGCATTCAGTCAGTGTGCTGACTGCAGGAATGTTCACCAGAGCTGCTGCCTCTGAGCTGAACATTCATTTCATTACCATAAGCCGTCTCCAATGTCAGTGCCTAATAAATGTCTTTTTTCCAGATAAAAGTATAAAATCCCACTAATACTAATTGCATATTCTCTGTTTAATTGTTTTAGGAGGTGGCTTTGGGTGAGTATCTGACATTTATAAATATAATACTGTATGCTTAATTTTAGTGACACAATCCATTAAATTATAGGATTATACAATCTGGATTTCATTGTAATTGCTTGTTTAGCAGTTAATTATATTCTTCCCTTAGTTGTTATGTTTTTCTTATTCCTGCATTTGGCCAAACATACTGTGGATGTTCTTGTGTCATATTACAATACTAATGCTGTATGCTTCTTTTATAAGGATTTTTCTGTTTATTGTGGTTTTTATAGACCAGAATGCAATGCCACTTCAAGTTAGTGGTATTAAAGGATTCATTTGCCATTAAGGAGAACCTGTATGTGCAATTTTTGTGTATTAGCTATGAACATGCCCTCAGTTTCTCTTGTGTTCTGCATTTTGGGACAAATGCTTAAAAAAAGCAGTTATTTTTTGTCATTCCAACTTTTTAAAATAAACTTAAAGTAAACTACTGGGGTTTTATTTACATTAAGCATTTCTCACATTGAGTTCTGATTAATGTGCCATAAAATATTTGCAAACCTTATTTTTGGAAGAGTTGTGTATATCCATGTTTGCTTATTAGAAGAATTCTTCGCTGATTTGTGTTGGTGAACTGCTGCATTTGTTGACACAGTAATACAGACCACTGTCAATCAGTTGAATTGTTTGACTGTGTGTCATTTGCATGAGATGCAACCTAGATAGGGACATAGTTTATGACCTAATTTGATCACGCAAATGTTGACACAACACCAAACAACTTGTGGAATGGAATGTAGAAGAGTCTCAGGTATTTATCATGCAGTCTGTTTCTGACTCACAGGTAAAGTATCATGTCACTGTAATAATTCTGCTCTCTAGGCAAGTGGAGGAGGACAGAGGAGACGTGCTGAGCCTGGTGGAGTCAGACGACGAGCAGATCTTTCAGGATGCTGTTCCCAGGCTGCCCCCGTTAACCAATGGACACCACACAACACTTGTCCAGATACATCGAATACCATCGAGTATGACCTCATCATTTGCGTTCGTGGCCTGTTAATGAAAATGTGTGAAGTGTAAAATCTGTAATGTGAAAAAAATCTCCCTCTTTCAGGTGATCACGAGGATGCAGAGACTGCTGACACGAGCCCAGAGCAGCAGGAAGAAACTGTGCAGACGGAAGAGTCGGTGGATCTTGTAACATTTTAGGTGTTAGGTTTTTTTCAGACAGTTGTTTTATTTTTAGGTACATTTACTCCCAGTGAGAATGTGAACAGAATCGGTGGATGACTGGTGTAAAAAAATGATCTATTTTGTTGATTTTTAAAAAGGGTTTTGTAAACTTATTTGATTGTTGATTGTTGATTTGTTTGTACAGAATTTTGACAATGTTGCTCTGATGTTGAGATTCATGCAGTAAATGATGCTGTTTAAACAAAAACTTGATCATTTTTTTGGCCTAGGCATTTTTTTGGCGGTGAAACAATGGTTTCAGTCATTCAAAACTTACTTCCTTTTCACTGGTTTATGCACATCTCCACCCTGAATTCTACACATAGTATGTACAGATGAGCTATGACCCTCCCAAGACAGGAACCATTTTAGAAATGAGGTGGAGTCAGCTCGTCAGTTGTCTCATGTTGTGTAATGGCTGATAAAAACAACCAAAACTCATTTATCTTTTTCTTTTCTTTTCTTTTCTTTTCTTTTCTTTTCTTTTCTTTTCTTTTCTTTTCTTTTCAACATAACTTAAATCCAGTAACATCAGATCTGTGACAAAGTGGGAGTGAAAGACCATTATGTTTTTTAAAGCATGTCCATTTTAGTGATGTTATACTTTTGGTTTGACTTTACTCTTAAAATATCCTCTCGTCCCTATAGATAAATATTAAAACCTGGTTGATTGGTGTTATGAACGTGTAAAATCACTGGTATTTTGCATCTAAATATTAAAACATGAACTTTGATGTTTAAAGTAAAAAAGGAAATTGTGCCATTGTGAACTATGATTTTTTGTTACCTTTTAATTTTAAATTTTGGGGAGCAGTTTTATAAACAAAGCTGGTTTTATTAGACAAATAGTTAATTCCCTAATCTACTGAAAATAATTCAGCAAGTAGTTTGTTAATTTTATTACCATTTAAATCATAATCGATGCACAAGTACAAAACATTTCCTTGATTAACCCTTTTAATAATTTGGAATAGATATTCTTTGTTTTATGTGATTTTACATGGACTTTTTAACTGTTGGTCAGAAAAAACAAGCTGAAGACGACATCCTTGCCTTCAGGAAATTGTTAGGACAAGCAAATTTCAATGATTCATGGAAAAAATAGTTGAATTTATCAATAAAGGATATAGCTGCAGCTACATAATTAGGAAGAGAATGTTTAAAGTGAAAACAAAAAATACAAGTCAATGCAAGGTATTTTTTGTACATAAAATGTTATACACAGGCAAATTCTGTGACATCTAGCATAAGATTCAACAATGTGTAATAAAAGTCAAAAAAAGAAACGCTGCGGGAAACATAAACGTTACAAATAAACTTAAAATAGGTTGTAGGTGCAAAGTACAACATAACAAGGGCTCAAAGTTTAGATTGTCATGTTAAGGTTAAGGATTTTTTGGGTGGCATTTAATGGTTTGTTATTGACATTTAATGTTTTGGAATAATTTAACAACAAGCTCCTGTAGTTCAGTGTGACAGCATGACACATTTTGTATTAGTTTTATTATGGGTTTAAGATTAATTCTTCAGATCTGTGAGCTGGCCATCTAATTTTAATGATGTCATCATAAAACAATGGTTAATCACGTGTTCTCATGACAGATATGTTAATCAGCATTGAGGATTTAAGGGGTAACGTACTTCACGTGAGGGGGGAGTGGCGTGGCTTTGTGAGGTTACGTAATCAAAGAAAAACGTAACTACGTAAACATTGCAACCAATGGTACAAAGTGAGTCAGACAGCAGGAAATCAGCGGAACATTTTGTTTCTCGCACATATTTTTCACATATTAGACCGAGTGTCACGGTGTCACAGGAACACGGAGAAGTCCCGGTTCTCCCTCGGACATGAGAGGCTCTCCTCCAGCGGTGAAAACGTTCAGGAAGTCTGAGTTGAGGCGAAGAATGTGAGGGGACTAACGATGTGCTCCACGGAAAACAACGAGGAGCTACAACAAACACGTAAGCTAACCAAACGCATGTGAGTTATGGCACTTATTTTGAATAATTTTGGCCGTGTTGTCAAAGCGACGCTCCGCGTAACCAGGGAGCGGTTACCCTGGAGAAACCTCCGGGAAAAACGCACGAAGGAGCGGGGAAAGTGGTCGGTAAATCAGGGGGTGGTGGGGTGAGGGGGCAAGCTGCTGTCAGTGAAGGATGAATCTGTCAACCTTTGAATTTACGTTGCCTTTCCGTCCTCATCCAGCGTCCGACCCGGCGCTTATCCTGGAGCTGAAGACCAGGCGTCCTCCGTCCCTGGAGGGCCGGGCGGGATGTGAGACCTGGAGCGTGGACTTCTCCCCGGACGGAGCCTGGTTTGCCTGGTCGATGGGACACGGGATCGTGTGGGTGGTCGCCTGGCCTCTGGACTCAGAGTAGGTTTACCTGGACATTTAATCCAGGCATGATGCATTCAGGTGTCGCTCGTACATTCTGGCTTCTGTGTAGGAGTAACTAACATGGGATTGCTTTTTCAATCACATTGGCATGACAGTAAACATCTATACTTGTACATTATAAATACAGTAACAGTATTATATTTTTTAAAAGTGTTGTGCCTTTTGAAAACAACAAGTAAATGATCATCCAGTATTTTAAAAGAAAATACATTCAAGATCTATCACATGATGAAATTTATAAATAACATTGGAGGAATATACCATTATATAATTAAAACCCTTAAATTAGATATATTTTAAAATAAAAATGAAACGGTTGAAAGTAGAAACTCAACAGCATTAAATTTGCTTTTGTGTTGAAACAAGCAAAACAAAACACCAGATAGTTACCTTGAACAAAGCTTCATATATTTCTTGGATTATTTAAGAAAAAAATGGTTTCAATTACATAATAATTACATGCAATATATGTAATCATTTATTTCAAAGTGTCTTATATATTTCTTCAATATTAACCACTTAGAGTCTCCATTACTTTATGCTTTTTTTTTCTTTTTCTCAAACAGGCTAGTGAACACATTGGCCTATTTTGTTAGCTGTAACTTTAACCCAGTTCTATTATTTCATCAGAAGTAAAGTAAAAGTGCCCAGAAAGGATTTTCTTTTCCTTTCAGCCCTGTTTTCTTGAGGGCTGTGATACCTGCATCTGGGAACCTAAACTATTCATCTTAAATCCCTTAGTTTGATAAAATATTTAAAAAATAAATTAAAAAGGCAACTTACTCCACACATCAGTGTCAAATAAATGGAATGAAGTTGTCGGCTAATCTTGCTGTTGGGTTGTTTAGATCTGTTGTGGTTCTGATTTTTCAACACATCTAGCAACACTTAAAGGCAGCATAAAATAAACATCAGCTTCACACCTCCTACTTGAGAGTTTTTCATAGTTTCTGCCTACTAGATGCTCCTCTCTCCCACAGAGACAGTCAGAATGGAGAGACCGACCGCAGAGACAAAAGCTTTAGTTGTGGTCATCCTGTGTGGGGTCTCGCCTTCGGACCCAGGCCTCCAAAATCTGCTGCAGCAACGCACCACTCCAAAATACCATCAAATGGCAACAACAGCCTGCTTCTGGCAACCGGCTTGGAGAATGGAGTGATTAAAATCTGGAATGTTTTAACAGGTGAAGGAGGACGATGATATCTGTGCTGCTTTCAGGTACGTTCTAGTTATGTCATGAGCTGTTATTTTAAAATGCCTTTTATGTGTTTCCAGGTGTTGCTGTGTTTGATCTCCACGGCCATGAAGGTGTCGTGAGGGACCTGGTCTTCCCTCAGAATGGGACACTCACACTCATATCATCTTCTCGGGACAAGACGTTGAGGATTTGGGACCTGGCTCACAAAGGTGTGTGCAGTTTTATGCATTATTTTATTAAGAGAGAGTGCAGATTACCTTCTTTAACAGCTGAATCCACGAGGCAATCATCCAAGTCTTTTTCAAGTTTTCACATTGCTTTTACCTCTTTTTTTGATAACGTGAGCACTCACAAACAGTCTTAACTGATATCACTCAGATGTGTGTTTTGTTTCTTAAAGATAGACTGCAGACCATTTACCAAAGCATGCTGCATGTTAATATTGATCTCCAACCTTTTAGTCAGTGAATGGTTCCATTTTATGCCGATAAGGAACAAGAATCAGCTCCCAGGTTTGAAACTTTCCTGAGACTGGTTTAGATAAGAGAGACAAGACTCATTTACAATCATTTTACAAGACAAGGTTGTACAACGAAATGTTGTTTGTTGTTCTGCTGCTACTACTTAGGACAGAAAAATCTGTCAATGAATTAATAATTAATAAGTCAATTAAATCATCAGTGATGCTCAGTTAAAGGGTACCATCACGGTACAGTGTTCAATTGGCCCCTGAAGGGTCTTCATGTCCTGGATCCTGCAGAGCCTATTGCATCTTTCAGCTTTAAGCCTCAGACACACAAAAATGGTGAAAGAGGCCAACTGTTTTGAAAATGTCGCAAAGACTACAGCTGACTAGCCTTTATGTTCTACACCTGTACATGTAAAAATACAAACTGTTGTATATTTGCATATACTAACTATGCTATATATATTTGCATTTGCATTGTATTTAGAGCTGTTTTCAGTGTAAATCCTTCCATATTACTTGCACTCAGTTTGGTTTGAAGATGACATGCAATGCTTTTCAGCAGCAGTCTGAATTGTCAAATGTCTGAGCATCCTTGAATGCTCCTTCTGTACATTGAATTCTCTTTGCATTAAAGCCATTAAACATTACTGCCAGCAGGCTTCTGCAAGCTACATTTCCTGCTGATATTGACTGAGAGATGTGGCTGCATACAGTGTTTGAAACTCAGTTCTTAAGGCTAATGACATGCATTGATAAATAGTGAGAAATAAGCATTCAGTATTTACAATTTAAGTTTTTAAATCACCAGTAAAATATTTTTTCTGCTTCTTTCTGTGAATTTATCACTTCGCCTGTGTTTTTGTCACCACAAGCTCCAACAGAACAATCCGTCTGTTTGAGCAGAGGAGGTTAAAGCAGACAAATGTTCATATCTACAAACATTAGAGTCACATTTTCCACCACTTACTGCGGCCTGTGCTCCTTTTCTAGTCTGTTTCATTCAGCTTAATTCTATTTTTTTGATCTGTGTTGTAGGTAAAAAGGTGCAGGTGCTTTCTGGCCATAAAGACTGGATCAGCTGCTGCTGCGTATCATCGGACTGCAGCATGATCGCATCTGTCGGCAGATTTGACAGAGTAAGTAGATGTTTTAGTAACGTATATTGCTTTATGTTCAAGGCAAAGCCAGAAAGAGATCCTGAAGGCAGTGTTTTTTTATTTTTATGTATTTATAGTTTTTTAATTTATGTGTATTTAAAGCTACACTTCTTCTAAACACCCAAAGACTCCAAGCTGACTGAAATCTTTGACAGAACAAACCTTACTTTCATCCTCTTCCTCTGTGGTTTTTAATCTAGATTCACTGCTGTAGTGTGGGATTTTTTTTTGTCCAATCAAATCAGTGAATTGAATGACAAGGTTCAAATATTCTTTATCTCAATTAAGGAGTATGGTACTCTGTTTCTGTTGTACAACCTAGCAACTTTAATCAAGACAAGGAGGGACTTTTTGTTAACACAGTCCTGCACTAAGTTCATTTTTATGAGCAAACTGGAATGATTGTCAGCTAAAGAGAGATAGTTTTTCTTTTCTGTTCTTGTGTGTTTTTTTTCTGCTGATCCTTTCTTTACCTCTACAAGCTTCTGTTTACAAGCCTGTTTTTCCTGTTATATAAAGCAGCTTTTCCTTTTCATGGCTAATAGTTTTGGAAGTTTGCAATACATGAAGGTTCAGATGGGGTTAAGCACATAACTGAGCTTAAAAGACATTTCCTTCCAGTTCCAGAGTTTGATTGTTAGTGTGTCTTTCCAAGAATGCAGTGATCTGGTTATCTTCGTTCGCTGTTCTGACAGGAAGTTCAGCAGTTTGTTCTCTGTACTTGGAGGCTGTTGGAGCTTTTCCCACCTCTGTCAAACTGCTACTCTGACTTGTTTTCAGCTTAACATGGTGCAATGCCAGACTCTTAAAAATCCTAATGGCACTTTAAACGGTTCGCTGCGTGTTCCAGCATGTCCTGTTGACATGCAATGAGAGTAACTTAGAGCCTCAGTTTAAACTTAAATGAACTATTCTAAATTCAGGTGTTAAGACTCATTAACCCTTCACTCTTTATCAGATGGTGTGTCTGTGGAGTCTGCGCTCTTATACGTTCATGAGGAACCTGACAGGAGGGACCCATAAGACCGTCTACCTCCTGTCTTCCTGTGACTTCTCACCGGACGGGGCGCTGCTCGCCACCGCCGCCTTCAGTGGCTCCAGCTGGTGGATCGACCTGTGGGACCCTTACACTGCAGAGAAACTGGCCACGCTGGTGTAGGTTTAAACTTTTTGGTCTCAGCATGTGAAATGAAAGGCATGTGAACTGCTAATACTCATCCTGAGTTCAGTGAAAAGACCCTTCACACTGGTGGCAAACGGGTCATAAGCTGCACTTTTTCCGATACACATGAAGACAATGAATGGCCTCTCGGATGCAGGCAGTACTCTTTGTTTGACTGTGTTCAGCAGGAAGGTGTAACCAACACTCACTATCATTGTTTACATCTGACATGCTACCTCAAAGTATGTACTAGTTTTCTATGTCTTGCGCAACCTGTTTTTTGTGTCATGTCCTGGTGTGTAGTTTTTAAGAAATGTAAAATAAAACACTGAAGTTGAACATTAAGAGTGTCTTGACTCCAGCTGCTTAGTACAAAACAGTCTTAAAAACTCTTCTATGTTTCTTTCGTTCACAGGGACTACTTTGAAGATTACGGGCAAAACCAAATCTCAGCAATACAGTTCTCCCCCAATGGTTTGTACTTGGCCATCGTGACTGATGACAGGTCAGCAGTTCCATCTTATCAGTCTTTTTATATAATGTCATCACTTCGGTGTTTCTAGGCAGAGTGGTTTTAAACAGATATGTTGTGTTTGCAGAGCTCTGCGGATATGGGAGCCGGGAAAGAAAGGGATGGTGATGCAGACCAAAGCAGACAGAGACTCTAATGGACTCTGCTGCAACTACCATCCAGAAGGGGGAGTGGTCGCCACAGGGTAAAATCTCCAACGTTACTAGTTTGTGCTCATACTTGCAGTGTTGACGGATGGCTTCAGAAATGTTGTAGCTTGTGTGGGGTGGTGGCTCAGTTCAGCAAAGATTTACAGCAGACAGAATGGATGTGACTCAAGTTTCACAATTCAAAAGAATCACTAAAAACATCCACAGAAATTCTAAAACCACTGCTGCAACTTAACCTACTTCCCTGCTGGCTTCACCTTTAACTTTCAGCTTAAACATTATTATAGAGACAATATTATTAGTCAGTTGACTGCTCAAGAGAAAATTATAAATTAAGATAATTTATTGATTTTATATTTGGTTGTAAATTTATAAGGGAAAAATGCGAAATGTTACTTCACAAATGTAGGAATTTGCTGCTATTTCAGTTTCATATAGTTGTGAAGTCAGTCTATTGGAGAGTTGGTCAAAATATAGCAAATGGAAAACACATTCATCAGTCTATCAATCTAGAGAGGATTCCTGCCGTTACAGAACAGTACAGAGCAGTGTTCCATAAAATCGTTATCATATTTTTGTTTTGTTACTTAACTGAAATTCAGTTGCTTTTGTTATTTATAGTCGCTCAAATACTTCACAGTGCACACATTTCAACTCTGGTGCTTAAACTTTTACTGAAAGTTCTTACACTTTAAATGAGACACTACATCAAAGTGTAACCTCCTTTTTGACATTTCGAATGCAAACCATAAACATTTCAAACAGTTTAAAGTGTTTCCAACTGCAACTTTCAGCATATTTTTGGGGGTATGGTGGTTTTCATCCAAAATGCTGCATTAGCACCTAATACTGGATTTGAAAAACAAAAAACGTCTTGTATTTTTGTCACCCCTAAGTAACCAAAAAAAAAAAGAGGCTCTATCTCACTCAAGCTGAATGTTTCTACTGGAGAGGACACACATGGGCATATTAAAAAATGAGATAAGAGTTGGGAAAGAACTTCTTTAAAAATATAAACTTAACATAGTAAAGACTCTCAGAGGGCCTAAAAGCCTCTCATCAGCCCCTGCACTTTCCCTTCAGTAGCAACACTAAGCAGAAGCAAGCCAGAAGCTAGATACACCATTTTCTAGTTTGCCTGTTTTCTGAAGCTGAGGTGCCTAAAGCATCACCACTGAACTGTAACAGTAACCAAACCCTCTCATGACAGTACCAGAGATGGCCATGTCAGGTTCTGGAGGGCTCCCAGGACGGTGCCCAGCCTGTGCCACCTGTGCCGATCCATCCTGCGTCACTCGGTCTCCACACACCAGATGGAGCCGCTTCCCCTCCCCAAGAGGATCCTCGAGTACCTCACCTACCGAAACATCCCCGACCGCCTCAAGACCTGCTACTCCTCGGAAGAAGAGGAGTGGGAGGGTTAGATAGAAATGCTAACACAATGCAACAACTGACATTTACAGCAAGTTGATTGTCATGCAGCATCTCATACTACTTTAAAAAAGTCCTTTGTCTGATGATTTAGATGCCTCCAAAGCTCGATTTAGCACAGGAAGCATCCCTTACTTTAGATACAAAGTTCTTACACTGAGGAATTCATTTATTGCACTACAACTGCAAGACCATGCATAAACTCAATGCTCACATGCTTGTCTTGAATAGCACAATTTTGTACTTTTAATTTATTATGTAAATATCAAATGTATATGTACTGTAATTCTTTTGTTTATCATTACAAAACAGCAAAAATTCTACTTCTGTATCAGCACATGCTAACTGTTATTATAACAAAAACTGGAATTAGAGGAAATAGTTTTATTAAACAGATCCAAACATGTACATGTCCAGTGAGTATTCTTACAGTTGTATATGGTGTATTTGTAATATCACAGCTTTTTGTTATATTTCAAATGGATAAACAGATGACAGTAAGTTGACCCTTACACTGGTGAGTAGATGAACAGTTTTGTCAAGTCCATTTTTTAAGTGTGCAAAGGAGAGATCTTTTTTGTTATTAGAGTTACAAACTTCCATTTGTGCTCAGCTGTATGCAGATGTGAGTGACTCAAACAGCTGCCAGCATTTT
>JAPZDY010000022.1:9797957-9810874 GCA_029783645.1 Ctenochaetus hawaiiensis
TTTCTGCACATCAATTCTGTGGGGCAGTGGTAGAAAATCATGCAGTGGACACTTAAGGGCATCTGTTTTCTGTCTAAATAAACAAAATATGTGAATTTGCACACAGTTACGAACAGAGCCTCATTGTGGGGTAGATACGGTCACTGTATCTATGAGGCCTCGCTGACCACAAGGTCTCTCACTGCCTGGAAAGCTGCAACCATGGAGCTCAGCTGGATCTTCTCATCGGTTCCTGAGGCCAGCCTGTGTCTGAGGAGATGATGCATGACAAGTCTGTGTCAATGACGTGCTATTTACAACAACTTGAAAGTAATGTAAATGTAATTTTTGGTACATGTTCTCTTGCGAGAGCAAGCATGAGTGATCCTACTTACTCAATGTCAGCCAACTTGATGAGCAGACCAATCCGAATAGCTGGAGGAAAGTCCACTTGAAGGGCAAAAAGACAAAACTCAGTTATATGACAAGATAATTAACAGAACCCACCCAAAAAAATCAATCAAGCTCAGGGCCAATTGCCTCAAACATGAGCTAATATTGAGCAAACACAACCAACATTAAAATGCAAGGAAAAGACTGTATCAAGACCGAGTGAAAATGAAGATTTGTCCAACACAGATGTGATGATTCTCCTGCTGGACTTGGTCAAGTCACATGACAGTAAACACACTAACCACCCACACATCCACTAGACTTTTAACCACTAAGGCCAAAAGAGCCTAAAGGCATCTAAATGGAGGAATATTAAATGCCTGAACCCTCTTTAGAGAGCAGTGGGATTTGACCTACAAGTACAGCACCGACTTGACCAACCACAGCTAAGCTAATTGTTCTCAAAGGGAAAAAAATCTTACTTTGGTTGGCACAACTCGCTGGCATAAAACCAGGTTTTAAGTAAAATATTTTCTTTTTCCTTTGAGAAACTACTGACTGAATAACTGTTTTGATTTATGTGCCATCTGCAGTGGCCTTACCTCTATGTATGAGCAGATGAACCTCAGTGAGGATATCATGTAGGGCCAAACCTTTCAAAGTCTTAAGCTGAAGAATTTCTGTGAAGAAGATGTCAAGGAGTTGCAAGAACACAAACTAAATTGGTGTTAAGTGGTTTCACAGGATGAAACAAAAACTTGCAGGTTACATGGAACATAAAGGAAGCTTATTTTACAGTAAAGCTTCCTGAATGAATTATCCTGGAGGACAAAGCGAGGTGAAGGATACGCTTGTACGCCGTGGTGAAGTCTTTGTTCAGGGACCAGTCAAGTATGTTGGCTATATCAGAGCGGAGGGGATGACCTGTGCAGGTGTACACTGTGTCCTCAGTGACCTTCCCATATGCCATACTGGTGCTCTGAAAATACAAAAGTGCGAGAATGTTAGTAAAGCTTACCCATGAATAAAAATTAAATACATGATAACTGGTGTAATACATTCGTATCTCAGCTGTTTAAAAGCACCAAATGAATGAGGACTCTGAAGCAACACAAAGGCACAATGATCAAGAGGGCTTTTGATTGTACCTGCAGTATGTTGAGCGATCTCCTCATGTCACCTGATGATAAAGTCACAATGGCCTTCATTCCCTCTGGAGTTATGTCAATACTGCAACATAAATAACAAGATTCCTGTAAAACCCAAATCACCAGCTTAATAACAAACAGAGTGTAAAGGCTGTGTGGTACAACCAGTTTTTTTGTTGACGGTTTCAAGTAACTGTAATTAATGCATGTCAAACTAAGTACAATAATGATTTATTGACTTTAAAAAAAACAGCACCCTGAAATCCGATCTACCTCGGACAGGTTTAGCAGTACATGGAGAAACAACAGTCACAATACTAACACATCCCTCTTTACACACACACTCACTTTTCCTGCTGGATGACATGCTCCAGCCGGGGGATCATCTGGTCTGGTGACAGCGGTCCGAATCGAAACCTGGTACAGCGAGACTGCAGAGCGGGGATGATCTTGGACAGGTAGTTGCAGATCAGACAGAAACGTGTGTTTTCGGTAAACTTCTCAATAACTAAGGTAAAAGAGAAGAAGCAAGAGAAAGCACAAGTTAGAAATCAATGTGACTGAGACCTGTGAGCATCTTGGTGTTTAAAGAAGCCATACCTATGACCGAGTCTATTCACATGACTTACTTTAAAAGAATTATTTTTCAACTGCTGCAGAGACAGTTGAGTCTTAAGAATTGTTCTGAATTCCTTCTGTCTATCCACATTTACAGCCCTTGACAACATGCATATGTTACTTCACTAAAGCTCCTTTCACGCAAATGCACTGCTAGCCGTCAGTTCTGTGGACTGGGCGAGCTGTGTTTGTGAACGCAAACATCTGAATTATTTGGCCCAGAGTTCAGCTGCCAACTCCCAAGTACTAGATCTGCATAATACACAAATGAGCGCATGTGTGAACAGTGCAGGTCATCGAGTGAGGACGTCACAGTGAGTGAGTGGGTGTGTTGGTGTTATCATGCTGCTGCTGAACACAGACCTAAAATGCTACAGCTCTCATTCTCCTGTGGGACCTAAGTGCACAGAGTGCAGCTGCTTTGCACTCTTTATGCCTTTATGTCACTTTCCACTCTTTTGTTGACACAGAAGATGTGTCTACATCCAAGTTACACTGATATCAACACAAAAACAAAAATCAATTATTGGTAGCCTCATCTGCCATTGCTGAAAGCATTATTCCTGCTGCACACTCTTCCTAGGCTCCACCCTTTGCTTATACCCAACAGAGTATTTCCAGAGTGTGTGAACCAGTCTGACAGGGATAGTCTGCAGTTATGTGCTACATGTGTGAAAAGGCAACTCCACAAAGTGTCTGGACTTGATCCTACAGATACTGTCCAGAGTTTATGTGTGAAAAGGTCTTAGAAACTAGGGTTGTTTGTAAATGTTTAGTCAGTTAAAATAAAATACAGTAACTACCACACAAGTGTGTCGTATTTGTGGCCTGTTAAAAATAGCATTGTCTACTATTTGTTTTAACTTCTTGGCCTAAGTTATTATAACTTGCATTGTGTCGATAATTTAAAACTATTTATAAATTATGGACACAACAACTAATATTTAAACTTTAGAATCAGGAAATTTTAGTGGTTAGTTATCAATACTTCAACCTAAACCAAAAAAAACCCAAACAAGCATAAAAATTAGAAGGAGCAGGGAATGGGATTCATTTATTTTTTTAGCAATTTGGTTGTGCAGCTAAATCTGAAAAAAAAAAAAAAAATTGCAAAACTATTTCACTTCTGTCCCTGGAGTAGCTGAATTCAAATTCTACAAAACACAAGTGTACTCACTAAAAGCCTAATATAATTGTTTAAATCCATGCTTCTCTTAAAAGGTGTAACACTGCAATGAGCAGTGAAATCCACACTTTATGGTCACACAAGCGTATGTTACAAGAACAACAAAATTCAAAAGAATTTCACCACGACAAAATGATCCAGTTGAACTCAATCAATGGTTACAAAGAAATACTGATCTGAAAAGAATATCAGGGTGTACAAGCAGATACTCTGTTCACCAACAGCCAAACTGTCTGGTTGCTCAGTGAGCCGTGTGGCTCACAGTGGGTAACGCCTGGCCGAACAGATGGCTTTACCTCGCCGCAATGCATTCTGGGCATCCTGGGTCATGGCATCAGCCTCATCCAGAATCACCAACTTGAAGCCCTTCCTGAAGGACAAGATGGATGGTCAAAAAAGCAGCAGTTGAAATAATTCCCAATGAAGTTGTGGGGTTAAAGCACGGAAAATAGCACATTAAGATTATTTATTTCTCAACAGAATGTGTGCGACTAGATTAATTTTTCGTCTCACTTAAAGATGGTCCTGGTGCTGGCAAAACTCAGAATGGGACCTCGTACAACTTCAATACCTCTGTCATCTGATGCATTTAGCTACAAAAACAAAATGAGCAAATATCAAATCACAGCCTCTGGTTCTCATTTCTGAACTACTAATGATGTCAGGAGCAAAAAGGTGAAATCCTTCACACTCTAGTAGACCAGCATCTTATAGTGTGCAGTTGTACTGTACCTCCAACACCATGGAGTTGAACTCTTTGTCCTTGTACAGCTGCTTGGCACAGGCGAGGATGGTGGAGGTTTTGCCGGTTCCAGGGGGGCCATAGAACAAAAGATGGGGAAGCTTGTCCTCACTTATAAACCTCTGGACTGAAGAGATGAAAAACAGTTGTAGGAGCAGGGGAACAAAATTAACAGTTTTAATATGACACTATTCTACAGCCAATTTAAAACATAGGGAAAATGTTGAATTATTAATTGCGCTATAGTCAAACTGTAATCAACAATAAAGACAATAGATACCAACATAGCAGAGGAGTAGCAGAGGAAGTAGCAGAGGAAATTATCTCAGGCTTGTATTACTACTTTGTAAATAGGGCTGCAGATTTATTATCCACAGGTAGAAAGTGTTTCCGGTGAATACCTTTCGCTAACGCTTCAGGGATTAGGAGTATATATTGCTTTATTCTATTGGTCAACATACTTACTGGTGCTTAAAATATCTCTGTGTGAGATCAGATCATCAAGTTTCTGTGGTCTGTATTTTTCAACCCTATGATAGAGAGCAGAAACGCATCGTTCATCAATATTGCTGTAAAAACAAGTATTACAAATTGCTATATGATTCATAGTTGCAATGCTCGGGGGCTACTGTAAAAAAAAAAAAATAACGTCGAAAAAACTCTTTTCAAACAAATGACTTAAACTCTGTCTAGATCAAAGCATTCACCTGTAGGTTCCGTTGCGCATGCAACATACTTTGACAAATGTTGCAGACTCACATTTGTTGGGTAACACAACTCAATTCGGCATCTATACTTTGCATCACGCAACAACATATGTTTGTTTGAAATCTGAAGACTGCAGTATTTCCTCAGAAAAAAGGGATGCTTGACTTCCTGTTATTCTTGTCGAAATTAAGAGAAGCTCATAGGGCATCAGATTCAGTACTCGTATCAAAACTATGAGGAATAGCTTACGTTATTTGTACATGCCAGAAAAAAATAGTACAGAGGACAGATATCAACATCTTACGGCTAACTACTAGCTGTTATTTATAGTGAACAGGTTAGCCAACTAGCACTAACTATTTCAACCTCTCTCTGACATACAATGACTTTTAACTTACCATGGTAAATTTCTGTTCTGTAATGGCACTTTACTGGTAGAAGCCATGTGTTCTTAAACTGTGAATTTCGCTTCAAGAGGGACTAAAAGTACTCGAGTTTTCAGCAGCAGGCTTGACGTTTGCTGGTTAGCCGCTGTGTGCACTCGAAGCGCGCCACTACCAAACGTGCGTGTAACGTCAAGGCGTACAACCAATAGGATCACTCTATCGGGGCGGGCTACCGGTGACATATATGTCCACTGTAAAAAGTGTGTCATGAAGGTTCCAGCAATCAAAGATATGTTATTTTTTTCTAAATATACTTAAAAAACAGATAAGCCTTCAGTACATGTTAATGGTCCACTTTGTATGTACTTTTCTGGAGCAATACTCCAAAACATTTATGCTGATATAATGCTGACCAGTCTCTGCGGGTGACAGAGAAAATGTCATAAAAATTTCCCACCAATGTTCCCCCTGCTTCATGAGAAATGACATTGTTGTGTACACCCAAGACTCCCCTGTGAATGCATCCCTTGCACCGGCCTTTTGAGAGAGAGCAATAGTAACAATTAACAATTCAATTTGGCTCATATGAGACACTTTCTATATTAAAGTTGAAGTTTTTCACAAGATAATTTTATTGCTGGTTTTATAAGTTACTAATTGTGGCACTGATGATTGATTATTGGTTGATTGATTATCCTTATTCTCTTAAATGAACTTTTTAAAATTCATAAATCGAAAATCATGTCAAAATGATATAAACCTTAGATTATTTAAACCTGATTTTGCTTTTACTCATTGGATAACACATTTTCTCCTTTGGCTTTAAGTACTTTATGCACAAGCAGCAGCAGCAGAAGCCTAGTCGAATCTTTAGAAAAAGTAAAAACATCACAGGCCTTATTACACAAAAGTCTTTGATTTAAAATTTTACTGAAAGTAAAAGTAGCCTGTAATACTATAAATGAAAGTACATCGGGCAGAATGACCCTTTTCAAAACAATGCATGAGACTTTATTATTGGATTATCAATATTTATGCATTAATATGCACATTAATTAAATGTGACAACTGTTGACAGTTTAGCTAATTTGAATTGGTTTGGTTTCAGGGACTCCACTCAAAGGATTCCCCCTGGTCTCAGTATAGTTTTATCTTAATAAAAAGCCTTTATCGTAACTTACAAAACGATAATACTTTGTATTAGGCCTAGGTTTAATCTGAATCTACAAGCATGACCTATTAGTTAGACTCAACGTAGGGGAGTAAATTGTAGGACACTTCCTTTAGAAATGTAGTGGATTATAAGAAATAAAGCAATACTTGTCCTGTAGTACATTATTTGAGTAAATTAAATTTTACTTAATTAAATTACTTGAAATTCACTAAATATGATAACACTTGAAATGATTGTCTATTTGGTCAAAAAAAAGAAAAAAGAAAAAATCACTGTACTGTCAAGAACATGGACAGAGTGTGCACGTGAATATGTGTGGGTTTGTTTATGTGTTTGTGTCTTGTATGGTACAATCATGTGTGTAGTATATGCTTTCAGTGTCGTGTAAGCATGATTTTTGTACATCTTACATCCAAAACATGTCAAAGTGTCATCCTTGTTCCCCTCACAGGCCTGCAGACTGCCTAAAACACCTAGCCCACTGCACTCTGCGCCAATCTCGCGAGAGTGGCCCCGCACGGCGGTGCCTGGGCGATGCGATGCTGTTGCTGTTGCTGTGGGTTTGATTGACAGGAAACATGTCGGTGTGGTGGGAGCGAACCGGGATGCAGCTGCTGCCAAGAGAGACAGGGAGTACCTGCATCCAGTCCACACATCAGCACCTTTAAAACCACTAGGCTTTCCCGGCGATACGTCTGCTTATGATGCGCTGAACAGCCTCTCTCCTTTTTTTTACCGTCCGTTTGAAACGAAGGGGCACCCAATGGATGCTGTGGCAAACCGTGTAGTCCCGCTCGGTTTCATATTGTGTTTGATTTAGCCTACAACCAGAGACACCTTGATGAAACAGCAGGAACTACGAGGACTGTTGTTGCAATGGAGTCGGCTCTTTCACGGCTCAAACCCCGTCTGTAAACCTACAACATCTCGGTTCATGGCGTTTTGCAGGTTACTCTGTTCCGTGGGCTTCCCCACGTTTCTTTTCTGAATTATTTTTTTTTTTATTATTATTATTATTGTTGTTGTTTTGTTTTTTCTTTTTTCTTTTTGAGTGTGCAACGGGAAAATAACGACCACTGTTCGGAAAACTATGAACGAGGAGATGACAAAAAGCGAGGAGCAGCATCTCAGTTTGCAGAAAGCCTTGCAGCAGTGCGAGTTGGTGCAAAATATGATAGACATAAGCATTTCTAGTTTGGAGGGTTTACGGACCAAATGTGCCACATCCAACGACTTGACACAAAAAGAGATACGAACGCTGGAGGTAAGCACCATTTGAGCGGAATGACTGAATCTCTGCTGTTGCATCTTCATCTGAATCAATACGGAGGGCTGTCACCGTCTGTTATTTATTTCTAGGCCACATTGCATATTTTTCAATGCCTTTATTTTAGCGACAAACTGGGTTTCTCCTGTCCCTGTTGTCGCTGCATAAAAATGCAAAGATTGCTGCTTATAGCCGACCGCTATCTGTGTTGTGCAGTGCAATAAATCAAGAGGCTACGGGGCTGCAGTGGGCTGCTATAGACTTGCGCATTCTGCAGGTGGCGGGTAGAGAAGGTGGCTCTTCTCCATCAGAATAATATCTGAGGCAACCGAGGCCTATAGGCAGCCCGTGTTTACAATCCATTACCAATATGCCAGCCTGCGCATCTGTCCTCGCAACGCATCCAGGCCCTGCTGTTATGCAAGGCGAGCAGATTACTGAAATAGTTACCAAATATCGTTATCCGTTTAATTGGCCCGTGGGGTATTCCGTAAATTGCGTTACGTAATGGCCATAATATCCCGGGTGTTTGTGTTTGAGAATATCAGACCGTCCCTGTTGAGACCACTTAAATCAGCAGAGCATCCCTCCTCCCCTCAGCAGTGAGAGGCTGTTACAGGACATTTAAAAATGCCATAAAGTGCGATAAGGTCACTGAAAACTCACTATTGAGCAGCACAGACGCATCATAGCATTAAGGGCCTGTAAGAATGTTATGGTGATGCCTCAGGAGATTAAAACAAATACCATTAAGTGCGTTAAAGGTCGCCATAAACTCACTACAGAGTAGCCAATCTGTGTGTAACAACACACTTTAAGTCCCAGTGGGGATATAATTGAGATATAACATAAAAACACCACAAAATCACTTGTGAGTGACACATACTAATCACAACCCCACAGATGGTTTAGGCCACAGCTATATAAACATATAGCGATGTATTCTATGCAACAGTGTGGCTGAGCCTATAAGAGAAGTTTGTAAGTGTTGCACAAACAGTGGATGTAATCCAAGAAGAGAGAGGACTAATTTTAATGTGCTGCCAGCAGTGAGCAGGATTCAGCGTGTGGATGAATGTTCACTATGTTCCCTGGATGCCTTGCAAAGCATCGTGGGCACTGGATTATTTGTTGTAGGCATCACGCAGATATTACAACATATTAATAATAGCTGGATGGATCTTTGTGAATAGATTTTTTCACAGATGACCTTTGTTTTTTTT
Source organism: Ctenochaetus hawaiiensis (assembly GCA_029783645.1). Classification (NCBI taxonomy): domain Eukaryota; kingdom Metazoa; phylum Chordata; class Actinopteri; order Acanthuriformes; family Acanthuridae; genus Ctenochaetus; species Ctenochaetus hawaiiensis. Next base: position 9,806,782 of record JAPZDY010000022.1, read on the forward strand.
TCGTTTGTCTTAATGTTAAGGTAAAGCTACATTGAGAAAATCTACAGGAAATACAGATTTGCACTTCATAAATGATCAGCAATCTGTGTTGTGTGGTCAAGTGATTACATGAAAATTAAAAAATGGTCAGGGGTTAGAAAAGGTGGAAGGTGTCATAGCTTCTCTTTCAGCTAAAAATATTCTGGTCAAACTTTATTGGTAGAGAAGAGGAAGATCTCCTTTGTAATATTATAAACTGTTACATAGACTGCTACTTCAAAAGAAAGTTAAATTAATATTTAAATTGATGGTGTACATGAGAAGACATGATCAGTTAAAAAGTGATGGAAGTATGACAAGTACAAACCTGCACATTTGCAGTGACACCTATGTGATTATGGGGACCTCTGAGAGTTTTTGGCCACCTGTAGAGTCTCTTAATGAGGCCGTATTGTTTGTACCTAACTAACTAAAGAATACTGGCACAACATGGGTAAAAGGGGTGATGTAAAACACACATCTGGTGACTGCAGAGGGCAGCAATGCAGGGCAGCGATGTGCTAATAAAAGAGAAGAAGAGATGGAGCATGTGAGTGGAGACAATACAGGTTTTTAAAACATTCATTATTTATTTATCTGTTTATACATACCCTGTTGAATTGAATTTATAATGCATAGTGGGTATTTTCCTCTTTGTTGTACACTACAAAAGTGTAACATCTGACATGCTAATTTCACTTTACATCTAATACACTTAAATAACTTTCACTAAGTAAGCAATGTAAGATGCATTTCATGAACTCTTTTGAATTAAGTCTTTTCATTCGACACATTCTCATTCCTTTCACAATTAACAATGTTTTGGTTATTTTTGGATGCAGGTTATTCTAATTGTTTTTCACCTGAGTTACACTGGCTATGTACAGTATAAACTGGTGTTTACAGTTTATCATTTTTATTTTCTTACATTTTTAAAAGCCAACATTTAGGGATATTTCAGGAGAGCATAGCCAGTATTTCCAGATTAATACATTAATTAAATAGAGCTGCATCAGCGTATTTCTTTAGCCACTTGGGGTAAGAAAAAATCCTGACAAATCTGACATATCAACTCACAAAGCTGTTACAGATTAAATGACGGAAAGAAGATGTGTGTTTACATATCCAGCAGATACAGAGGGACATTAGGATCCATTTGAAGTCATGCTTCTGGCCTCTGGATATATATGTTTATTTTCCCTTACTCTGTTTTGAGCTTCATCAACTCCTGAGAAGAATATCTGCCTCTGTAGCCAGCAAAAAGCTACTGTACTGTAAAACTACTATAGTGTCTCTCTCTGTTGTTTTGTCCTGAACTTGTAGGACAAAGTAGGTTTATCTTTGTGCTCTGCTGAACACAGATGTCTCCTGCAGCTGAAACAGAGTTGGTGAGAACAGACTTTGTCCGCTTTTCTTGTTGCACTTAGCCATTTTATTAATAAAACAGTATTTATTACAGGGATTTTAATTGTGTGTGAAGTAGAATGTCTAGTGTTCAGTATTATTTCTTTTTGCATCCAAGGAGTGAATTCCCAGAACTTTTAACGTCCCATTAATTTTACCATGTACTGTGACTAAGTGTGGGTCCAGACCCAAAGTTTAGGAGAAACTGCCTTTAAAGAAGCAGTAACAGTGAGCATTGCAGCAAAACTTCACTCTTTTGGAGTTTTGGCTTTATATTGATTTGATGGTGCTGTAGCATCCTCCAGCCCAAACTTGTTTGAGAAGGACAAAGGCAAAATGTAGAAACCTGTTTCATACACTACCTGAACATTCACAATGCTTGAAAAATACAGTCACTGGCCACATTTTCAAGTGTATGCCCACCAGACAAAATAATAGAAACACCGACATGGATTCAGGTCAGAGTGAGATATTTTGGTAGTCACGTACTGTTGTGGGCTGCAAGTCTTCTGTTGTTAAATTTAGGCTACATTCTCCTTGTAAAACACATTTTATCAATACCCAGGAACCAATACAGATATGGCTTTGGCTACTGCAGAAACTGATCTGAATGAAATTCTATAATTGTAAATTTGTAATTTTTTGTATTTTCTGATTTTGTGAAATTATACAAATTTAATAAACTAATATGTAAAAAGAACAACTCATCAGAAAAAGCACCATAAAAAGTATAAGAAAAGAATGAGAACAAGGGAAAAAACACACGAAGGTTAATTCACAAATGCAACAAAGGAGTTACTCCTGAGAACAATCTAATCTTCCTCAAATCCTCTGAGTTAGGGAGCCTTTCAGGATGACAGTCCTCTTATTGCCTCCACGACAAATGAGTTGTACACCAGGGGTTTTGATCAGGATCACAGTGACGTCAGACATACGCATGGCCTTCCTCATTAACCTATCCTGATCTTTAATGAGTGTTGTACGGGAGATTCCTCTGTGATACCTCTGTTTTCCATCTCTATTATTAACCTAAAGGACCCAGATTGCGCCTCAGACACAATCTGTTAGACGTGTCGAGCACTGATCTCACTGCGGCCAAAGCTGTACCAAGAATAGCAGCCTATATCATTACCCGGATGGAGTGTTATACTGGTTTCCATTATTATGATTATGCATTGTCGGCAGTATCCCTTGGATACACTGGAATGATCAACAACCATGATGAGTGATCTTTTTTTAGGCCTTTAATAGAGATGCAGACACATGATGTATCATGACATGAGATCCAATTATGGTATGTAACAGAGAGGGCAGGTCAAACAAGTGTTGTTTTTCATTTACCTTCAAGTGTTTGAGAGGGGCTTTACAATGTGTATTTGAGTGAGTGTTACATCAGCATTTTCTTCTGCTTTAGAGGTAGAAACATTGTATTTTTGGTACTCAGGGTCAGAAGATCAAAGGGTATGAACAGCAGTTGAAGCATCATAGCTTAGACAGTAAAGGGTTCATTATGTTTGAAGCAAACTAGGTCATAATAAGTGTTGTCTGACCGAGTCTAAGGCCACAAGTATTTATACCTGTTCCAAATGGCCACAGTCAAATAAAGGTCTCCTGTTATAGCCTTATCTTTTACAGAAACCTGGTCAATTTCTGTGTAGTAAGGTCAGATCACTGTCTGTCAAACATATCATCTCTTTTAGTTGATATAGTGAACTTGTCGAAATCAGTTGGTTCTTTGCAAATCATCATTTAACACATTATTCATCCTGTGTTGTGCTTCTCTGCCGCCTACCTAATTCCATTATTCACTCTCTTTTGGCTCAGTTTTTGGTCTCCACCAACTCCTGTGGTGAGAAAATCTGGCTCTTCAGTTCCTAATGCTCCACTATGTTCACCAGCTGGTTGCTTACTTTGTCTGTCTGTATTTTTTAGAGCTTTTTTGGCCGAAAACAGATGCTTTGAGAAGCATGAGAGTGAACCAAAACAGTAAAGTCCCTGTAGGTTCATCACTTTGACACGGTCACATTGTTTTTACATTGTCATCTGATTCATTAATATTGAAATATTGATTATAGCTGCTTTAAAGATTTTACTCTTATTTGTGTTCAGTTTTCATGCCATGTGAAGAACTCTGAACATATTAGAGATGTTGCATAATGTTGTGTTTATAAAATAACCCCAAGGATGATCATCAGGGTCTAAGAAACAAAGCATTTGTGTTGCATTGTAGGAGGTCTGCTATTTTCCATTTGATCCCTCTTTTTTTAAGACACGTCTCTTGTTAGCTCCCTGGCTTGATGGAAGTACATTGAAATAAATCTGAGTACCATTTTAATATGAGTCTGTTTTTTCTGAGACCAAGTATGAAATTCCCAAAGTATGATAAACATAAGGATACTTGCTGGATGCTAAAATTTCATGCTGGCAATGACATCATGAAGATAGTGTTTATTTGGTGTGTTTTGGGCCTCTTTAAGTTAATTCATATGCTTTAAAGATGCACTTGCACTTATGTACTGTACATCAACAAACTAAAAATGCAATTACAGTTTAAATGGATCTGTTTGTAAGTGGCTTTCCATTGTCACTTACTGCTGGTGCATGCATTTGCGATTATTTGACGCGCGCCGGGCTTGGCTCGCACAAACAATGTCCACACATTTCAGTTGCC
>JAPZDY010000022.1:9817797-9836087 GCA_029783645.1 Ctenochaetus hawaiiensis
GCTTATAGACAAGTGCGGCCTATATATGTACAAAATCTTTTTTCTTTTTAAATTTAGTGGGTGCGGGTTATATTCAGTTGCGCTTAATAGTCCGGAAATTACGGTACTGTTTTGAGGCCTCGAGTTTGATTTTATGGCCAGTTCCATCTTGTTTGCTTTTTGCTGGAAGTGACCATATTTGAATGAGAGGGTGGAGCTACGGAGGATGCAAATTGCTGCTAATGTTAGTGTGACACACACCCACAATCGACTGCTGTCATTCAGCATCTGCCTTATTATGCATGGCTTTTAGCATTAATATATTTTAAATGAGTAAGCTATATAAAAATAAACTCTTTGGCAAAGATTAAAACATGATTCGATTTTATAGCATTTAATCCCAACCTTTGTAGAGAAACCTTTCAATTATTATGCATTATATTTATTGTCAGACATATTGTTATGAGGACACTTTTAGTCAGTAGAGAGAGATTTGTGGTTCTGATTCAAGATTACAACTTTTTTAATACAAGTTGTTGTGTTAAAAGTCAAACTAGTGTGTCTGTTTTTTAAGCTTTCTCAATTAGAGCCATTCTGTCAAGACTTTTTCTGCTTTTTTGTACTTGCACAGTAGTACAGCACATTTAATTGTAATTATATTGAAAGAATTTTTTTGAAAACAGTTAAAAAAGAGGTTGATCAGCATTAAAGAAACTGTAATGTATCTGTATGTGTCCCTCTTGTTCTCAGGGGAAGTTGGTGAAGTATTTCAGCCGCCAGCTGTCCTGTAAGTGCAAAGTGGCCTTAGAGGAGCGCAGTGCCGAGCTGGAGGACTTCCCTTGCCTCGGCCACTGGTTCCGCATCGTCAACTTGAGGAAAGAGGTCACACAGGTACTGTAAAAAACACCCAGCTTATCATTTATATTCACAATGAAGGGATATAAGATACAAATACTCAAATGTAGAAAAAAATGTGTCTCTTATGTAAATGGGTGACAGAGATGGCTATATAAAAAAAATCTCCCTCAGATGTTTAACTAAACTCAGATCTGATGACTACCATATGATTTAGGCCATATCATACGACTGAACACCAGTTTTATACTCCACAAACCATCCAGTGACTGTTAAAAAGCATGTTAGTTTGATATTCATCATGTTTTTTAGATTGATTCCTTATCATAATTTTTGTTTCTTAGTTGTTCCAAACCAAACATGGCAGTTAATTAAGCTAATACTCACAGTGTAATGTTATTGATCCAGAGCTTTTTTTTGCGTGCACTCTTTTTTTGTCTATGTCATTCAGTCTTTTCTCTTTCGAAACAGCAGCTGCCCCCACTGTTCAAGCCACTGCATTAGGGCTTTAGACTGCAGTTCCTCTAATGGCCACTAGATGCTGTCAACTTCTCTCCCAAAATACAAATATTAAACCAATTTTTTCACAGAAGCCAACACTTTCAATCAGTTATGTCACAACTTGTACTGCATGTTTCCTGTTAATCTGGGGAGTATTTTTTTCATTTGTAAAAGCTGAAAAAAAATTAATTTCCAAGATTTCTGGCATAATTTGCGGTTGTGTTCTGTCTCATTTGGTAACAGTAGTGGCAAAAATGATCCCAAATTTAGGGTTTCAAGTGACACTGAAAAGCCAGCGCTTTTGCATTCCATTATCTCTTTTTTGTCATTACAAACAATCCAACCCAATCACTTGGAATTAAATTTGTTTAAAAAACCCTGCTGTTGTCACCCAAAACACAATTGGAAAATTTCCTTTTGTCTTGTCTTGTGTTGTTAAAACATAGGGCTTTGGCTGACACAAAACCACAAAATATCCTAAAGTCTCCTTAAAAACACCTGGTTTTGTCACTGAACATATGGTTTCAAATCATCTTGTCATTTTAGAAAAAAACAGCTTTGGGCACCACATTACTGCTGTAAAATGTCCTTAGAGTCACTGAACTAGCTAGTTGACAGTATGGTCTTGAGTACCACTGAGTTGAGGTGTCCTTCCCCTCTATACTCCCTGTGAGAAAATTCAGCTCACACATACTTCATATTTAATCAGAATGATGTCATGTTGATATGAACTGTTTAAACATTAATATAATTTTATTTTTTTCTAAAATCTTCCTCCTCAGCTTCTTGTCCTTGTCATTTGATGCTGCCCTTTCACTCCATCTTTGACTCCATGTATTAACATGAAATCTCAAATGGTGTACATGAGTGTGTTTCCCTGTGTCTTTGTGATGATATGTGTATGTGTGTGTGTGTGTGTGTGTGTGTTTTGTAGGAGATGAGTCCAGGTGAGGTGACCCTGGAGGGCCTACTGGAGATGAGCGAGGAGCAGGTGTGTGAGCTGCTGCAGAAGTTTGGTGCCAATGAAGATGAGTGTGCACGGCTCAACGCCTCCCTCTCCTGCCTCCGAAAGGCCCACCAGCTCGGTAAGGATCCACCCAAAACACAAAAGCAACTTTTAAAAGAATCATCTTCCGAGGTTAAAAGGATCTGTCCTGTGAGCGAACAACACTTTTTACATGATTGTAACACTTTTTTATGTTTTTCTCTGATGACTGACAGTAACTAGAGTGTGTCCTTTTGTAATCAAACAGAAACATATTCAAACTTTTTGTTAAAAATCTCTCTAAATTTTGTGGGGTTTTTTGGACATAATGAATATGTGAAAGCGACAAATTGGATAACTGGTACAAGTATCTCTTAGTATCTCTTTTGTGATCTCTCTAAAACACAAATTGTATACAGCAATTAACATTTGTTTTGAGTCAAAAAGTTTTGATCAGTTCCTTAATCAATGTCCTTCCTTCTAGGCTGCAACTTATTGCCATCATTGTTAAAAGATGTTAAAAATCTTTTGTCTTGTTTGATGGTAATAGTGCACTTAGTAGCCCTTATTTAACTTTAGAACAATTTTTTAAATCAATAAAAAGTCAAATTATTGTTACAAGGTAATACATTTTTTGAAGCAGGTACTCTCTGCTCTCTGTTGTGACACTCTGACATTTGAGACTCTAGAGACAACTGCTGAAGAGCCACTTGTTAGTTTTACTTATCTATTACATGTGATATGGGAGCTATTTTATGCTTTTGTTGAACAATATATGGTAAATATGTGACAGTAAATAAGAAGATGACATGCAAACAAAGACCTCTGGCTGGACTTTGACCAGGGATGACCATAAACTGTCAGCATCTGTTATTGTTACTTTCATCACAAATCATTGGCTCTGCAATTTGATTTTTAACCAAACTGAAATCCCTCAAAAGAAATAGCTTGCTAGGAATCAGGAAATAATTCTGAAAACCTACGGAGTGGTTTAAAAACTCATTTGCAGCGATGCAAAATATTTACAAATGGTAATTGATGCGCCAAAACATAGAAAAAAGGTGTTGTGAAGCAAAAGCATCAATGGGAGGCTTGTTTACATCTGGCTGTATTCAGTAATGACCAACAGCTAATTCATTGTCCTGCCTGTGATCTTTTATGATGTTTGAGATTTAATCCCATTTTATCCCATTTTTGATAAATTCAGAAAAGGGGATATGATTTGAGAGATTTTGAGATACAAATGACAAGACAAGAACATTGTCGAGAAACTGCTGTATTTTATTATTTATGTTTGTGTTTTATCTTTCTAGAGTGTAGTTACTAAGACAGTAAGTACTACCACAGTACACATTAAAACTAAATATAATTTACTCTAAATATACTGTAAATATAATTAATACTTGAAATGCTGGACTAATATTTATGTATGTATAAAGGTTGCATTTTATTATCTCATGGCACATAAACATTTAACTAACATATGTTGTTTTCTCAATAGGTGCAACCACAATGGGTCAGTTCTTTACTTTGTTTTTCTCTAAATCAAACTGAATCACCACTTGTGTGTCACCACATATTCCTCTGTAAAACTAAGCAGTTAAAACAGCTTTCATGAAGTGGCATAGTTATGGTATTAATCAACATTACAACAGCTGTTGACAGCAATTTAAAGAAAATTGTAGGGTGTCACTTTAGAATATTTGTGTTACGTAGTAATGATGTTAAAAAAATATTAATCATGCAATGACTAATGTAAAGCAGAGGGCTATGTCAAACTGTGTTTATCAATTTAATACTCCCACACCCACTTAAGTAAGAACTTACAAAAACTGGTTTGGACCTTAAAGTATGGTTTTTCAGTTGGTAGAAACAGGCAAAGTTCAGTGCAAGGAAGACCTGGAAGAGAGGGCAAACTTCTCAGGTGAAAAGGGGCAGGGATCCTCTCTCACAATATAGCTGGCCCATCATTTTTGTACTACTGTGTTTCTAAGAATAAATTCAAAGAAAGTCACCCAGTTATTGTTGTATTTTATGTTACAAACAGTGGAGACTTGAGTGCATCAGCTGAGTCGGTTTTCTTGTTTCATAGTTGCACACCAGGTGGCGTTAAAGACCGCTCTTTGTTCTCAGTCTGTAAGGTCAAAGCTTTTGCAATGGTACAAGTTAGCCAGAGGGGGGCAGTAGATCATCACTAAAACTGGGTTGTTTGGCTGAGTAACAACCTTTTGTAAATCCATTTGATAACATATCTGTTTCTCCTCAGCTCCTACTCAAACACACACACACACACACACAAACAAAAACACACTTTTCACTAACAGATGTCCTTTCAGATGGAAGGCTCTGCTAAATAATTAAGCAAATTAACTTGATTCTTCAGTGTGCCCTCAACAAAACTGGGCTTTATTAAAAGAGTGTTTTATTAGAGGAGGTTTAACTTGGCTGTTCTTCAAAGCATTTGTTGATTGTTTGTGAAAGGAATCAGGATTCAGACATTCAGGTTATCATCGCAGCTCTAAAAGCAGGCTCTTTGTGATTCTGCAGGTGCTCAGCTGTCCTCAAAGTATTCACACCTCTCTCTTGGTCCCCGTGCTCATTTGTCAGACTGCTGAAGTTGCTCGCCCTCCTGTGTGCTTTTCTAACTTCCTGTCTCTCTCTCATCGGCTTGACTGATGATGGTGGCAGATGTTGTCCAGAAAGACAGACAGACAAACAGACATATAAGAGGCAGGCGTGTCCTTTGCAGAGCCCGTCAGGCAGTCCCGGGTGCTCATGTCTGAAGTACTGCTGGGTTTGGACCAATCAGTCTCCAGGCATCTCCAGAGAGCAGCTCTCTTTTGCCAAAGCTATCGAAGGACTGTGCCTTGGGCGCGCTAAATCTAAACAGATGTTCCATTACTTTGCATGTGACACTGATATTTTTTCTAATGGAATTTGTGCAAAATAGTTCAGTTTGAACATGAAAATTAGTAAATCTAATATCATTCATCTGAAAAGTCTGCCATGAGAGACAGTTTGGTGAGATGAATAAAAAGAGAGAACTGATCTCCCTATACCAAAAAAATGCCTCAATTCAGTCAAATTACAAAGGAAAAGACGTTTTATATATGTTAGAAGTAACATAGGTGAGAAAAAAATCCCACCTCTATCATATTTAGTATAATTGAGTATAATCATGACTTTTGTTACCTGATGTTCCTTTGCAAGAGTCATAGACCCTCATATTAAATGATGTAAAGTGGTTCTGACCAGCCTGTCTGCTGCCTTTTAAACAATCTTTTAAACAGAATCAGCCAAGATGAGAGAAATCATCCAACTATCTTCTTCCTGAAGCCCCCAACATTCTGTCTATCGGCCATAAATGAGAAAATCACTCCTTTCTATAGCAGACATCGACTAACTTAAAAAATTTTTTTTTTTTTAGATAATTCTTATTATTTTATTTGTAGAAGTTGTTGTATTTACAGCACTGTATTATATTCTCAAATCCTAACTCAAGGTCATCTGCTTTTAACTGCATCTCCCCATCTTCTTTAGATGGAGATTCCTGACTTGTCATCACATGACATGAGTGTAGAGCATCATAATCCCAGTTCAGCTGTTCAGATATTAATTGGCCTGATTTGTCCACAAACGTGCACTTTTTGATCTATAAACTCTTGAAGTTGTTGCTCTGATTGGTTTGGTTTGTCTGGTGTTCAACAGCTTCTGTTGTCTGTTTCTTGTCTTCATTAATTCATTCTGTCCAGGTTCCCCTCAGCTGTTGCATAAGATGCCATAAACAACTTCAGGTTTTATTGCTGACTCCTTGAGTCTTGACCTTTTAGCAGAGGATCCACTCAGGACCCTTATCATCCTAAACACATACTGTTCACAGCATTGACATTTCTTCCCATTTATGGTGTTGATTCATTCCCCACTAAAATATTTATTTCCATTAATTGTCAGGTTTGTTGCCATGATTATTCATACAGCAAAGTTAATGTTTTAAGTCCTTCTGTCTAATTTTTATGCAGGGATATTTATTTTTGCACTTTGTTTTAATATCAAACTTTGTTGATTAGGATAGTAGCACTGTAATTTTCATATTTTTATGAGTGAATAAACTGAACTTTGAGCAGCTTGTTAACTCAGTAAGCAAAAGTAGATGCATTTTAGGAAAGACCCCTCAGTGATGTTAAAACGCATGGCCAGCTGCACTTATACACTGACAATAATGACTTTAAAAAGATCATTGGTTACTGAATGTTATTTTTTTCCCATTTTTAAACTGTTATATAAATAGTGACAGCTCTAGTACAAATCAGACCGCAGAGGTCATTCATATAGTCTGACCCCAAAAGCCATCTTAGAACACTGGTGAGGGTATTGATGTCCCCCCATTTTTCAACCACCTGTTACCACATGACTTAAGCTTCATAAATGGGTCACTCTAACAAGCTCAATGTAACAGCAAAGTGCATGAGATCTGATGAAAACTCTTAAAAAGCTTGTATAGAGTTACATCTTATATGGACAAGAAACTACCTCACTGCCTTCTACTTTTAAGTAGTCTGCATTAAAGTCTGGCCTATTTGTGCCTTATTTTTGCACTTTCTACCCCCTTCTCTCTTCTTTTTCATGTCTTTATGCTTATTGTTTATCACCTGCCTCTCTTCTGCGCCCATTGCTTCAACTGTGCTGCCCTCCCTTCCCGCTCCGGCTCTCTCTGTGGCTCTCTTAAGGCTGGGTCTGGCCACACAGAGCCACTAATGGGCTCTCTAACAAGGGGGACTGGCTAGAGATGTGTGAATGCACCGCAACAACACCACAACCCCCACACACAGAGCGGTGAGAGGCACTTTCAGCCGAGGGAAATAAAGGGCGTGCAGTGCCGATTTTTCATATTCTTACCCAGATGGAGCTTTGAGAGGGAGATATGTCATAGCTTGCCCGTATTTGCACATCTGTGTGTGTGTGTGTGTGTGTGTGTGTGTGTGCGTGAATGTGCGTGAATGTGTTGGTGGAAATGTGCGAGTACCTGCGTGTCAGCATATATGCAAAGAGTAGGAGACGTGCATGTGCTTTTGAAGGGTTACACAGCCCCATGAGAGCATTTAGCACTTAACTACTGCTAAGCAAGAAGCGGAGGATGTTCTTACATCTTGAGTCTTTTTAAAGAGTTAGATTTTTTCTTTTTAAAATCTGGAGGTTGCTGCAAAAGTACATATATATTCCACCAGTGTGAACAAGAGCACAGAAAAGGATTTACAGATTTATACCACGTGTTTTTTTCCCAAAGAAAATATGTTGCTCCAGTTTATGAGTCATCAGGAATTATGTTAAAATTGGCAGACATGGACATACATATACTTTACATTCCTGGCAGTTTACACACCACATAACCAGAGAAACAAGGAGCATAATAAGTGGATGTATGTTGCTCTGTAGAGTAATAGTGGGGGAAGGAAACTAATGCAAGTTAATAGAATTTTTCACTACAGGCTCTTGGGATTGCAGTCCACGAGTTGCAGTGAGGATGAGTCATACATTTCGGAGGCAGCCAGTCGGTCCTTTGTGCCGCAATATACACACATTATCCAGTCCGCCCCTCTAGACAAGTCCACACACACGTACGCACAGACAAACACACTCATACAAACATTTTCACATGGAGAAATCTTTTGAATATGAGTTGTTCTGGTGATGAGGCTAATGGTGTTGATCTTTGTTGAGCACGACAGGTTTCCTTGGTGCCTTTCCTCTAAATGTCCCTGTGCCCTGCCTTCAGACAGCTTTTACACGCACACAAAATACCTAATTGCCTTCAAATGCCATCAGCAAGAAAAAGAGATGAAGAAAGGCAGAGGTGAATATACAAGGGAGGAGGGGAGAGGAAAGTGATGGAGGTATGTTGGGGAAGAGGGACGTGGAATAACATGAGAGAGAATTAGGGTGAGAAAGAGGCAAAGATGACAGGAGGTGAAGAAGAAACACAGTCATGTCGGAAAGAAAAGAGCAGATTCAACAGGGAAGAAAAATTGACCGAACCCCCAACACCCGTCTTCCTGAGCAACCTCTGGGTGGTCCTTATTGGCTGTTAATTAAACAGCGGAGTCTAACTTTGAGTCCCACTGATTACACTGCAAGAACGTCCACAAACCCTCAACTTAAAAGAGTCTGGATAAAGAGCGGCACTGCATCTATTGAGCGCAGCCATTGCCCTTTTCACCAAATCCTGTTTACAGTGGCAGTAAGACAGACCAGCCTCTGTCCCAGTGGCATTTCACTGCCATTTAGCCCAAAGAAGCAACACATCTCGAGGTAATTAGTCCAATTATGAGGCTGTTATCTGCCTTTCTCAAAGCCTCACTGCATGTTAAGATTGCCCTATTAATGGTGTTGAGGTGTGCTATTTACATTAATCACTGCAGAGGAGAGGCAGTCGCAAACGCTTGGGGCTTTGTTTGGATCGACAGTTGATGCTGAGATGCAGAGTAATTCAGGTGAGAGGAGGTATTGGGCAATTGATTCACTCTAAAAGTGACATCTGAAGTCATGAATAAATGTGCAAGAATTAGCTGATATATAGTAAAAAAGACTGACTTTTGGGTGTTTTTTAAAGAGGACAGTGATTCTTATTACATACATTCACACCACTCCTCATACTATGACTGAGATCCTACATGTCCAAACATTTTTTTTTTCTTTTCTTGCTAGTTTGAAGGATGCAGGGCTCATTTAAAAAAAGCCCAATCTGGATTGGTCGTCTCTACACAAACACACACACACAGGTCACGATGAGGCAACTGAGTTCAAGTGTTAAATACTTAATTGTGCCTTTTAGATAGCTTGCCAGTGTTATAGAACATTAAGAGTCATGACAGGTGTGACCTACAGCATTCGCCTCTAGTCTAAATGAGCTTCCACTGCTTGTGTAGATTAGTTTTCTAACTGGGCCAAACTCGAAGACTGTGGCTAGAAACCAATTGAATGTACAGCTGAACTGGAAATGGCCAGACTCTGTGCTGAGCTTTGGACTGTATTAAGCATGATGCGTTCACTTACTGATGCAAGAACCGAGGAGCTTCTGAGATGTGATGTAACATTTTAGTTTAAGAGCAAATAGGTGAAAGGACCACATACTCAGCGATTGTGAACCTCAAAAATAGACCAATCAAAGTGATTTAAATCACAACCTTATTTTTCTCATATTCACAGTATGAACAGCTTTTTATACAACTACTACAAATCCCACTGGACAGCATGTGTGAGTCTTGAAAGGGTACAACATCCACCTTAATTTGGTTCACCAAGCCTTCTTTTCAAGTCACATTTTCATATCTGAGGCAGTAATCCAGCTAATTGGAGCACAATTCTTAAAGGGGTTAATCTCAGTCTTAGATGAGACCATGTGAAAAGATATTCACAAACCTTGTTACTATATTAATGAAGCTGTTGCTAAGATATTAGTAGCTGTGATGAGTTAACTCGTTTCCTGAAGCAACACTTTCATGAGTGTGATTCAAGTTCATTGTTTTTCTCGCAGAGAAATTTTACCTGGATATTGGTTTGATAAGCACTGTCATAAGCATTTTTAAAGTGGAGCAAGAATATAATTACTGAAAGGAAAGCTTATTGTTTATCTCAAAGGTGACTGGCCATGGTTAGATTTTGGGTGGTACACATTTTGATATAAACTGTACAGTTTGGCACTTTGTGTGTCAGGTATTAAAAACCTCCAGACCTGAACGAGCTTTCTGTTGCCTCCCATCTATATTTTCAGCCTCAGTGGTTTCAGCACTTCAGTGGCCGTTTATTAGTTGTGGTCACTCCTGTAGGTTCAGGCTAAACTTTCACATTTTTGAGTGGCCTGTTGTGGTTTTATTCCTGCCGATCAAGGACCCTTGATTGAACCCCCCCCCATCTTTCCCTATGGTTTGTGGATGAGTACTCTTTCAGGCCCACTCATCCTTTCTGCATCTTGAAAGGGGTTGAGATGTGGGCCTGTTAATGAAGGTTCAGGCACGAGAGTGACTGAGGTCCTCATGCAATGACGCTGAGGGCAAAGTGGCAGTAACTTGAGAGACCCTACTGACTTTCATCCATGGGTGTAGTCATTACGGCTGTCAACAGGGTATATGTTCTTGAGACTGATCAGTTCCTGCAAAAGTGATCCGTATTTTAGTCGTCAGAGGATAAACGAGAGCAAATGTTTTTAATTTGACTGCAGATCTTCAAAAGAAGCACTCAAGTCCTTCCATGTGACATTTTGTACTTTGTACTTTTCACAGAAACATATTCTGTGCAGGGAAATGATAACCATGTGCCACACTGTGCAGAAAACCAACAGGTTTCCATGACAACCGCAGACAACACCAGGTCCAGTGATTGGAAAAACTTCAGCCAGAGGAAGAATGAAGCAGTGCCATAATTTATTTTACTGTAATGTTATGTTTGCGGTACATTTTTTATAGTCTTTGATGAACATTTGCTCTTGTTCCGTGGATCTGTTGCAGGTAAAAACTATAGACGAAGAAAGAACAGCCACGAATTCTGGTTATTTAATTTTTAGTACTGTAATGATGATATGTTTTGTGATCTCTTATATATAACTAAAAGGAGTACTCCACAGTCTAAGCTTTGTACTTTTGTAACATTGCTGGATTAGGGTTAAAAAAAGGATCAAAATCAATGCAACATAATCAGAGACATTGTTTTTTGTCGCATTCTTTCTACCGGTTAAAACCTGATGCCTACTTTACTCACAATGCAACTTTACTGCCCATAATTTAGTCAGTGTTGCAAAATTAGTGATTTGCTCTCCATATTAAGAAACTTTTTGGACCCTCTTTGTCACTTTATATCTTAAAGTCGATGAGCAACAAATGTATCAACTTATTCAGATAAATGCAGGCTACAGCTGTGTGGTAGCTAACTGGTAGTGACCTGCCGGAGCTATGTAGACACTTAAACTTTCTTTAGTATGAGCCCTGAAGCTATTATGCTATTTGTATATTTTTTAGAGCATTTTTCCATAGTATCTAATTTAGCAGAGTCATAAAACACTTTAAATTCTTTCTACCACTTATAAGTCCATGTAAATTATCATTTAATCTCATAAGTATTTAAATTGTTTGTAGATTTTTACTTTAAATGTATGATGTTTCTGAAGTGACATTGGGATTATTACATTTATATATATATGTATATGGCTTAAGGTAATGTTTCCTTTCCTCCCGCCACCACAACTGCTAAGATTTATGCAAATAAACGGGTGATTACACCATTATTAAAATGAGCTTACAACGTTAGCCCGCTACTTTGGAATTCAAGGATGCTTTCATTGGATAAGGGTTGGCAATACTAAGTTCTGTCTAAATTTAAGATTTGTCATCTGACATCACTCAAGATGATTCATCAGAAATTGTGCAGCTCCAAACGGAGCCACAAAAGGCCGTAAACAACCTATGCAGTGTTGTACTTCCTAAAACCTCTTAAACAGACTTTAACTCTAATGTGTAGCATGAATGGAGAACCCCTTCACTTCTGTAGGTTAATGTGATGGCCCTTTAGCTATTCCAATTCAATTTCTGAGAAATTATATTTGTTTTTGTCAGCTTGGTACAACAGATGGCTTGACAATCTACAATACCTCTGAGCCTCACCAGCTGCTACTGAGCAGTAGAACCCTGCCATAGGGTGAAGCTGTGAGCTGTGTGGTGGATTCAGAATCCTGTGTAGCAATGAACAGGATCAAAACACAACTCCTTCGTGGCTGATTTAAAACAGTAGTGTAGCATAGTGAACGCTAGCAAACAGTGGCCAATCTACATGCATGGACAACATTAGAGGTCTGTTTGTGGCCACATCTGGCTAAACATCTGGCTAAATGGTCATGTTCACCAGCTGTTGTCTAAATTTGTCTTTAGCGGAATCTTTTATAAAAATAGCTTCCTGCCACTGATGAAATTAAGAGTGATGAGACTGAATCAAAACAGAGGCAGTAAAATGATGGACTCTAAAACCAAAAGTAATGAGATAAAAGATGCTAAAATTGTCTATACAGCAAAGGAGACTGCAGAGTTAGGTGATGAAAAATCTGTGAGTTTGTCACTACATGTAAGCCCTTGTAATACTAACATGTTCATCCTTCAGCTTTTAAAAGCTTAGAGCATCATTAGGTTTCTAAAAACAGTTATCTTTAGCTGTTTGCTTTTAGCAGCTAAGGCAGATGATTGGAACTTCTCTTTCTAATATTTATGAATATTGTGGACTGTATTGTGGACCTTGAGTCTTTCACTTTATTGAGGAAAACCTTGATATTTCACAATGCAGTTGCTCATCCTTTGTACTCTAGATCCTACCAGGTCAGCTTAATGCCAAGGTGCACTGAAATAAACTTGACTTTTACTTTACGAACCAAGGGCAGCCAAAGTCAACTAATTTCTTAACTGGATCAAAGGAGAAAACTAAATGACAATCTGATATGCTCAACAATATTGTGTTCCTGCACCATGGGACTGAGTTTATTATTAAGCTTAATCAAAGAAGACAGAGAACTGCATTAATTTTTGCCTGTATTAGCAAATATTACACCCACTGACCCACAGGTCCTAACCTGCAGCACTCCTTTAGTTGAACAGAGTCTCAGTTCTTTTATGAGTCTTTGAAAGGACATTTAAGGACCTCCATCTGAGGTCCTTAAATACAAATATGTGTGTGTTTGTGTGTGTGTGTGTGTATGTGTGTATAAATACATATATAAAGAAAACAAGACTGTTTAAAATTCCTGCATATTATGTCCCTTGTGTCTTTGCACAACTCAACGTTCCTTGCGGTCTCTTCTTCATAACATCACAGCATTGGAAAGGCTGGGGGCTTTTCTTCCATTAGGTTTCACTCTTCCTTTGGGACCTTTTATGGGAAATATTTTCCATGGTTCATTTGATGTTGTTGGTGTTGATATTGCATTTGAAGTTTGTGTTTTTGATGCTCACAGATCCTTAGAGACAGTGTTGCAATGGACAAAAATAAGGACACGAAACAAAAACAGCAAAAAAAGTGAAGGGCTGTTGACAGAAATTTGCATTTTATGTGACCTCATAGTTAATAGCAGATTCAGAAAACTGTGGGGTCAGTTTTTGCTCCGGCTCAGTCATGCATGAAATACAGCATCTGCTGAAATGTACCCAGGATCAATTCTACCCAACAGAATGTTTTGTTTTGCTGAACAGCCTCTTGGTCATGCAGAACTACAGATGGAAAGAAAAGTAGAATATTGCAAACTATTTCACCCGTGTCTCTGCCTGATCAATAAACACAGTCTCTTTTTGTGTCTTTTTTGAAGAACAACTTGAGGAGGATAAATTGCACAGTAACGGAGGTAAAGTATTGTCATCCGAGCTCAGAAACACTTGTTATGGCTCCTCATCTTCAACTATTTTGCCTCAGTGCCTCTCTTTGTTTCTCATTCAGCAGAAAGTTTAGTTTCGGTGGAAGTCAGCTTGTGTTATGACTCATGCAGCTTTGCCCTGTTCTGTTTGGCATATTCTTCCATTTTCTCACCCTCTTGCTACATCCATTCATGCTTAATCGACTCCACATCAGCATATTTAAAAACCACTGCACTGCTGATACATTTACGTCAGATAAACAGAAGTCAGAAGCTAATTTTTTTACAACCCAAATTGAGCACATTTGCTGGTTGTTAATGTCCGCTTGCTGGCAGGATTACTCTTATTGCTGCAATCAGGAAGAGGAGCTAATGGATGTTTGAGCATTAAGTGCATGACATTAGCCAATTTATTTTAACTTGATAAGCCATAAAACATAAAAAATTGTCACACTAATTCTTAATAAAAAAATGTTTTCTCACCCCAAGAAGTAGAAGCCAGACATGCAGATAATTTTGGCTCCATTTGCTCAGGTTTTGAGATGCTTGCTCTAGAGATTTTTACAATTGAAAAATTCATGAAAAATTACATTAAATTCCTCAGCAACATCTTTTTACATAAGAACAGATTTTCAAGGGTTTTTACAGGGACTTTGGATTGTAAAGCCCCGTAATACAAATTATGATTTCTAGTTTTGGCTTGTATAATTGAAACTGACTTGACTAAGTCTTCATTAGAAAATAAGTCTGATGAAAATTATGTCTTAAAAAAATGCTGTGATTAACATTAGCAAAATTCCAGACAGACAGATGTTTGGCAAATTGAACCAAAACTATTAGCATAGAAGATACAACCACAGATAAGGGGAAAAAATGTTTATTTGTAATTAGTGTGAGCCCTCTAACATGCATTTTATTAAGTATGTCACAACCAGGTGTTATGTTAGCATTAACACAGCCGCTATGACTGTCCTTTGCCAACAGGGAGCCAGGCGAAGCAGGACTGGTCCATCCAGTGGCCCACCTCTGAATCGGGCAAAGAAAACACCCCGGTGTGCCAGCCAGAGGCCAGTCAGTGGATCCGGTTCCAGCTCTCCCAAAGCCCCAAAGTCCAGTCCAAGTACAACCAGCACATGTGCCACAGCCCCCAGGCCCTGGCCCCCCCTTTATATGCCGATCGACTCACCGTCGACAGCCCCGCCACAGGGCTCTTCCCACCCCTGGACTCTGGTCATCGCTCCTTGCCCCCATCACCCCGCCAGAGGCATTTTGGCCACACACCTCCTCGGACTCCCCTGGTGGTCAACACCATGACTCCACCCGGCACTCCCCCTATGAGGCGAAGGAACAAAGTGAAGGCCCCAGGAACGCCGCCTCCGCCGAGCCGCAAGCTCATCCATCTGCTGCCAGGCTTCACAGCACTGCATCGCAGCAAATCCCATGAGTTCCAGCTGGGGAACCGCTTGGAAGACACACAAACACCAAAGTAAGTGTTATACTCTCCAAGCTTTTTAATGGCAAACAGTTCTGGCCAGTTTGGAGCTCTGTGTTTACTTCATAACCATGATAACTATGATACAAATGTTGATTTCTAAGCACAGGACCCAGAGCGGCTGTCACTCCCATATTGTTTCACCTCTCTTTGTAATGACGGAAAACATGTAAGCCAAACTCATTTAAAATTAATACTGTAATTAAGTGCTGTTGATGGTCTACTTAAATCTCTAAAGTTTGTACATTTGAAATTATGAGCAGTTGAAATCACACAAAATAATTTCTTTTTTATCCTTACAGACTCTAAGAATTATTAGCGAACATATCAAAAGTAAAAATACCCATATTTCTGTAAATGGCTCCCAGATTTTGCTATAATATTACATAGTATTAGGTTACTATTACTGATCCATTAAATGGCATTTAGTTGTTGAGTTTGAAGTCAAGATGTCATTCAACAACATCTTTTAATCATTCAACATCTAACTACATTGAATGACTAATCTAATAGCAGTGCTTCTTATGAGTATTACATAAAGTAATTGTATTTTTGTATGTAACATCTTGTTCTGCAAAGTAACCAGAACTCTATCTGTCAGATGAATGGTGTGAATTAAATGTTCTTGAATAGAAGCAGCAGGAAAAGAAAAAATACAAGTAGAAGTATTTGTTGGTTTCACTTAAGAACAGTTCTCAGTACAGTACTCAAAAGAAATTCAGGTATCATACAAGGCCTTACTGGTTCCAGCTGGAATGCACTGTGTTACTGTGCCAGTAATATTTGCAATGTTGCATTAGCACATCATTTTATTTTCTTGTTTTAAATTATAGCAGCAGGTGTTTAATGAACCTTTGAGTAATGAGTCTGCAGACATTACAGTTTGCTGAAGAGTCTTGAGAAAGCCTCATCTGTACTTCAGAGTTACGTTATGTAAGGTTGGAAGGAAAAAGGATCTGGAGGCCACAACAAAATTACAGCACTTGTAATTTAGGACGGGGCTGAATGGTTCTTGTTGCACAAATTGGTTTGACTGTTGAAATTATCTTGTTTATAAAGTTTAGAGACAATAATCCAAGTTATTACTGGCCAGTCAATTTCAGCACATGGCCTGCCTGGAGCGAACATTCAGAGATTCAGTCCTCCTTCTCCTCGATCTGTACAAGGTCTCACAATGTAATTCCATCTGATCCAACCAGCACAGAGAGGAAGTTTGGGCCCTACCTTTCCTTTCAGCAGTTTTACTAGAACATAATCTTCCACCGGAGTCCAATCTGATTAATTCGTCGGAGGGCATCATTGCCCGTACAGAACCAACGGCCTGCCGGTAGAGATAAGGAGCCCTGAGGCTTCCTGACCAGCCACGCTTGTGTCTGGTACTATGCTGATCAGATTTGGCCACGAACAGGGTCCACCTCTGCTAGGTAATCCGGAACCAGAGTCTGCCTCAGGAGAGCTGCACTCATTTTGATAATGCCATTAGATGACAGTGCCCTATCATTGCCACGCTTGGTAAGTTAATATTTAGGAGTTGTCCTGTGCTTTTACAATGGCCATCTGGGTTACATTTAGTGTACGCTCAGTCTGCGGACGCCGACCCATTGACACATGTCCTGGCACGTGGGTGTTTCTATCTGTATCTGCACCGCGAGGAGTGGATCATAGCCGCAGTGAATAGGCTCAAACGGCATTAGAGAATTGATTACCGGTCCCAGAGCACTGATAAACTGCAGGCTGTGAGTTGAGCCCCTCTAATCAATGGTCTGTGTGTGCCTGGAAATGCTGCAACTCGTCGAGACAGGGCAGATCTGCTGGCTTCACTGATAGCCAAGTACCTCTCATAATACATCATGATTGGTTGGAGGATGGCGCTGGCAAGCATCAAGTCGGTGGTTCAGTTCTGGCATGAGGCACTCTTACTTGTTTGTTTTGTATCTGTATGTGTGTGTGTGTGGGTGTGTGTGTGTGTGTGTGTGTGCAAGGGAATTGGCCTCATTGCAAAGCTTGCGTCTGTTTTTTTTTTTTCATGTAAAAGTAAATACCTAAAGTCAGAATCCTGAATGCTCATATGATGCTGTGTTTTCTCTAACCCTGCATTAAAATGACTGCCTTGTTTTTCACTTAATATCTCAGGATGAAAAACAACTTGCAAACATTTCACTGAAGCCAACCAACCTTGAAAAAATACATAATTTTTTAACACAAAAGGCTTTTTCGAACTTTAATGGCTGCCATTCTGTGATACCTGTTCCTTCCATATTTACCTCCATTTTAATAAGCTCACAGTGCTCCTGGGGTCCTCATTTTCTCTTGCTTAATTGCCTGGCACTGTGGCCAGGACACAATAACCAGGGATTACCCTCTGACCCCGAGAGACATCTTTCTCCCTTTATCTTAATGAGACATGGTCTAATATATCATTATAGCTGCATAATACAGCACTAAGACTGTGTAGCTGAATGTGCAAGAATGGTCAACTTGCCAGGTTAAAGTGAAACTGAGGTTTTGCTTCTAATAAGTGATTTTTTTAATAAAATGTAAAAAATTGCCATTATCCCCCAGCTTTAAGAGCATTTGAGATAAAAGAGCTCTTAAATGTTGTAACACTCACTTGAGATGGATAAAGTCTGTTGTCTTTTTTTTCCGGAGCTCTTATTGGTATCAGGCGATGATATTGACTTAAATTATTAACAGGATATTAGGCTGACAACAGTGTTCTAGATCCCACAGTTTATAGCTGATTTGTATAATGGGGTTTCATGGCAGATTAAAATTGTTTTTCTCTTCTCAATCCTTGCACTTTTATTTCAAAATTTCACATGAAAGCCTTTAGAAGGCGTTTTAGTTCAACGCTACACTGTTTTGAGTTCTTTTTGGATTCAAGCACAGAAATCCACTTCCTAGTAATTGATTTGTTCATGTAGTTTCAAAACATTATTACAGTTGCCATAATAATGTACAGCCCTTTACCTGTTTATATTTAGCCCACATAACACAATATAACAACAACAACAACAGCAGCATCAACAACAACAACAACAACAACAACAACAACAATAATAATAATAATAATAATAATAATAATAATAATAATAATAATA
>JAPZDY010000022.1:9836187-9856606 GCA_029783645.1 Ctenochaetus hawaiiensis
CAACAACAACAACAATAATAATAATAATAATAATAATAATAATAATAATAATAATAATAATAATAATAATAATAATATAATTATTATCATGATAATCATACAACTGAAATAACAAGAAAGTAACTAGATTGAAACTGTAAAAAGTGAAAACAGATAATCAAATCAAAGTAGAGTTAATGTTTCCTGGGGAACTATTATTCAAAATCTCCTTCCTCAGTGATGTGTTTTTCCACATCATTCTGATATGTCCGTTAACCTGCAATGTTGGCCCTCATATGAGTACCATTTATGTATGAGATGTAGTCTAAGCTTCAAACATGAAGACTAAGGATAAATATCTCCAATGTTCCTTCTAGATAACCATCTTGATGTACACAGCTCTCCCACCGGTCACCCAAACACAAACAGAGGTGGTGAGCAGTGCACTAGGACGGTCATTTTGCTAGAATTTTTCATTAAGAAGAAAGACTGTGTTTTCAGCTACTTTTTCAAGCTTTTCTTTCTTATAGAAATACAAGACTTAAAGGTTAGCTACATTGTGCTTTGTGTCTGAAGTTGGCATTAAGTGCTTTCAGGGCATCTGAAAGGCCTTTCACATGCAGAATGACTTCTATTTCAGTGTGTATTTGTCTTCAGCTGCACAAGATGTGATTTTCTGAATACCGTTTCTTGTCACTTTAATGTAAAAACTCAGCAAGTAGAAATACTTTGGTCTGCCTGGGTTGACCCTCATTTTTTGCTTTATAGCTTGTGCAGCTTTTTATTTAATGTGTTTGTCTTTAAGATAATGTGTTTTCCTTTCATTTTCCAGTGAACCATCCGGAGAAATAATGAGTGAAATGTCTCCTCACCGATGTGTTCAGTAATATTTATGAACCAAGATCATCTCACTCTGAGATGAAACAGCCTTCAGTTTTACAAGATGCAAACTTTCACTTATGTGGGAATTTGAGTCTTTTTTTCTCACCACCTGTCAAGTGCAAGTTCAAATAGGTTCAGTTTGTCCTTGGTCCACTGAAAAAGATGCTCTTCTCTGTTTTGCTCGTTGGGATAGAAGCTCAACTCTCTTCAGTTCTAGTTGTTGTGGCCTGAGCAGATATTGTTTTGGCTGACCAAAGTTTTATAAGTGATGGAGCAGAAAGCTCTTCACAGCTGCACACTGAGACGTTAATCCCCAGTGGAATCAGAGGTACTAACTCCACACTCACATGACACCAAAATATTGCCTTGCAGAGGAATAAAAGTTTTCTTTTTACATAATGGCCATCCCTGTTTTTCATCCCAGAGCCTGTAAACTGGATTTAAATGAAAATTAGAAAAAAAATATGAAATGAAAATAAATGAAATGAAATGAAAATGAAAATAAATGATCTTTCCCTTACCAAGTCATATTCGTGCCAATTTCTAGCCAATCTTTAATCAATCATAAAAATAAAACAATCAAAATATAAAAATTTACATGAAAAATGAAGGTTTTAAATCCTTTCAGAAGGGACTGATATTGACATCAGGCCAGATAAAGCTCAAATTCACTGGACCAGTGAACACTGTCAGACACCTTATTTTATTTTGTAATTACAAAGAACTTGTTACTGGCACTTGTGTCTCCAGCAAGTGTACTTGTAATCTGAAGAAAATAAGTAGGCCTCGAAATGATAAAATGTGTTTTAGAAAAAGCTGAAATTTATCATTAAATTTAGGCATAAATATCTAAAGAAAAAGTTTTAAGAAAAAGCAGTAGTATAAATACTGAAATAAATTGTATGATATTGAATTTTATATAAGTTTGTACTTTGTGAGACTGTTAACAACTCATTTGCCTGAATGTCAGAAGAATAGCAACTTGAGCACTAAGGTCCAAAGGCAAGGATGAAGCATATTCATTGGCTGAAAAAAAATCTCCATTTCTTTAATTACTCATCAGCTTGTTCAACCACTGCTACTTTCTCCAATTAGTTGAGTCGGGTAGAGGGGCCAACTATAAGTGCTGTGTTTTCATACAATAATTGACCATAGTTGCATATTATGCCTTTAACCAGTGAATGTTAAAGTCTGAACATGTTGGTTAACATCTGTACTATCCATCAGGACCCTGCAGTGTTAATAAGATGATATATTTTAAACAATGACCTAGTTCTCGATCCACAGTGGCTTCAGTAAGTGTGCATTACATGTGGACCTTGTGCAAAATTAAATATATTTACATCCATGTATTGCTTAACATTCCTTTGATGGGAACTGAAAGTACAGCTGATATTGAGAATGTTTTCTCACTGTGGCGTGTCATTTCATAAGATAAAATTTCATACAAAGATACTGAGCAGATTCCTCTTGTTCCTATGGCAATGACTCAGGCTCTTGGTTGATAGATGCGATGCAAAAATAGAACTTGGCATGCCTTTAACAAGCAGAATAATCTTGCCAATTAGTAGCATGTGAAGTCATTTGCAAGTGACACGGTTTAGTTTCTTTTACAGCTATAGCCATGAAAGAAGTCTCACATCTTTTCCTTTTTGCTCGCTTCAACCCTACATTAGCATCTGAAATGACAGATTTTTTCTTAGCGGTTTGTGATACAATAAAACCTTTTTTGCATTTATGTAACGTCACTTTTTTTACATATTAAAAAAATCCTCTCAACTAATAATTTGTCAGAGTATTTCTCATTCCAGATCATTAAAGTCAGATGTTGGTTTAAAGCCTTGAAAGGTTAGGTTAGTATTTGCAAGAAGATTACTTTCCCAATAACACCTTTTGTTTACATTTGTATTTTATTTATCAAAGGTGAGCAATTATTATTTCAGAGGGCCACATAGAAACCTAGACTGTTGCTAGGGGGCAAAACAAATTTTGTCATGCTGTAATCTCTAATTTTATTACGATTACGATTAAGATTAAATCATAGAAAACAAACTTTTTACTTATCCTCCAGCATTCATTGTATTGAAACATTAAAAAAATTACATGCAGGAATCTTTAAACCTCATGTTCAAGACTGACTGTTGGGTAAAAATATTCCCATTTCATAAACTAAACAAAATCTGTCAGCATGTCAAAAGATAAAAACATGTTCTGCAGGTCAAAAAAAGCAGGTTAGAAAATCAAACCAAACAAGCCTGATGAAAGATTCGCAGCTAGCACACCATCGCCTGACCTAAACACACAGGCACATGTTGCTTTTTTCATAATTTATGAGAACATGAGTGTGTTTGTTGGATAATCCACTATGGATTTTCAATGCCAAGGAAACGAAAAGCCTGCCAAAATAATGTTTAATGCACACAGTACATTCAAACATGTGGAGCGCTTATGCTTTCATAAAAAACAGCCAGCATAATGGTTTGTTTTCAGTTTTAGCAGCTCTGGACTACAGATGGGCGCTTGGGAACTCAGAGATGATACAAATGTTGGCAGCTCAGCCCTGAACAAGAACAGTCCTCTGGTTTTTTGGTGACTCGGTCTCAGGAGGGTGAAGTCCACACTGAGCCAGCCTCTCAAGGTTTAGTTCCTGAGAGAGACAGGCTGAAGCAGGCTGGATCGTCTGCACAGGCTGACAGACTATTCCCAAAAAAGGAAAAAGGGACACACAGCAAAGAGAGAACATGTTAACATTTTTAGTTATTTGCAGTTTTTATTAACAGAAATAAAGTTTAAAAAGGATGTTTTTCATGGGTCATAAAGCTGAACAAGAAATCACAATCTTCTGCTCATCAGCCAAAACATGTTGTCTCAGTCAACACATCCATCTTGATAATCATTGGTTTTTTTTTTGTTTTTTTTTACCACAAACAGTGTTAAAGAGCACAGCTCTACGGAATCATTAAAATTCCAATATTACTGTTTGTTCAACAGTAATGACTGAAGCTTCTGCTGGATGTTAAGTCATTGCTAACTGTACCTGATGTGATTGATTACAACCAAATAAAATCAATGTAAAATCCTAAGAAATGCTCTGAGCTCTGGCTCACATGATGTTTTTTTAGTTCATCTCTGTTTTAACATTCCAAAAGAAGCTGATTTTTTTTAAAACATACTACTTGTATATTGTAACATTAACATATTTACTTGAGTTTGACAGTTGAGAACAAATTTGCAGTTAGTCAGCTTCAACCCACTGAGCACCTGCATGCACTGAATCACACACACACACACACACACACACACACACACACACACACTATACAGGCTCACACATTCACAGTCAGTAATTCAGTGAATCAACAGCACCTTTTTGACACAACAAATCTCTCTTTTGAGGATTAACCTGTTGTCACTGTTACATTCAGAAGTATTGATTTTTTCTTCCTCAAAAAGTCAAATAAAAAAATGGCAAAGATTAGACTGGTAATGGATTAAATGGTATCAGGTTTAACGGAACTAAAACATTATTGAGGGCTGCGCAGGAAAACCGCTGAACTTGTTGCATTGCCTGTATTATATCTTTCCTGAACCCTTTTTTTTACTACGCAACCACACAGTCCTTTTCTTAGTGGCTTATCCATTTCCTTTCCACCTTGAACTGTAGACAAGTCCACTGAAATCACTGATCTTTGCAACACTAAGCATTAACAACAGGACAATATCGGTGCAAGTGACTTGAGTTACCATGAGCTGCAGTGCATTAAGTATTTTTGAAGTTATTACTCCTTATTGGACAGATGCTTGTAAGGGGGTTTGAATAGATTTGAATGGGTCAGAACACTTTTAAATTTTTTTGTTTATTTGACTTTTAGCATAAAGTGACTGGCACTTATAAAAGAATTGCATCAGTTGCTTTCTAGATTGATGTTTCTCCACTATTTTTTATTTTATTTCTGAAAGAAAGTGCGAGACTGCCGTTTGAAAGAACATATACCAGTTATAACAGCCATGAGGCTTGTTTTCGACTTGCCAGTTAAGTTTAAGGCTGTAATCGCTCCAAGGCCAATGGAAACACGTAGTCTCTGGGGAGTAACATAGCATAATTAGATGCAAAAACTGTGTCAGAAGAGCCAGATTTATGTTCTTCTCTCCTCTGTGTAAATGTAGCTTAAGGTTCTGAGTTTCTATAAAGGTTTTTGGTTATTGATTCTCGAGAAAATTAATTTCAATATCATACTTTTTGTTCTAACATTACATCTTTTTTCATCTAGAAGCCCAGAAGAAGGGAGAAAGTACATATAAATAGTTTGTTACTAAATACCTCCTAAAATGCAATAATCACCACAATCTGATGAAACTCACCAACAGAGGTACCTGCGGGTGGAATATTTCTTTAAAGGTTTCGATAACTGTTCAAGTTACTCAGGAAACACAAGTGTGACACATACCCAGCACCCCTTAAACTTGAATTTCTAGGCACAAGTGCGACAGCAATTTCATTTTGCTTATGTTTTCAACCTTTCTATATCTCTCTCTCTCCTTTTTTCACAACATCTCTCTCTCTCTCTCTCTCTCTTTCTCTCTCTGTGCCCTTTTCAAAGCAGAGAGGCTCTTTGGGCTGGAGTGTCAATTAATGAACCTCGTTGTCTATGTTAATGAGTAGTAACATGCATGCGTGGAAAAGGCCAAGTGAGTTTTCAGTCTGTCACAGTCCCACTTGGCACGTCACACCAAGACCGTTCTGGAAAGTGGGAATGTTTGTTTTTTCCACGGTTTCTTGTCTTGCCTTCCCCCCGCCAGCAGAAATGGTAATATCATACAGTTAATGCCACCTTATGAGACTTTCACAGCTTTTTGAATGTTAAGCACTTTCTTATTGAATTGGATGTTTGCTAATAAATCACATGGCGCCGGGGGTTGGCATGATTCACCCTCAGCTTCTCTCAGGGTAATTCTGCCATGCAACGCTCAGGGGAAGCAAATTTGCATCCAATCCGTGACTAATTTAGCTGTTTGCTTTCACTGAACTGGTGTACACATCATATATTTCTCTCCCCTCTTTTCCTTTCCCCTTTCTCTCTCTGTTTCCTTTTCTTCCTCTCTTCACCCCTCTCATTATGCATCTCTTTTGAGAGCCTGTCAGTGTGTTATTTAACAGTCATCCGTAACATCTAGAAAATACATTTTTATTGGATTTAGCTTTCTCCGTGGTGTGAAGGAAACTATGATGAGGTGTTGGCAGTGATGACTGAGATCACGCATTTAACAACGTTGAGAGAGAATTCACTAAAGGGCAGCTTTCAAGTGGTAGATACCTTAAGATACTATCTGTGATGTTAATGAAAATAAATAGGTGCAACCCTGAACAGGACTGAAACCCACTTTTACTCTGAAATTGATTTTCAAATGTTTCAAGGACATATAACATTTGACCACAACAAAATATGTGGGTAGTTTGTTTTATATCAAGAACATTGCAAAACAAAGCAGTAAAACTAACATTTAGAATTTAGAATTTAAACTAAATACTCATGTATACGCACATCCTTTAAAGTTACGTAGTTAAAAAACAAGCAAAACAAAGAACACAACAAGGTGAAACAAAGCCTTTGTTTTCTTTTTTCCTCAAAACCTTAAAAGGGAACCTCTAAGTGATCTATTACCATGACCTCTGACCCCATGACCTCCAACCAAAGAAAAAAAGGACACTCTTTTAAATGTGTCCCTATTTAATTTAGTTTTAGGTTTAGTGTCTATAAAAGTATGAAGTACAAAATACATGCATAATGTAGTAATGGTACAACAATGGCCCTAATAAATAAAATCATAAATCATCTATATCTGCTGATGAATCCCTGTGATGCTGTCCCAAAGCTCCTGGAAAAACTAGTAAGTGGACCATAAAAATATAAACATAAAAGCATGTTGATGGTTCCTAGTTCAGCAGATAAGAATCCTGTAAAAACCCAATGAGATGTGGGCAGATATGATAACATAGAGTGTGTTTACACCAGCCCTTTCCTGAACAAAAATGAAGCCAAAATACACAAGAAAAATAAATCTTGCACTGTTGCATCATTTCCAATGTGCAATAGTGATTTTTATCATAGCCTAACCATCTAACTGTAACTTTAACCAAGGAAAGAACATTAGCCATTCAAAGAGACATTGTGCAAGTGTTTTCAGGCATTTTCAAACATATTGTTGCTATGGTTGCTTTGGTTATCTGCAGTTTGATACACATTTCATATACCTGGGTGCTACTTTAGATGTAGGATTTGCTGGAACTTGGACAGACATCTGATGACCAGTCACTGACAAGTATTGTCTGCAGCTGTGGTATAATTATATTCAAAAGTCTGTTGTAGGGTTTGTATTTTCTTGTGACTGTGCACAGAAGACCTCATATAACCCTCAAAGGGTCTACAGCACAACAGCAACCGCAGAGTACAACAATTTGAAAAGAATTGTCACAATTAAATGCAGGAACTGTAATGAGTCCATACTGCTGCTAAGCTTTGTTTCATAGAGTGATCTGTAAGCTGAGGACACTTTTATTGCTTTTCATTGTGAAGACGAAAAACTCTTGAGCTGTCTCTGAAAATTCAGCCGGGGTCAGATCAATGCTGCCAGATGATTTGCTGAGATACAGAACTGACTCTCTTTGGGACACACACGTCGTCACATTAGCCGCTGACCTCTGACCCTCGAGGATTATTGGTCCCACATGCTCTGCTGTGTGGGACATTCAAGTGTATTGCACCAGGCCATGTATGTCAGCGCAGTGAGATAATATATGAGTGAGAAAGAAAGGGTGGAGGAGAAGGAGGCAGCAGAGGCTCTGATATGGTGGGTTTAGGGGAATGTGAGCTTGTGTATTCTTCTCTCTGCGGACAAAAGCTCATCCATGTTAATCAGGGCTTTGGCCCCTTTGCTATTAATGACAAGTCAGGTGAGAGGGGATGTCAACACCAGGCCCTTAACAGCCAGCTGCTGCCACCCCTTTCCTCAATCCATCCACCCGTCTATTTGTCATGATGAGAGCTCATCCTGGCCTCCACCAGCGGCCCAGAAATTGGAGTCATGATTATGAATTTATATGAGTGTTTAGGCGTGGCGGTTAGCCCAAATGCCACTGTTGCCGGCGGAGAATGGATTTATTAGGCTGATAGTTTTTCCGTGGTGATTTGTGAACAAGTGAGAGCTGGTTTGGGCGGATAACGGGATTTGAGTGGGTGATTAGAAGTTATCCTTCAAAGTTGTGTAATTCTTTTCTAAATTAATGAAAAAAGGGTGCGTTTAAAGCATTTAGTTCATTTTCAAGAAATCTTGTTTGTCTTCTGAATTAATTACATCCCAAGTTTCCCGGCATGATCATTGGAGTTAAATTCAAATCTTACAGGAAGATAGAACCAATAAAATTGAAGTGAGAAAATGATGTCTAACATTTCTCTGACAGAGACCATCAGACTGAAACAGGCCATATTGACAGCTGTCGCCGATTTAATAAACAGTAGAGACTGTCTTTTTCTCCACCAACCATAAAGAGAGTTATTACCATCATTCATCATTCAAGCCATCAAGTACAGGCTTTCATCTCAGTGTTTCTGTTTGACGTTTAAGTCAAGACAGATAATATCTGCTTTAGGTTCCATATTGCCTCTGACCTCCTCCTTCTTTTTAGGCTTGCTGTCATTTACTGCTCCGCCTGTGCTACAAAACCACCACTTAACCCGCACGGCTGTGGGCCAGATAGCTGTTCACTCTCTCAGCGCTGTCGCTTTAATACTTGGATTAGAGAGTTTAAGGTTTGAGCTATGGTTTCATTTTGTTTAAATTGAGAAAATAAATTCTCATTCAATTCCGCGCTGTGGAGAATACAAGCAGCCAAGTGAGCACAGAGACCTGCTGGGGCGCATGTGAAGGATAAGAAACATGATAAAACCTTAACATCCAGGACTGCTGATTGCTCACATACAAAAGGGCAACTCCAGCTGACCTTAGTGGTTGATTTTCATTTCAATCCATGTTATAATAAAACTAATTTGATTTGTACAGTGCTTAACTCAATAGAAATATGTACTTTTAGACCAAAATCTTGAACCTTCAGATGTTACCATATTAACTGGGACTGTTACCTCTGTTAGAAATGTTGCTGAGGATGAACATGAAACGTTGTTTAAATTCCCTGTTTCAGGTATTAAAGTAATTGTGCTACTATTTCAAAATAATGGCGTTTGAAGATTTAATCCTTTATTAAATTAAGACTACATCATAAGAAAAGATAATGAAGCATAAATCTGCTTTTAGGTTTTATGTTTTAGGTCTTAAGCTTCAATTTGACGGTTTATTAACTGATAAAATGGTTATTTTAATGAGGAAAAAATAATTATTAGGAATGAATGGAAATATTTATTCACACTTACATAATTAAGCTTTATTTGATAGCCCTAAATGAGCAGCTTTGTGCTGATAGCTGAGCATCTCGTGCTCTGCTGTGACAAAAACTCTCAAAAGCAAAGAACCAGTTGTTGTTGGTAATCAGCTTCGCTTCACACACTGGCCTCAACTCACTGTATGTCTTCAAATAAGAGGAAAACGTGCAAACAATATTAAATTATGATTTTTTTTTAAGGGAGGGGGCTGCATGTGTATGTGTCTCGTAGATGAATGGTTCTTTATTCCTATTCATCCCGAACAATTAAGCGGCAAATGTGGTACACTTAGATGGAACAATGCATTCAGATGTCCAAAAGACACGAGGACAGTTTTTTGAATCAAGACTACGAGTGGCAGACATCCAGAAAGTGTATGCCAAGAATATTTTATCGTTTTTTACACAACTTTGCCTTTCTGTGGCCTGTCAGAGCATTTCAGCACAAAAGAACTGCTGCTTGTGTCGTCATGTGCACAGAGGTCAAAATAGCACAGTGTAACATATGCACAAGGTTGATGTCTAGTTTAAACTGTTGGATGTAAAAGAGAGTGTGACAATGTAGTGAATCCAAGTCTGTAGACCATGATGGGCCCATACATTTCTAAACATTGCATTATAAAAACTGACCTGGTTAAGTTCAGATTTGGTTGAGATTGGCTCAGTTCATTTGACCCTAATTTTTTTAACTACAAGTGAACAAACTAATGAGAGTTAAAGTAAGGAACTGTGTGACTGATGGGAGTTTACATCGATTTCCTTCAGACGTTACTTCAAGTTTGGCATTTCATGTAGATGCTTTCCAGTGTTGACAGCATTTTTACTGCCAGTAAACAAGCCGTACTCTCTGGTTTCAGAAGAAAAAAAATTCAGTGGAATGAATGTCATATCCTGCATATAAGCCTTTAACAGGAAAGAATGCATTTAGAAGTAACCTCAGTGTAATCACCAACATTTTAATTAAGAACTGTGATTTAATAATTTAATAATATTTTTTTCATCTTAGTGACTAATTGATTACAATCAAAATTATTTTGTAAAGTAATTACATAATTTGTACATAACTGCCTACCAACACTAATTATCAACAAATGGAGATTCTTGATAGATAGATTCTTGGTAAACAATGCTGCCTGAATAAAGGGTCTTGGACCTTTAAGTCTTTAAAAATCACTACTCGGTTTAAGAGAGAGCTTTGCAGACATGAAAAATATTTCTCACAAGATTCTCAGCGCGGAAACATCACTCTAACACTGAGCAAATCCAATCTTCCTGACAAGCAGAGATGCTTCTTTCCGTCTACGTGACAACACCTCTCTTTTCTTTGCCTCCGCCTGTGCTTTCTATGCTCTGTGGGGGTTTGGTTCCATCATACAGTTTAAATGCTGGAGCTTAGTACAGCCCGAAAAATCGGTGATGCAGTGAGATTAAATAGTCTTTGTTGTTTTTATTAAAGTATACAGTAATAGCACAGTCAAGACTCTGAGCCCTGAAATCTTGATCTGCATACAAGTGTTATATTTTAGTAAATTGCACATTTATATAAGATTAGTTTACACATTAATATCTTCTGAAATGAATCTCAAATCAGAAGCTCTGTTTCATATACAAGAGAAAACACCTAATATAGTATGTAAAGTTACAAACAGACAGCTGTAATGCATTGAAATTTGTACATATTTGTACATATACATGCCAGGCTAAAAACAGTCGAGCCCATAAGTCTAATTTCTGGGCTAACAGCACATTCTTAAAACTTATCTTGTTATTTACAACTCTTTGACAGATTGAGGATGATATCGGGTTTCGCAACTTTCTAAATCAAACATGTAAAACTTAAGATCTTTTATTAGACTGCAGGACCTGATATTCAAACAGAAATCTGATGAAATTCTTCAACCAGGTCAAACTTTTTTGGTGCATGCAGTTTGAAACTAGAGTTCAGTATCTCAGTCATGGTTTTAGAGCAAACTTGTCAACTATGATTATCTGTCAAGCATAAAACTTAAGTTATTAAATTAAACTTTAAAAAAGAATGCCGCCCCCAGTTATTAGCTCAAAAGTTAAGTTTAAATTTATGGTATCCATATTAATGCATGGATGGAGGGCAGATAGTCTTTTCTTAGTATCTCATGCTTATTCAGAGTGGAGGAATGCTAAATTCTGAATGGCCCTACTTTGACACTGTTCAGTTTTATGTTGTACTTGTAATGCAACTCCTTATATACGTAACAATTTTAAGAAGGGCTGTGCTTAAAAGATTTTTTACAATTTTTTCCTTATTTGCACAGTTATCAATTTGATTAATAGTTAATTTGTGTTGTAATATCTGAAAACAGTGTGAGGTCTCTGATTCTGTATGATTGTATTAAGTTGAATGCTAACAGTAACATGATAATGTGCTTACAAACACATTATTTACATTCTGATGTTTGACAGGTTCAGTGGTAGAATGTAAGTTGGCCACATTTACTCTAAAAAAGAAAATATGTGGATCTTGTGCATATCTTGAATATTTGCTTCAAATGCAGCTTTGTACCCCTACTCCACTACATTTGTTTGACAGTTTTAGTTACTTGTCAGATTAACATTTCTAACTACCCTTTATGTCAGGTGAAATCTATACCTCTCCAAATTTAGTGATTTTAATTTTGATTTTAAATTTTCCCACTTATTAAGATAGATGAATGATTTTAAAAAAAATCTAATTAGCTAGAAAAGCATCATGAAAAATCTAAAAACATGGCTGTTTTTCCATAAAAGTTTAGTTATAAAGTGTCAGACAAATGACATTCCTGATCTGATAGTGTTACCAGAGGAAAAGTTTAGGGAACCAAAGTCATTAAGATGTATATTATCTGGATGATACAGCTAATTACTACATTCTGTCCCTGTAAACACATAACCATACAATTTCTGATGGTTTCACATGGCAACAGCATGTAGGAATAAAACTATTTTTGCCCGACAGGCTTTGCAGTGGCACTGTGCACAAACACACATCTCTGGGAAGCTCGTAAAAAAACAACAAGTCATAGACCGCCTTCCTGTCAACTTGTCACTCCTCTGTCCCTGCTCCCTGGTCCCAAACCACCGGTCTCGCTTCTCATCTGGTCATCGGCTCCCCCTCCCTCGCTCTCTCCGTCTCATTTCCTGTCTCTCACACAGGCTTGCTCTCTTACTCAATCCATTGTTTTACTCTTTATTCCCCACCTCAGGGGTCTTGCTGTCTCCTTAGCATCATGTTCAGCTTTCAGTCCACAACACATGCACACATGCTTCCCATCCCCACTGCGAGTGCTGTGTCTCCCCTGGCCTCTGACAGCCCACTGACACCCACCCATATCCCAGCGGGAGGCACTGACAGTAAAAGAGGAGCTAACAAGAAAGGGAAATAGGAGGGAAAGAATATTTACTCTTATTATATTATCATCTGCCCATCTCAACAGGTGATCAGCAGATGTCGTCATGATGAGACATCAACTGATGACCAGAGCAAACCTCATGAGCACGTACACACACCTACACGCACAGGTTGACAGACACACGCCTCATTGCGTCTGTAAGACAAGTGTTTTACCAACAGGCTGACATATTTAGTAGTGACGTCGACGTCGGTGGCACAGCAGTGTCTTGCTGTTGCTTCAGCGGTTGTTGGTGCAGAGGTTGAGAGTCTTTTAGAAATGTAGCTCGTATGATAATCGGGTCTGATAAAACAAACAAAGCAAACATCTGAATTTTGTATTTTTTTGCACACAGCAAAGTGGGGACTTTCTCAGATTTCTTTTTTATTAAATCTAAGCCCACTGTCTTTAGTGTTACACTCGGTAACACTGTTTTTTATAATCCTCTATAACTGTTAATGTAAGGAATGTATGACAATACTTGTCAGAATACTTGTCCTCTTTGGTTATGAGAATATTGCACTCGCCAAGGTAGTTTCTGATATCTGGGATAAAAGGATATTGTTAAAACAAAGTCTCAGACCAAATGTAAACAAGTCAATAGTTTATCCAAATAATCTAAAACCACTTTATTTGGAGG
This sequence comes from Ctenochaetus hawaiiensis, assembly GCA_029783645.1. Taxonomy (NCBI): domain Eukaryota; kingdom Metazoa; phylum Chordata; class Actinopteri; order Acanthuriformes; family Acanthuridae; genus Ctenochaetus; species Ctenochaetus hawaiiensis. Next base: position 9,849,527 of record JAPZDY010000022.1, read on the forward strand.
TAAAATTAAAGATGACCCAACATGATGCCCAAAATCCTTCACACCCACAGAAACAAAAGGCAAAATGTAGTTTTCTAGCACATAGGTTCAGCTGAATTACTACAGCATGTGCCTGCAGACTGATGCATTTCCTCCATCTCCTGGACCCAGAGTCTGTGCAGTAGTGATTGATACTTTACACACCAGTGTGACAGACAACCAAAAATGATTGGAAGAATCTTTAGAGAATTTTTTTATGTGTAGGCCTACTTTGATATCTTAATTTAACCGATGTCCATCTGCTAACTTGGAGAGGTGAGCTTAATGTATTGCAACCACGTTTGTTCTGTAATTTCCAGTTCCATTATATCGCATATTTAGGTATTTGAGTACCTTTATGCACATGTAGTGTCGTCCAGTATGAGTTATATGAAATTAAGTCTTCAAGTCAAGACTTTGAAGCAGTTTGTGCTAGGTCAAATGCAAAAAAATTCAGTCACTTTTTTTGTAGCTTGAAAACAATTACAAACTAGGAAGGCATGTAGATATTTTCTATTTTTATTGAAAAATTAATTAGCATTACTCCAGCATATTTACACATTAGCCTAATACAATCAACAGATTTGCTTGCATGCAAAAAATAAGAATTTTTAAGTTGAAAGTCGAAGGGGCCAAGTGTCTCTTTACAACTGTTAATGCATCTAATCCTTGTGACCCTCTTCTCCCAAAGATGTTTTCACTGCGCTGTTTCGATTTGGTTCTGCGAGAGAAGCTTTTTTACGCTGGCACAGTCAGGCTACCTTTGCCATTTTGGCTCGTTCAGATTAGGTTTGGTGAATCCTCAATGAGGACTTTGCAGACTGATCAAAAATTCAAGCCCCTTAATTGTGGCTGTGGCTTAGAGGAATTATTTTAACTACATCTTGTGTCCAGAGAGGTTAGGCAAATTTTTTTTTGGTAAAAAAACTGTAATTACTGGCTAATGGAAACACAGATTTTAAGTTTAGAGAACACATTTAGTTTTGTAATAAATGAAGGTCAGTGTGGGGATTGTTGCACTTACTGTGCAATAAAAATTAATTCTTTTTTTGAAAAAGTTTGGTGTTGGATTTACTAGCCTCGGGAAAGGAAAGGAAATTAAAAACATAACTAGCTTTTATTCAACTCTGAACTTGACAGTGCAGATTCCTGAAAGCAAGACACCCTGCTTTGGATGAAACGGCTCAAAAGGCTCACAGAAAGTCTCCCTTGTAATCATTTTTCTAGCCACCTTTATTTCATTTTCACCAACTTTATTAAAGCAGCAGAGAGCAGTGGATACCAGAAATATTATTCCACAGGTCCATTTGCATAAGAAGCAACAGGGTGCTTTTCTTGCCATATGGGTCTCAGCAGAGCTCTCTGCATATTTCTGAGATAAAAAGTGAAGGTATGCAGATGGAACCCTGAAAGTAATTTATTCTCCTAGATGGACACAAGTGTTAATTAAACAGAGCTCAAGCATGTTTCACTATCACAGCATCACTGTTGAGATCTGCCAGTTGGACGGTGAGCAACTGCTAGTTAGTTAGGCAGAAAGCTGTGCAGTAATCATGACCCTTACTTTTAAAAAATCCTCTTGATATGTCAGGACATGAAAAAAAGATGTTGTTAGAATGATTGCTGCCCTCCCATGATCCTCTCTGTCCTAGATCAAATGGAACTTTCACTTTGGGATGTCAGGGTAATTAGTATCTCTGCAAGTATGCAGAGTGCATGCAGAGGGAGTGGGCGGATTAACACATGTATGTGTGTGCATCATTTTCCTCGTTGCATATTGTGAAGTAAAAATCTCATCTTTCAAATAATGAACCATTTAGAACAAACTGAAAATCATGTTCTAATACCATTTGTTTGTTTCTGATTACAATTCCAGGCTCACAGATGACCAGTTATAAATTGACTTAAAATTTTTCCAAGTTGCTTGTTCATGAATATTCTTGTAAAAAAAATCTGTAAAGTTGCCTACAGGCATACCAGACGCCTTTGGGAGCAACATTTCTTATAAATGTATTATGGAGTATTGGATTGGTGTTAAAGACTCCCTGATACCAAGTCAAAAAGTCTTGACAGAAGGTTTAGGCTTAGGGAAGGGTCAGTTATGACAAAATGATACACTAAAGTCTAACAGGATAAAATGATGAAGTGCTGACGTTTTAAGTCCACAAGGTCAATATTTAGTGTTACTTTCGCATAATAATGTTCTGCAAAAAAACAAAACAAAACACTTTTTCCGCTGTTATTTGGGACCATAACTCAGGAACACAGAGAGACATCATGACCATGTTTCATATGTAGTCATATCCTATAATGGTGACACTGATCTTGGTGTCAACCTTTAAACTGTGACTAGATCCTCTGTCCTGCCAGGGTGACGATGTGAATGAAGCATGTGGTCGACCTCAAGCTCATTGCGTTTAATTTGTGATAATGAATTTTAGGTGATTGTCGTTGCACAAAGCTCTCCATCACTCCTCTTTACTCTTTTGTAAAAATGACTCACTAGAATCATCCACTTCAATGTAATGATAACTCTACCTTTGCCAAAAAATGCATTAACACCTTCTGCTGAATTCCTTTGAAGTCTCCTCAACAAAGTGAGATGGTTTTGCAAATTGAGTGGTTTGCAGAGGAATGCAACCACAAGGTGGTAATTATAGTTTGTATTCTGCCCACACAACACTGAGCAGGATTCCCTTGATTCCCCCTGACAGAGCTGATGACAAAGTCAAAGTCTAACCTTCACAGATGATCAGGAAGATTAAAACAAGCTCTCCTCTGCAAAATCACGACTTTTGATCCCTGGATTAATTCAAATTCATATTACGCAAATCAAAGATTTCACTTTTTCTCACTTCGGAATAGTTACCAGAATAAGGAGGACGTATCCAGGAGAAAGAGTATGGCTAAGAAATCAGCAAATCAGCAGGTAATAAACAAGGCACAATTTCATCACTACGATACATCAAGAGGAAACTCCTGAATGAGGCTGTCAAAAATCTATGGTGTTCCTGTTTACTCAGTTTGGAAGACTCGGGGGGGATAAAACACTCAAAAATGCTATGTGAAATGTCACACAAACACGCAGTGATTTCCATCTGTGAGAAATGCATCGTGATGTACAATCCTAGACTCGATCAAAGAGCAAAACTCTGCTATTCACACCTTCGTTGATTTCTCTTGACAAGTCACACACCTCCCTTTTCTTCTGTCTCTCTGTATCGTGCATTCGTCAAGTTTCTCTTTCCCTCAACTTTTTTAGATGGTGAATATAAAAAAGGTATCTGAATGGGTGCTTTAACAACTGTGGAGTTGACAGTCTACCCCTCAGCCCGCCCGCCCGCCCGCCCGCCCACTCGCCTCCACCGACAGCCGTTTCAAAAACCAAAATTGGGAATCCTCTCCTTTCTCTTGGCATTCATTTTCACTTTTTCCTCACCGAACATCTACAAATCATTCGGGGAGAGGATAAAGGCATTCATAGAGGGAGATGAATGCTTTAATTTAGATTCAAATGGCATAAAGTGGGCTAATCGGAATAGCTGACAAAAGCTCTATGAGTGAGAAGTGATAACCTGCAGGCGGCTTCCTTATTGCAGGAGATGGGAGTGAAGTGCTGGGCTGGTTTACAGGTCTAATTGCGTGGCTCAGTCTAGGGAGTGAGATACTGACATGGAAGGAAATGTTTCTGTGGGATTTAACACTTAATGATTTTTTACTTTGCACAAAAAATCCGAACTCACAGCCTTTTTGACAAGTTTATTTTCTTTTGAAAGTCTCCTCATGAAGGATGAACTCTTTTCCTTTCTTTTCCTTCATACTTTCTCTCACCTGTCGCTTTCAGGTTCTTATCTGTCTGTCTGACTCTCAGCCATGTCTTTTCTTCTGTTTGCACACCGGCCCGCTTTTGTCTTTGTTCAGTCTTTCTGGTTTTGGCTTTTGTTTTTCTCTGTTTGTCACCCACACCAGCTCTTTGTGGTTCGTCTCTGCAGATTTTCTTGTTGCAAATTCGTCTATTTTTTTGTCTTTCTAGCACACTCGCCATGCAACTGTTTGACCTGTCCTTCACTGTCTAGGCTGTTTATGTGCCTTTGAATCACTCAGACATTCATTTATAGACATACAAAGGTGATGTAGCCCAACTTGAGTACTCACTCAGGGTTGCCGTCACTTGTCTACATGTCATATGAATTCAGCTAAGCTTGTGGGCATGAGGTTGTGCCTTCAGGCCAAAGAGAGGTTTATATTTGTGTCTCTACATGAATTTCTGTGTAAATGAACAGCCGAGGTTGGTTGTGTATATGTTAATCTGTTTGCCACCTGGGGTCTGTGTCAACAAAAGCTCCATTCAGGCAGGATTACAGTTAAAGGCGGAGTAGGGAATTAGACATTCGCTGTGCTCATTTATAATGTAACTCATCGTTCAGGACATTTATCTGTTGTGAAATTACAGGATGTGGTGTGTAATGGCCTTGACATTCTGCAGCAAAGCGCTTAAAGCCTCCTCCAGGGGGCGCAGGTTAAAGGGAAGACAGAGATACTTTGTGAGGTGAATTTAGTCCAAGATCATCCTCCTTCATCTAAGTCATAACTCAGTCAAGGCTTAACACACATATCCAAAGTCATATAAGTGCCATTTAAACTTATTATCAGATTTCGTCTTTAATCTATCGAAATCTTAAAAATTAGTTGCCTGAGAAGCTTCACATTATCAAGTTTCGATGTAATCCAGTGAGTTGTATTTCATCCAAGGCTACATGACAAACAGGCACTACTAATAGCTAGTTTGGCATTAGTCCTTTTAATGGTACCAATTTGCTAAAAATGTAAATAAATAAAGCCAAAAATGATCACTGGGCTCAAAAGAGAACACCTGCAGCCAACATTACAACAGTCCATTTGTCTTTCCTAATAGATTTATTTTTTCTTTATTATCAAATCTGTTTTCAAATAGCCCTGTATACTTCCTCAATAGCTTTCAGATTAGAATTTTTTTTCAGTTTCTAAGGATGATATATAAATATTTCAAAGTTGTGATACTTAGAGAATTATAAGATTTAGAAAGAGAATTAACTTAAATTTTGGCATTTTTTATATCTGCTCAGCATGTTTAATAGTACAGAGTTACCACATTTTGTCTTAAGAATGTAAAAGTCATTGATGATTGAGAATCCTGCAAGGCATCAAGACAAACAACCAAACAAACAAACATATATATAACAATAATAATAGTGCCAATGACTCTTTCAGTGAGCTGATCAGTCAGTGGTTGAAGTTGAACTGGTGACACACTCTGATCACATCCTGTGAAGTTATCCTAGTCTAAATCTGGTTAGCCCTGCAGCATGAGTTTCCATGATGATCTAACACAAGAAAAATGATGACACTTCTCTTAAAAAAAAACGGAAAACCTGACTTAAACCCAAGAATAGCTGAACAATCCAATAATCTAGCTTTTTGTCATTTTTTCCAGTCGTAAAAGTGCACCCTGCATTTGGGATATTTTTAAATCAAATAACAATTTTTTTAAACACAATAAGCTCAAGCTGCGTCTGTTGTGTCACTGAGTTCACTCGACTCACAGGTATCTCACTATCACATGAGTCTCCGTGTGCTTACAGGTGATATCTTACCGATATACACAAAAGTTTTACAAGCACAAATTGTATGACAGGGGAACAAAGGCAAATTGCATCACAAGCTTAATTATCCAACACTCATTTTTCTGAAATGACAGGTCTCTCAAAAGGAAGCAGGCTGACAAACAGAAGGCAGTGATTATGGGAAATTATTGGTGACTTACAATTTGACACAAAATACAATTTAAAAAGATGTTTTTCAGGCAATTTCCGAGCTTCTGCAGAGAAGTAGCACTGTAACCAGAGAGCCAGCTGCTGCTGGGTAGTGCGCGGTTACACCCCCTCTCAGCTCAGTCCAAAGAACCGATTCATTAAACTTTGATCCCATCACACCTTTCACAAAATAGACCTTTCAAATTCACACTGACAGACTCATTGCTCCTCTGCAGGTTGAGCAGCTTTCACATCCCTAAGCTGCATGAGAGTTCCTTGAAAACCAGTAATACAACGATTACTGGCTGTCAGCCTGCAAACCTGACTGTTGTCATTTGAAAGGTTGGCAAATTTACTTGCTATTTCGTAACTTGCTGGCACTCAGCATACATTTACTGCATGTGCTTATTGATTAGAAGTTGTTGGAACAGAAAGGTTTGCTTAAGGCAAATGGTCTTCTTGGTGAGGTTAACAATGGCCAGGAGGAAACACATTAACATAAAATTTAAGCCTGGCAGCAGTGTGTGACTGTGACTTATTTATGTGTTGTCTTATGTATTAGATGTCTTTACATGTCAGCAGCATGTCTCCTGGGGTTTCTCTGTGAGTCTGTCAGTCAGTTCCTTTTTTACCACTTTGGTCTAAATTTAAATATCCTGCTAATATTTAACAACATAACTGATGAGCATTTTCTCATTTGAAATCAACTACCATTTGTCTTTGTTTCTTTCTGGCCAAACACCTGTAGCTTTGTAATCAGCTTATAAACATGATACCCAACGATACATGTGATCTTGGTCATATTTATTTCATTACCCCACACCCTTTGTTACTTAAGGAGCTGTCGCAATTAAAGTGTGTTTTTCTGTTTTGCAGTGGTTTTGTAGTGTTTCTGTTGAGATACAGCACACAAAATTGCAAGTTAATCAGAGCTTTTGCTTATGAAATTATAAACTTATAGATTTTCATTAGGGCTGTCAGTCGATTAAAATTTTTAATCGCGATTAATCGCATTAGTGTCCAAGTTAACTCAAATTAACGCAAATTAACGCAAATTAATTTCTATTTTTATTTACCCTGCTCTATATGTAACTTAACAAGATATTTATTGTGTTTCTTATACTCTATGAAAAATTGGAGAGGACAATAATAATTCCTTTGTGGAAATATTCTATTTTTATTTTCATTGGAACACTCTAAAACGATGACTTACTTATACTGTCCAGTATCTGTGAATGTTCTCATTCATCCAGGTCATAGTTATTCTGGG
>JAPZDY010000022.1:9856706-9882457 GCA_029783645.1 Ctenochaetus hawaiiensis
GCTGGCAAGGCACAGACCGTGCGTGCGTTAATCGCGCGTTAAAAAAATTAGTGCCGTTAAAAGGAGTTTGAGTTAACTCCAAGCTGGAGTAAACATGTTGTATTCAGCTGTGGGTTATAAAGTAAGTGTAGGTGGAGAGAATAACGATAGCTGCTGAGTGAACAGAGAGTTTTATCTTAAAAATTCAGAGTCATTTCACTTTCTGAAAATTAAACTTTTCCTGCTGCTTCATTGCTTGTGGTCTTTGCATATGGACTACTGTTAGTGTAGAAATTGCTATAACTCCCATGTGGTTGTCATTAAAGCTTTTGCATCTTGAATGCTGATGAAAAGATGGTTTAAATACTTAACTTTTTGTGACTGCTCTGGCAGTTTATCAAAACTGAAGAGGAGTCACATGTCTCCTGATATGTATATTTAAATTTCCTGTCTGTTTTTTATATTTTTCAAGTATTTCAGGACACTTAACTGTGAATTGATCTCTGTATGTGGGTAGATATGTCTACTACTAACTTTTTTAACAATTTTTCAAACAGCCCAAAACAATGGGTGAAGACCAAATAAGGTGCATTGTTGAGTTTCTAGTTGTTTAGATGAGAAAAGTTAAAAATATCATTAAAACATGACATTTAGTGGCTCTTAACCTTTCCAAAATGGCTCTTATATTCCTCAGAGCAACTTCACACTGACTTTGCTCTACCATTCTCTAACAACTAAATGATCAAGACAGGTTCATTTTTTATTTCCATTTGAATTTGTCATTTGAAAACAACTGAATGAGTAGCTAGACATCAATATAAGTCAGAACAATATTCCATACATTGTTTAAACATCCTGCAATTATTTTAGAGTCTTTCACACTTAAAAGATAAACACTCAAGTGCATATAATAACTGACGTTGGAATCATTTGCTCTGGAGTCTTAATAAACCTGTTCAGCATGTTTACAACCTTAATCTGTCAATCTCTTTGTTTTCTGTCTTCTTGTCATGTTTACCTCAGAGCCAAGAAGAAGACTAAGCCCTTGAACCTTAAGATCCACAGCAGCGTGGGCAGCTGTGAGAATCTTCCCACACAACGCTCGCCCCTCCACACCGAACGATCTCTGCGATCCTTCTTCTTCCCGTCCTTCATCCCCTCCACACCTCCTGTCCATGCTGAAACACCCTCTGCAAGTAAGTGGACTGTTCTTTTTTTAATCAGCTCACACTCTAGCCTTTGTGATTTTTTAAATGCCTTTAAGATCCCTCTCTCACATTCAAATCCCTTTTGACATTAGCTTATTCAGTTCTCAGGCAAAATCTTACTTCTAGGAGTTGTTTTTTTTTTTTTGCTCTCTAGGTTTGTTCAAAATTTCTAGTGCACTCTAGGGTTGAAAACTGAACTGGTTGGTAGCTTCATCCGCCATCTTTGATGTAAGAGCAACACTGTGACTGCCTGACCCTTCGCTGAAACCAAACAGAGAATTTTCAGTAGTTGACAATGTGTCTGACATGGATAACCTCCTATTGTCTGCAATCTGTAAATGCACATGTCCAAATCTGTTCCTGCAGAGGAAACAAAGTACCAGCATCCCGGTACAAAGTCTGTATATCATCTTAGCAATGTGTTAGTTGAGCAGGTCATCATCCATAGGATTCACAGCTAGTGAAAGGCTGTGTTAATGATGTTGCATAGAGCGTAGCTGCTTCCCACCCTCGTCTGCCGTTTGTATCTTGTGCTACACTCTACTGTTAATGCTGTGAATATGTCCAAATACATAAAGCAGTGATATCAAACATATCATACAAAAATAGTCATCTTTATGGTTGATTCCTCCTCCTGCTCCTGCATGTTGTACCCAGGCGCTGCACTTCCCCAAACCAAATGGAGTAATTCTAGTAGGTGAGAATGAGTCTGTCATGGATGATTTCCTGCTGTGTCATAGATGTGTGAAAGCACAACTTTAGGCAATGTTTGTACCTGATTTTACAAACATCGTCAGGAGTTTATATGTGAAAACAGCCCCTTTGTTCCACTTTCTAGTGTCTTAAACCTTCTGCTTTGACACTTTGTCAAACTGATCTCTCCACAAAGAAGAAACAACACTTACACCTTGCATAATTCTTGCCTCCATAAGTTTTTTTTGTTAAAAAAATATTCCTAAGTAGAGCTCTGCTGGAAAGCCCAACAAATGAGCAATCAGGTCCTGCCATAATGACCGGAGGTGGTGTGGTGCTGCACATCGGCAGCCTTATTGGCTGTCGTATTATGGACGTACTGCGGAAGCCATTAGACTGAGCTCGAGATGGGAGTAACAGAGATCATGTCAAGGAAAGTAGTGATGGATGTTTGTCACTCAGCGTTGTGAATAGTTGTAGACCTTGACTAACACGTATGTGGAGCACGGCGGTGCATATTTGTTGGTAGAGGCATGGCATGGAATAATCACACAACATATGCATGAGAGGAAAGATGGATAAGGATGTACTTGAATTACAAAACAAACATGTCGGGATGACAAGTGCACCTGCAGACACATGTAAATCCATCAGCAGTCCCACTCAATAGGAGGTATAATGATATAGGTTTGTTAAGAGCGGCAGAATAATTAAACATTTATCATGTTTGGTTCAAACAACAGAGAAAAGATCTGTCAGTACCACGTTCTAAGAAGATACTCTTTAAAAAGTTATCATTGATTGTTAAATAATCATTTACTTAGAATCACAGGTCAATAAGCAGTAAATTAGAACCAATCTTGTACTGTCAGGTCTTAAAAAATCTCTTTGGCTGTATCTTTTTAGTTATTGAATTCATTTAACTGCTTCAGTAGACCAAATGCTACAAAGTGATGTATTAACCAGTTGTTTACATTGTGAAAAACCAGCTAGATTTAGGTCACTGATCTTTGTTGAGCATCCGTATAAATGACTTTTTTGCATGAAAATGTGGGAAAATGTGTTTTCATTTGAACGTTAGGTAAAGAAAACAACCAACTTGAACTCCAAAGGTATCAGTGCTGGCCACTGCACGCTTATGTTAGCTTTTCATCACCCTGAAGTATCTAAAACTGAATTTTAATTGAAGAAAGATTTTTGATCACAAGCTGTGACTAACGTTCACAGGCCTCCAGTTATTCACAATAAAGCCATCTCTGATGTCTCTACCTGTGCGTGTGTGGGAGTGCATACTGACAAACCATACTGAGTTTCACTGTCCAAGTTAAGAGCGTCCGCTCCAGGCTACAGCCGAGATTATATTTCATCTAACTCCTGAAAAACTCTCCATCTACGTAAGAAGCATGCATGGCTTTTTTTTTACCCTCATGGACTAGAAAGCATTATTAGGCACGGTGGGTATCACAGCTTGGTTTGGAAACCTGCCTGTATACCTGAAATCCAAGATAAGCCTTCCTCCGTGGACAGAATGGAAGGTTGAAGGAGTCCTATCGCCTTATAGCCTCCTTCAGGCTTTCTGGGAGGAATTACTCGGCATGCTCGCTCATAAATATCTCCTCACCGACGTTCAAGCCGCTCCCTCTGGCATGTTCTAGAGGTTCTCTAAATACAGGTTACTGCTAAGAACTTGGCTTTGTTGGTGTCTGTTAAATGCTGAGGGCAACTTATACACAGTGTCTGCTTAAGTACTGGCTTATTTGAACTTTCTGTGTTCCTGACAGTGTTTCTATTACAACAGCAGCAGAGAAATCTATCCCAAGAGGAAAATAAGGTTCATCTCATTCCCTTCTCTGTTTACTGCACCTTTTTTTTGCAAAAAATAAGCAGTGTAATCACTCCCTTTATTGTCATTGTTTCAACATTTAACTTAAATGGTAAAACTTTTTATCTTTTTCCCTTAAAGCTGAAAGTTTTAGTTGTTTGGAGTCACTCTATACGCCTGTTATACCGCACTTTACACTCATTCATTAACAAAGAGTTCCTGGTAACACTTTTTTTGAATTGGTGTGTATGAGACTGGCATGACAACGTCATTACATGACATGACATTAGCATAACAAAGAAGTTGTAATTAATGTTAATGACTGTCAACTTTAATACAAAGTTACATTATTGAGATGTCGTTGTGATGACAACTTGATGTTAACTAAGACAACATAATTTGTCATGACAGTATTTCAGTCATGACACTATGATAGAAGCATTTGACACTGTAATAACACTTTATCTAATAACAAGTCTGAATATCACTACTGAAGTTGAGGTAAAAAAAAATATCTGACACAGTCATGTCATGTAAACAATAAAACAAAGCTGATTCTTTAAGGGAGAATACTTTGCCTACTCTTGTATGTTTCTGTCATGTTGCATAAACTTGTTAAAGGTGCTGTATGTAACATTTACAGGTTACAGTGCAAGTTGTTGTGCCTCCCAGCATCATGCTTCCATCCTCTGTCAGCTTGCTTTCTGATTGGCTATCGTTTCATTTCATGTGACAATTCTCAGGGAATGTGCTCATCTGTCAACAGCTTCCCACCCACAAAACAGGATGTCTGATTGTAAATATTAACATGTTTGATGCTTATGATTTGGAAGTGCCGCAGCCCTGATGTTCAGCCCTGAGCGGATTGGATCACTCTTAACACACCTCACACCACAAGATAATCTAACAAGATAATCTGAAGAACCATCAAGATAATCAGGACTTTCCCAGGATTGTTAGTACCTGTGTGTACCTGCCTTTTTTTACACTCCCTCAAGAAAAGTGTCACTGATTTGCTTTAATTATGTTTTTAATTAGCATAATTATAAGTACTGTTTTAATGTTGTAATCCAGATGCTCTGTGTAGGTGTCTAATAATACAAAAACAGAAGACTAAAACCTGTGATCAGTCACTGCTCACTGAAATGAAACATTTTCCTTTTCTGTGGAGCTTCTCAGTTGCCCTGAGGGGCTCCAACTCTTATTTTAGGACCGGCACACGTGTTTGTGATCATGTGGACAAGCGTGTATGCGCCCGGTAAGCCAGGATAAACATCCGTCTCATGTCTATGTTTGGGATGTTTGGGATTATAGTGTCACTGCCATCTCATACGTCAGGGCCCTGCAGCCAAAAGCATTATCAATCATCTCTAGTCGTCTGAATCAAAACACACCGCGGACCCACAAGACTGACTGAGGTGACCAAACGCTGTCTGCTCGGGATGAGTCAGTGTCCAGTCGAGGCTGGAACGTCAGAGCCTCGCTGTGTTTTTTTTTTTTTTACTGTCCACTCAAAGATGCTGCTGTGTGATGGTCTGGTAATGATATCATAAGATTCACACTTTCTCTTTTTCTCCTTATTTATATGAAAAGTGCCCATTATTTATGTTTTAAATTACATCTATGTTTTTTCTGCCAGTGCCACATGATCACCAGCATAGCTTGTTAGCCAAGATAACAAACACCCTTGTAGGTGTTCAGGGCCTCTGATATCTGCCTCTTTATCTTCTTTTTCAATACATTGTATCAGCTCTTATCGAATGCAGTGGGAATGAAATGCTTCTAACTTGGGCCACACAGAAATAATATAAGACAGTAAAAAGTATCTTATCAGGAAAAACTGAAATTGCTCAACAAGGTTTCTGATGCACAAATAAATTGTTGTTATGGCAGTTTTTAAACACTTTGTCTGCAAATACATGGAAACAAGCTATTTTTCTGGTATATTAACTCTCACTCTGTATCCACTCTGCTTCTTGTTTAAGTTGAGTTTTTTTTTTTTCAATAAAAGTTTTAAAAAATAGTTTTACTTTTTGCAAGCAAGGGGCGTCCTTTTTGTTGTTTACCCTCATGGTCAGGCTGAATAAAACATGCTCTGTTTGCAGTGTTTTTGCTTTCGCTCCAGGTGTTATGATAAGCCATTGTTTGTTTCAATGTGAAAAGTTATGAGAGCCACTGAGGAACATTTCCCACAAACAGCTCACCTCTAATGCCTCGGGCTGTTTGAGCTTACACAGTCGAGTGGACAGACACCCTGACTTGGGATGATGTCCAGGATGGGTCCTGGGACGCGACCAACACTTACACCTGCTGCAAAACTGATGTGTGTGTGTGAGTGTGAGTGTGTGATGCAGAGAGAAAGAGAGTGTGGGAGTCATTGAGAGTGTGCTTGTGGATATAAATGGCTTAAATGTTTTTCATGCGCTTTGTATGCAACTGTTTATTTTTGCGTGTTTTGATGACGTCACCCACTTACCCTAACCTTGCATAGATGCTTGGCAGTTGCGTCACAGATCTCCTAGCAACCAAGTGTGGCATCACAACGGAGGTCCCATTGAGAGTTGGCAAATAAAAATGGCTACAGATAACTGCTAAATTTGAAACTGGGTGAGAAAAACGGACCCACCACAGAAAAAAAGAGGTGGTAAACACAGTAAGTTTTAAAAATAATGTTGTCATTCGGCGGATCGAAGATGTCATGTCATAAGAAATCCAAGCATGTTCAGCTTGATTTTGTTTTTCCAGGGAGTATATGTTTTGCAAGCGGTACTTCATTGATTCTGTTTCTGGCGCAGAGCTTGCACATCAAGCTCTTGTCTCACTCCTGCTAATGAAAGCCTGCAGAGGAGGTCATAAACACTCATCAATAAAGAGGTGATTGGTCAATAGTTACTATGTTGGTTCCAAGGAAAGTAGGGCAGGAATTAGAAGCAGTGTGTGTGTGTGTGTGCAACTGCAGCTACACTTAAATGCTGTTTTTATGCAAAAGATCCCATCTCAATGGGAACTGTGCAAACTTAGAAACAATTATTTTAGTTAATTAATCTAAATGATTTGTTTTAAAAGCGAGTAGCCAGGATGATAATGTAACAAAACAACAGATGTTTAAAACACTCAACGTGCCCCAAAAGCTAAACAGATGTGTTCATTCCCATTTTTCAACAGGCTGCGTGCTGCAGGAGAAGGCAGTGTTTGGTCGTGATGTGTTGAATGTTACATGCATGTTTGAGCTCTTTGCTGAACTGTTTGTCACCAATGTTGTCCAAAAGCTGTGGACCTCCGATGCACAACATCCCCAAAAAAGTCTTTTGGGCGTCATATTGGCCTCACAGACAAAACCTCCCCCTTTTTTTTAAGCCATTTGAGTTCTCCAACGGAGTAAGTTACCACCGAGCCATAAGGCCTCCGGACATCATCTGTTCTCCCATCCCTCCTCCCCTCTGTCTCACTGGCACACTTTGGACCGCGCAGTCATACAACACTCACGCTATTTAAAAGTCCTGTGCCGAGATACTTGTTTCATCCAAGTTAATTGCTATTTTTCCAGCAGTCTGATTGCTATTGTCAGTTTATCACAGGGATTTTGTGTGTGTGTATATGTGTGTACATGTGGGTTATTTGAAAACGCGCGTGTGCTCGCTCGTCAAAGATGACAGAACAAAATTCAGCAAAAAAAAAAAAAGGCTGATTGGCGTGTTGCTGTTGCCATAGCAACTGAGCAACCTGGCTTTGTCTCTTGTTCGTCGGAGGAGTTTTTTTTCCCTCACACTTGGGTAGAAAAACAACCCCTCTCTCGTCCATTTCCACCCCTTTCTTAGTTTTTTTTTTTTGCTTTTTTTTTGCTGCCACTCCAGACTTTTACTTGGTTCAGTTGTGTACTTTGACCTAGTGGAAACTCTCCTCTAAATACACATGGATGAGAAACGAGGAGAATATGGAAAGCAGCAGCCTGTAACTAATCGCTCATATAACACTCGTGTGCTATAATGCAGCACATTGTGCAGCAAACGCCCACACATCTTTTACAGTCCTGTTCACTTCTTCTGCTGCTCTGCACAGTCCACTGTATATACCATAACGTCAGCACTTACCCAGTTAAACAGGCTTCTCATCAACATGCTGGGTTCACGTGTCGTTTTGTGATGAATTAGTTTGCTTTTCCCATCTTAAGCTATTGATTATCTCTTGCTGATGCTGTACCAGTTACGCTGTTGATTGCATTCAGCCTTTTGATTGGAGCTTTTGTTCTAACTGAGTGTTACACTCTTACCATTGAGCTGTGAGCCTCCGTGATTCTGATAATGACAAGAGTAGGTGTACAATGGGAATAATTAGAATTCATATCTTTTTTTTCTCCTTGTGTTTTATGTATGGCTGAGTGTTGTAATTGTCACACACACTCCACTTTTTTTTTTATCTGCAGTAAAAATTTCTCCTCCATGGGGAATAGCAGTGTTTAGCGCTCAGTCAATCACTTGGAGAGGCATCTGAGTCTAACGTCAAATAAGCTATATTTGGCTCTAGCTAGGCTCCTAGACTCAAGAAGTCTCTTTTTTCTCTGCACACACTTACAGACACCTGCCCCCCCATTTCACCCTCACACACACATAAAAACATATATTCTTTCGTCTTTCAGAGTAGTTACTTTTCTCTCAAACCCGCACACACACATGCATACACAGCATGTTTAACCCTATGGTCTGGTGTATGTCATGTGACCGGCCAGTGGAGGAGAGGGAAGGAGAGCTTAGGCTTAATTAGGCTGAGACCAATCAGAGAAGATGGAGGAGGACACTGTTGTCTGGCGCCTTGGGGTTTCTTGAATCCTCTAGGCTCATTTGTCTCTCACACACACACACACACACGCATACATGCACATACATGCACACAGAAACTGCAATCCTTATTTTTGTTTTGGTATGTTGTTTGTTAGCATGTCCTAAAGTTACCATTTTTTGGCTTTATTTTGGGGCACTTTTATTTGGAGGCAGGTTATCAGACAAGTAATGTCAGCACTGCAGGAACACACAAAAAAAACATCTGACAGATGTGCCATAATCATTTACTGTCAGCAGTTGAAGATCTACTGCTGAGTTAAAATGGACAACGTTATATTAAATTGTTCCAGCGGTAATACGTCGCTGCCAGTCAGTGAATTCGTTTTTTATTTTAATCTACAATAATAAAATGAAAACACCATCAATCCCACACAAAAGAATGTATAAACAAGACACTAAAAAATGATGGGTTAGCGAATATGTACCAAGGTACGAAATCACTTCTGTATCATTAAGGTGTGTTTTGCTTGTGTCTGATAGTTTTTCACACAGAAAAGTCACTGTATTTAAATCCTTAAAATTTTAACTCCTCCTTCCTCTAAATAAAAGAAAAGAAAACTACCAAAGCAAATATTTTTTATTTCAGTAGTTCATCTGTAGTATCATTGCATTGCATATGGACCCTAGTTTGTAAATGCTTAGTTGTCTTCTTACAGATATTTTAAATCCAATCTATATCCATATTGGGTCCAATCCTGTAGTTTGAAAGAGGAGAAAAGCAAAAACAAAGCATTACTGCATTCAGTTAGCCAAGCCTCCAAGCTGTTTCTTGAACACGACAGAGTGCATTGTCCTTCTCTGTTTTGGGACTGTTTCTTACAATGTATAACTGGTCAAGTCCAGGCCTTTTTTGGACATGTTTACCAGGAGTCACTCACCCTCTCCTGCCACCTGTTGTTTTGATGCTTAAAAAAGTTTGCCTTGTCTGAAGAGGGGTAAATGCACATATACCGATGCACCCTTCTGCTAATGAATACAGCTAGAGATAACCACAGACATTAAACACAGCATCTTTCAACCAAAACCACATTTGTAGCAGGCATATGTGTTTTAGCATGTGTGTACTGGTTTGCCTTCATGAGTACTTACTGATATAAATCTATATTGTTTAAAGGATGGAAGGGTTGTCAAAGGTCGTTTTCAAGAGACAGACAGGGACATCAGTGGTATACACACACTGTGATATACAGCCCCTTCCCCGGCGCTGACAGGCCCAGTCATCTGCCAGTCGCCAACAAGGCCGACAAGAAGCAGATGATGTCAGTTTCCTCTCTGTATTGAGTTATTAAGTTGATTGAGTGTAATTGAGCGATGCATCGGAGTGCGTAGAGAAGACACCAGGTCTCTGGAGAGACTGAAGGAGGAGGTGGGAGGAAGGGTGTTTCAAGATCCAGGAAATGCTATACAGCACCAGGGCCATGAGATTAGTGCAGTCGACGACTGGCAACCTTGTAATCAAGTCTTAGGAAAGAGTGAGCCAAGCACCAGAGGAAAATTTTAAGGCATGAAAGGTTCATTGTCTTATCTCTTGATTATGCTGTTAATGTCGTTAAGATAACTGACAGTCGTATCCAATCCAGCACCAATTATTGAGAGAAGGAGAACGAAACTAAGAAATTACAAAAAGTAAAACAAAAAAATCTAGTTTAAAAATCAATGCCATTTATGCAAAAGCTTTGACATGGAAGCTCATCGTGTTCAGTTTTTGTTGACATGCTGTATGATAATGAACTTTATGTGTTTTTTTTGTACACGCTAGACAGGTTGGCTCCATTCACACCTACAGGCAATTTTAGAGTTGCCAAGTAAACAGCTGGCAGGTTTGAATTCAGGATCTTCCTGCTGTGAAACACAACCTTGACCTCAGTACTAAACATATACAAACAGCTGCAGGAACTTCCCCCTCCAAGCTGTAGTATTTACAGTCACAAGCCTTTTGGACTTATATCACAAACTTATTTAAAAAATAACCAATCTAAATAAGTTCTTTTTGAAAACTTGAAAAAAGTGACTCTAGTCAGTTGAAATTGTGACTCGACCAAGTAAGGTTAAAGTAAACCAGTGTCGACAATGCATTTTGAAAGGGCTGAACAATATCTGATTTAAATCAAATCTTGTTTGAATAATCCCTTATGGATTCATCAAATCAAGAGATTAGTGTTTTGATATTGTCTCTTCTTCTGGATGTCCAACAGGTTCTAAAATAAACACCTACCAAGCACCAAAAGCAGATAGGGTTTCTGTTTTTTTTAATCAAACTAGGATGGCAATAAAATGCAACAAAATATGTCTTTAAAAAACATGGTGAAAGTATTTGCAGTGCGTGTCATTTCCATGCACTGCTTCTGTCCTGCTGCCTGTGGTGGAGTTAAACACACAGACAGTGAACTTAATGGTGCATTCATGTGTACCTAGTAAACTATATAATCTTCATCGCTTTGCTTGGCATAGTCCATGGGCACTGTCAGGGCCTTAAAGGTGTATTCAAGTACACCTCAGAAACTCTGGAATCTATATTTAAATGGACATGAAGGTTGTTAAAAATGAGGAAGCTTATGATTGTTTCTTATTTTGCTTTGTTGATATACACAGACCAATTATTACTTACTTGAACTTTTACTACAGATTTTTTTTATATATAAAGAGATGCTTATATAATTAAAATATTACATTCATTTCTAAATATGTATGTTTTTAATAACACCACCCCTTTTTGGCAATATGGTGGGATTCACAGGTAAGTCTAAGCTTTTCTCCTCTTGGTCTAATTAAAGTGAACCTCTCTTGTCTTCTCACATGGAGATCAATCTCAGTGCTTAGCTCGGCTCACAGTTCAATTTTCAAGGTATTAAGAGTTTGATGTATCAGAGAAGGAAATTCTTAGCCTCTTTTTTTCTTAATCCTCACATTTCTTCGTATTTCCCCTCCCTTCTCCCTGCAGACCATCATAAAAGGTCTAAAAAAATACATAACTATTACACATTCAACTCCATATAGCCTCTCCGATTATCGTTGGTTTTATTTTGTCAGTTCTAAGCTGCACAGTCATTCATGAAATTGAGACTGACAGGCAAGAAGATGCAAAAAGATGAGTGATGAGGCAGTGTTGGTTTTGTGTGCAAGCCTATGCATATAAATATCACAGAGTATGTGCATTGTTATTCTGCCCATTTTCCAAATATGAGTCATATGCATACAATTTAAAGTAAAATGAGCTGTTTTTTACTCATCAGTCTGTATAGAGAATGAGGAAGGGGGGATATTACTGCATATAAACCTTGAGTGGATACATTGTTACTGGGACACTTGCTATTGTAATTGATAAGGGAATATCTCTGGTTCTGCTGTATTGGGTGTTCGTTGGTGTGGTGAACAAGTGGTGAAAATATTTTATTCTCATGTTTTTTTAGGTTGACTGTTTTTATTCATGTGTAAATGATTGAAAATGGAATAGAATATAACCTAAATAACCCTGTAATATGTGCACTAAGAACAAAAGATGGTCTTGCATGATTCCCCTTCCTGTATGACCCATGACTTTGTCAACATTTTTCAGCATGGCTATTTTGTTACTTAACTACTGGCAACCAGCTCATCTCCATGCATATCCACCACGTGCAGCCACCTTCACAGCAGCGCTGTATAGGCTGCCATTCTTACCCGGTATTAAGAGGTAGCACATAAATGTATCAGGCCGCTTGGTCATTGCAAGCACTAATGGACCAAGCGAATGTTTTTTGTTGTGGAAACCTTTTGAAATTAGAGTGCCTCACAATGGGATAGAGGTATCACCAAAGTGGCCTCATCATCCAAGATACCTGCATGGAAGCATGTGAGCAATTCAGACAGGCGGCTCAGACAGTACTTTGACATTTTGATATTGTTTTAAGCTCATAGAGCCTGTCTCTCATTGTTTATCACAGATATCTCATTCACTTGAAACTGGGTCATGTTTAAAATGCATTTTCATTCCGTTTGCCAATCAACATTGAACTGTAAGGTCTAGAGTGCTATCTATCTATCTATCTATCTATCTATCTATCTATCTATCTATCTATCTATCTATCTATCTATCTATCTATCTATCTAGGACAACATCTCATTTACAGTGATGAACTGACAGTGAGTCATGACTAACTGTATATGACTTACCAACAGCTGATTAAATCTGACACCAGAATGTCTGTTTGCTGCCACAAAATCAGCCGTTCCCAAAAATGCTTAACATGCTAAATTAGATGTTTAATTGCAGACATTTTGTCAGTCCTTAAAGACACTCTGTTGGTATTGCCATTAAACTAAAAGAAGGAAAAACATCACAACCTCTCTTCCTCTCCAGACACTCTCTCAGTGCCTCGCTGGTCCCCGCAGATTCCCCGAAGAGATCTGGGAAACTCAATAAAACACAGGTAGGCCTGAAGGAAGAGTGTGTGGGTGAGTGTGTGTGACTTTCTCTGTGTGCGTACACTCATCTATGACTGAATGCCAGCCCAATTAAAAAGGGCCGCTTGCATAACTCATCTCAATTCGCTTTCTCTCTTTGTCTGCCTCTTTTCTTTCTCTCTCACCCTGCTTGACTCCAAAAGCAAGTGATCTAAAAAGTAAAACAATACTGTATTAGTTGTGGGATCTATGCAACCTCCAGATCGTGGGTGTTTTGCCTGCTGAAAGTCAGCGAGGTGGAGAGAGAAGCTCTGAGCCTCATCAAAGGCAGCCAAACTGAGCGTGAATGTAATTTATAGAGCCGTTATTTGAAGATTAAGAAAAAAATGCCATTATTCCGTCCAACAATCTTCTCTATGTGCCAATTTACGTAATTCTATCATGTGCCCCTTGATCGCATTGTTGGCCTGTTAAGTGCATTTGCGTAGCTGGTACACAATGCAGCACTTTTTTTTTTTTTTTGCCGCTGTGCTGAAAGAACAGTTCTTCATGCAGAGTATGCCCCTAATGTCACATCACTCTTCAAATTTGACAGCAGAGTCCGCTAAAAAATCCGTCAGGGGTCGGATTGTGTCGTGCCTCTCAACTGAGGCGAAGGAGGGGCCTAATAAAGAGATTTAGATTCTGTCAAACTACATTAGTCACCTGCCATTAGCCAGCCAGTTGCAACGTTGGCACCCAGACGCTGCTTCAGTTAATACAACCAATAGTTGCGTACATGCAAGAACCTCTCAGTCAATCTGTGCAGGGAATTGGTTACCAATATGCAGCACATTGTGGATTTGTTTGTTTCAGGAGAGACTGTAAGAGTGGCGCAGGCCTCGAAACTCTCTTCACTTTGACTGATTGTTGTATTGATGTTAACCTTGTGTCCTCTGTCCTGAGCTGCAGTCTGCATAAAATGTTCAATCGCAAAGGATTACTGAAAGATGAAAATGAAATGGGCTCAAATTAAATCAGCAGGTGAGGGAGATGAGGAAGGTAAACACTTTCACAGAAGTACTCAAGCTTCTTCATGCATCTTTTATCCTCGCGGAAAGGTTATGCAGGGAATGTGAGGCCTTCTCTGGCAAAAGTCCATCAGAATGAGAGAGTGTGTTGAAAGGTCATGGTATATCACAGCTTTTACATGTCACACAGATGTGCGACAAACTCATAGTGATGTCCTGGCTTTCTGAAATGTTCTTATCTAACACTTTGTTTCTTTTGTCTGCAGGTTTTCCACAAAGTATTGGATGTCCCAGACTTGCATAGTATGTGGAAAGGGAATGTTGTTTGGACTAAAATGTAAAAACTGCAAGTACGTATCAAGACTGGCTTTTGCCCTAAATGCCATTTATTGCAACAGCAGTAGTTTATCTGACCACACACATGATGTCTCTGTGAACACATGTCCTCATTTTAGATTTCTTTTATTGATTGTTTTTCCAGGTGAACTCTCTTAATTTTTTTGTCACTTGAATAAATTAGCATTTTTCATTCCTTTTCTGTTTTCCTACATATTAATGTTCCTACTTTGCATAGGTGTCATTGTTGTGTAAATAAACTAAAATAATAACAGCAACCAGACAACAACTAAACAAATTTCTTCTCATTTTGTTTGCACGCAGGCTGAAGTGCCACAACAAATGCACCAAAGAAGCCCCACCTTGCCATTTACTGATCATTCAGCGAGGCGGACGAGAATCCCTTAAAGGTATTTTTTTTATATAACATTTCAGGTTGCATGGTGGTGCAGATGTCTTCTTATAAATGTATTATGTGTGAGGAAAGTTACCTGAATCTTCTTGGTTGTAAATACAACACAATGTTTACACTGGACTGTTGGTGCTATTTGTGTTGTGCAGTTCCCTCAATGCAGCCAATGGACTGGCTGTGCAAACTTACCTGTGAGCCTACATGAGACGTGAGAATTGATTCAGTGTATGGGAACGTGCCTGTGTGTGTTTGTAGGGCAGCAAAACCTCGGGGTATGTCCATCGACTATGCATGTCGCTCCTCTGTCTTTAAAAACTATCTTGAGTTCTGACTGGGCTCATCTTGATGTTCGCTTGGCACAGAGCTGGACATGAAGAAGTCTTTAGCTTCTGTAGAAAGAAGAAGGCAATGAAAGACAGACCTTCCATTAAATGCTGTGTCTTAGCTACTTTGTTTGCTTTGTTTGTCTGTTTGTTTGCTTTACCTACAAAATGAAATCAGCTGAGGCCTGTTCTACCAAACAGGATTTATGTTTAGTGAGATAACTTAACTTAACTCAGGGTTTGCAGACTCATGAAAGGGACTTCTTAGCTGGGTATAATACCATAGTAAGTGAGACCTAACCTGTTCTGGAGCAGTTTATTTTTCAAAATAAGAGGTCAGCATATGCAAAAACACTGCTTACTGACCAATCAGACTGATCAACTCTGTGGATCTTGGTACAAAGATGGTGAGTGGGTCTCTGAGAAGGGCAAGAGTGTTTAGGACGGACGTATTGTTTTGGCTCTACATGATGTTTTCTTAGATGAGTTATAGATATTTGTCAGAGGAAATGACTTATCTGTGTCTGCTTTTTGAACCGTATGTTGCAGAGACTGATAAAGCACTACAGTCTTGTACTTGTTGTCTTATAGGATATGAAAGTTAAGCCTCATTATGGCTTTGAATTATGTTTTTGATATTTATGTTTCATTTGCTCTAAAGTCTTTTTTGACACTGCTGGGGCTGCAGCTGAAAGAAAAATTCAAAATCCATCACCACAAGCTTGTATGAGTGCAGATGATGAGTACAGTATATTGTGTAGCTTGTAACGGTGCCATGAGAATGCTTCTTAAAAGATCTAGATAGTGTAGTATGAGTGAAATATTTAGTTCTGCAGAAATCAGTGTCTTCAAACTGTTTTAGGAAATCTCATGTAGAAATGTAATGTTTGCCAGCTTAATGACTCTGAAAATCGAGTTTGTGCTCAAACTGTCATGCAGCAGTATAATAAAGTCTAATAAAAGGGAGCCGTTTGGTGTGCTGATCTCTCTTTAAAATCCTTTCCTTTTTATTATCATTATGTCCTTCCTGCCTCTTGCAGCTGCATCTGGGATGCTTTTAGCCTGAATTATGTGTTTAACTTTAAATGGTTTTGTCTAATATTATGGTTTGCTCTGTGTCTGTAAAACATGCAGCTCTGCTGGCAGTGGACTTGTCCATGTTTACGATCTGTCGTTGAAGGCAATTATGTCTGGATTAGGAAACTCTGCTTTGATGAACTGAGTTAATGACCACCTGCGTATGAACACTTAGCTGAATTTGATAGATTTAGCTGTGTTTGTTAGATTTAGTGAGGCCACTTGATGAAAAGATATCCTGTGTATGCTGATCTCACTTCGTAGCACAGGTCTCTGGGTCGGACTTCAGGAACAGGACTTCTGGATTGTTGTGTGCTGTCAACATGGGTAACATTAAACTACCTACTGATGGTCTGTAAAGAAGAGAAGAATTCACCGAACACCTCCAAAAGCTTGTTGAGCAACAATGTCATGTTTCCTAAACACATTAAATGCATTTCTAATTTAGTGAAAAAAAAACTAAGGCACAGATTTTGCTTTTGCCCATTAAACAATGTTTTGCAAGTTACTTTCAAAATAAAAGGGAAGAGCATTTGACATATTACTTATACTGATCTGTACAGAAGTATGGAATAATAATATTATAATAATAATGATAATGTAAAAAGACATATGTACATGCATAAAATCATATATTATTCTCCTACATTATGTCATTATAATGTTATCACATTTTATTGCATTTCTTGTATCGTTCACAATATACAGAAAAGCTTCTTTGTATACAGACTATTGTTTTTGTCTTGTTCCTCTGTAATTTTAGTATGTAAAAAATCCACTCTCTTTACACACATTAGATTTTTATGATTTATCAATTTTAATCTTATTTGTCTGGTTTTCTTTCCACTGACTCCATGCAGGCTGGCATCCCAGCTGTGCAACTGCAACATGAAACATTTATTGACACTATTTTTGACAATATGTGCATATGTCTAATAAAAGGAGGCACTAAACAAATACTTTTAACTGCGTTTTATAACCTAGTCAGAGCAGAGAGAGCAGAGAGAGAACCTCACAAACACACACGCTTTCACACTTTCACACAAACACGCACACACATACTTTTGTACCAAATTTACTGAGAGCCGGAGCTTCAGTGACAGCCCACATTTCCCTTGATACATATCCTAGAGCTGAACTGAGTAGTTTGTTATTTTCTGTTTTATGTTCCAAAATGCAAATGATACTTTTTATTAATGTCTTTGATATTTTCTGTCCAGAACTTGCTGGTTTATGTCAATCCTGTCATCTTCGTACCGGTTTATAGTTTTTATCATTAGTGAGATGGCTCTTAAATTTCTTGACACCAGCTGTAATTTGCAAGTGTGAATTTGTACGCTTGTGTTCCCTCCTTTGTTTGTTATAAGCATCTGGTTGAACACTTGAGTTTTAAGTAGCAAAGCATCGCTTGATGTAGTAAATATAATAAGACTATTGAAATTTCTGTAGTGTGTTTTATTATTCTGTTACAACCTGAAAATTTGTGATAAAACTCAACAAACTGTCATTAATGGCTTCACCAACACAACCTGTGCTAAAGACGCATTAGCTTTAAAGTCCTTATCAGGGAACCCGATAGACATTATGTTCAGTTAAGGCTTTAATATTGGAAAAAATGTTAAAGAGCTCTTGCTTTACATTTGTGGTTAATGAATATAGAAGGTTATCTGCTTATTAATTAAGCCACTCAGGTTTGACAGAAGTGATTGCGTCATGCACTGTTTGTACTGATACAGACACGTTGAAAAAATTTTCCATTATCTGCTATCAGAATTGAGATTCTTTTGTCCTTTCTCTGCCCCCCCTCCCCTCCCCCTCTCCCCAAATAAGACCACCAAGGAACAACTCAAGGTAAAGAACACTAATTAGACTTCCTGCACCCTACTTTAGTCAGAGAAAGTGACAGTTTTCTTAATGACACAGCTTGCTTTAGGAAACTTTTCTTAACAAAGTGTCTGTATGCGATAACAAATGGATGATGTTAAAGAAATGGCAGTTTTTTTTTTCATTTTTCACATTAGAAGCAGGGCATGATAAAGAGTTTTTTTTTCTTAGCTTTCCTAAAGCCATTAGGCAAGTAATATTAAATTTCAGCCTCCCACTGTGCTTCATTGTGCCTCTGTGTTTTTGTCCCTGTAGTAGCTCGTCTGGTGAGGACCGAATCAGTGCCATGTGACATCAACAACCCACTCAGGTACACAGACCTGCACATCAGTCAAACGCTCCCCAAAACCAACAAAATCAACAAGGTAAGTGTAAAAAATAAACCTTGTATTACACTCTGTGTGTAACCTGTCCTACATATCACATCTCTCCAAGTTTTGAGGGCAAAAAAAACGGTTATGAGTCATCGTGCCTCTCCCAGGAGATCATGACACCGAACGAAAATATCTTTAGCAGTATTGATGTTTGCACAGATGGATTTGTTTTCATACATTGAATGTTTCACAGCCAGCAAATGTAACAATTTCATGGTTCCAGAGGAAAAAAGTTTATTACAAGATTCCCATGTTGGTAACACTGCGAGGGAAATCTTGTGAACTAAATGTGAGTTAAGAAACAAAAGTGCATGTGAATATAACACAAAACACAAACTGAGACTATGTAAAATGAAAAACTGTTGTGTTTCTAATGATAATAACAAGAGACCATGTTGCAATGTGATCACATCAGCTTTGACACTTTTCAACATGTTGACTTTCTGACCTTTAAGAACTTAGTGCTTGATAGACCGCAGTGGTTACAGGTGTTACATGATGTGTGCAGGTATGCATCATTTTCCGAACCTTGTTTTGCTTTTTTTAATAAATACTTACTTGAATGGGGGATGCAACAGTTCTAAACTAAAATGTCTCCTCCATGTCTGGTACCTGCAGCAGCTGTACTGACACTGCACTGAGTAGCAGGACTAAGAATTCACTCTTCACATGAGAAGAGAAAACAGAGTTCTACTGACAGGACAACCGTGGAGAGTTTGCTGTCAAAGCAAAATGCAAGAGGGACTATTTGGCCATAATTTGAACCTAAATTCAATACGAATAAAGAAACCAAAAGAGACAGTTCGTCGCCTATGACAGAGTTTGACTCTTGAGAAGTAGCCTCCTGTCCCCTGCAGCTTTTCATGAACTGCTCAATATGGCTACTCTTCTTGTTTTATTCCTTTCTGCCATATTTCAAACTAATCTGTTGTTAAATGATGTTAAAAATAATTTTGGTCATTTTCTTAGATGCATTATATGATAAACAAGAGCTGGAAGTGCTTAACTCACATGACATATCACATTCCCTGTGACTGCTTCACAGTAAAAGCTGACTCATGCTTCGTCATTTAAATGCAAAGAAAAATTCAGTAGCAGTGCCGTAATACAGCGCTCTAACAATTATGTAGTCATGTCATGAGTTAATTAACCAGTGGGGAAAATTTTCATCCTTGATTTTCCCTCTTTACAGTTTCATGACAGCATCCTGCGTGGCTGCTTTGGCCTTGACAAAATCTCTCCATGGGCAGACAGAAAGACAGACAGACAGACAGAAAGACAGACAAGCACCTGGCAAAGTATGCTTCTGTGACAATAGGTGTCTTCATGGCCAGATCAAATGATGACACATACACACACAAACACACTCACAGTGAGTCACAAGGTAGAAAACAATACCAGTCACATTGTCACAGCTGGTAGATAGTTTATGTCTTGATGTCTTTGTGAACGGTAAAGTTTTTCATGTTAATGGTTCTGCAACAGTTTTCGCTCATTTCTTTCAAAATTGCATTTACTTTACATCACTTCAGTACACCTTTCAAAGCATATCCTGAATCTTCAGATTGATTTACAGCCTTTGAGCCATCGATTTCCCCTTTTTCAGAAAATCAACTTATGGAGACTTAAAACTACTTCCAGCAAGATAATCCATCATGTTGAAAGTGTTGTCTTTATTTTCTGCCCGTCGTGTTACAACCACATTGCAGTTAAGCACAAGAATTTCTTTGAAAAAAACATTGAATGCTTTTGGTGCATTAAAAGATGCTCTGACATCTGAGATTTAAGACTTGGCTGCTGAACAGAAGAAAATTTGTCAGAATTTCACAATACCAATGACTGCTTGCTGTTTATCTTTTGGATTAAATGCTCTATGTTTTTAATTAAGTGCTTCAACAGCAGAATTTGTACAATCAGGGGCAGAATACTGAGGAGCTCATTGGACTTGAGTTCAGTCTTTAGCTGGCTCTGATGAACACAAGAGGCGGAAATGGCAAAATTAGCTCAAAGACAATCCATTTTATTTTCTTACTGCCCAAAGATGATTAATTAACACTCAAGTGTGATAAGAGTGTGCATGTAAAGTAGTTTTCCAGATCCAGTTTTAGCTAAATGTATTTTTTTGGGTGCTGGAGTGTTCCTGAATGCATCGTTAAAGGGTGTTTTAAAATGCTTTCTGTTAAAAACTGTAGCCCTAAACAATGATAACATAACTTTTTAAAAAACTTAGGCAGCATATTGCTTATTGTGATGGATTACCTCTGTCGGGCAAGCTTCAAGACTTTGTAAGTTGATTTTCATATGTAACTAAAATTAATGAAAACAAGTGCTGCCTGGAAGGTAGAAAATCAATCAAGAAACATGTGGTGTGATTTGGAGAGAAGCCAACAGTAAAGTAGAGAGCAAACATTTTGAGACTTCACAGACTAAAACTAACAAAATCACTCTTTTCATCTCTTTTCTTGTATTCGCTCAGGATCACATTCCAGTCCCCTACCAACCAGACTCCAGCAGCAATCCCTCATCCACCACCTCCTCCACCCCGTCCTCCCCGGCTCCTCCCCTGCCCAGCAGTGCCACGCCCCCCTCGCCACTCCATCCTTCCCCACAGTCAGCACGGCAACAGAAACAGTTCAACTTGACAGGTATGAGGATGACAAAGACCTGAATACACTCAGACTTAAATATCTGGTGGGGTTACAGAGGAAGCAGTAAACTGTGAGGATTGTTGTCAGTATATCTTTTCTTGAAAAAATGTCCAAAACTAATAAAGAACAAACAAAAGACCCTCCTTGTAACCAAAGATTTTTCCTTAAAAATATTTTCAAGTTTTCTTTAGTATCTAAAGTTACTGATAACTGCTAGTTCCCATGGTTACAATGCAACACTGATTCTGCACAACTTATTTCAAATACAGGCAAAAAATACAAGATTGAAACAGGGATTGCAGCGAACTCACTGACTTCATGGCAGCGTTCAGCTTCCTAACAGCATCCCCCAAAGCATTATGGGACCTGTGGTTCCAAAACTTTGTAAGCAAGCAAAAGAAACACCATAAGAGCCACACCTGAGGACATACAGGATATCAAGAGTGAGCAGCCTTGCTTCAGGCTCTGTGTGGCTGTTCTCAGGGTGCTGTGAGCTCCATGATAACGTCTACATGCGTACATGCTCACAATGACAATGTTATTACATTGATATTCGTTAACACAGTTGAAGCTGGTGGAAATATGATTAGTTTTGTAGGTTTTTGGTCATAAACCAAAATCCCGGACAAATTGACATTTTGCCCTGATGATGGCACTAAATGAAAAGTCAAGAGGATCATCAAAGTTATCCTGAGGGGGACATGACTGTCTGTACCAAAATTCAGGCAATCAATCCAACAATTGAGACATTTCAACAACCACAAAACCTGAAATGTCAACCTCATGGTAGCGCTGGAGGAAAAATCTGCAAACCCCAAAAGTCATTACAATAAATTGTCTGGGAGCCATAAATGTCTTTGCAAATTCAATGGCAACCCATTCAGTGTTGGAATATTTCATTGCACCAAAGTCGTGAGCTGGTTTTCATCCCAAGAGTTTCGGTGCTGAAAAGATTGAAAACATATTTGGTGAAAATCAGGTATAAAAGACAGAAGTTGAAGTGGTTAATCATCTTTAATTAATATTTGAGAAAGACTAGTGTGTTAACTTTAAATATGTTTAATGCAGCTAAACAGTGTCTTATAATATATAATGTAAGACCTGCAATATTAAAGTTTGCATGACTTCCAATTAAACTCCCCCTCTCCTTGCATTTTCCCTTTGCAGCCTCCAGTTATTTCAAGTACAAACAACAGTTCATCTTCCCAGGTAAGTACCTCATAATTGATCATTACCCAAAATGCACTGTAACTAACCAAGGACAAGGAGGTAGTAGAAGGAGGAGGAGAGCTTTTTTGATGTTGGTGATGATTTTCATCTCCTCACCTCAGCCTGCTTTAAGACTCTCAGCCTTTATGCCCACCTGTAGCTTGTCTCATTTGGGTCTCCTAATGATTTGCCCAGACCCTTTTGCTTTTGCCCACACAGTCTTTGCTTATTTGGGAGGTTATTACAGCTGTCACGACCTGGAGTGGTGTGAGGACAAGAATGTGGTGTAATTGAGATCTGGAGAGAGAGGTTTTTTAGAAGTGCATAAAATATACAGCTCACACTGTGGTAACCCAGGCTCTAAGCTCATTTACATCACCTAGCTACATTTAAATGCAAAATTAACATGGTCAAACACCACCGCTTCCTGTAAAATCACTGTGCTATACGTGGAAGTAAGGTCACATTCACATTATATTAAAGAAAATAAAACACTATTTACTAAAGCCTCAGAGGACCAATTACAGGAGGATTTTAAATGTGTTCAACAAACTGCTGCTCATTTTCAGTTTCAGTTTCACATTTTTTAAGGGCTCATGCAGCAAACCTCAGCGTACATTTTTGGTCAGAAAGTGTCAATACCCTGCAGAAGCTGTCACAGGAAAAACAGACCGATCAGCTGGCTCTGATTCACACCATTGGCCAATTTAGAGCTTCCAATCTTCCTGGCTTACTGGTCTTTGGAGTAAATCCATGCAAACATCCATGCAGACTATACACAGGAAAACAAAAGCACGTCCTTCTTGCTCCAAAGCGACGGTGCCAGCTACTAATGCACCATGCCACAAAGAGAATGTTTTTTGTGGCTCCCACTTTGTGTCACAAATTGTAAGCGTGCGCCAACACAGACGGCAAGCGTGGCAGCGAATCCTCTGATGTCTTTCAGAGGTAGATACAGCACACCAGCTGACCTTACTCATCAAGAAAAGCAAAGAAAATCCAACATGCTGTTTGTCTTTCTTGATAATATGACATGCTGTTTGTGGTCTATGTCTTTTTATGGTGATCAGAACAAATTAGCTTAATCTACATGCTAAAAAGGACACATACTGTGAAGGTACAGCATATTACAAATGGCAAATATCAACCACAGAGAGCATATAAATAGTAGATGGAGCCACCATAACATAACCATTTGGTTTTTGGAGAACCTTTAGGAAGATGAGCCAGAAATAACCATATTTGGACAAGAGGGTGGAGCTTGGGAGCTTGGGAGGATAGTAATTGCAACAAATGTTTGTGTGACGACTAGCAGATGGCTTCCAGCAGTTTTAACTAAAAAACTGCCACACCTTTATCTGAATAACTTCAAGCCTTAGTGTAATTTCAACAAGTGAGTTATTGTGAATTTTGCCTCCAAAAAGGTGTGATGAAAGAGTTAATTAGGTAAAGTGGCAATAAACAATGCTGTGTAACATGATGTAAAACATGTTTAATGTTGCTGTAAAGTCTGGCATTTTAATATGGGGCTCTATGGGGAATTACTTGATTTTTAGAGCCTGTTTTTTAATGTAAGTTTTCAAACTCAAGCTAAATTTATTGTGGATGCAAAGTGTCAAAGGGTGTCTGCCAACTTCAACAGCACTACTAGGATGTATTGTACGTGGTCAGGCTGTATCATACTTTAATTATATTAAAAACAAAAATAACCATGTTATTTCTTTAGTTTACTGTGTGCTTTAAGAAACTGTGAGATGGTGTACCTTGTCTTACTCAATGCAACGACTGTATATAGTTTCATTCATAATATGACAAAGAGTGATGATAGCTGTGAGCAGAGGGTTTGTGGTTGAGATGTTTTTTTGCTGTATATGTCAATAAAAAGTAAAGAGAATTAATACTAAATACAACTTTGATTTAATTTGTTGATCTGATGTTTTGTGACTCTAATATCTCCAGATGTTGCTCCGGAAGCTCCTCCAAGCAGAGCGCCGCAGGTCATCCTGCACCCTGTCCTGTCTGAACCTGGGTGAGTAGAAGCTAATGCACGGGCAGTTTAATAAAACTGTATGTCTACCTTTAGAGAAATTAAGGAAGCAGTTCTGATCTTCATCTGGCCCACATCTCTCAGTCACCCTCTCCTCCTCCTCTCCCTCCTCCTCCTCTCTGTGGGTGCTGGTCAGAGGCCAAGTCAAACTTATTGGAGCACACATATTTTGGTGACAATTTCAATGCGAGGGCCGACATGACAAATACTGAGAGACTAATGTTAGCATGGCCTTTAGTTCACGCTACACTTGGGATGCCAACTGGATATTCACTGGATCTTTGAGGAAGCCAGTTGTCACAGGAAAACAACCGGAAGAGGAGGAGTGATGAGATGCCTTTCGACCCAGATGTTAATTAGATCAGAATCTCAATCTATCACAAGAAACAGGGCAAGAGTACCTCCATTTATAGGCAGATGGTCAATTCTGATTAAATGTAACCCAATTGATTGTGATTGTTAAATCAAGAGCAAGTAATACAGCTGTTAATTTTATTTTTTAAATATCAACATTCTCTTGAAAATGTCTTAGAAAGAGGAAGGCAAATGTTATGAGGTTTAAATTTAAGGTATAGGGCCTGAGGCTGTACATGTAAGTCATGTATTTGGATTTTAAATAAAGCTGTATTCAGTGCCTTTCCTGCCACATCCTTGTAGCAGCTGCTAGGTTTGAGATAAAAAATGGAAAGCAAAGTCAATAATAACCCAAGAAAGGAAAGCAGAGACGTAATAACAGTACCAACAATGGCATGCATTCATCTTCATGTGTATTTGAATATAATGGGATTGTTTGAGGGTGTAGAGCCACCTTCATTACCATAATCATTATGATATACATACGTAAAGCCCCTCTGTTAGTTTTGCACAATACATTGAATTTGTTTTTTGTTTTTTTTTTAAACAGCAGAGACGATCAAGCCAAGACAGGTTGGTCTCTATAAATACACACTGGGTCTGTTTGTGAACACATTGTAGCTGTGTGGACAGTAAATCTCTATAGGGGGAAAACTCAGTGAAGACAAAATGGTCATTTTAAGTGGGTAATACTGTAATAGACCCCTGTGTAAATATATTAAGTAGTATAGGGAACATTTTCCATCTCATTGGGTGGACAGATTCTATCCACAGGGTGCCATTTACCAGCCCCTCCGAGCCAAATGGGTATACAGGCAAATAAATCTGTGTATCTCATTATGAAACAATTACTTTGTTGTCAATCCTTCAACAATTACAGCTCCCATGTGGCTTTCACAGCTAAGACCTTGGATATAATATTGTTGTTTGCTAACATAATAATTCTGGCTTATTCTCAGTGCTGTAGAGTAGTTACCCATCCAGTTACATACTCACTTAGATACCAGTATACAGCCAGGTTTATGCTTCCCAAAAAACATGAATGAAAGAGAACACCTACAAGCTAATACATTTTCTGGCCGAAGCTGGTAGTAAAGGGGCTGTTTCATAAAGGTAAATGGTGAAAGTTAAAGCAAGTATCTACCACAAGTATT
>JAPZDY010000022.1:9882557-9894154 GCA_029783645.1 Ctenochaetus hawaiiensis
TGATGCAGGACCTCCATTAATTTGACTAAGGGGACAAAGAATCCCTTTCAAACAAAACAAATACATCTGAAAGTCTCTCTCGAAAACAGGATGAATCAGGTGACTGTGACAGCAGGTTATTGAATCCAAACTGATCAATGACCACTCATTTCCTGATGATAAAGAGGTGAAGAGTGGAGGGGCAGTTGACTAAGTGTTGAATGGTAAGAAACAGCCTTTGGTTGTCAGGTTTGTTTGTGGTCATATCCGGATGCTTTTTTACAGGAGGGATTCAGTCAAATTCTCCTCAGTGTTCAGCTTTGGACACAATGAAATCTAGTTGCATTCACAAATATATTTCTTTATCCTTGTAAAGAAATGATTTAGGGCTAAAGAGTCACAGAAAATATGTTGTTTTTTTAATCAGATAAAGTGTTGCAGTAAATGTTGAGCGGTGTTCTTGAGAAAAATGTTTAAAATCTATTAGTTCAAGAAATGCTGTCCTTGCTCTTTCAGCAAGCTGACTTCCTTGTACGGGGGTGGGTGACATATAAATTTACCAGCTGGGATCAGTCAATAATAGCATCACGTTATTTACCTTGGCTTCTCAAGAGCTGAGCAAGTACACCCCAGTGTATCTTAAACGAAGGCTGCCACATGCAGCTTCACACTTAAAGTCAAAGAAAATGTCTCTGCGAAACGGTGAAAACATACACGATAGTCGTGAACTGGCGTCTTTGAGTCACCACTCATTACTGCATCTCTAGACGGACAGTTTCAGCATTTTACTATTTCTCCTTTGCACTCTCATGTCTCTCTTTCTCTGCCTTTTGACGAATGTGAATACATTAGTGCGGTTATGAAACCATATTCCTCTGATTTAATTAGTGCTATTGTCCCTCCTTCCACACATCTTTGTATGCACTGGCAGTGGCAGCTGGCAGATTTCTTTGGCCTTAATGGTCTCATCCCAGGGTTAATGAGGGCCTTTCTCAGACCCCAACACCCGGCAGGTATCCCTCATTAGAGCAGGGATCGAACCATGGTAGGGGCACTTGGCGCCACAGGAATCACATATTATTTTATACGCTGCCTCACCTGTGGTCTTTGCCATGAGTCCAGGATTGCTTTGTGAAGCAGTGTTAATATACCACAGAGAGGTTATTAGAGGTTACAAGCTGATGTTATACAGCCAGTTATGTGGACGGAGGAGGACGGGTTGAGGAGGAAGAGTGGGTTCGTTTGTGTCGTGTCCTTGGCTTCCATGGTGTGGGTGATGATGAACATGCTGAGGTCGGGAATTAATAAGGGCTCAGGGCGCAAATGCACTTGGAAGTTCATAAAGCAACTGTGAAATCAAAAATAAGGGTCAGGAAATAATTTCAGTAATTGGGAGTGCCTTTTGTTACATTTAATGCTGTTCACATTTTATTCGTTTATCTGTCAGATGGCCTGGATGTGAATGTGCTCTTGCCACCTGTGGTCTTCTATAGGTGATAAACAGCATAAAGACATCTGGAACAATATATTCTGTCCAGTGTTGAAAATATTTTTTAAGTAAGAAAATGAACTGAATGATTGAGCAGAGTATAGTGACAAAGACAAAGCCAGCTCCACTAAACAGTGTCATTAAAAACAAGATTTTAAAACAATAAATGCCGGTGGATAAACTTATTGGAAAGGGGGAGGGAAGGTTGTCATAATTAGAGTAAGACTAAGCTACGTGCAAAAAGTTTGGAAGTCAAATGGCGTAAGTACAGGATCTTACATAGAATAAAAGGGATTCTGCATCAGCAGAGTGTCTCTGTCTGCCTTTGGTGGTAAAAGAAGACTGAAAAGGTTAACAGCTCACAAAATAGAATGAGCAGCTGACTGCTTCAAAAAACCAGCCATGCAGATTTATTGCATTGTGTAAAAATGCTCTGGTGTACAAAACGACTGAAGTCAATGGCACACAGTTCAGTCCCTCAGAGTTTTAGCAGCACTCACAGACACGTGTACAATCAACGGGCAATCAGTGCAATTAAGCAGGAGGACAAAGTACGCCAACATCACAGCCTGCAGCCTTAAAGGTTCACATATAGACTTGTGCTGAGTGGGCACAGGTGCGGCCGGGTCAAGCTCCACAAAAAGCATCAGCAAAAACGCACAATGCATTCATTAATGCTACAATATTAACAAGATGCAAAAAATAATCTATTACTCAACACGCAGTTTAAATAAGAACTCCATCTTTTTTACACATCAAAGTGTTTACATGTATTTGGGAGTACCACTGCTTTTGTGAAAAAAAAGTTCTAACAAATCTCCTGTGGCTCCAGAGGGAAATCTGGAAAAATTGCCTCAAGTGATGTAACTTGAGTCAGCGTTGTTTGGAGTTGAAGTTTAAAAATGAAATGAAAAAATCTGAAAAAAGGAGTGAGCTTACAAGACCTCTAGAGGATGTAGCTCATCTTCATGTTTCATTTAGGAAGAGGAAAATATCTCTTGTTTTCCTGCATCAGTTTTAGTCTTTTAATGACGATTAATCGTATATAAAAATAGTTACACTTAAAGAGGCAAGATTTTCTAAGAATAACCTCACTATCTAACATTGTGCCTGGATTACTTAAATGTTTTTGGGACGTTAGTCAAGACTGCAAAATTTTTAGGATACTAGAGAAAAAGAAAAGATCATCCACACCTTCTTTCAGCATAAATATCCAAAATGCAATTTTAAAA
Source organism: Ctenochaetus hawaiiensis (assembly GCA_029783645.1). Taxonomy (NCBI): domain Eukaryota; kingdom Metazoa; phylum Chordata; class Actinopteri; order Acanthuriformes; family Acanthuridae; genus Ctenochaetus; species Ctenochaetus hawaiiensis. Next base: position 9,885,258 of record JAPZDY010000022.1, read on the forward strand.
CTTGAATAATTGAGCAAAATAAAATCACAGACCAATCACTAAAACGCGTCAAAGAGGATCTACTTTATTGAAATTGTTTCTCATGTATTTGTATCCACATCTGTTCTTGTCGTTTTTAGGAATGAGGGCAACCCTTTACTTCAGATCGAAGTTGAACCTACATCTGATGTGAGTCCTTCTACTGATCTTTACATCATGTGACCTTTGTGATGTTTTTCATTCATTTCTATATTTTTATTCCTCTACATTCCATTGTTCGTAATATCAGTGTGAAAGTACATCTGAATGAAGACAAAAAGGGGAGTTCTCACTGTCACAAAAGTCATTTGTCTTGCTCTGTCATGTAGCATGATTTGGCTCTGCTCTCTGAGGAGCCTCCAGTTAAGTTGTGCGTCAAAAGAAGCAAAAAGGAAAAATCACAGCTACACTGTACGTCATCATTGCTGCTGTAACTGTGATTTATTTTGAGAAAATGTGATGCAGATTATTTTGAATGATTTTCCAGCAGGCATCTTTGAATGGGTCATTTCTCCCCTGACTATTTTTCATTTTTCATAGCTATGTATTTTTTCATTGGTAATGGCCTGAACAGCAGTCAGCACTTCAACTGCACACAGTTTGCGAGATGAGGTGCTATTTCATATTACAGACAACATAGAAGCATGTGTGGAGTGTGTGTATTTTTTACATAAATATATGATATTAGTACTTACATTTCCTTTGAACATGTTGCAAAATAAAAAAGTAATGTTAAACCACATGGTGTTACAGTCAGCAGGTAAACAATGTTTCTTACCGCTGAAACTCCCACTTAGTTTGGAAAAGGTTCTAGCAGATTGAAATCCTCCAGCTGCTGAATGACATTTGTCAGAAAAGAAGCCATCGACATCTCGGTGGAATATTTTAACACCACCTCTTTGTGTTGTATGAAGGCATTTTGATCACATTGCATATTAAATCTCTGTTTCTGTAGAAAGCGGGCTTAGAGCTGCATAAGAACAGTTCAAAATTATTTTCTTTTCCCAGAATGAGGAGGGCAATGATGAGGACTCAGGTGACGAATTTGAGGAGATGAACCTGTCGCTCCTGTCCGCTCGCAACTTCCCTCGCAAGGCCAGCCAGACGAGCATCTTTCTGCAGGAGTGGGACATCCCGTTTGAGCAGCTGGAGATCGGGGAGATGATCGGTAAGGGACGCTTTGGCAAAGTTTTCCATGGGCGCTGGCACGGGGAGGTGGCCATCCGCTTGATCGACATTGAGCGCGACAACGAGGACCAGCTGAAGGCCTTCAAGCGTGAAGTGATGGCCTACCGCAACACCCGCCACGAGAATGTGGTGCTGTTTATGGGGGCCTGCATGAGCCCACCACATCTGGCCATCATCACCAGGTAAAGTTGTTGTGTAGGACAGAAAGCTGGGAAATCAATGACACAGTGATAAGTTTATTGTCAAAAAATGTGGTAACTCTAATCTGGAAAAACAAAGGAAACTCCCATTAAAAGGTGTTTTATCTCAGCTGTTTGGCAAACTTTGCTAAGTGTGCTTGTATGGTAGCACATCTCCATTCACTTGTTAATTGCAATGGTGGCCATAAACAACACACTCAAAAACGACACTTATTCAGTATGCAAAGTGACTCTTTGTGAACTGTTTCATGCTTGAACACAATACATATGTAAAATCTGCTCATGTAGTGTTGATTTGGTACACAGCTTTGATTTAAGCACTTTCATTTCAGCACTTACATGCAGTGTAAGGGGGGGATAGAAAAACTCACAATATGTCAGTGGGAGCTGTATGATTTAGAATCTGTAGGATTTAATTAAAGGATATATATATGAATATATTTATATTTACTGGATTTACTTTTATATTTTTAACATTGTGCGAATTTGAATAGAAGTATATATTAAGAAAAAAGTGCAATATCATAACATAACAGTATCCTGCTGATATAGAAAATTGCAACCCAAATAAAAATAACCATATTTGATAATATGAAAGTGAGGAAGATAAAGTAATATACATATATAATAAACTGTATTATGTGTGAGTCAGTGTAGTTTGTGGCCTATATTGCAAAAGCTCAGTGTTTTGTTTTTGTATGTGAAAACTTTATTTATAGTCAACTCCGTTATTGTACAGAAAAATATGCATTTGTTTAAAAAAAAAAGGTTAAATTTATGTCAGGATATAGAATTAATAATATTATAATTTTTAAAATTTAGCAAACATTTCCTCATACTGTTTGTAATGCAGAATTCCAAGTTGTGAGAAATGGAACGAAAAATATTAAGAATAAACACATCATGTTAATCTTCCAGCTCAAAAATCTGTGATTGGCTCTGTTTCTGAACTTTGAGCAGTCACTCTGTGTTCAGGTAGCTGATGGCCTGGAGAGCTGGTTCTTGTCCCCCTGAGACTTATTTTGGGTGAAATCTCGGATCAGCCTGCCTCTGGGATGCTGAGTTTAGAGAGGCTGACGATGAAGCGTGGAGAGGTCAGGATTAGAACAGGCTGCTGCTGAATGGATGAACCGCCCACGCTCACATCCCCTGCTGTATTTGTCTTTCCTACAGTACAACTGACTAGAGCACACAGTTGGAGTAAGCATTAATGAATTCTCTCTTAATGTAAAAACCTTTAATTATTTCAGGGATTAGTGATTGCGTTTTTTTGCTGCGAGTATTTTCTCATTTGTAATACCAAGGACAGGGCTGTGCTCTTGTCGGGGACCACGACTAGGAATACACACTAGTTTAAGTAATGAGCACAGCTAACAATGTCCAGTGAGAAATTTTTAAAATATTTAACATCAACACAGGCTGTGAACAAAGAAGGATATATTATAAGAAAAAAAAAACTTTGTTTCTTTTCCTTTCTGGTTTTGTTTTGTTTTTTAATGTTATTCTTCTGTTTTTTTTTTATTTAAAAAGATAGAAAAGAATTGAGGTAAAGGTGATTTCCATGCTGGATTGGCAGTTAAAGAAAAAGGAGAAAACAAAGCTAAAAGTTGAAAATGTCGCTTCATTTCCTTCTCATTTGCTGTGGCTGTAAATATCTTTTAAAATAGCAAACTGACTGATTGATTGACTGACTGATTGGGATGCGTGATTGCAGTGGATGCCAGCTGAAGTTGTCGTGAGTGCAGGGGAGCTGAGAGATGAGCTCGCTGCTTCTCACAAATCCTCACTGCTGATTGCAGAAAATAATAGCAAATGTCAGTGCAACAGGTGGCTTTGTTTTTCACCAATACACTGCTGCTGCCATTGTGAAGTTTTTTAAAAAAAGGGAACTAAAAGACGATGAAACATTCATCATCATCTTGCAGCTCCAAGTGCAACATGACAAACCTGTAAAGTTAAACATAAGTGTGGCTTATTGCTTTATTAAGGATGACAGTTTTCAGGCTGCATTAGTGGAAACATAAATATTGATTTTGTCTTTTTTTGGTGTTTTCCATTTATTAGAAGTGGCTGTCGGTCGATTTCGCGAGTGCATTGGGGTCATTATGATTTTTACTGCTGTGTTTTTTATCCATAGATATGGCATTATTCGTCCTTTTCAAAGCACATAGGTGACTTTCTGCATGTTCAAGTGGCCTCATTATCTTCTCATCAGCTTATTACAATGAAATGCTGCCTCTGAACTCTTTGTATGCCTTATGCACATCCTGTTGGCTGGGGAATAGCTGTAATTGCTGTCATAAGACCTAATGTTTTCCTATGGGTATGGATTGAAGTGACACGAAAGCCATAAAAAACACATTTTGGCGTCGAAAAAGAGCCAGAGAGGAGGGAGCTACTAAAAACTGCAGCTGCTGTCAGGTCATCTTCAGGAATGAATATGTATGAACTGTTGGCTTCAGGTCCTCTGTTGGTCACCTGGGTGGCACAGTTGGGGTTGAGGGCTTCAGGCGTGAGGCAGGGGGTGGGTGTAGCGCTGTCTATTAATGCGCTGTTGTGATGGCACCCCTCCAGAAATGTGACACCCCCTCCAGGCAGCGCAGCTTCACCCTGGCACAGAGCTGGCTCACGTTTCAGTTCACAATAATGACATTTCGTCCCCCAACAACATCTCAGGCTTCACTCTCATACATGTGTTTTGTTTTGGTCAAAAGTTGCAAGAACACATTAAAAGATGAACGATTAAATGAAGTGAAAGCAGTAATGTGTGAACGGAGAAGAGAAAGGGCATCCTGTCTGGTTAAACCAGTTATTCAGACAGAGAGTATTTTAAAAGGTAAAACTATGAATAATGTATCAGTATTCTAAATATGGATGCTTTGATTCTGAACCATTGCTCTCAATTCAGGAGCAGTTTGCCAATACTATAGATATAGTTATTAAAAAATTAGGCTCCTAAAGCCTTTTAATACATTTACAAATTGCAGATTAATAAATAAGTTAATTTAGCCTTTTTTACACCCTGAGGCCACCATAGCCATCTTGAAATGATGGATAGACAGAATAACATTGGGTGTTTCCCTTCCTCCCTATCTTGCACACCTGAACGCGACGTTAGCAAGAAAAACTGTAAACAAACTGCAAGCAATCAGCATCACTGAAGTTACAGCACCTTTCAATAACAAGGCACTCAAAATGCTTCATATAAAACCCATATGTTCATTTTTACTTCTTTATGGCCCTGAACATTTGTTCAGACAAAATCACATGGCTGTATTATCGTCATCATGATCTGTCACTTTGGCAACAGAGAAAAACATTGCACAAATGTAGAATTAGATCAAATGATTTTTAAAGGGCTTGTGGGAGAGTGAACACTCAAACTTGGGTTAAATGACTGTATGTCACTCTTTTTTTTTTTTTTAACAAATTACGAGTCACTGTGATCACAGGGTTGACCTGTGATGTGAAGTGTTTTAAAGTTAAATACCATTATTACATGAGTCAACACTGTGAATTGAAGTCTTGTCTTTCGTCTTCTCTCTCTCAGCTTGTGCAAAGGCAGGACACTTTATTCTGTGGTTCGGGATGCCAAGGTTGTACTGGATGTTAACAAGACCAGACAGATCGCACAAGAGATGGTCAAGGTAGAACAACTCAACACTGATTCCCCAGAACACTTCTGCAGTGCACATCATATTACAGAGGAGTCACATCTCTCTTTCTCTCTGTCTCCTCAGGGGATGGGCTACCTCCACGCTAAGGGGATCTTACACAAAGATATGAAGTCCAAGAACGTGTTTTATGACAATGGCAAAGTCGTCATCACTGACTTTGGACTTTTCACCATATCTGGGGTTTTGCAGGCTGGCAGGTAACTATATTTAATCCTCATCAGAGTCATGAGTGCTTTTGTTCAGCATGTGCATACAGGATCCAGGAAATGCAATATTATTACAATATTGACACATACACTGCACTAATAACATAATATGGGGAAAAAATCAATTAGTGTTTGCTGAGGTCAGTATTTGCAACTTTCTTAAAAGAAATTTCTTCTTATCCTCTACTGAGCACAAGCTGTGTTTAAGAAAGGTGTTCAGGAGAAAGAGAAAAAAGAGAGTGGACAGGTCAAGAATGAACAGAGAAATTCAATTGTGGCTGGTTAAAGATGATGGTACCAAGATACAAAGAGAAATGTCAAACAAAAAAACAAACAAACTGTGAATCACAGAGATCAAAACGCTGTTAACCGGTTCTTACTGCCCTAACATATATTTTCAGTCATCTTCCATGTCATGGCCGAGCAAACCACTAATCATATTTTGTATCAGCTGGAAATTGATCGAATGGGGCTTCAGTCCTCCAGAAACTGCTAAGTCAGTCTGAGAAGTGAAAACATTTATGGAGACAGACCAATGAAAGCCGCACAATGAGCTGTCTGAATACACCTACATCTGCAGTCACAGCAAGATTATGTAAACAGTGATGTTTTCACATATGTAGTTGGCAGATTGCATTGCTGAATTAGTCTGACATGCTGCACTGATTCACAAATCCTACTCTTATGAGGTAGAATTAAGTAAGCTACACTTCCTACAAGTAATGTTGTGTTTTTCAGAAATAAAAAGTGAAGATAATTATGAGAATTTTTTCTCAAGTGAAGAACACTTCACAGCTGTTACCGTAAGACGCTGGGATGGTTAGTCCCACGTCAGTAGGTGCCGAAGAGGATCACGTGGGAAAATTAAATGGAGTTTTATAGCTCTATGTACAAATCCTACACATTATTAGCATGTGTTTACTGTCACTACATTGTAAAGTGCCTCTTATTTTAAAGGAATAGGTCAACATTCCCGCTAACATTTGGATGGCCCAATCAATGCCAGATCAATGCCATTCTCAAATCAGCAAAGATTTGGGGTAGTGCTAGGTAACAATTAGCTAGCATAGCTCAGAGACTGGAAGGCAGGGAAACAGCTAGCCTGGCTCTGCCCGAAAGTTAAAAATTAGCTGCTGGGCACCTCTAAGATTGCTAACCAGCATATTGTATTTAATGTGTTAAAACCAGGTGGGTTGTCTGGCATAATCAGTTACTAGGCAATAACAAGTCATCAGAAAGTCATTTTGACTGATTGCTGTTTGCAGACATATTAACAGCATGCAACTACAAATGGAACTAATGGTTGTTTTTGTGTCTTGTTTTTTTTAATTATTTTAGTCCATATTAAACAAATTAGATCAAATATGTTAATTAGTGAACATAATGAGATGCTGGTTGGCTGCTTTTGGTTAAAGCTATGCTAGCCATTTCCCACTATTTGTAGTCTAAGCTAACTGTCTGCTGGTGTTAGCTTCATACTTTTCATGCAAACATGAATGTTATAATATCTTCTCATCCAACTTGTGGCAGGAAAGCATATTTTTTCAAATGTTATTGACATTGCAGTCATCAAGGTAAATAAAGTTTGCTTTGAGATATTTATTCACTGTAAAGAAACTAAAAACTTTGACCACACAGCTGGTTGATTTGCTTCAACTTGTACAATGACTACACCTATCATCATTTATTTTCTGTTTCCCTGTCAATAATGATCACATTTACCCCATCAACATATCTGCTGACATTTGGAGATACAGTGATATTTAAAACTTGAGTACTTACATGACCACACAGGATGCAATTAAACCAATGATAAATGGCAGGAAAGATGGCAAGAAGTAAGGCAGAGATTTTAATTATTACAGAGACTGTAATAATATTTAAAAAAAATATAAAACACATTTCTAATAAGTCAAAAAATTTGACTGAAACACTGGTTGTTAGACTCAACTCATTTGCCTCAGCATTTCTTGCATTTGTTTTTTCTAAGCTGTGAATGAGTCAACCTTCTCTTTTGACATTTTTTGATGTATGGAAATAACAGCACTAAGGCCAAAACTGTGTATTGTTTTGTTGCACAGATGTAATGACATGTGGAGACATTGGTGGAGCTTTTTCTTCTGTTTACATATTTAGTGGGCTTTATTTGCACAATCTGACATGCCTCAAAACTGATACAGTGCAGTTTAACACATACTGTGAATTAGACCCATCTTGCAGTGTTACTTGCAATGAAATTGTAAGGTTGTCTTCTGTCTGACTCACTTGATGTAGACTGTAGGTACAGGCCTGTCATTGGACGACTATTTCAGTCTGCCATTTGCATGTTACTATTTTGTAACGGCACTGTCTCTGCACCCTGCCCGTAGTGCCACCCAAGATGGCTGAGATTGGTTTAAAGAAATTCAGGCAAGGCAGAGTGTTTTCCCTGTTGGAGGAATGATAACAGATGCAGATAGAACTTTCTGTAGTGCTGATGAAGCACCCTAGAGATAAGACCGGCAATGCAAGACTAGATAATCATGATCACACAGCCTATGGGTTTTTTTTCAGGAAATGAACTGACAATTGATTATGATTTTGATGCAAATAGATTATACACTGAGATGCTGATGCTAGAAACTGTCTGAAAATTTGCTGGGAATATGTCAGTCATGCACCTGCAAAGATAAAAGTGCTCACACCTTTATGAAACAGTAATTGAAAAGCAACATCACAGAATTATCTTGTGTCTGTCATCAGTGCTGTACTGAAAATGCAAAAATGTAACATCCTTATTGGTTTGGCAGCATGATACAACAGATCAGTATAACCTAAAAAAATCTTCATCTTCACGTTTTCTCACTCTGCAGCCGAAGAGAAGACAAACTGAGGATCCCCAATGGCTGGCTGTGTCACCTGGCCCCTGAAATCATCCAGCAGCTCTCCCCGGACACAGAGGAGGACAAGCTTCCCTTCTCCAAACAGTCGGATGTCTTTGCTTTTGGGTAAGTGTCCTCTTACCTGTGATGCCATTCTGTTTGTTTGGCCAGATGACTTCAGAGTCTGATGTTAGACGGTCATAGCCTGATGTTGACTGAGAGTGTTTACAGACCAAAATGGGTGTGAGAATTTGAAAAAAATAATCCTACTTGCTCCCACAGGGCAGTTTTTCTAAAACTTCACATCACATGACAAAGAGGCTACTCTCATTAACAGGTTTTCAGATCTCATTATAGATACAGATTTTCACTGCTCACTGTACAAAGACTAAGATAATACATTAATATATTTTAAGTGACAATTTTGCTTCTGTTATCACCAATTTTTAGATATCCAACATGCGACCATTTAACAAGAGCAGAATCAACAATTTTAAAACTTAATTGCCTGAAAAATATCAGATTTTGACACAGACTCCACTTGGTTCCATGTACCTGATTATTTGGGAGATCATATTATCAGAAATGGCAAACTCCTCTGAATGGGCAGATATCCTTTATCAGTCCCTCCAGGATTTCGCGGGCGTTTTTCATTATTGTTGCAGCCTATAATGCCTGAATTCGCGGCAGCTTTTCTAAAAACTTGCGATGTAAGTTGCGATGTTTTAAGCGTATTTGTTGCGATGA
>JAPZDY010000022.1:9894254-9912991 GCA_029783645.1 Ctenochaetus hawaiiensis
GTAACTCACAGGAGGCTGGCTAAAATTGCGGAAAAGTTGCGGTGATTGGAGAAAATTGCAAGGTCGCGCTGAATTCACGGAGACTGGTTGAATTCGCGTGATTTGGTGCGATCGCAACATCGCGAATTCCTGGAGGGACTGCTTTATGAAATGACCCTTCTAAATACTGTATATATAAGAATTTGGTTGCTGATTGGTCTAGATAAAGATATCACTGGTTTGTGATTGGTTCCCCAATGTGGGTAAGAGATAAGGTTTGGAAGCACAGTTGATTTAATGATGCAAACCAGGAGAGTTACCTTTAAACTGATTAAATTATCACAGGAAGAGGGTAAAATGTGTAAATGGTGAGGAGCCAAGAGACATCAACTCATTGATGAGGCAGGCGGAGGGAATCAAAGATTTATAAATGAAGCTGGCTCTGATTGAATGTGTGTTAATCTTCAGCTCATTAAGGCTTTTACATTTGGGCTTCCAAACAGCTTGTGTCTGGCAGAGTGTCTCACCAGGTGAAAGTCTCAGCTGCACAGCTAGTGATGGAGTTTTATGTCTGGCCAGCAGCAACAGGAGTTTGCGCGAATTGATTTCAGGAAATTAAACATTCATCAACAGAGCAACAAAGAAACAGAACTTACAACGGGCAATACCATGTGAGTTTCAGAGGTTAAAGATATATTTTAATGTGAAAATAATGCATATGACTGCAAAACAAGGACTACATATTTAGGGCAGTGGGTTGTAAATCACTGGAAAACATCCTGTTATTTTTTACTATTTTACAATTCTCCAGCTCATTTAATTCTGAAACTAAATGTAACAGAAGGCAGAATTAAAAATGTCCAAAAAAAAGTATAATTATGTCTTTAAATTTTACAAAGCTTGTTGTTTAAGCAAAAGCTCACAGCAGGCTCTGGTGTGTCGTGATCTGATCACAATGAAAGGGTGTTAAACTTGCTATAAAGCAGACTTAACTTAGCCTCTGCCTTGTTAGCTTAAGGAAGCCCAGCCTACCATTTATAATCGTACTTAACTCAACCTCATATCAAGAGCTTTTCTTAAGGAAGGAAGAAAGGCTCTGTGCAGTAAGCCAAGCTTTCAGCCTTTAGACCTTCATCAGGGCAAATGGTTGGCAAAACAGATAAGGGGATCAGTCAAAGGTGTTAGCCACATTACTATAGAAATTGTTTGGCATTTGGGAAATAAGCCCATTTACTTTCTGGTGTTGAATTAGATGTGGAGATTGATACCAGTCTTATTTGTGCGAATGGTATCAATCTTCTCAATCTTCTTATCTCATTCTCTACAAGAAAAGTAAATAAGCCAATTGCCCAAAATGATTACTTTAAACATTACACACAACCAAAGGAGGTGTAAAAGAAGAGTTATTAATCGCTAATAATCAAATAAAAATCTAATTATTGCATTTATGGGACCAGTTTGGCACAACAAACCTCTCTTTCTTGCACTAAGGCAGTTGTAGCTTTCTTATCTTATCTGACTGTTTAAAAAGTCACCAGCTTACACCTTAATTCTCTTTTGTGTTTGTTTTTTTCTGTATATTCAGTTTGATCCAAATCATCCCACTGTCTCCCTCAGTCGTTCCATACAGATTGTTTTTCTGAGTGTCATGTTTCTAAAACCAAGGTGTCCTCCGTCTCTTCCTCTAAAGTCCAGTTCTGAGTGTGTCCAAAGTTGATTACCCCCACCTCCACCCATGGCGCCTGTTCTTCCTCTGCTGCCATTACTGATTCATTTGTGGGGGCAGACCCGGCTCTGTTGACTCCTAGCACAATTGCGTTTTCAGATGGTCCTCCATATGGAGCTTTTGTTGCTATATCATTCTGAAGGGAGAAAGAGTGCAGTGCTGGCGCACAATGTCCAGCTGCTCTGTTACCCTTGTGTTACCTAGAGGTGACCCCTGTGGCTGTTTTACATATTCATCAACCATCAGCCGTCATTTTTTTTTCCTTACTCCTGGGCAAAGAGCTATTTTTATACTACTCAAACATGACGTGCAAGAGCTGTATGAAAATTACTTGCACAGGCAAGGTTGGGTATGCTAATTTTGCATAGACAGTAATTAAAATGTGTTGTTTCTTTTACTTGTGGATGAAAATGTTCCTCAAAACTTAAAGACGAAATCCATCCCTTGAGTTCAAGTCTTTTGCACATTAATCTGATAGCTGATTGAAACCTTTGCGCTGGATGGTTTGTACATGTTGTGACTGACATCTTTTCTGGTAGTGTTAGCAGTGGCATCTCTAGGTTTGTTTCTTTCTCTTGATGAGCTCTGTTCCTCCATCTTCACAGCACCATCTGGTACGAGTTACATGCACGTGAGTGGCCTTACAAGAGTCAGCCAGCAGAGGTGATCATTTGGCAGATTGGCAGCGGGATGAAACCCAACCTCGCCCAAACCGGCATGGGGAAGGAGATATCAGTAAGTTTTACTTTTTAATTTGTAACCATTCATGAGTCACTTCATTTTTTTTCAAACTCGCTGATGAATTGCTGCATATTTTTCATGTTTATGCACTGACTGAATACCAGACTCATTTTGCACTAACACATTTTGTAAACTTGAAAGAACTAATTTTCTGTGATAAAAACCAAAAGCAATCCAGAGCTGGACTCACTGAAGTGCTCTCAAAGTGGATCATAAGACAATAATCAGGAACAAAGAAAGTTTTTAGAAAAATGCTCATAAAAGAAATTTTAACTAAAGAACTTTCTCAAGAAGACAATTAGAAACTTCTAGTCATTTATTTTGCAGTAATACATTGCCATAACCCTGTTGGTTATGAGATGTTGAAAAGGTATTATTACTGACCAAAATTTGACTTACAGATTAAAAAGGTGTTGCATAAAGCTGCAGAATTTATGAAAAAAGAAGCTTAAGCACCTTGTTGCCCTATTTAGCTAGAGGCTCAAGGTATCTCCACCTCACAGGCGTTTAACTTTTTCCCGTCTCCTACCAAATTTTAAACTTACTAAACAGGCTGCTTCTGTTTTAATGCGTTTAAGAGAAATTATTTATTATTTCTGTTCTGTCACCTTCCTTGTCAAGACAGTTTCAACCTTAATGCAGAGAAAAGGCATCTAGTGACAGACGGGAAGATCTTGAGGCTATATAAATGAAAGTAAAACGGTCACCTTTTCCACTGATGAGGGAGCATTTTAAGTTCTGTTGTTGACAATGAAACCTGATTTGCACTGTCTGACATTGTTGATGTTCATTGTTTTCAGTGTTATTTATTATGTTTGAAGTTAGAACTGTTAAAGTATAATTATCTTGTATTTATATTAATATGACACGAGGTCCATTTGCTTTGCTTATTAAACAACTGCTAGAAATGTTCTTCAGAGAGCTACTATTTCCTTTATACCCTGAATACATTTCAAAGCCTCTACTCTTTCACTTTTACTAAGAAGTTGAATCAGTATTTCTACCTTTACCACCTTCTCTTTTTACACAAGACTCTGGACTTGTTCATGAGTAAGGAATATGTATATTTGTGCCTCCTGCACCTGTCCCCCAGTGGTATTGACTTTCCCTGTCTTTACACCATGCAGTTCAACAAGGTTTCCTCCGTGAATGCTTTCACCTTGCTAAACTGCTCCACCACCTTCTCTCTCCTTGGAACCAGTGTCCATTTGAACAAATCTGCAGGTTCACCTGCTAGTCCAGCATGCTCAATCTTTAAGTGGCAGCAAAGTTATGCAGGTCACACACTGTCATTAGCTAGCATGTCTTTACAAATCTCACACTGAGGCCTTGGTGAGTCACTTGAGTCAGTCCAAGTTGAACTTAACTCAGGCTATGTTTTGTTTCCCCTACCATTTGATTTAGCTTCTGTGGTTTTTAGGCAGATGTGCCCTGAGTACTAAAAATTGCTTAATTATGCAACTTCAAGTCACTTAATTTCCTCTGTGGGCTGTTGTCTGCACCCACTGCTGCTGCTGCTGCAGTTGCTGAGGGTGTCGGTGATGGGGTCCCAATCAGCAGGTCAGACTACAATAACTGATGTCCTGTTGTTTTCAGAACACCAGCCTGCCCCCCCCCCCCTCCCCCAACCAAACCCCTCCTCCTCAGTGTCTTTTCCTCTTACTCTTCCCCTTATGTCCTGACTTCAACTCGCACACGTCACACAGTGAAAACCTCTGTTTAAGACAAAATAAATATTTGAGGAAATTAGATTTTGGCCCAGTCGGAAAGTTTGCACAACGCTTACTCAATATTTGCACAACACTTACTCATTCAGTAATAATGCATCCACCCTATAAAAGACCTGAAAATTGTTTGAATGCAAAAATTGTTTAAATGCAAAAGTTTTAAAAAGTCTTTTCTGTTTTTCTTTTCACAGGACATTCTGCTTCTGTGCTGGGCGTACAAGCAGGAAGAGCGGCCCAGCTTCTCCAAGCTGGTAGATTTACTGGAAAAGTTGCCAAAACGGAACCGTCGCCTTTCCCACCCAGGGCACTTCTGGAAGTCAGCTGAGTATGTCAAATGAGTTAGGGACACAAAACAGCAAACAATCAGCTTCTATTTAAAAAAACAAAAAAAAAATACAAAATCAAAAAAAACACAGCCGCCATAACTCTACATAAGTAACCCACCTCCTTAAAGAATGCACTGAATCCAAAAGCCAGCCCAGTGATGAAAACTGCCCGTGCTGTGTGTACTTTCATGGAATGTTGGCATGTGTGTGTACAGATTAAGTCGACTGTCCAGCTTCTCAAAGCAGTGGGGACTCATACTTTCTTTGGTTTTGATTTCAATCATACAGGATATTTTTCCTTTCTCTTTTTTTGTCTTTTACTATTGACTTGAGCCCGTCATGATATTTGATTTATTTCCTGGATGTATCTTGCTTGTAACTTTTGACTGATCACATCATCCTGGACTTAAAAAAAAAACATGTTTGAGTACAAATGTAGATTTTTTTTTTCCATGTCTTCTTCCTCTTCTTTTTTTTTTGAATGAATGTAACTGTTGTACATCAAGCATTGTATAAAGTCACAACATTGTCGTGCCATTTCTTATGTCTGTCAACTGTGTAGACCATTCTGTCAGTGTTACTTCATAGTCTCTCATGTGTGGATGTCTTGACACGTTTGTCTGAAAAGCTTTATTTAACTTATGAAAATGTCCTCTTATTGACACCGTACCATTTGAATGTGAAGAAGCCAGCGTCCCTGTTTGTGTGGGGATGTGCTGGCACGGTTCTTTGATGTGAGACTCCTCTCTGGTCGGCCTGTACTTTGAATATTGCCTGTGAACATATGCGAGACGTTTGAACAATAACCGGTCAGGCCAGGACTCCCTCACTTGACGCTGTTCTGTGAAATTGCTGACACTTGAAATGTATCTCGCCAACTGTTGCAGAACTAATTACCCTTCAGAAATGCTATCACTGAGCCCCCAACCCCCTCATTTCTTTGAAATAAATGTATATTATTTTACATTAGGTAGCTAATGCTAGATACAGATAAAAATCTTAAGCTCGCTGTATAGTCAGTGCAGTAATTTTTAAGTTATTTCATTCATCAGTTCATAAACTTTGTATAACCTAATTAGTGACAGAGTATTGAGAATGATGCGTCAGTTTTTTGAGTATATGATGCTATTTTATATGATGTTTGGATCAAAGACCTGTTATGGGCCTCATTCTGCAGACCAGAGAGCTTTTGATCCACGCAGGGAAAAGAAGTTTGGAGAATCCAGGCTCTGTTATGATGTGACTGTTAGACACATGAAGGGAGAGCACATGACCTTTGACAGGCAAAACTGAAACTCTGAGTTTGTTGAAATTTGTCCAGAGTTACTGCAAAGCAGCGTTGTAGTCACTTTGACTCTTTAATTTCATCCTGCCTCAACTTGATTTTTTATCCAAATATCTTTAATTTATTCATTTTACTTTTATGCTGTGATTCTGAGAATTACTGTATGTAATCAACATCAATGTCATAAACAGCCCATTAAGAAAATTAAACATTTTAAGATGTAGTATCCCTAAAAGTAGAAATTTTTGAATATATACTTCAAATCAGTGCTAGCTTAAGACAGTTTCCATCCATAAATAAATAACTTTAATAATTTAAAATCAGCATTGTTAATGTGTGTTCACACTGAATACAAAATAAACTTTAATAACAAGCCACTGGACAGGCTGAAAGTGGATGCAAACAGATACTATTACGTACAGGATGGGCTTATTAAGCCAAACTGTGCACCCTGTTCTTTACAGTGACCACAGAGACTACAACAGAAAGTTATTAAATAATCATTTATCAATTTGATAAAATTACAAGCTACTACAAGAGACATTGGTTTTTCTATTCATTATATCTAATCATTTAAACTTAGATTTACAAGCAACTCTGACTATGTTTTCTAACCTTTTTTTTACTTGTACAAAACGTGTTCTTTTTATGTGGTTTGATTTCAATAAACTGACTCAGTCTTTTTTTGGCTTCAAGTAGTTTTGACTACAACACTGCTGAAAAGGTGACTGTGGAGGACAAATGAATCTTATACATGCCTTCTTGTTTTTAAATCTTGAAAGAAATTTTATTTGATTAACAAGTTAAAGTAACAAGTAAGTAACTTAAATCTGGCTGAATCTTCCCTTTAACATATCAGAAAAGACATATCAGGATGCTGAAGACCACCCCAGGCCATTTTTCTACTTCATACTGTACATCATAATATATTTTAAATGTTTGTTTTAATGATATAGTAAAACTAAATCATATCATCATGAATTGGAAGCTGTGGCGTCATTCGAGCTGTATACTGCTTTTGATTCTCTCTAGCCACGTCAAATAGATAGAGACAATCCAATCATGTTAAATAGCCATTTTCCACCTCATTATATACACATCTGTGTGTTGGAAAATGCATACAAACAATCTGCTGCTGTTTTTTTGGAGTCTGTCTGTCTATTTTGGAATTGCTGGGATTCAAATATTGTAAGTGGATCATTTATATTTGTACTGTTTACAACTTTCAAGTGCATGAGATGGACTATCAAAGATTGAATCTTGTTATGAAAAAAAATCCTTCTTCACTATATATAAAAAAAAGTATGTGAGCATTTTTCTGATGAACTGTTGTCCATTGAGCAGTTTTATGTCAGGCTTTGCAAAACTTTTCAACAGCTTTGTTTGGGAGAATGATTGTTCCAGAATATTTATAGATTATATAAATGACTAGACTAGCATTTACATTAAAAAAAAAAAAAAAAAGAGTTGCGACCTGTGCACATGCTAGAGGTGACGACAACCTGACTGGACATCAATCAAAGATCTAATATTAGTGCCAAGTGTACATAACAGATTGTAGACTATGTTTTATCGTCACTTTTGCCGTGATATCAATATTCCTTGTGAATTTTTTTGACTTCTTTCTTTTGAATGTACAAATTGTGTTGTGTTTTTTTTTTGTTGTTGTTTCTGTTTTCTGTTCATTTAAATTTATTTTCCTCCATTTTTCCTTCTAATTGCATAAGCATTGATGCTGTGTTGTTTCTTTTTCCTTGATTCCGTCCTTGTATTGTAGATGATAGCTCCAAAAAGCTTGTATTTAATGATGCCTTATGGTCCATGGCTTAGTGATGAGTAGATTTTGATCACAAGCTCTTTTATTTGCACCCATCCTTTACAAAGTGTATGACAATAAAAAGATGTTTTCATTTTGGATGTTTTCTGTTTCTTTTATGTCATCTTTTATCTTAGTCGACCCTTATCCATATTTTACTTTGGTTGAAGTTTTTAACACGTCTTCATAGAGCAAAGTGCAGTGTCAGTGCTTGATACCTAATTAAATCCTAATATTTATGATAACTTAATTTATTTAATGAGGTGAATCTGATGTGAAAATATCTAAAGTGATCATTTACTTAAAATTTATTTTACTATGACATGTTCAGATGTGACAGGCGGTTATTAAAAAGCAAAACCTTTCCTGCAAAAGAGATCATGATACAATGTACAATATTTCCCACTGGTTCTCATGTCAAGAGACATTGGAATTTCACATTAATCATTTTGAAATTAGGGTAATTTACGATTTTACCAAAACTGTGATAGGAACATCAACTACACTCTTATTTTTTCTCACTCAAGGCTACAAGAACTATATTCCTGAAGTCTTGTCACCGTGTGGTTGCCTGTTGCCAGACAGACTTTAGGAAGTCACTGCACTTGGCAAAGAAATAGTCCAGCAAACAACCTCTGTGACACAACAAATTGTCATTTTTACACTTTATTTTCAAAACAAATTTTAAGACAGAATGTATTCATTTATGAATAATACTATAGGGATAGTTTTTGTGTTTGTTTGTTCAAGTAGGGTTGTGGGAGGCACTTGTACATAGTCAGTGTACTACCTACTGTAGATGGTGGACAGCACACCCAAAGGAGGAGGACCGGTGTAGGAAGCATAGAAGTAAACTTCTGTGGATAGATGCAACAGCAAAACAAATGTTAACCTCTACAAACATAAGGCCAACCATAAAAATCAATACCTTTTAAGTCCATGATATATTTGGCATATTTTCAAGGATCTACCTTGTTGTCAGGAAGCACTTTACAACAGAAGCTAAAACTGGTTTTTGTTGACCACTCCCTCAATCAGTTAGTTTGCATGTGATATTGTTTGTGTTATTGTTTTTTCAAATGGTAAGTCAGATTAAACGAAAGAGAAATGGGCATACACTCATACGTAAGCCCTTTTTTGGGTGATTAAAATGCTGCTGTCCATGTGCGCAGAAGTTCATTGCTTATCTTCCTGCACCAATAATCCTGCTACTCTTTAACTGGGGGCATGTCAACCACCATCTAGGCCTACTGTGGATAATAAACTGTTGCTACATTCTGAAAAAACTCTTTAGGTTTAGATGGAGCCGTGCCAGCTGTTCCCATTGTCTTTATGCTAAGCTAAGCTAACTTGCCGCTGGCTTTTGCCCTGTATTTACTTACAGATATGAGAAGATATCAATATTGGTACCTTGGTCGAGCAAGAAAGCAAATAAACAAACATTCCATAATATTAAACCATTATTTAAAACAAATCTTGCCGCAGAGACCAATCCATTTTCTGTGGCTCATACACTCAGTAAATGGCAGCACTCTTAATCATTGGCATAAAGCACTGCTGTCACCTATACAGTATATGCATATAATGTGTGACACAGCTAGCAGCTACTCTGCAGTTCTCTGTAAATGAATAAAGAAAGGGACTACTTCACTTCAATTTTAGCTGAAAATATCCAGAGCAGTCCAAACCATTAGAAAAACTGAGCATGCACTGTGGTAAATAGTGTCCTCAAAACCTCAAAGAAAATTGGTTTGAACTTGTTCCCCTCCATGAAAACCTTGTGAAAATATAGGTTAATTTAAAAAAAGACAAATCAATCTTCAGCAAGCTTCACTATTCGAACTGTTATGTAAAGGTCGAGGTGAGAAGTGTCTATATTTGAAGTTTGCTGGTTCATATTTTGCGACTGAGAGTAGCCTACCTGTTTCCATGACACCCATGAACTGAGCTCATGGGTTCATCAATGAGAGGAGCTTCACTCTGCATGCTGTAACATTGTAAACACATCAATAAGTTTCTCTCACTGAAGGCTGGAAAAATACAAGTTCAACCACCTGAAACCAAATGATCTCTTTTAGTATAAAGTATAAACCTGTTAACGTCTGTTAGAGATAAACAGCCTGTACTGATCCAACTTATTACCTCTGATACAGCCCCTCCACACCTACACTAACACCCTTTTTAAAAACAAATATCAGCACCATGGATTTTAAAGTAACATTAAAAGGGCAATGTATTAATCAGAGCAGATGTCAACAGAAAGGTCAGGAAATATATCACTATCATGCAAAAGTTGGTTATAATATGGCTCACCATTTATGTTTCGGTTAGAAGGAGTGGCCTATAGTGATCAACTGACAGCAAACTACAAATGGGAAAAGTTATCTCTGAGATCACATTCACATCCAGCGTTGACCTGAGATCTGTAGACAAATATCCCATTGTGGTAATGAAAATTCCTTAATAATGCAAGGTGTAAATTCACGCAGAATGCATTCTGATCAGAAGTGAAGTGAATTATTTGGCCAGAGCATTTTTTGATCTCAGCCAGGTGTGCACAGCATGACCACACACTTAGCAATAAATAATTAAACAAAGCCTGTTGAAAGATCAGCCACAGCCTTCCCTTCAAGCTAGCTTAAACACTAACTTGCCATACCCTCAAAAAAGAGAATTTTTTGGTTGGAGCACAGCAGCAAAATGTTCTGGGGAGCCCAGTGGATGCAATGCTATGAGCATATTTACAGCTTTTATCGGCTTTTCTGAAATACTGGGCTCAGAAATTCCTAAAGTACAGCAGTAAGGTTCCCACATTAACCACATCAGTGTTGTAACTTCTTTCTGTTATCAGGCCTTTTCCTTTTGTTCATACAGGAAATTAAAGACCTTTTCCTAATGTGCTTCCAATGTAAGCAATGAGGGATAAAACAGTGCTCACTCAGTGAAAGAAAAATCAATCCAAAGTTATTTTGAAGCTAATATGAGGCATCAGCAGTCCAAGCAAGTCAACCCTGATATCTATTACAGTCATGCCTGTTTTGTATAAAATTCTCTTTGCGTTTACATAAGAAAAGTTTTTTTGTTTTTTTTTTTGTTGATTTACAAACTTTGTAATAAAATACTGCAGACTTTGTTCCCAGTCATCAAACTGACCAGTATGCACAGAGGAAATGCCACAGGAAGATAAAACTGTTCAGTGTTAATGTTGGCACCCAACTGTTGACTTGAAAAATGTGAGCCTTAATGGAGCAGGAAGAGGCCGAAACAGGCAGCTTTGCTATTGTGTTTCATAATTATCAGAGATCTAATCATTTGGATTGGCTGTTGCATTCTGCATATATTTGTACCTGCAATAAAATGCATTTTTCTAATCTGAATATATATTCAGAGAAAAGCTAAGTGTTAATGCTTGCTGTAAATTACTTATTAACTTTCTCACACCCCTCTGCATACAGAGATCATTTTGTGTAACTTGGAGTGATTATCATTGAGAAAACAACAACATTGCTAGTTATAATGACCAGGTTAATTCTTTTGCACTTAAAATTAAGGCTGGAACTAACATCAGTAAATCTGCTAAAGCTGTCATTCATTTGTCTCAGCTCCTCTGTGAATGAGCTGGTGTATAGATAACAGTATGTGCATGCTTGTGTTTGTGTTTGTATGGCATACAGTCAGACCTGTGAGTCACTGGTAAAGAGAAAGAGTGAGTTAGTGAGGGCATGGAGGGGGAAAATTGGACTACAGATAAATAGATGGACATATGAGAGTGCTGCTCCTCCTCCTTCTTCTTCTCTACCTCTGCCACAGAAAGTCCAGCCTCGGCCACTGGAGCGTAAAAAATCCACATCACCCAATCTCAGGGAGGCTGAAGCCCATCAGAGCATGAATGTTTGGTCTCTGTCGAGGTTCTTAAAGGTGTTAAAACCTGACAAGGTTCAGTGCATTTCTCATTCAAGGAAAAAAATAAAAACATTTGGAATTGAAGAGTAAATTAAGATTTTAAATTTACAGGCTGAAATACTTTTTGTCATTAAATAATCATGCCTAAAGCATAATAACATGAGATATTAACATGTTCTTAAGACTTGAAAGCACAGCTGTAACACAGTAACAAATCCCAGGGGATCAAAGATCTGGTTGCTTTGAGGTGTCGCAAACTGATGCCACGGTTCATGTACAAACTGTACATAGATCATTACAGATATCAGTGGTTCAAGTGGTCAGTGGTTGTGTAAAAACCATGGATGAGGTGATAAAACTCAAGGATTTACACAAACACCCTTATTTAAAAAAAAAAAAAAAGGAGGGATCTTAACTTAAAAAGCTGAAAACTGCGGAGTTCAAAGAAACAAATATTCCACAAAGTTTAACCATTTTGAATTTCATTTCATTTCATTTTCTCTAAACTAGTCCTAATGTTTGCACTCAATCCTTTAGTTGTCACCTTTTTATCTCTTCATGATATTTTGTTCATCGTTGCCTTTTTTCATTTAATCCATGTATAAACTGTTATTCTGTCGGAGTTGAGGAAAAGGCTGCAGCTAATAAATCTTCACGTCTTAAAGCTGCTCATGTAATAGAGCAATTGTGGGAGTCGGTCCTCATGGCAACACCAAACAGAAACATCACATTTTACAAAAGAATAAAAGAATATTGACAGTATGATTGACAGTATTATACTACGGTCAGGTCTGCAGTAGAACTTCAGTCAGAGTAAGCTGCAGAAACATTTCAGCTCTCTCAAAAATCAGTGGTAATTGTTAGCAGCAACAGTCTTTGAGAGGAACAATAAGAAAAATCTGCAGCCAACAGTGCACTTAGTGACCGTAATGCATTGCTGCCATTGGATATACTGTTACTTAAAAGATGTGGCAAGAAGAAATGAAAAGTTTGTTCCAAGATATCAATTGTTCATTAAAATAAAAGTTATCTAATTGTTGCATAAACAACAACAGTAGCTCTTTCTGTGCACTGGCTGTTGCTCTTTCCACCTACATGTACTGTAAGAACTCAAAAATTAATATAACAAGTTCTTGAAGATATTTTAATGAGGTGTTCTGGGAAATGTAGGAAATCGCTGAGGAAGGATGGGCAAGGCAAGTTTTACATCACACATTGGAGACATAACAACCTTCCTCTAGGACCTTGATTAGATTAATGAGTCAAATAGCCAATTTAGAGCAGCAGATTAGCTTTGCCATATAGCCTCAAAGGACTGTGGGGTTCTCTTGATTCATTTAAAGACACCCACGTGGCTTATTATGCTGGAGATGTATTTCATTAGACCAGAGGTTTGGAAGACAGACGGCGAAAAAGAGAAAAATAGAGTGAGAGAGAGTGAGAGAGTATAAGCACTACAAAGTGTGCCATATAACAGGGATAGCTAAAGGTTCAGCTCATGTGCCAAAAGCCGTGCCTTTGCGAAAATGCCTGATAAGCCTTTAGGCTAAAGAAATGCTGGCAACACCTGTATCTATGTTTCAATCCTACACAGCTGTTTTTCAGTAAACACATACATGTAACCCTCACACTAGAAATACCCTAAATCAGATGGAAACGTCTATACTGACTGAATTATTATAACCAGCCTGTCTGACATATTTGAGGAAGAAGTTCTTGGCGGTCAAACTGTGGTGATTTTCGCATGCTGCTTTAAGAGCCTGAGAGTGGCTGACTGTCTGACAACCACTTGGCAAACCAACACTGGTTTGAACTGTACATCCCAAAAATAAACCTTACATAATGGAAGAGGAGGGAGGATGTGACCCTGTCTTCCCCTCCAGCAGGCCCTATGCTGGCCCATCTGGCAAGATAATGTGCAACGGCAGTGTCTCTCAGACTCACTAGGATCCATTGTGTTTTCTTTAAAGGAAAGGTATAAATTCTGTTGAGCCCAGTGTGTGATGATGCTATGGAGTTTTACAATCCAGTCTTAAATACTAAATTTTAGGATATGACTACCATTTTTATGTCTTTTTTCTTTTGCAGTTTTGTGAAAGTCTCGTGTGTAATTGGAATTTCTTTGGTGATGTGTGAGCATAAGTGAATCATGCATGCCTCTATGTTCTCATTTTTTGCAATGTATAGACAAAAAGAAAATACAACTTTTCTGAAAAAAACATGACATTTTAGCCTCTGAAAGCTTGATTTCTTTTAAGTGACAAATGTTCATTAGAAGTGAGTATCAATCAAAGTTAAGAGTAAATTAAAAAAAAACATTCTTAGTTAATTAATTACAAGTCCAAACAATTAAACATAAAATGGAAATGTTTTGAATATTATGCATATGTGCTTCTTGCCAAGAGCTCGATGAGGAGATTGATTCCACTTGTAAAACTACCTGGTATCGGTACAGTGATAGGTAATAGATAGTTAGCTCAGCCTAGCAAAGAGACCCCAACCCTAACCATAACAAATGGAAAAATGGCTTGTCTGGCACTAAGTAAGATAACATGTCTGCACACCAGCATCTCAAAAAACACAAAATTGTCTGCAGGTACATATAAACAAGTATTATCTTATATGTGCAAAAGGGAAGTGTAATCATTGCAAGTTGTGTGTTTATGACTTTTTCTTGCATTGATGACATCACCTCTTGGAATGTGTTGGTTACTATGAAAGTTGCTAGGCAACCAGTGGAGACTCCAGGAAGTTCCTGAGCTGGCAGATTTGACTGATAGTGCTGCCAGTATAAGTAAAAAACACCTCCCAACTGTCATCAGATTGAATTCACAGGTTTCGAAATTCTTTGAACTGCTGTGTCACTCAGTAACATTGTGTTTTCTTAAATCAACTCCACCCAGTGAAACTGTGAGAGGGACGCTGGCAAAAAAAGAACAAACAAACAACTCTCTTATGTGGATTAACCAAAACTATTACTACATCTGATTGAAATGTTTTCTGGGCCTTTAAAGGCTGGCAGGTGCTTTGACAGTTGAATCATTGTCTGCAAAGATGAAATGCTGCATCAAGTTTAAAAAAACACCCGAAATATTTTTGTTTTGTTTTGTTTTCATAGTTCATCATGACTGAATGACTTTCAATGACAGCTTTCCACTCACAATGCAGAACATATCAGTACATTCATCTCCTGACTTTTCATCTTTCTTCACTGCTGTTTCTGTCATCCTGGATTGGCTAAATTAAAAGAACACCTCTGAAATACAATTTTGGGATGTGATTTAAAACTGAATTCATGTGCTCTACATTTTTGGCTGTCTGTCTAAACATAGCCTTTTAACAGTGTGGTGTCCTGCAGGGCTGTGTGTTAAGACGGCTTGCAATTTAATGTTGTTTTTGTTTTCCTTCCCTCCCCCTTCCTGCTCCAGGCTGTAACGGAAGCATCGATGGGACTGTGTCTTTGCGTGAAGCTCGTCCTCAGCTCTGCTCACATCTGCTCCACCTGCCCTCCCACACTCTCCTGTCCCACCCTGCTTCCTCAACCCCCCCACCTCTCTTGCTCCTTCTTCTTCTGCTCCAGCTCTGACACATACATGTTTCTCCCAAACGTCTGATCGGACCCTTTAGCGGCCAGCATTGACCCACTTAACCAGAGTGGGTGACAAACACGCCGCAGACTTTCATACAGAGAGGCCTTTCTCCGCTCTATGCCTGAAGCCCTTCCACAAAATGACACCCTCGTCTTTCTGTTGAGGAATTTTAACATGCATACAACATCATTCATGCCATGCTGCAACTCATCTTAAGCTGCAAATATGTTTTTGATGCCATAATTGTGCAACATATCATTCTCAGCTTTTATAGGGAGCTCACAATTACAAAACTTCTAATTAAATCTGGAGTGTGAAAATATGCAAAGGAGTCATTTTGACACATTTTAAAGTTACCATGGTCCGCCATAATCTTCTGTGTCAACTATAATGTCAACTTCTAATAATTTAAGCTAATGTTTTTAGGTTCTCTAACGATGCATTTGGAATATGAACCCATTTCTATTCCCACTCATCTCATACGCACTTTGTCAGGACCGTTCTGGTGTTGCTTTTTTAACTGAATGGGTTTCCCTTTTGTGTCTGTGTGCGATGCTCAGTTTTGTTAGTTTAAGGTACCAGAACTACTTGGTTAGGCAAAGGATAAAATCATCAACTTTTGCTGCTCCTAATGACTCAAATGACAGTCCTCTGGAGTCCTGTGTGTGGCCCATTACTCCACACCAACATCTGGCCATCTGGGGATTTTTCAGCTCTTTCTTCTTTGTAAAGTGGAGCCATTACAATTAGCATCCAATGCTGTTGCAGATGGGTTTACATGAGTTAGCAGGGTGCATCAAACACAGAACCTAAAGGGGTACACGCTTCATTACCAAGTGTGGCCGAAGGGTTCTGAACAAGCTTTTGCATGTGATGAGTTGAGAGTAAGCGGAGGGTGAAAATACTGAAATGATCCACATTCTAATGACTTCTCAAGGGTTTTTTTGGCTGCAAAAAAGAGGAACTCAACTTCATTCAAAATAACATGTGACTGTATTTTTTTGGTCGATCCAAAAATTCAGATATCGCCAAAAATTTCTTTAAAATTTGGCATCTCACAGTGGAGTTCAAAATTATTCAAAATGTAGTCTTTGATAAAGACTTTTACAACTAACGCATTACTCAAAAATTTTCTACTGTATTTGTTACTTTTTCAAATTAACTGTCTTTTTTTCCTTCTTTCCTCATGTCTTGTCTACATGGATCCTAACTCCTAGAACATACTGCTAAATTGCAACAGCACATACAATTCTTAAAAGAATTAACCCTACATGCAGTAAACAATGAGGCATACTTAGCACAATAAAGAAACTTTTTCAATGAACATATCTGCAAAGTTGCAAAATGTTCATATAAATGCATCCACAAAATGTTCAGTGACAACATATTCATGCCTGCCAGCATCCTTGCATTTCTTCGATTCTACATTTCCAAGATTTCTTATGCATTTCAAGACAATCTTCCACCCAATTCCCTCTTTGTTTTTAACAATATGATGTAATGTAGCTGTAAGCTAAGTTGTTGTCCAAATGTCAGTGTAGAAATGTTCCTTTTAAAAAAAATCAGATGCTGTCAATCACCACTCCCCTCCGTCTGCCAAAATGGTCCTCCATATTTTGTAACCATTAGGCTGGCAGGTATATTCATCGGTGCTTCCTGCTATTCGCCATCTGCTTGTATCAATTTAAGCATTAGTATTTTTTTTTACATTTATGTTTAGTTTTTTTTAACTATCCTTTTGTGAGAGATGGATTAAGATTGTGGTGTGGGACTAAAGATGCAAACTCAATTCTCAAGCATCACAGTTTTGCGCTTTGTAAGCCCACAATCAACCCTGACCAACCTGCCAATCTTTTCTGTGCTGTACAAAAATGAAGTCTTTCATTCACTTAAAAACAAATTACCTGTAAACATAAACCAGGCGAGGCTGTATTATGATTCATATCGCAACAGCATGGGGTGAAAACAACAAAGAAGTATATAAAAGTAATTTCTTAAAGGCAGGATTGACATGACACAGCACTTTGTATGTTTTTGAATAGAATAATGCTGCATAATCATGCTAATGCTGCGCTGATGGTCAGATCTGCAAGCTGTGCAGCACATCAACAGATGTTTAATTGTGACCAATAAGCAGCTACATTAACGCAGTAAGAGGGTTTAGTGCCTTGTTCGAGGGCACCTCTGCGGCAGCAGTTATGAAGGGAAAAGTGATTCTTTAATTTTGTCATCCAGATTTTCCAAGTTTTTTTGAAGCAGTTTTGAATGCATACATATGATTCTTTAAATCCTCTCTTTCTTAATGATGCTCCAAGTTAATATAAGCAAAATCAATACCTCTTTTTAATGTAGAGATCTCTGCACACCATCCTTTGATCAGTCACTCAATTTTTTTTGTTGCAAGAGAAAGAAAAATTGTTTTCTCCCATATCTTTTTAATCTCTGAACCAAGTTTCTTAAATTTACCTGCTTAGCTCAAGCAGGTCATTTCTGTGAGAATGGATGGGTATCAAACACTGGTGAAGGAAACCTGTGAATGAAAATACTTGGCTCTATTACATGGTCTAATAACTTAGAAATCATACAACCATTTTTTTGGAAGGTGAATTAATCTTTTCCCAGCGAGTGAAGAAGAATGAAATGAATTCCAAAAAAACCTGAACCCACCAGATGAATGTTACAATATATCCAATGATATTCACATCTGCAGAAATGTAAGTGAGTTTTCTTTTCCCTGAGATTGTTTTTTTTTTGTGAATAACAGCGTGCATCCTGCTTGAGTAAACTACACAGATACAAAAATACAGATAATTGTGTTTGTGAAGGAGCAAATAGATTATTCAAACTCATCCCCAACTAATGTAGGTGTCTAATGACCTCGAGGCTATGCAATGAGAATCATGCAGCTCAGTATTTTAAAAAGTGAGATTTTTTTACTAAAGTGCAGATTTAATTGACTCACCTACTCATTCATGACATTTTGAGTATGCTTTTAACATTTTCCCATTGGTAATTGAAAAAAAAACCCTTTGTCTTTCAACTCACGTGAAATTTAACATAAATTTCAGGCATTTTTGGTTTATTAAGGGAGCACATCTTCCAGTAAGCTATGATTACGATATTTTTATCTTTTTTTTATATGATGTAGAGCATATTAAATCTCCTGTAAATCTGACAATAGTCAAGAGGGACAGCCCAGGAATTGCTTATCTTAAAAATGGGATCGGTCTGTAGCTCTCTGTTGACAGCCACAGTCACTACGTATGATGTATGAACGTCAATGTAAACACACCAGGTCTTAGACAGAGTGAATAAGAAAAGCTTCGGTTTGTTGCTTTTTTCACATTGCTTTTACACGCACATAATGATGTAGCTATTACCAATAATGTGAGCAAAGCAGGTGTCTGATTAGGCTATTGACATGGTTTCACACTGTGAATACTCTCTCCAGTTAACAGTACCATTTTCATGAGTGATGTAGTTAATTTTTCATTCCCACATGCTTTATGAAAGCTTTTCTGTTTTTAATTTTCAGCCTAAGGGTATTCAGTATCAAAATTAATCACAACTATGATTTTTCTACACCAAGTTCTGAGTTTCTCATTCAAAATGAACAATGCTCCATCACTTAGTACAATTCAAAG
>JAPZDY010000022.1:9913091-9931364 GCA_029783645.1 Ctenochaetus hawaiiensis
CAAGCAGAGCAAAGATTACAAATGTGGGAAATATTTTAGGTCTGCACGCAGCTATACAGACTCCCTCTACATGTTTTGATTTTAAGCCTTTGGTCTGACCATTTAGAAAAACTACATCTGTTATGCTTCACAGGGGATGATGTTAGAGGGTAAGGCTGGTGATATTATATGTTGTTCTTGCTGTCAACAAAATGAATGAAAAGACTGAAAGTAACAATGTGGTATTCTGTTTCTTAGTATATTTTTTAACTTATATGCCAGCCCCAAGTCCGTTGTTTGAAATTTATAAATCTTTAAAATTATATATACTTTGATTTTTTAGCCCTTACAGACCAAAAAATAATTGGTAATAATAATCAGGAGAAGCTGAAGTTTCAGTCTGGTCCATTATAAGTCCATTTTACATTTGTTTTGTCTGAGACTGGATGAATTTACCAAAAAGTTTGGAAAACATCGGTGAAATTCTGTCTTTTTTTCCTGCAGTAAACTCAGACAGTGCCTCAGGGAGTCTGTTAGTTTTGTTTTTTAAATGGTATTTAGAAAACGTATTTGAAAGTTTTAAGCTCTCAGTGAGGCTTTAGCTACATCCAAGCTTTCTTGAGCAAATAACAGCCATTTATTATATCATTATCCTAGACATTATCCTAGACGTGAGAAATGGGAGAAATGTGAAATGTGAGAAATTTTCTTGATATTCATCCAGTAGATGTATTCTAAAAAGTTCAGAACATAAAATAGAAAGAAAAAAATCATAACTGAGGACACTGAACAAAAAGTGACTTGTTAAAATATAGAAAATTACCAACAAAAGCTAACAGTGCAAACCGTGAAACACTTTTTCAGAAAAGCAATACAATCTAAAGATCAGATATGCAACAAGATACAAGTATTGAAAATGATCTTTACAAACTATAGCCAAATTGATAAACAAAAAAGAGGTAAACACTACCACCAAAAATCCGAAAAGCTCAAGTTCTTATGACTTATGTGTATTAAATTAGCAGTTTAAAAGTCATAGACAAGAATAAGCTTTATCAGTTCTGGTTAGTAGGTTAACCTCATTGTTAGTTTTGGTCTTTTCATCAGATTTTAATTCGGATTTTATGGTGTTGCGTTAGAGTACATAGTACTTCCATGAACTTTGCTCTGCTCGCATTATTGTCCAATCCATATTTCTGATTTGCATGTAAAAGTGACAATATGTTGGGAAGAAGGAACAGAAACTTGTCAGTTGCCTTTTTATCTAATAGTTTTGATCACGACACAAATATAAAATCAACTTTCTGCCCACTCTAGTTAAAAATTTGAAAGTCCTTTCCTAACTAACTCTTACTGTTTTCAAACAGAGTACTTTATAGACAATGAGGCTCTGCATTCAGTGTGTGTTCACAGTGTGGGCAGAGGATGAACCACGTTAGACTTATTTCTCTGCAGTTCCTCTAAACCCTCCTACATGCGCTTGGTTAATAGGGCCCTGTTGAGATCAAACACAGTGGCAGGACATCAAAAAAAAAAAAGAAAGAAAGTGAAGGGGGAAAAAAACTAATTCATAGAAGAAGAAAGCCAGCTCAAGACTGCAAACTGAGCTGTCCTTAGCTTCCCTGCTCACCTAATTCCCTCTCACTCAACAAAATATTAACACAAGCATCATGAGACAGTCATCTGTGGGAAACAGATGATAAATTCTGATGAGTCAGTGCAATGAATGGATGTAGAGATGTTTATTTTCCTAAACAGAATTGTTCCCAGCTCATTGTTGACAGCGGCAATGAGGCTGCAGGAGTTTGTGGATACATGCATGTGTGGATTATCATAAAGTCATGACTGTATAGAAAACCTTTTTCCCATTAAAACATTTATTTAATTTTCATTATTCTATTTTTATTTATTATATACATTATTGATTAATTTTACCAAAATAAAAAAAGTTAAAAGATGCATTTAAAGATCCTGCATTTTGGTTTTGTTTTTTTTTTTTTTCATTTTTTGATGAGAGTTAGATGGCAAGATGAATACCACTCTCATGCCTGTTTAGTAAATATATAGCAGGAGCAAGCAGCTATTTAGCTAAGCTTAGCTTAAAGACAAAAAACGTAGGAAGAGTTATTCTGGCTATTATTAACAGCAAGTTGTTGTACTGTTATACTACGTTAAGCTAACTAGCTGCTTATTCATTCATCTTAACTGCACAAACTTGAGAGCATATTAGTCCTCTCAAAAAAGAACATGTACTCATTTTCAAAGCTAAAATAAAAATTCTATTAAAGTCTGAAGTTCAGCAAGAAGGGAAAGTCATTGTGCTGTGTAACGCCAAGAAATACCATGAAATTGTTCTCAGTTTGACTGTTACTGAAAGGGCTTCTCACATTATTTTTTACATTTTTTTCCGAGTTTTTCTTGGAAAGGTTTAAAATGTCACTTTAATGCTGTCATCAAATCAAAGTCTTGAAAACTTGAGAATGTACGGGATGATGTCAAATACAAGCAGCTTTTCCCCAAGGGAGAGTTGATAAAACATGAACAGATTAGCCAAAATATACAGTATACCCTCCTTTATGAAGATAAGTGCTCCATATTTTAATTCACTGTTATATTGCTGATTCAAATGTGCTCTGAATCTGCTTTCATCTATAAGTGGATACTGTGTGCTATATAAGAGAGGTATTTTTGATGTATTTTCTGTAAACCATCGCAGTTTTTTCTCTTTTGTGGTCATTTTGTTCCTGAAATGCTTTGCTGCAACACAGTCATGCTTCTTCTCCTCCAGATTGCTGAACTTTGACAAATCCTCAACTCCCTCTATCATCCAAATCTCTTCTTTGTGACCATCAGCATCACTGTACTCATGATAACATCAACATCCATACTGCTGTCCTCACTCAAAAGAGCTTATCATCCAAGCTTGTAATGGATCTTCATTTGTAAAATTTGTACAGTAAAGTTTATAAAAAAGTTTTCTACCCTTCCAGAAATGATTTAGTTTCTGCTGTTTAACTGAATGTCAATGAATAACAATTTGCAGGCCTTGTTATAAAATTTGTGTTTTTTGTGCAACCTTTGGGTTTGTTCTACTGTCCAGAAGAGAAGAAAAATTATCAATAAAACTTTAAGTGACAATTTCACGGTCGTCAGTGTGGAAGTTGTGTCCCTTCTATTCTTTTAATAATAGAAAACAGGCAACAAAAGAAATGCTGCTTCAGAAAAAAAAGACCCAAAACACCAGAGTATCAGAACTTCATCTCATGCCATGTGCATCAACTCCTTCATGTGTTATCACTCTGTTTGTCTCTGCTCTGCGAGGGAAAAGGTTGATGTTTTAAATGAAAGCAAACAGTCTGACTCATATTGTGCCCTGAGACATCATTAATGTTGCTATTAATGCCGTTCAAGTTGCCTCGACATAAATTTAGAAAGCTAATTCATTATTCTCTTGATATTGACCAGGGAAGGCCAACTGAACTCATTTGATACTTTATTATTATAGCTCATGGCAGTAATTTGAAGGAAAGCACACACGCACGCACGCACGCACGCACGCACACGCAAACACACTCACGAACACCAACACACACACACACACACAACCATACATGCACACACGCATACACACACACACACACACTCTGCATCTTAAATCTAAAACAGGCCATTTCTGCAAATTGAACCATTATTAAATGTGCTTATCCAGTATGTTAAACACCTTTTTAACTTTTACAATTGAAAGGTTACTTTACAAAATGCCCAATATTGAATGTCAGTAAAGAATCCATTCTTTTTCCACCATATACAGTATACTCATGTATTCAGTGTAGGAAGCATAGGGAGCGAGGCACAGTACACTCTGCACAGACTGTCAGGCTTAAAAACATAACCAAGACAACCATTCTCACTCACATTCACTCTTACAGGCAATTTAGAGTCTCCAGTCCACCTACTGTAACCAGCTGCGAGAGCAAACACACACCGACTCACAAAAAGAAAGCCCCCAGATGCATTGTGGTATAAAACCCATGACTTTGTTGCTGTGAGGAAAACAATAGCTTGTGGCCACTGTGCAAAGTCAGCAGTGCATCTGTTCCTTTAAAAAACACGACTCAAGAGCACAGCTTTGGTAGCAGAGATTTGAGTAGTTTTATGAAATGTCATCAGTTTTTTTTGTGAAATTTTATGAACAATGTCAAGCTTTTCCTATAGTTATAGTTTTCCTGAGCCTGGGTCTTACTGAGGCTGAATGTGTATGGCTTAATCTCCCCATTTTCTCCCTAATGCTAACTTTAACCATTTTGATGCAGGCTGCTCTTTCACCGGTCAACCCAGAGCAAGTAGTTGTAGTGGGCGGGACATAAGGGCCGTGACAAATAGATCCTGAATTTTGCTTAATGAGGAGGAAAGAATAGATATGCTTCCAACCCTTTTTCATTTTATTTTTAATTTATTTTTTTTTTATTTTCTTCTTTTTTTTAGTTAGGCTTTTACACCCTTACACTCTTTAGTGTTTGGACAACCTTTCGGTTAATCCTGAACAATCCTCCAGTTTCTGGAGCAAATTTGCAGAAAAAAGTCTCTGCAGGATTCTGGAGCCAGGAGGGTCTTGTAACACCCAGACTCAGAAGAAAGGAACAATTTGTGACACCTCCAGATATGTTTTTGCTCGAGAACCATCCTATTGGATATAATCAGTGTATTTTCAGACTTCAGAGGGGGAATTAATAAGCAATGGAGATAAAGGAGGAAACTGAAACTTACTCCTGATCTTTGTGGACTTCCATCCCAATTTTACTATAAGTGCTGCCGTTTGCCCTCTAAGAATAAAACACAGCTTGGTTTGCTTTGATGTGAAGACAGTGCAGGTGGGTATATTGTTTCTCAAACGAGAACCTTTTACCTGGTTTTACTTATTCATAGAAAAGAAGCATGAAGTTCTATCTAGAAGTGTGCAAGTGCACTTTACTGATTATTTCTGTGATATTTTTTAGAAACTGGATACTCTGTTAACTGTAAGAATAGCAGATAATGAAATAGAAGGTGAACTTTCAGAGTACAGGCAAACATAAACTTATAAGTAAGTACAAATGCTAAACAAAACTGCAGTACACAGACTTAATTACACAAGGGAGAGAAAACTAGGGAATCATGTAATCAAAAAGAGTGGAAAAGTAACAAAGACAGGAAGTAACAGAGGCTTAATAAGAAAAGTAACCTAAACGAACCAGGAAAAAAATGAACCCAAAGCAGAAACCATGACAAATGATAATCTGGGCTTCAAACACTAGTAGTGTCCTAACCAGGCTACTTTGATGAACATGCGTCCACATCATTTTTAGGCTTCACACTCAAACACATGTCTCAGAAAGTGCTTCTAATATCTACTTGTAAGCAACTAGCAGGAGTCACTTCATGCTTGTAATTTGAAATATCCTGATGCACCCACACTTACAATTTGCTGTCTGTAATACTAATATCATCCAGGATTTCTAAAACACACCTGTGTGTTTCTTTGTAAAGGATGCAAAAATTAAGAACCAACACTTCCCTCTCACACGTCTACTGATTGAAACAGGAGCACGACGGAGTTGGATGAAAAATCAATTTGGGGTGTCGGAGTAGGTGTGGTTTGGTGAAAATTCTGCTTTGATTAGATACGCAGAAGTAGTGTTTTTGTTTTGGATTAGTCATGCTATTGTTCCTGAAATTCAAAGAGTACAAACCAGCTGCTCATAATTCCGTGCCTGACTGCTGGTTTTCTATCCTACCACTTAATTATAGTTAATTACAGCTAATTGTAGTTATTTGGGTTCACCTTGCATTCACAGTGTGTTCATCACTTTCTAATTAGATAGCCAGCAAGACTTCTGAGTCCTATGATCAGGGCTGAAACCCACGCCTTTAAAAGATGATACTAAAAAAACAAAAAAATCATAGTTGACTTACAGCACTAAAACACATGTGCAGTCTTAAAGCTACAATGTGTTGAACACATGCATGAACTCAAACACTGTTGATCAGAATGTTAAGTAGTATATTAATTTAAATACTAAATAAATATGCATAATAATTAGAAATGTCATTATAAAATTACAGATAGAGGAAATACAGCACACCGTAGAGAGAGCTATGACTTACATTGCTTAATAAATTGACTTTTTTGAGTAAAATCTTTAAAGTTGCAGCAAAATCTGTAATAAAATAAAAAATGCAGAGAAGATATTGTGCTCTATGACACTGCACAGCTCACTAAGCCTGGGGCGAACTCCGACAGCAATTATTTTGCAGAGGGCTTCTGAATTATGTGAGACGAAGCAGTGAAGAGCCTCACAGCTAATGACAAGTTTGACCTTTCGGGGAGACCGGAGTCGTCGTTCCTTGTAGTAGCATTGTTGAAGGGAGCCAGCAGTGGATGGGAACATGCTAAGATACAAGAACGCAAAAAAAGCTTGTCTTTGACTTTAATTATCTACATTAAGATGAAAATATGAGACTATTGCAGAGAGCTCTCTCTTTTTTGCACATGGTTGTTTGTGCATTGAAAATGGACGCAGCCCTGCACAAGCCATCAAGCAGCAGCATTAGAAATATGAAGCTAATGTGAAGCATTCACTGGATAATGGCATTAGCGAGATAACATCGCCTAAATAATTTGCAATGTTGTTTCTCATAGATAGAGATTCTACCATATTTATAGATGTTTGCAGGAGCCATTATAGTTGTTCGCTATGACCACATCAATTGTTTAAGGCCACTGCAACACAAAATAGCATTCATACCAATGCTCCTTTGGTGGAAGTTTTTGCAAAACTAATTTAAAGTTCTGGAGATCAATAGCACCAGTGGGCTTATCCTCTGATTTATAGATTATGAATTTGAAATTGTTGCCACTCTCATGGAACCCATTATTGTGCTTTACTGGAATTTGGGAAAGTGATTTCAACCCCTGATGCTGTTGAGTTTTAAACCTCTAACGGGTCAAAGTGGCCTCATGTGGACTATAATATACATAATGGTGATACAGTGTTAATGGTCATAGTCTCAGAGCGCTGATTTGAAAGGTTTCAAGCCAGGTGAGCGCCTTGATCTCACCCAGGACCACAGCAAAA
The DNA here is from genome assembly GCA_029783645.1 of Ctenochaetus hawaiiensis. NCBI lineage: Eukaryota > Metazoa > Chordata > Actinopteri > Acanthuriformes > Acanthuridae > Ctenochaetus > Ctenochaetus hawaiiensis. The sequence goes on from JAPZDY010000022.1 coordinate 9,920,186, forward strand.
CACTGTTTCCTTTCTAAATTTTCATCATGTCCAGCATTTTCAAAAGCAAGAGGATTTCAAAGTCTTTGCTCAGACTATTACTTCGGACTCTCTAAAGACTTTAAAGGACTCAAGAGGCAAATTAGTTTTACAAAGGCTTTGTCATTTTTTTTTGATAGCAGGTTTCTTTGAAATATACTTATAGTTTTTTCCAGTGCACATTTTGAATCAGAAATTGATATCCAAGCTCTTTTTTTTCTCCATTGTTTGATGTGGCTGTCACAAGTCTGCCAACAGTGTAAGACAGTTTAATTTATTAAAATTTATTTACAACAAATTAGTCAGTATAATTAAAACAGATGGATAGGTTGACAAAATGAATTTGTGGAATAGACTATTGGTGCCCAAATGTTGTGTTTGCAATCCAAAAGATGTTTCAACAAAAAGCCAGTACAAGGACATGTGTGGGAGGGGGATCTCTCACTGGCTGGCTGCGACTCAGGTGCATCTCATAGAATGCTTGATAGTGCTGCCTTCAGGTCCATCCTCTGCAGACAGGAAAACAGAGCAACAAATACAAAAGCAAAACAGAGAGGCAGTCATGGCCATATTCAAATTTTCATGACAGTTTATTTAGTTGAAAAACTAGAATCGCATTGTGACACAAAATGTAAAAAAAAAAAAGAAGTTTTTTTTAAATTAGTTTTCCTCTTAAATTTGGCCACAGTTTTTATAAAAACAGCAATAACAAAAATAGAGCTATTAGGGGTCAAAAGCGCCACAAGTGCCTAACTTTTAATATTTACACTCTCATCTGGGCAAATATTTGACTTTATACTTAGAAACTTAACATAGAAAGGATCAGCTGTGAGTCAGATTATGCAGGAATAACTTGGCATTTGGGTAAAAAAAATTACTCACTCTCTTGCCCATTGATAGATGAGAGGTTTGATACCAGTCACCAGTTAATATGAAGCTACAAAGTCACAAAGATGGTAGTTTAGATTATCATTAAAACTGAAAAAAAGGGGAAACAGCTTGTCTCACACTGTCCAAAGACAACAAAATTCACTGACCTGTTGTTTCCCCCATATCCAGTCTTCATGCTAAGCTAAACTTAGCTAAGTTAAGCTAAAAAGCTGTCAGCTTCATACTAAAGGCACAAATAGAGTGTCTTCTTTTAACTTAGCAAGAAAGATAACATATGCATCCCCTAAATGTCTATATTTCCATCTTTCTTTATATTCTATCTGTTCATGTAGAGTATCTTTAATGAAGCCTTAATGCTCAATTTTGTTTTTTTTTCTGTATCTGATTTTTTGTGTGTGAGTGATTGTTCACATTGTTGTTAACTAGTCACAGTCCTGAAGTGACCCGCATGCACAAAAGAGCAAGAAGAAGCCAGACGCAGCACGTTGTGTACGGAATAAAATTAGTAACCATGAAGACCAAAGAGGTCAGTGTTTATGTTATTTTTGTTATTGTGTGATGAAAGCAGGCGAAATGTATGAGCAGATGATATCTTGGAGGGGGATGAAGAGAAAGAGAGCTAAATGGTTGTACAGAGTTCATAGCCACTGCTCCACAAAAAGCAATAAACAGAGGAGCATGTGGATATGGAGTCAGAGTCAGGAGTACTGAGATCGTAACATGAATGGCTTCAGTGAAACTGATTTCTTTCAAGTTCAAAAAGGCAGCAGGTACTTGTTACTACATCTGTCAGTGCCTCTTCACAAGGCTCTTGCAGTAGTACACTTTATGCTTCAGGCAACACATCTCTTGTGAGAAACATGATGGCATCCTGTCGTTTTGGCAGGCAACAGAAGTGAATTACCACATGCCCATGCCTAACATGTATGGTATTGCCAGGCCCACTAATTGCTCAATCATGACAAGTTTTGCAGGGCTGTGGGCCAGGTCCTCAAGCTTAACTAAATCCAGCTACCTCAAGGAAGAATACCTTAAAAAAGTTGCTAGTCACACGGGGGGGAAAAGAGGAAATGTGTGACTTGTGCCTGCAGTGTGTATGTAGCTTTGGGTCCTATCCGCGTTCTTGCCAGCAGACATTCTGCAACGCCAAAGTGAAAAGCCTCCACAGGTGTAAATGATAATTTGATGATGAATGAAATGCACAAAGCTGCTACAGTTTCCTGGTGCTGGCAAGTTGGCTCACTGTGGCGCAATGGTGAAATGTTCATTTTGACATCAGTAGCCATTTAAAGTTGTTCATAGTGCCCATTTAAAGCTCACACTATGCTCAGTCAAAGCTCCTATTTTAAAAAAACACTGGTGCATAAATCAGTCATGTTGTTTTATTATTTTATTCTCAGCCAACCACTTAGTTAATGATACCCCTTCTGCAAAGACAAGTTGAAATGCTGGCTGTGAAAATATAAAGCCAAGAGGTGTATGACAGATGTCACAAGTGATACACCTGTTGATAGAGAATGACTCACATTTTTGGCTAGGTATTGTGAAATGTATCACTTACCAAAGATGGAGTCTGAAATATGAGTTGTGAATGTATCTATGACAAATGATTCTTCAAAAACATAAAAAAAACAGTCATTATTATAAGTGTAGGCAGTCAGTAAGGATTGACATAATGAGTTTAAGGGTTTCCTTTGGACCAGTGGTTGGTTAGGTTAGAGGTAAAACTTTAAAGCAAAAATCTCTGGACCCAATTTTCAGAAAACTTTGCTCCAGAATCAAGTTCAAAGTAGTTTAGGGTGAAACGGCTTCAAGATACAGAAAGCTGCAATTTCATGGAGCTTTGCGACAAATTTAGACTCATAATTCATATGATAAAATACTAAGAAATGTCAAGAGATGTACAGTAAAACATGATGCAGTTTGGATAAAAGACTTCTCACATCTAAAACACTGCAAGCTCTTTCATGCCACCCACAAGCATTTCGGGGTTGACACCATACAGGCTACTCGTTATCATCCTCAACAGTCTGTTGTGAAGCTGGGAAACAAGAAACAAAATGGAGCTTATCTTTCTTGATAATGATTTTGCCTGATGACCTTGACAGAGAGCAAACAGCTGATTTCCATGTGCAGCGCTGCCCTTGGCTCTTTCCAGTCCGCTGTCTTTGGCTCCACAGCGTTGACCCTTTTATCTGTGCTCAATTCATTGGTTACAAGATGATCTCAATGCCAACAAAGAGTGGGTGTTTTCTTTTCAAGTGAGAGATTTTGCATGAAATGCCCCAGCTATGTTCCTGCCTCGCACTAGCCCACTGGCCTTAAAAGATTTTCAGTTTCACCCAGGAGCTACGGGGAAGCAACGCGGATGTTATATTGTGGATCACATCAAAAGAAACAAGTTCTCCGCAGCATAGTCAGTGAGAAACTGCTGGCCCCATCAGACCTCCTCATTTATCACCATTTTGCCAGTACTGCTCACTTCATTTTGGACTTTCCAGCGCTACTACACAAGTGGTAGAGCTGACAACTTCTGAGTTCCCAACCTCCCCTCTTGCAGTGCAATATATATTTCAAGTCTCTGAGAGTTTCTACTCTAACCCCGTGTCAAATTTTACTCTCTTTTACTTAAGTGATTGGTAGGCTTTTCTGACATAAGCCTTTACTAAATGAAATCTTTGCTTTGTAATTTGTCAAATATTTGCAAAAAAGTCAAATCCTTGAAAAAGGTATTCATGAATGTCCTTTTAAGAACGATAAGATCGGTGGAAAACAGGCTAACGTTGTTGTTCTCGCATCTGTTGCAGTCAAGTATGTACCCACATACCTGTTATTTGCCTAAGAGGCTGCATATGCAAAACAAAAAGCGTCAACTGACGGAAATAAAAAACTGCCTCATTATTCAGGTCAATCAAGTTGGACGAGGAACTGCTGGGTGAAACAAAATCATTTTGTAGCCTGGGTGTGGTGACCAAATCAAGCAAGACTGTGAAATTTCCTGAACCCTGACTAGGTGCTCTTTGTGACTAAACATAACCAGACCTTAATGACAGCTTAGTTACAAAACAAAGTTGAAATCTTAAAGGTTCAGTTAAAGGGGTTAAGCATTAAACAATGCTTTAACATATCCATGGACTGTAGAAATGTGCATTTTCAGCATTTATTCTGGTGACAAAGCACAACATGTAAACAGAATAATTGTAAATTAGCTTCAAATTTAGAAATGCTGTTGGGTGATGGCATCTACTTTACACTTCTTTAAAAACATCCATCATAGACTGTCAAATGATTCCATGCTACATTTTACTATATGAGACACCACAGCATGAATTTTAAAAAGGATTAACTTTCTCTGTCTTCTTTCTGTTTTGGTAACACAATCTCTTTCTTAAGACTCAGTAAACATGCACTATTTGTTGAGTACTTCCTGGCCACATCTTTTAGTGTGTTTTGAGGGGAAGAAGCTTGAGGCTAACTCATTGGATTGTTTTTAAAAGCAGATATACATTAAGGCCATCTGTCCTTTTAGTCTTTCCGATTTGTAATGCAATTTAACATTGATAAGCCTACAGAACTGAAGTGTACAGCAAGTGAGGTACATCTGCCCTGAGCAATACACCTGGCAAGTCTGGAAACAATTGAATAAAGTAATAATTTCTCTTGCATTTATAAGCATAAAGGTAGACAAGTGCCTCAAAATGTACAGATACAAGACCAGTTTAGTGGCAGACACTTGCTGTTTGAATCTAGGGACTCCAAGTTGTTTTCATTAAAAGTTTCCCCTTTGTTGGTGCTTCCTTGTGCTTCATATAGAGGGAACTAACACAGAAAAAATAGTATAGATAGAAATAGTTATAAAAGTTGAGCTAAGAAATAACAGAAAACAATAAAGACTACAAAATAATTGAGTAGAAGAAGGCGAGGCAGCATTACCTTTTCACATCCTGGCTATTAACAATGATTGGGAAACCTTTGAGCTTGAATGCCGTCCAATGTGACTCACCACACCTGCATGTTAGCATTCTCCCAACTGTGGCTGCCCTGGCTCTCTGCCCTGGCCCTTTCTGCATCAACTGCATGACTGCTGTTGCACCTGCCCCTTCAGTATCTTCTGCACAACCTGAGCTTAGTCAAAAGCAGTTGGTGAAAATATCCAAACTGAGGGCATGCTGCTTTAGCTCCTGAGTGTCAGTACACAAATGGGAGAAATCTCTCATTTTTATCATCTCTCAAGGTGTTCAGGACTTCAGCTCTAAGTAGTTAAAGGGATATTTCCCAGGAATAACGAGCCTTTGACCCACAGTTGGCACTTCAGATTGTAATCAGTAGCATCACTCAAGCCCTCATGTAATAATTCCACACAAAGCATTGCTGATTATATTTTTTTTACGGGCGACTTCACCTGCATTCTCTTACGGGTGTTAAAAGAAAACTCCCACTAAGCTGTTAGTAAAAAAACAGTGTCTTAGGCTGCTGCACTGATGCTCTTCCCTTTACTCCCTCAACCTCTGCAGTTCACACAGTAAGCTAAGTCAGATAATATTAGGAAATACTTTTGGAAAGGAATTTTTGGCACTGAATATATGTATTTCGACTAAAATTTGATTGTTTGTGTTTTATCCTTTATTCACATTGGTCTATTGATGCCACTGTATAAGCATTGGCTGTCAACACAGTTTTTTTTTAAATTTCTGACACATTCACTGAACAGACAGGTTTTTAAAAATGCTGTTAAATAGCCTCACTGGTTCGCCAAGAAGCAGACACATGATGGAAAAATATTTATGTTGCCATAGAAACAAAACAAAGAGCACTTGTCCTGAAAATGACTAATTAAATGTCATTAAAATGTTGGGAAAAGGTAAGATATAGTAGTAAGGCAATATATACAAGTAAGTACATCATGATGTGCATGCATGTCTAAATTTGAGTGGCCGTACTACATATTTGCTATACATCACAGATATACCTGCATTCCTGCAGAGATGAAACTAGTTATTTCTGTAAATGTAAAGTTAATACAATCAAATCTGTGGTTCAAAGGATGAATGAGGCACTGAATAATTTTCTAGATCCAGTGAAGGACTGGCTGTTGGTCCAATAGGCTGATAGAGAGAAAAACCTCACATGGAAATGACTGAATTAAAATCCAAAAGATGTGAAATTACTAGTATGGACCTTCTAAATGGTTTGTGTTGAGGAAATTGTTAACACACACATTCATGGAGGCATGAAAAAAGAGTCGTGCAAACAAAAAATCTCCTGCAGCTACACATAAACACACTTGCGCACAATGAAACTCTGTATTTTCCTTTAATGGGTAAAAAAAATGGGAAGAGAGAAGATGTATAAAAAGAAACCAATGTAATTTTAACAAGGGAGTCTTAACTCTGGGCAAAGTGCGACGTAACGGGGCTAAGCAGGGGCTTTGCACAGTGATCCACATGGTGTGTGGCTTTATGAGAGGGCAGATGGTACCACTCAAGCAGGAAGTGATTGACATAATGACATGGCCGACCACGGAATGTGGGTGTATGTGTGTACTGAATGAGTATGTGCGTCTAAAGATACGTCCTTTCAGTGGATTCAAAGAATTTTTTTTCTTATAAAATGATGTTTTTCTTGTGAGTACGTGTGTGTGTGTGTGATGTTCAGAAATTGCACTCCGATTTGTCTACACGTTGACACGTCTAGTGATAGCTGATTCATTGCGACGGCCAGTCTTATTACAGTGATCATGTTTGAACCCTACCAGGTTACATCTCACTGCTAACCCATTGCACTAGCAATCCCCATATCTAACCGAATGTCTCTGCGTCATCTGCAAGGTAATAGAAAAAACAAGGAGGAGGACTCCTTTTTCAGCCTGTTATGATAAATGGAGGTAATTATTTTCCTCTATTCCAGAAAAACCTTAAGAACTGCTGAGGGAAAAAAAAAAAGGTTACTTAATGGTCACATGCAGAGAAGAGGGGCTATGATGTCTTGAGTCATATCATTTGTTATCAGTAGAGCACCAGGGAGTGGTAGACAGGGTGAGAGTTGAGCTGAATTTTCATACCTTCATATTAGGTGACCTACAAGTGCTACACATGATGTCCTCCAACCAAAGGTCATGTGGTTGACAGCTGATGCCTGAAAAGGGCCAAATGTGTCCATTAGCAGCCACATGTGTACTAACAGTGCCACAGTAAGAGTGTTTCCATTCACCTGTTTAAATTTAAACATAAAATACCCTGGAAAATTGCATATCAAGACCAAAATATTGCATAAAAGGTTTTTACACTTGGCTGAGAAAAACAGAGATGTCGGTGAATCAGTAAAAATGGAACCTGTTGAAGTGCAATTGAAACAGTTTTAGGAAATAAACCCTGTTGTATAAAAAACATGGGATTTGAACATGAAGCCAACATAAATACCATAACCTTATCAAGTTCACATGTTTTTCCATAAAGTCTGGCTAGAATCCTCTTCATCTACAATTGTTTAATAGCATCTGACTGGAGAATTTACCCCACCCAATGTCTGTCTCAGTGCGTTCAACTCATGATAGTCTCATAGCACTAAATATCATAAAAGGAAATACAATGATGCACATTTTTCTAGAATTTCTGTTAAAATTTGTTAGCAAATGATAGGAAACTTGACTAGGGAGGGTGGGAGTGTTTCTGAAAATGAACATCAGCTTGATGCCGACAGTAAAAATTGAGAAGTTGATACTTGCTCTGCAGAGTGAAATTATATCTATCTGTCTATTAAATATACCATAATTGTCTTTTTTTTGATAAGGACTGACCTTTATGGGAGTTACAGAGATTGGTAATGTCCAATTATTCAAAATAGTGAAACTATTTTTGTATATTATCAGTAAAATGCATTTCAATTTCTAATTTAATAGATAAGAGCTTGGGATGTGATTTTATAGGTCATAGTAGGAGCACTTCATTACATAATACGGCATAATAGTGAAACATGAGTGAATATAATGGCAACTGCGATATTTTGTGTTGAAATGAGTTCAAAAACTACTTTAGAGTGTACAACAAAGAGAATCCTTCTGGAATTTAAATATTTAATGGCTGGTTGCAACTACTGCAGCTACACCTTTACTGTCACAGCAACCTTTCAAAAATAGTCTCAGCACATATAAATCTCTTTCAGCAAGCAACAAGTAAAAAACTAAAAAAAAAATCTGATTTGAAAACAAGAGGTGTGTGTTTTTCTCTTGTCTTTTCTGTCATGAAAACAAGAGCTGATATTAAGTGTCATTTTATCTGAAAAGTTAGCACAAAACAGAGGCAACACAGTCAGAGAACTGTCAGATATGGTGTGTCAATTGTTGCACTGTGACACAGTCAGCGTGGCTTCCTACTGTGAGGAGGGCCGTTGTGAACCCTGATTTTAAGAAAATCCCCCCATTAAGTGATCAAAGATCTCAAGAAACAGGTAAAAAAAAAGTAAATCATGTTTTGTGCTTGCAAGATGTGCAAAGGTGAGTTTGTAAGCACTTGATTTTATTGAAATATTTTAGTTTCTTCAGTCTGTTCCCTTTAAACGAGGATTTGATGTCAGAGTTTGAAGCCTGATAAACTCTAACATGAACTCACTCACTTTCTTCTCCAACTGTACCTGGTTTACATTTTGACATTTTAATGTTTATTTCCTTGTTTTTAAATAGCAGTGCCTTTGACCTGTTTCTATTCAGTGCAAACATAGAGTACAAGTGAGTCACAGAGCTATTGAGTGGCTAGTGTCCTACTTCTCTTTGAAACAAAACATAAAATAATGGCAGACAGTTTGATTACATTCGTGTTTGGCCTCTGCATTTTGATCAAGGTCTACTGATGCTCATTCATTTGCGTGCTGAACAACAGAAAATTATTGGATAAAAAAGATGCCATAGCATGGCTTTTTTTTTACTTTTGGGTTTGTATTTGCAATGTAAGGATGTGGAAGTTAAAAAAAATCGAGTTGCATTTTATAGCCAAAAACTTCACGTTTTTCAATTCCATTAGCATACAGATCAGTGCACATCTTTACCCCACCTCACCACTAATCCGACTTTCCTGCAAGTTCAAGAGGATCACGCTCAAAAAGTGCTGTAGCGGTAACACACCTTACCTCTCTCTTGCCTCCATGTGACGGCCTACAGTAGATTCTAGGAGGAGTGTGTATGTGGGGAGAGTCTGCTGTTGCATGCTGAGTGATGACGATAGCCGACTTAACTAAACCCACCCACAGTTCATTTAAATGCCCGCGCACGGCTCTCTCCCAGCTCGTCACTGTGTCTCCCGTTGCTCTGTATTTATAAGGCGCCCCGGTGCGCGGAAAGGCACAAGCGTGCCTCGTCTCTAGAGAGGCAGAGCGCGTCGCTGCGACTTGGAGACGATTTTTGGAGGAAAGACCTGTGCAGCAGCTACTGAGGAAGAGACGCGGGAGCGCAGGAGTTTTATCCCAAGTTCACCGCAGCTTGCTCTCAGGGGTGAGTTGTTGTCCGTTGTTACAATGCATTTTTTATTTTTCCCTTTGTTTCTGGGAAAAATTAGGCTGCGCATTCCCCTGCTGGATAGAAACGTAAGAGCTAGCAATAATTGAGAAAGGATGGAGCGCTGAACTAATCTCCAAACCTGTGGCTACACTGTGAGATGCGTTTTATTTGAAAAATCTCCTTCTAACAAAAAATAGACTATAGGAGTTTTTGGCCTTGTTGGTGTTGTGGCTATTCTTATTTATGCCCCAAAAGTATTGCCAGAACTTGTTGCTTTTGGAAATACCCAGTAAATTCACGCTCAGTGAGAACATGTTGTGCATTTTTGCCGACTGCATTCAGGAGAGCTGAGCGAAATCAAGCTCATCTACACATTTTAGTTACTGTCCTTGCATGCTTTATTAAGTCCTAAAGGTTTTATTTTATTTTATTTTTTTTTACATATTCTTTTTCCGGTGCATTACAAATGATGTCATTGAGCTTTCTTTGCATCTTTTGAGGTAAATGTTGCATATCTTGTTTTGTAGATCGCTTACTGATTTATCTCAGTTTAGTAGCTGCTGGTTTGCTGTATCTTGTCTTCTCAGGAAATCAGAGATAGAAAGGAATTTACAGCAGAAACGAGCCATTGCCTGGTTGATGTGTGGTTTTGTGGATCTTAAATCTCCAAGTTTGTTTGTTGTTGCATAGTTGATGTGGGCGATGTCAAACATAACTTTACCTGCAGAGCAGGACTAGCCTGTACACGGTTTAAACTTTGAGGTGGACTAAAAATTACTGGAATGGTCACATAAATGGCCTTAAAATCTGCCCCCTGGACGGTGTCCCACGTTGTCAGGTTGATAATCCAGCGGTGTTTTTCCGACAGAAGAAAAACTTTCTGTTTAATTCTGGGCAGCAGTCCAAAAACAGAAATGTGACTTTTCCTTTTGAGAACAAGTTTTAAAACACAATTTACACGCTCATGGCACAGAAACAATAAAAAATTAAAGACGGTTTTGCAATGAGAGGAAATCCGGGGGTAGTTGGCAAGGACCGTGTAAGCTATGAACATATCAGGAATTCACTGGTAATAAATGATTAGCTAACAGTAGTTTCTGAATAACCTGAGGTTAAGACTAGTGTGGGCTTGTGAACAGACTGTTAATTTATTAATGGACAAGCCTGTTATGATGATGAATCTGTATATCTTTCTAATAAAACATTTATTTAACTCAGAATAAGGTGCGAAATCGTAGCTTACATAGCTGCTCCTTTCTTAGCTTACAATGTTATAGGCTAATTGTGATGATATGACGTATAAAAGAAAATAGTCTTTCCTCTGCAACATTCTCAGAAAAGATTAAAATCTTTATATTCAGAGCACAGTCCCATCAATATTCACATATGTTATTGGAAATTTCTCATCTTAGTAGGGGGCAGCTACAAAGAGTGAGGATTAAAGGGCCGTCAAGTTATTCCTGAGCCTCAGGACAGTCTAGTCAATATTTATGAACGTGCGCCACTTTTTCCTACAGCCACGAAGTGAAGACCTGACCACTTGAATGTGTGATTCACCGATATGCACAGTGACAGTAGATGTAGGCTTGAACTGGATTAACTAGGAGACTTTGCCACTTGTGGCCAGTGCAAGACTATATGGACATTTTCGTGTCACAGTTAAGCCAGCCCAGAGCTCTCTCTCTCTCTCTCTCTCTCTCTCTCTCTCTCTCTCTCGCTCTCTCTCTCGCTCTCTTTCTCTTTCTCTTTCTCTCTGTCTCTCTGTCTTTCTTTTTTTTCCTA
>JAPZDY010000022.1:9931464-9941778 GCA_029783645.1 Ctenochaetus hawaiiensis
CACAGTTAAGCCAGCCCAGAGCTCTCTCTCTCTCTCTCTCTCTCTCTCTCTCTCGCTCTCTCGCTCGCTCTTATTTCTGGCTGTTTGTAAAGAGTTAAAAGATAAACAACTCGCTGGCCTGTTGCAGAGAAGCAGGAATAAAAATAAGTGGAGTGTGAAAACGAGCAGCTTTCTGATGCTGTTGGGAAGGCAGAGCGCTGACCTTGGTGCTGAAAAATTCCCGCTGAACGCCGCGTGCCTGCCCACCATACTGATTGCGTAGCACGCGCAGAGGCGCTTCAGCTGTGTTTTGTTTTTTTGTTTTTTGTTTTTTTTTTCCTGACGTACTGTACATTTCCAGCGACGCCTCCCACGCGACTGTATGCAACGGTTTTCAGAGCAGGACAAATCTGTTTTTTGCATAATAACTTACAAGGTAGTAAAACTTGCTATTCTATTGTTTTTTTTGTATGTGTGTGTAAAGTTCATTTCAAGTCAGGGACGATGAGTCACAAGATGAAATTATATGACCCGATGTTGGATCGGTTGTACTCTGGCACGAGTTGCAATGCAGACATGTGCAAGCATAATTTGAATCTGGTGTAAATAAATGAAAGTTGCTGCACATACTTGCACATGAGTATTGTATGCATGGAAAACAATACTAGCAGCAATCATAATATTAGTAAATAATAAATCAAATAATAATGAATGTTATATATCTATGATATATACTAATGCTCAAAACTACGGACAATCGAATCTTTTACACAATATCAAGAAGGTGATTTTTCCAAGGTTAGTGTCTCTCAACCAGATAATTTATTTCAACTGTAATAGGCTGAAAGAATAGTAAAAAACAAAACTGGAGAAAACCAGAGGTGGAAGAAATACTCAGAAGTGACAGTAACAATCCTATCATTTTAAAATACTTCGTTATGCGAAAAGTCCTCAAGCATTAAATAATAAAGAAAAATTGCTCCAGTTACTCTTGGCTGTATTTGATCATTCTTATCAATAATTTACATTATTAACTGCCACATATATATATTGTTTAGTTTAACCTGTATAAAATTATGACATTTTATAAACTGATCACAAGTTTTTTTCTATATAAAACCCTTATTGTACAGCTGTTAAATAAAGGCATACAAGGTTAATATTTCCGTCTTAACTGCAATAGAACGGAAACATGAAATATTTTAAAAAGGCAGAGAGTATTATAAGCACTGTAATATTTCTCAGTTCTTTCATAAATATTTTACAACTGAAGAGAACAAACACTGCTGTCTCAACAGTTGTGTCTCATTTAACCTGTTAACATATTTTTCTTGTGTCACATACTATTGCTTAGCCAAAATTTGCTTTTAAGGCATAGTTTGATACAGTGTGAAGTCACTGTGATACCATTACTGAGGATCACAGTGATGCAAGCAGCTTTGATCAGCTGAATAATAGATATTTCAGGTCTGTGTTTATCTGTATATATATTTTGCATGTGCACTGTTGCTCAGCAGGACTTAATTATCTGTGTAATATTACCTTTTGAAAACACTTAATGAGTCATATACCCTCATTGACTTATTATGTTAAATCAACACACTTTAAACAAATCATGCAGTCAAGGTAATTTCCTCAAAACTAATAGAGCCTCTGTTTCCTCCTCCTCCTTCTGTTGCTTTTCAGAATCACCCCTGGGGGGACACACATATACTCGCGAGCAAGAACAGACGCACAATCACGACAACAGACACCATGCAGGAGTCAGAGCCTACAGTGTGCCAGCTGCAGCCCAACATCATTTCAGTGCGCCTTTTCAAGAGAAAGGTTGGAGGTCTGGGCTTCCTGGTGAAGCAGAGGGTGTCCAAGCCTCCTGTCATCGTGTCTGACCTCATCCGTGGTGGTGCAGCAGAGGAGTGCGGCCTGGTGCAGGTGGGCGACATCGTCTTGGCGGTCAACAACAAGCCCCTGGTGGACCTGTCCTATGAAAGGGCCCTGGAGACACTGAAGAATGTGTCACCTGAGAGCCATGCTGTGCTGATCCTCCGTGGGCCAGAGGGTTTTACCACCCACCTGGAGACCACCCTGTCTGGAGATGGCCGCCAACGCACAGTGAGGGTCACACGCCCTGCATTCCCACCTTCAAAGTCCTACGAGCACTGCTCCCCTCTCAGCCCATTCAGCCCTGGGCAGCAGCAGCAGGTCAACAAGGAGCCCCAGCTCAGAGCCATCGAGAACCTGTCCTCTCCTTCCATCACACAGTCCCTCCTGCAGAGGGGAGGCGTGCAGGCCCAGGACCCCCTGCTGATGAGAGACGGCGGCCGTGGAACTCTCCTGTGCAACGGGCTGGAGGAGAACAACGAGCTGCTGAAGGAGATCGAACCAGTGCTGCGCCTCATCAAAAACAGCAAAAAGGACATCAATGGAGAAGGCCAGAGGAATGTGGGGAGAAGGGACGCTGAGATCCAAGTGGCCTGGTAATTTGCGATTTGTTGCTACATCATTGATCCCTCAGTCAAAAGCGTCTTTGTGCTTGTTCCCCTGTGTTTCACTGTGCAGGTCGAAGTTAGAGCCCAGTAAATTTAGAATCAGTGTTACGGTCAAGAACTCTTCAAAAAGGTGGTTATAAGCTGACACAAGAGCCTACACCTGCTCCTTTGATTAAAAGACAGTCTCCTTAGTCACTTTGCCACCCCCAGTCCCCAAACTACCTGACCCAGCTGTGTTACATTAGCAACCTCAGACAGGCTCTCATTCATCTAATATGGTTCAGTATACAGTGCCAAGTAATTACTGTCTACACGCTGGTCTCTGGCAAACCTCATTTAAGATGACACTGTTTACAACGCTTGCCAATTTCAGATGCATTTCTTCTTTTTTTTAGGACAAATGCTTTGTGACAGTTCGTGTAAGTTTCATTAAATGTAGCAAACCTATAGCAGTTTCACACTAAACAACATCAGCATTATCAAACCATTTTGCTGTGGATCAGGATTTAAGTTATTTATCTATCTTTGGTCTGATATTGGTTTCAGCATTTTCAGAAAATGTCTTGCTTGCATCAGAGTATAAGTACAGTCTGCCAAAGTATGAAAAATTTTTGCTGCAGTTTAAATATAAATATTGTATTCAATAGTATGGATGAGAGTTTCCCCCTAATAACACATTTTGGACCCTTTTTAGCACAACAAAAACCTATTACTACTGTATCATTAGACTTTCTTTGATTAGTTTGCAAGGGAATTACCCTTCTCCCGAACAGTCCCTCTGTGTTTGGAGGTTAGCTGCATCAAAGTTTCTGTGAGCAAGTAGTTGAGAAGTGAAGAGCTGGAAGCAATTCTGTTTATTCAGTCACTCATAAGCGTTGTGCTTGGACTGTTTTTTGGTTTTTGGTTCCAGATCTGCATTAACATATATAAAAAATAGGATATTTTACCTAAAATTGTGTTGTGTGTTTTTTTTTTTAAAGTTCTATGACCTTGTTAAAATCCTTAAAATTACATTTACTTCTTCTTAATTAAGATTAGGTGAATGTGCAATTCAAATATATGTCAAGTTTAAATACTTCTCATGAGATTTAAAGAGTCTTAGCGTTTGTGCGTTCACTTCCAAATGGTTTGTGATGTCACTTATAATGCTTGTATGCTCATATGCCTAGCAGTTTAAAATATGATTTTAAGCAAGCAAAAAGAAACTGCACATACATCCATTCCGCAAAGTGAAAATCAAACATCCAACACAGGAATGAGAAGAAAAACATAGTTTTAAGTTAAGGGGGGGGGGTTAAGTATTCAGTCTGGACCAGCCTTTTCATGGACTTCACAGTCTGGGCCAATAATTCATCCACCAACTCTGTCTAAACGGTCTGCACAGTGTTCTGTTGATATTGGTGTCTCAGTTATCTGCTTTTGTACTCCCACGACCAATTGAAATCAAAATTGAGTCCACAGTCTCCATGAATCAATATCTCATTCTTGACCAAGCCCTGCACATCCTCCTCTCTGTCATGAATACACTTTGAGTGATTCATTGCTATCTGAAGAGACGTGTTGAAAAAAAAAAAACACAACTCAAAGAAAGACTTTCTTTCTTCATGGAACCACCCGTTTGGGCTTTTGTAACTTAAGACAATCTAAAAACATGCTGCTGTGGGTCAGTATGATCAAGGAGACAGCTTAGTTATTTTTTTCCTCTGGTTTGGCTTTGGAAGAGGGTTTTCTGAAGATTTCTAATTAGAAGTTAATGAAAAAGGTCATTGTGAAGAGAAAAGCCAATTATATCTGCTTTTTTTTTCCTGGGCACATTTGTGCAATAACATCTCTCAAATTATTGCTTGATGAGTATTTCACTGGAATGGAATAACACATTCTAACTGATAATATAAGTGAATTAATTTTCAGAGGAGAGGCTGTTAAAATTTCACAATCCAGCATGAGGCCGATGACGCTGCATGTCAGAGTCTGAGCTTATAACAAATGACACATGCAACTCCTCTCAGTGTTTCTGCATGTCTGAACTCAACCTCTGCATTATGGGGATAAATATGCTCTTGCATATGGTGGCAATAAAGAGATACAGTGTGACAGGGAGTTTGAGAGGGAGAAGAGATGCCTTTGAGGACTCATAAATTAGCATGGACACGTGCACACGAGATAGATAGGGGGGTGTGAGTGTGAAAGAGGAAGGGGCAATATGTGCGTGGGCATGTTCCATCAGAGGAATGCAAACTTGATATCACACACTGATGAGTTTGCTGTATTTATTCACGTCTCGTGTGATTTGTCACAGGAATTTTTTTCTCCCTCCCCCATTCTCCTTTAGTCTCATAAGATCATACAGTTACAGCTCAGAGTGAGATCTCACTATTTATGTCTAGTTTCCCTTCATCTCTAAGTAGGAAAAAGAACTTGTTTGTATACCATACTCCATATTCAAACACAGACAGGAAGCCAGTCATCAGCCTGTTTTGTCGTTTGTTTGTGCAACTGTATTTGTCTTTCAATGACCAAATAAGACTTAGTCTGAATCAGTCTTTGCCTATATTATTTATCAGTCCAAATGCAGAGATGCCAGCCAAGTTCTGTCTAAACACCCACATGGTTCAAATGCAGAACCTTTAGAAAGCACGTAGGTTTTTTCCTGTTCAGCATCGTTTTGGAGGGTGTACAAGTCTTAGGTTTTGTTCGTTTGCTTGTTTGTTTTTTGACAATGAAAGAGGGTTTGTGTGTGTTTGCATGTGGGCTTTTAACATGAAATAAATAAGTTTGTTCAAACCCTGATGTGAGAATACACACCTGACAGAAAATTGTTGATAACTTTCAGGGACCTTGGCGTGGGAAATGGCACGTCTCCCCAGCTGGCATCAGATAACAACAGAATGCTGGAAAACATGCCCGTGGTTCTCAACAATGCTGACAATGACAAGGTAAAATAAAACAATTTCATAACTTTTGCTTACAGTTGCTCTCTTTCACTTTGAATAATTTCAAGGGTTAAGCAGCTACTTTGTGTAGATCCATAATTTAAAGATCTTTTGACTTTTTATCTGCGTGTGTGCATGTGTTTGCATGTGTTCATGAGCGGCTTGCTATGTGAATCCCCGCAGCTGTACAATGCATGTGCATCCATGGCTGCCTTTGCCTGTCTGGCGATAATCCACAATATTGGCAATTTCATGCTTTCATAAAGTAAGCATGCACATCTGTGCTGCTTCCATGCGCATAGTAGTAAAGCCGTTGCTTAAGATCCCATCACCTCGGCATTTGGTCCTTCCGGGGTAAAGCTGATGCAGCATTAATTCCAGCTTATGCCTTCCACACAGAAGGGTCTTGTCACAGGTCTAAGTGCCTGTGACATGGATAGTAATCTGCACACGGTCGGTGTTATCCAACCACTCGTGATGTTGCTCGAGCCTCCGTCAATGGGACCGGATGTGGCGAAATGATTCCAGGAGGCATATTGAATGCGTGCAGCTGCTGATCCGTCTCTCTCCATCATATGTGTCCCCTGCTGAAATGATCCAGCCCCTGAGACCTGCAGAGAAGAGTGTGTCAATGTGCGTGCTTGTAAGAATATTTGTGTGGAAGTGATATAGGCAGGGGGAGGATGTGGATGGTGCATGCTTGACAGCAGAGAGTGTATGTAGGCTACGTATGATGGGATAAAAAGTCTCTGCTGGCTGTGTGTGCCCATGCTGAGGGAACCTATGCGCTCGTGAGAAGGCAAGAAGAAAAATATATGTGTGTCTCCGATATGTACATACTGATTCATGCAGCAAACAAGTTCCCCTACTGGTATTTTGCAGGACTCTAAAAGAGGGTTTGATGGTTCGTTTCTGTGTTCAGTTTGATAAGACTTAACTCAGACTCTAAGTTCATTTACCAAAAAAAAGGACAAAGAAAACTTTATGAGAAAATTCAAGCTGAGTTTTTTGCATGATTAAATACAAGGATTTCAAGTGACATGCCACTGGCCTGCAAATTATTCTCTTCCTTCCTGAAGGATTGTCCATGTGCCCCCAGCTTGAGCTTCTTTTTCTGCATAATTTAAGGCTTAATAAGCCTGCTGCAAAGGAGAGGCGCTGAAATGTTCTGTCAAATTCCACCGGCTAGTGAGTTCTGGAGACACCACCTTTGATGATCCACTGAAAGCAGAAAATATGCCTCAATGCCTCCATTTGTTTTTTTTTCACTCACAATGGCTTAATCATCTCTGAATGAGAATAAGAAGCCAATTATCAAACCATAAATTTTCTTGTCTTAAAAAAATAACTGACTGAAGCGTATAAATATTTAATGAATATAACATCTTTTTCATTTTTTAGACTGACTGTCACTCACTTTCTTCTTTTTCTCTTCCCAATTACCCACTGTCATGAGCTTGTCAACTCCATTTCCCAGTAAGAAGTTTAATTGATGGGTAAATAAGGAAATTTTACTGCTTAACTGCATTTACCAGAAAGACTTTGGTCATTACGCTCCATTATGAAATTATCTTCATTAGATTAGCCTCAATTATCATTGGTGCTCACCACGACACCTAATCCTTTACACTGCGGTCTGGGGATTGACTATGATGGGATTTAGATGCGCTGTAATTGCATATGTGGTCCAGAAACTTCCATCAGCAATATGGACCGCACGAGGGAGGATGGTGCCATTAGAACAGGCTTGACTTACTATGAACATTAGCAAACAAAGAGACAGATAAAATATTATGACAGTCATAGACCTTTTTGAATTAGTTTCTTGCAATTTTATTGGCTGCCTGCTAAGCCATGTAACTTTGGCTATGTCTTTAAGCTCTCACCTTTCTGGCCCACTACACCTTCAACAGTGGCAGATTTACACTTGAAATCAGGCTTTGGAGCCATTTGATGTCAAATGGTGCTGAAAGATTTTATCAGCTACAGCTAACCAGTTAATTAATTGGCACATGTTTGTTGAAAATGCTGTTTAAAGATCAAATATTTAGTTTAAATCCCAAAATCAAGAAAGAGCAGAGCTGCAAATGTCATTCTAAATTCTAAAGTCAGTATATAGGACACGCTTCACAGTGGATGTTTAGTTTTGCTTCACATCACCTGACAAACTAATGCTTAACTTAGAGGAACAGTGTGCACCTTTTAAAGTGCCCTATAAAGTAACAGCAAGCCAGAGCTCTTGATAACAACAAGGAACAGTTTGTAAGACCTGACCTCACTCCTGGATGTACTATAAATCCAATTTTTCAGTTTCAATGTTTATGTGATCACATAAGAACAAAAAAATTGCTACTAAAAAAGCTAATTTCCATTTCTTACACTGCTACTGTTTTTGGCTTTTTCCTTTAAGAGGCAAAAAAGCTACACTAGTCATAAAATTTTGTCAGTGCCATGTATCACTCTAGCTTCACCCCTCCCTGCTTGCTGCTTCAGTGCGTGGAGAAGTTCTAATCAAGCTTGGCTGTGTCTGAATACCCCCCTCTATTTACAACAGAGTCACTGTCTGCCACTTTATTAGAGAATCCAAATTCTATGCTGTAAATCTATCCACTAGTTTCCACCAAAACCACACAATGCAATAAAAAAGTAGCATCCATATACACCCCTTTCTGCTATCATATAATTACAATCCCAAGACAAGCTCTGCAGATGCAAACATGACGATGTAGCGACTCTACAACTAAAAGTGATGATGCAAATGATGGTAAGTGTAAAAAAAATCTCTATTTATTGGTCATTATTAAGTAAACCATTAAATGTCTGTGGTATGGGGAGTAGTGAATGAGTAAATGAGGGAGTGATTTTCAATACAGCCCTCAACAGACTGCATTGAGCTGTGATTGGACAGTCACTGCTTGGCAAAGGGGTTTAGCAAAAGGTCAACTGGGCCATTTGTGGACAATCAAATCTGGCATATATTCTGCCCCTTTAACTCTATTGATTTATGTCGATCTTGCCCGAATATTTAATTAGCAGTCATTTAATAACTGACCTCGCTCTCAGGAATGTATTTTCAGGGGCAACAAAAGATAACCCTGACATTTAAAATTTATAACAGTGCTCATCCATAAATAAAGAAAAAAAGTGAATTGACATTTACAAGTTGTTCATATACCTAAACAGGCTTCTCAGAGACCTGAATATGACAATAAAAGGAAAACAATTTTTTTAAAATATAAATGCCAAAGGTATAGCTTCCGGTCTGTGAGTGACAAGCCTGACATTCATGTTCAAATACACATACATCTGCACTTTATATCAACAAACCTTAAACTCTGATTTTCTTTGTCTGTTCGACTGAGAGTCCCTTTACGGTACAGCGATCTTCCTTTCCGTCCACAACCTTGGTGATAACAATGTGTCATATCTGAGCTGCACAGCGGGGGATGCTGCTGTTGGAGCATGAACATGCAGGAACTGAGCACTGCACTTTGTGTGTGCAAAATCAAATTCAATTCAATCCTCCTCATTACTCTCTGCTGTTTGAGAGGACACGAAATGACAATGAGACTCAACTGGCGTGACACTGTTGGTATTCATCTCCCCGGCGAGCATAATAATTGTGTCACTGCTGTTCAGAAGCTGCTCCGCTGTGCGATTAACAATACCGTAGGAGATAATGAAAGAACCTCCAAGGTGTGGGATTGATTACTCTGATCTCAGGCAATCACTCGCTGTCTTTCTCCAAAAGGCTTACAGTTGGCAGTGGGGTTAAATTGCAGGCATTCATCAGTCAATAGCTACAGTATTGGAAATCCCAGTGAGCAAAGAGGTAGCTTGCCATCATCCTGCTGTTATATGTTGATTGCCTTTATCCTGGAGGTGGAGATAATACAGAAATGGAATAAGGAGAGAATGTAAGTGGTTCCTTTGCATAAGTCTGTGTGACAGACTTAAGTACAATGACAAACTGATTTTCATTGAGGAAAAAGTGAAGTTCATCGAGAAAACTCTTTGTAAAAGTCTTGCAGAGTTGCTTCCAGATATTATTTGTATAATTCCCTTCCTTAAACTTGCCGATCAGTCTCCAATTATGGCACTCAAACCCATTTTGCACAGTGGGATGGCTGCATCTCTTTTCAGGTTTCCACAGTATGACTTCCAATTGTGAACTACTTGCCCACCTCACACCAAAAGTGTTTCAGAGGTCAGAATTTCTTCAATAGACACAGTACAATGTCATGAAGTAATGACTCATGTGTGCTCTTTGCAGCCTCCAGCCCAGGGCGGGACCTCACCCACCAAGTCACTGCAGAATGGCAGCCCCTCCAAGTGCCCTCGCTTCTTAAAGATCAAGAACTGGGAGACTGGCACCGTCTACAATGACACGCTCCATCACAGCTCCAGCAAGGTAAGACATGTAGAAATCAGCTCAATTAATGGTGCAACAAACCGGCTGACTGTAGCATTTACATGTATCACTGAGGCAAAGGAAGAGAAAGATTTTGATTTTATGATTCATGTCATCCTTTAAAAGAATGGGTTTCTATGGAGATTTGCAAAAAGCTTTGAGGTGCTATCATGCTTTCTTCAAGCCCTAAGACCCTACAGTAAACTGAAGAGGATTAAAACTACAGACACCAAGTGACCAGAAAAAATAGAAACACCTGTATGATGCAACTGCAACACAGTGTAATACAATAAGCTTCAGATAAAAAGAACTGTGATTAAAATTCTGACTTCTTCATCTGCCAGTTTGCTTGCTGCAACAGCAACTATTTCTCAACACTTAACCAACCTGAAGAGCCAAACATCATCTCCTGACATGTATGCCCATGCACATGCTGCTTTTCTCTACAATTTATGAGAGCAAGAGTTTACTGGACAATCACATGTGGATCATCGATGCCAAA
>JAPZDY010000022.1:9956079-9971631 GCA_029783645.1 Ctenochaetus hawaiiensis
GTTTTCTCTTCATGCCTTTGGTTTTGTGTGTGTGTGTGTGTGTGTGTGTGTGTGTGTGTGTGTGTGTGTGTGCATGCCGTGGCAGACAAACACCATCATGTTGAGTGGTGTGCATCATGGATGCTCGTTGTGTGGCAGCAGCATATTATCATCTCGTTAGAGGCGAGGACAGAGTGGTCATTACAACTTCCTCCCCTGCCAGCGGCTGTGTGTTCTGCCTTAATTTACACGCTCGAGTCATCTGTTGTGCGGAGTGTGTGTTCAAGAGACGACCACATAATGTGAGTGGAGGCTATGGTTCCCTTGGCTTGATGCTCTTTTTGTTGTGACATCCACAGGTCTCATCAATGGATGAATATGATGTGGTGGACCTGGAGCATGAGACGTTGGTGTTAGTCGTGACCAGCACATTTGGAAACGGTGATCCACCTGAAAATGGGGAGGTATGTGTGTTATGTAACAACTCTAGTTAGCTAAGCACAGGACAGATGCACAGATTACTAACAGCCCTGCTATGGTTACTGTAGAAATTTGGAGCTGCCTTAATGGAAATGCGCCACCCAACATCCAACACAGAAGACAGAAAGTGAGTTTAGTCACTCGGCCTGTTGGTATTTGTATTCCTGTGGTTCAGTTTTCTTCTTTTTTCATAATTTAAATGTCCTTGCATCTCATTTCTTTGCTTTTACCTCCTGTCCAGGAGCTACAAGGTTCGTTTCAACAGCGTGTCCTCCTACTCTGACACTCGCAAGTCCTCCAGCGATGAGCCAGACGCCAGGATTAACTTCGAGAGCACCGGACCTCTCGCCAACGTCAGGTAAACAAAACCAAACCAAGAAAAAAAACAGTCAGAAAATAAAATAAGTCACAAAATAAGGCTCTGTGAGTTTTTAAAGGATGAACCCTCACAACTAAGCAGTGACAGGGTGATTTGCAGGTTAATAATCACCCAGATGTCAAGGCAAAAATGGTCGTATTGTTGTCTGCTGCTGTTGAAACCATGTCTACATGAAACCTTAATGTCCAAAAACATTCATTCAACATTTCAATATGACCCATCAGAAATTAATTAATATTTTAATCTATGAATCACAATATCAGTGCTTTGAAAAAACAGTCACTCAGCTTCATTTCAACAATGATTTATTGAATAATAAATAATACTGACTGATTGTACATAGAGGGACAGTATCTGTATGCAAATCTAACTCACTGGGTCTTTCGTATTACCTTTTTTCTAGTTGGCAACAAAAAGATGGCTCTTTTGTATTTTTCTTGCATGCAAAGAATAAAAATGTCAGCACTCTTGAGGTCTGCAAGATATGAAAGAGATAGTTTTGAAAAATAGAGCCACAGCCTTGTCTTGGAAACAAAAAAAAAACAAAAAAAGGAAACAGTTATCCAAAAATAAACCTTGGCAGCACCGTATTTTAACAGTTTTGTCTGTTGGTTGCACTAGAAAGTAAAGTAAATTAGTAGGTCAGTCTTGTGTTGTAACTCTAACAGAATGTCTCTGAAGTAACATTTTCTCTGAACTGAGTTTTCATGGTCAGTTCAGTCAGACTTTGCCTCTAAAACTTGTCTGGGATGACAGATCTTATCTCAGCGGACAGTTTGCTGACCTGTTCAAGGAGAGAAGACAAAATTTTGCTCAGACTTGAACCTGATGCGGTTTGACGGCATCGCAGCGAAGCAACAGGAGGACGACTTGTTTGCTCTCAGAGAACTGGTTTATTTCATGTTTACATCCAAATAAAACTAGGCAGGACGGTTATTTGTAAATACTTCAGCAGCTCTGGTGCTTTCAAGAGGGAAAAAAAAGACAGTTTTCTCACATGGACTCCATGGCAGCGATTTGTGAATGTTTATGTTTCTGTTTTAAGTTTTTTTCAGACTACCTGCCTCTCTATATCCATCTCTTTCTTCAAATGTGTGTGTGTGTGTTTCTGTTTAGGTTCTCAGTGTTTGGCCTTGGCTCCAGGGCCTACCCACACTTCTGCGCCTTTGCCCACGCTGTGGACACGCTGTTTGAAGAGCTTGGGGGGGAGCGCATCCTACGCATGGGAGAGGGAGATGAGCTGTGTGGCCAGGAGGAGTCATTCAGAACCTGGGCCAAGAAGGTTTTTAAGGTCGGTTTCACGGGCTAAGACCCTTTGGGCTTGGTGAAGTTAATGCTGTTAATTGTAATGGTGTGCTTGGACTGGGAACACTGTGCCCACTGTTTTTTGGCTTTAGTCCATGATTGGTTTACACTAGAGGATACCTGGGCAAGGTTGGGTTCACACCTCCTGAAAATGGTGGAGGCGTTTCCCATTCGAGGCTGGTATGAACAGAATATTTGCCCAAATGATCCTGTAGTGTGAGGAGTTTACAGGCATAGTCTTATTGTATCCTACTGAATCTCCTTGACCTTGAAATATCAAATACATTTGATATTTACAACTTGAAGTAGTGTAGTTTGAAAGGAACAGTGATAGAATATTTAGTAGAAACCTGCAAAAGTCAATGAAAGTGAGCTGACCGGGAAGCTTCATCAGTCAGATGTTGTTAATCGCCTCCAGCTTTTGCTGTAAAATGTATAAACCAGGCTGATTACATCTTTTCAGAAAAGCCTTCAGTCACCCCCCTCCCCCCTCCTTCACGCAAACAGACATCAATACGTGTGCTCTTGCATTTAGACTGAAATGCCCAGTGTGTGCCCTAAGGACTAAAACAATAATAATTGGTTAAGTCTTTGCTTCTTCTGTGATCTCCCACATTTTTAAAATCAGTCAAAATTCAGAAATCCTTGAGTCTCCCCCAATGTTTGGTTTCAGTGAAAATATGATTCCCTGTTTTTCTTGTAATCACAGCAAGGTAAATGAAGCCCTCCCACTCCTTAAAAACAACCCCAGCAGTCACGGCAGCATTTTGAAGGTGTTTGGCCGTTTGTAACCTTGAGCTGTTGAAGGCAGTCCTGCTTAGAGTGCAAGACATCATTCTCCAAATCCTTTGTTATTCCTGTGTAGGTGTGAAGAAAAGCTTCGAATAATGGTGGAATAATGGTGCGAATCTGTTGTTACATGTCAAGGCTGCCTGTGATGTGTTCTGTGTCGGCGATGATGTAAACATTGAGAAGGCCCATGACTCCTTGATCAGCAACGACCGCAGCTGGAAGAAGAGCAAGTTCCGTTTGACGTACACAGCCGAGGCCCCGGCCCTCACAGACGGTAAATATGATGACCCTGTAGGACATGAGTGATGGACTGAAGATGGTGTCTTAATATTAAAGAGGCAATAAGTGCTAATAAGCACTGCATCACAAAGTAACCATAATATTTTTATTGTGGGGATGATAATGTTATTGATCAGAAGCATCATCGAGTCATCCAGTAAAATGCCTGGAGCTGAGATTTGTGGAATAAAAGATATTTTTAAAATCCTTCTATCCAAAAGACCTTCAGTCACAGAGTCCAAAATATTGGACCAAGTCTGAAACAGAGTGTCCCTCTGTTTCCTAATTTGCATAAATTTGCTTGGTAAATAGCACTTTATATTAGAAATAGATGGTGATGGAGAGCGTGCATAATAAGAAATTAACGATTACTGTGATGGTAACATTGTATTTACAACAAATATTGAGAAAGAGTGAAACAACGAAAGTATAGGACTTTCACACTTTTAATATTAAACTGTAATCTATACTCATTTGCCAGTTTACTAGGTTCACTTAGCTTAAACTAATGCCATGAAATACAGCTGATAGCGATGCTCAAAGCCTTCATGAAGGTTTCTATGATGACTTTTGTTGAAACTGTTATATAAAGAGGTGTTGATTCAACTCTATGATCATTTTGAAGGCAGCAGTTTGTGGTACTGCTGACTTGTGATTATATTACAGAGTATTTGTTATTCAGCCTACCCTTGTTTATATAGAATGGGAAGAAAAAAATTATAGAAACACCTGTAAGAAATAAATTAAGTATATTTGTAATAGAGCTTCCCTAAAGATAAGCATCTAAGTTTAAATCAGCCTCATCATGAGGTAAATGTCTTGTTTGTGATGTAGTTTTGTTTCTGTCTGTTTACAGCATTGTACAATATTCACAAGAAGAAGGTTTATGGAGCAAAGATGCTGGAATCTCAAAACTTACAAAATCCAAAATCCAAGTAAGTCTGTGCAGCACTGACATGAAACACATCCACAGGAAAAAAAAGTGTCAGATATTTGTCTGTGTAGATAATGTTTGATTGATCTGTTGCACTCTTCTGGTGTCAGACTCCCTCATTAGGTTTGCTGTGTTGTGTGTAATGAATGGATCAGACTTGAAAAAAAAATGGTGCAGCCTCTCTCTTAATCTCTGATCTCATGTGCAGTCGCTCCACCATATTCGTACGGCTCCACACAAACAATCACAATGGACTGAGCTACAAGCCTGGAGACCATCTGGGCATCTTCCCTGGCAACCATGAGGACCTGGTGACGGCCCTCATAGAAAAACTGGAAGATGCACCACCTGTCAATCAAATCATCAAAGTGGAGTTCCTGGAGGAGAGGAACACTGCCCTGGGTGGGTGATGCTATTAGCAACGTCACGCTACTTTACGAATGCTGTAGGCGTGCAATTAGGACGGTTGCAGTTTGAAATCTGGGCAGGATGACAAACTGAAAACATGAATAAGAAACAGTCTCTCAGTCACACTTTAGCAAAGTATCTATGCCCAGAAATTTTTCAGTAAAGCTGCACATTGGCAAGCAGTTGTGGTGACACTGTGTGACTTTAGTGTGATTTTTATGAAGCAAGATGTTTCTTAAACACAGTGTGTGTGCTTAATGAAACTTAACCATGACCAATATATCCACTATAAATTTGCTTCACTTTTCACAGTAGATTGAAACATTTGCATGAAATATTTTAAGTCTTCTCAGCATTTATAAGTAGCATATTATATTATTTAAAATTAATGGTTTATTTATAAAAAAAAACAAACAAACAAAAAAAAACAACATTGAATTAAGTTTTTTATGTTGTGCAACAGTGCGGTTAAGATCTGGTTAGGTTTAGGCAAAAAACACTTGCTAGGTTTAAAAACAGTTTTATTTTGAAATACCTGGCATTTTTCGGAACAAACACAGCTCACCAAAGGTCACCAAAATTAATAAACCTGAAAAGTTAACTTATTGCCAGAGTAAAGCAGCTTTAGCTTTCATATGGAGTCGTGTTTCTGGCCAACTGACATATGAAAGTCCAACATATAGGGCCCTATAGTGCACAAGTGGCGCTGGCATGTTGCTATCGTACACCGGGTGCAAACGTAAACAGACAGCTGAACTACAAGGATTTATTTATTTATTTATTTATTCATTCATTCATTTGTTTATTAGGCTGGACAGGGCCAACGCTCAGTGAATGTATTGTGTCCGACAGCTCTCAGCTAATTCCCCCATAATTCAAATCATTTAGAAAGCAAACATTTCCATATTTTGTCAATTCTATTTCTACAATATATTTTCGCCTGCACAGGCAAATGCACACATATGCAGGCATGCACGCATGCATGCACGCATGCACACACTTAAAAATTAATTTCATTTTGTGAATAGAATACATTTGGTAATTAATGGTTGGTGGATTGTTTTTCTTTCAGCCGCTTGTTGATATTTAATTCAAACAAAGAAAGGCGATTCAGTGGTGAGGAGACAGAACTCTTGGCTCGGGGTTCATGTTATTGATAATTATAATTTAATCCTTGTTTTTCTGATTAAATAAATGTTGTTTTACGTCTGCGCCTCTGTTTAGACCAGGTTTTGGCTGGTCTAAACTCCTGGCGCATTTCACCTCAATGCGCTGGGTGTACGATAGGAAAGGCGCCAGGATACGCCTCCATTCCGCCTTCATTCTCAGACCTCCCGCCCCTCCGCACACAGACCCGGTGCAAGTGGGTTTGCTATCGTACACTTGTGACAAAAATTACATTTGCTCCGGGTGTACGATAGCAATGACACCTGCACCACTGGCGCACCTCATTTGCGCCGGGTATACGATAGGGCCCCTAGCGTCATTTATGCTCTGTTTTAGTCTTAACCAAGTTCTGAGAAAAATATCTGGTCCTCTAGCAATAAATTTCCCAGTGCACCACAAACTTTGCCCTTTCTGTTGCACCTGCAAACAGGGTTTATTTGAACTTAAAGAGGCTGAAACGCTCTGAAAGCTCAGAACTGAACTGCAAAGATGCAGTTTAGTTTGTGTTGATTCTCTTTTGGTTGATCAGCACGAACCAATTTTATATTTTCATACACATAATCATTTAATCCATTGTTGCTAAAATATATGAATTAATGCATCTCTAACCCTGTTGTGTTCTGCAGGTGTTATCAGCAACTGGACAAATGAGACTCGTATCCCCCCCTGCACCATCTACCAGGCCTTCCAGTACTTCCTGGATATCACCACCCCACCGAGTCCCGTGCTGCTGCAGCAGTTTGCTGCTCTGGCAACGAATGACAAACAGAAAAAGAAACTCGAGATCCTCAGTAAGGTAAATTCACTTAGTCTTTGGCGTTACCGTTAACATGACCTTTAAAACTATCGAGCTGCTGCTGCACTGAGCGCTTAGCTCAGTTCGTGACTAGACACATGAGAGGTTTGAGATGTATGTGCGTAGGTTGTATCCAAAAATATGCTAACTCTTTTTTCCATGTCAGTGCCAAATATATGCAGACATTTTTCCAATTTTCATTAGAGATTTTATGAAGGAGTGCTAAAAAAAGTCATCGTGTGTTTAAGGCACAATAATAACCATCACGTTCATGTTTGATATCAAAACATGGGAGATAGTTCTCTGTGTCTTAAAACAGTTTGCAGTGATGGAAATGCGTACAGTAGGAGTCAGCTGGCGCCAAATTAAAGCCGGTGATCGTTCTAACCCAGAGCCATTCCCCCCTTGCAGTGCCTCCCACAATTCACTCTCCATTTTTGTCAATGTGTGGAAAAGGCTGACTGAGGCCAAGCACTGACTCATATGCCCATACACGGCATCATGTCACCAAAGCAAGAGGAAAAGATGGAAGGCTCCTGAGTTCGAAAAAAGAAACAGTACAGTGGAATCAGCACTGCAGATTTTTATTTTCGTTTACACTCCAGCTGAAGCTCATTTTAGGACTAAAGGAGAATTTTCTGAGACATTTTTAATCCTCCTTTTTATGTAGATTTTCACAGAGAAAAGTCAGGAAGTCCTGTTTGCTTTTTTGTGCTGCATGAGAGAAGGAATAAAATAACAGGTTTGTTAAAAATACATTGAAGAAACTATGTTAGTTTATTAAGAGTCCCATAACCCCCATCTGTGTATCAAGGTTGAAAAACCCAGGCCCAAATGTACTTTTGTAGTTAAAAATTTTGCTAATTGTACATGCAGTACGTCAAACAGTGCTTGAGGCTTAGAATGGAGACCATACCAGGTTTTCTAATGGGCCCTGTGTCACTCATTAGCAGCTAGAGAACAAAGTAAAATATGGGAACATATCAAAGTTTTTCAGCCTAGTGGCTTTGCTCTAAATTCATCACATCCAAATGTCAGTGATGACACAAACACAGCCGTGAATGGTGAGTGGCTCTGCTTGTGGCTGCCTCCTGCTCTCCAGTCAGAAATGTGCACAGACTTAAAAGAGGAAACCATCCTCTAGTTTTCTGTTATCATGGTTGTTGCCTTGGTTTCTTAACGAGTTTCTTAGGAAAGGAAAATTTCACTGAATTTGTGCAAAAGGAAAAATATCCATCTGT
Source organism: Ctenochaetus hawaiiensis (assembly GCA_029783645.1). Taxonomy (NCBI): domain Eukaryota; kingdom Metazoa; phylum Chordata; class Actinopteri; order Acanthuriformes; family Acanthuridae; genus Ctenochaetus; species Ctenochaetus hawaiiensis. The sequence continues at coordinate 9,963,840 of JAPZDY010000022.1, forward strand.
CCATCCCACCTTGTTTTATTTCCTTGACATCACAGGGCTTGCAGGAGTATGAAGAGTGGAAGTGGTACAACAATCCCACATTGGTTGAGTTGATGGAGGAGTTCCCCTCCATCCAGATGCCCTCCACTCTGCTGCTCACCCAGCTGCCGCTGCTGCAGCCTCGCTACTACTCAATCAGCTCCTCTCCAGACCTGCACCCGGGAGAGATCCACCTCACCGTCGCCGTGGTCTCTTACCGTACCAGAGGTAATGACCCGCTACTCATGTGAAATCTCTTTCAGTTCAAGAACTGTTTTGACCGAGCTGAGCATTAGCTCACTTCTCTCCAAGGGTTGAGGCCGTGTAGGTGTAGCTGCAGGTGGTTTGGCCTTTTCTGCTGAAAGGATGCACTGTAATACTTCCATCAGGCCTTCGAGGGTCTAAAATTGGTCTAATTTTTTGGGCATTTCACAGGACCAATGTCTGGACAACTAAAAAAAACTCGACTATACTCTGTTAGTGTTAGAATAATGTATTTTGCAGTAAGTTACTGCATTAAAATAGTGCTATATCTCTATATATGTATATACACACACACTGCTTTAGTTCTGTTTATGCCATGGATAAAAAGCAGTGTTCTGTGGCTATTTCAAGGTTGCAGCAAAGACTCAAAAAGTCAAATGACTCAGCCTCTCTGAAAACCCTTCGATGGCTCAAAGAAAATTGATTGCGAGTTATCTTTGAAAGCCCGTCTGCTTTGCAGGGCAGCCAGACGCGGATTGTAATCATAAGGAATGTAGATTCAGAAACACCTCAGGAAGAATCTGTAAACAGATTCTGTTTAAATAAATAGACACCAACAAAAATTAAGAGATAAACACTGTGGGTGCACCCTTCTAGTAGTATAGACAGTAAAAATGCATGTTTATGTTTTGTGAACACAAGTTCTCATGAATAGCAGATTCCTGTAGGTACACTCATACAGGGGTCTTGCTTGATGTTCAGCAACTCCTCTTGTTATTATTAGCAACTATTTCTTCCTCTTTTTCTTCTTCTTTTTACTTCCTTGCACATATATTTGCATTTTATTATGATTTTTGTTGTTTTGCTCTTGCGGTGCAGCTGTCTCTCTCTCTCTCGCTCTCTCTCTCTCTTTCTCCAACCTGACTGGTCCTGTCAGATGGATGCCCACCTCTGAGCAACTTTCTGTCCAGAGGCTTTTGCCTGTTAAAAGAAGTTTTCTCAGCCAATATTGTTATGTGTTTGTTAATATAGGTCTTGCTTTCAGTTGTTGCGTATCAGTAAATGACAGTGTGTTCTTGACATGCTTTATATGTAAAGTGTCTTGAGACATTGTATATAATGATTTGACGCTTTATAAATAAAATTGACTTGGCTTGACTTGACTAGCTTTAGTGCACATTGCACAGTATATCACCAGACGTTTACGTCTACCTTTGCAAGAAGACTCTCCAGTATACTCTCAGCCTGTCAAGTATTCAACAAACAGCATTACCAGATTCTATCACTACTATTTTCTTTCACATGTGTAATGTGCACTTGTGCAAATGTGATACTGTGATTGTATACGTAGTGGTTGAATTACTGTAATTTTCCTTTAGAGAGAGACAGAAGAGTGGCCCTAGCCTTGGAAAACATATTAGGGCCACTCTTTCCCTGTTAGTGGATGCACTTACAGAGAGTGGGAGGCGGATTGGAGAGAAACAGGTAAAGTGCTTGCTTGGTTATCATCCCTTTCAGATGGAGAGGGACCTATCCACCATGGAGTGTGTTCATCATGGCTCAACAGGATAGAGAAAGGGGAGATGGTGCCATGTTTTGTCAGAGGGTAAATATCACAGTTTTTTGTCCAAGGAATGTTGTACTGAAGAATGTAAGATGAATCAATTGTGTTTTAGAAAAAAGTTTGGTGATTTTCCTTCTCGCTAAGAGATGGATGAGAATTTTAATACATTTATGCTAATTTTTTTATTTGCTACCACCAAAGGCTGACTAACTTAACTTAGAACAGAGATTAGAGTGGGGAAACAGATCACTGGGCTCTGTCAAACTCCACCTACTGACACCACGTAAACTCACTAATAACACATTTTACCCCATTGAGAGACGTTTTATGATTTTTGCACTGAACCAGGTTAACTTCATATTGTAATTTATGTTAATCTTTTCATATAACTATTACCAAGACAGCAAAGTAGAGAAAAATGTATTCATTATTTGCATTGTTTTAGTGCACCATCATTCCAACTTCCCAAAGACAACCAAGCGCCGTGCATCCTGGTGGGTCCAGGAACAGGCATCGCCCCGTTCAGAAGCTTCTGGCAACAGAGACTATATGACCGTGAACACAAAGGTTGGTTCTTCTCTCTTGTCTTACAAATGTATTTATTTCCACCTCATTGAGAGGCTTTGAGAGGCAGGTTTTCTCTGGAGCACAAGAACTGCCAGAGAGAAGCTTTAACTTGATGGCTGACTCTAAGAATATTCAGGATAGGCTGATAAATGTTCCAGTTTAAGTGCCACCGAAAGCATCCCTCAGTAATAATGATATTCTGAGCAATAACAGCAGTCGATCTTGTATACAGTGCCGTAACTCTGCCTGTCACCATTAGGAATTGAGTCGTGCCCTATGATCCTGGTGTTTGGCTGTCGGCAGTCTGAGGTGGACCACATCTACAAGGAGGAGACCATCCAGGCCAAGAACAAAGAGGTGTTCAAGGAGCTCTACACGGCTTATTCCAGAGAACCTGGCAAACCAAAGGTACAAGCACTGGACTGTGTTGATGAACATGACTCAGTTTGTCACAACTCTCTTTGGGCTGTGTGGGCTGTAGGTAACATCACAGAGTAAGAAGAGTGCTGAATAAAAACCACAGTGGTACTCTCACTCCGATAGAAATCAAATATTTTCATTTGACAGTTCTCTACAGTTGTTCTACAGGTACATTTTTTATCATTTGGTTTTATTGCTGCCTTCTAAGGGCCTATTTAGACCAAATCCAGCATCATAGTGAAAGTTCTCTCATTCATTTTTAAGTGTGTAGTGTTGAAAGGCTGTGGCAGCACAGACCACAGAGGTGGAAAGTTAAAACCAAGTCAACTTTTGGAAGAACACAACCTGACTTTATGCCAATCAGAGTAAGAACAATCCTGCCACAGGGGAGTACAGAGACTTACTTTGCACTTGCAAATGGGCCGACACTCCAAATTTAACCCACACCTCTGCACAAATCACAAGTTTTTCATACTTTAAATTCATTCTCACTGATTTATTTATTTCCTCACATGGCACTTTTTAAGTTTGCAGTTTGAAGTTTACTTTATTCCCATCTGCCAACAGTCTCCTGACTCAGCTCTATACATTGTTTTCTTTTCCTATATTTTTCATACATGAAATCTTAAGTACATTCTTTCTTCCACCTCCTCCCTTTCTGTCAGAAATATGTACAGGATGCACTGCGAGAGCAGCTGTCAGAGACGGTGTACCAGTGCCTGAGGGAGGAAGGAGGACACATCTACGTGTGTGGGGACGTTACAATGGCCGGGGATGTTCTCAAGACTGTCCAGCAAATCATCAAACAGCAGGGCAACATGAGCCTGGAGGATTCTGGGTTCTTCATTAGCAAGCTTCGGGTAAGAGAGAGGAAAACAGCACAGGTCTTTGTGAAACATCATCGATGTGATGTTCACCATTAAACCCCACTGCGCAACTCGGAGTGATGTTAGTCTGAAGGGCTCTTCACCATTGCAGCTGTGCCCTTGAGCAAAGCAATCAGCCTCCGGTTGAACAGGCGAGGTTCTGCAGGGCAGCTCCTTCACATCAGTGTATGAAACTGAGTGCTAAGCATGGAGCCATGAAAAGGAGAAGGCATGTTGAGCCGGTGCTTCCTGAGGAGTTAGAAAACACCCCCACTGGCTTATTTTCGTTTGTCAACTCAGGAGTAAAGAGGCACAAAAGGAATAATGACATGTGTCAAAAAGCCCATTATTAAAACGTGCTTGTGTAGGTCACAAATTATCTGAGGAGTTTGTAAAATTCAGACTGCAGACATCTAAACACAGTCAATACACCTTTTTTTCCCTTCAATTGTTGAATCATGATGCAAGGTCTTCCCATTGTGTGGTCTAAAGACAGATGAAGAAAAGCTAAAATACACAGACTCAACACAAACACCGCTGTATTACAATCTGCATTACATATTACACTCACTTTAAATGTGTTTCCTCTTACACTGTCCTTCCCATCTCTCTCCAATTTCACCATCCAGGATGAGAACCGCTACCATGAAGACATTTTCGGTGTCACTCTGCGCACTTATGAGGTCACCAACCGGCTTCGTTCAGAGTCCATCGCCTACATCGAGGAAAGCAAAAAGGACTCAGATGAGTAAGTGGTTTTCATTTTGATTTTAAACATGTATTCAAGACAAGCAAGCTGCATTAGCTGCACTAACATGAAGTGATGGTCATTTTTGTAGAATGATGGTGCTAGACAGAAGACAGCAGAGCTGTCAGTTCTGATGTTTGTTTGGTCGTTGGATTGAAACAGAGGTCTCTATCAAACAGCCCAGATTCAGAGTCCAGATCACACCAAATTTCATGAGGCCCTTCACTTTTCCATCCTGAGGGCATAGATGACGAGGAAGAGGGGCTCTTTTGAGAAAGAGCAACAGAAATGAAAGTAAATTTAAAAAATATGAACCGTCAATGTGAAAAATGTCATTTGTGTAAACTGAACTTTGAACTAGCTCTTATAAATCGTGAACTTGCACTTGTTAATAGCAACCGGGCTGCCCAGATCATTTCAGTTTCAGATTATAAGCCATCCTGCTGACTCAGTCATGAATCATATTTGCAAGCGCCTCATGCATAAAAAAAATAAAAATAAAACAGAAAACAGCTCACAGTTGTTTGTTTCTTCCTTCCTTAATGCACAATTTTCTCCCTTTCATTGGTTCAATGCTACTCTCTTCCTCTCTAGATTTGAAAGAACACGTCCAGTGTGTACACAAATGCAACACCCCTGATCTGTGCACAGTGCCTCTATAATTTGTTTTCTTACTTATTCAGCCTTTTTTTAAGCAGAAATCCTTTTTTGCCGGTTGGTTAGTTCATATTTTATGTTTTAAAAAAAAGGGTTTTGGCACAGCACAATGAGCTTTAACTAAGCCAGTGCGATGACCAGAGACATGCCAATCTGTAACCTGTAGTTGGTGACGACATTCATATGTTATCACCTCTTGTTTCAGATGAAAACGGTGGGTAACTATAGCAACCTGTGGAGAAGGGGCCTTTAAACCAACAGGATTAGAGTGAAAGCAAGTGGCTCTGCTCCATTTCTGTTTTCGTTTCCGTCATTATTTTGCGCATATTCAAGATTAAACACTTCATATACCCTTGCCATGAGAGCAAAACAAGGGTCCTACATAGCCACTATGGCTCATTAAGCACGAACATAATGCATCATAGACGATGGTTCCTGTGTGGATTGTCACTTGAATTTCACATTTAGCCATCAAAGCCCATGCTCGCTGGATGAGTAATGACTGTAAAATCTCTATCTCTTTGTCTGTGTCGCTCTCTCTGCTTGTCTTTCTGTCTCTCGTTCTGTCTTTCTTTTTCCCAGGGTTTTCTGCTCGTAGGTCTATGAGTCGAGGGGCTTTCTGACGACTACCAGTCCAGAGGACACGGCATCAACCGGTTGAAGAATACTGTGCCAATTTTTGTACTGTAAAAAAAGAAAATGGGTTTCTTTCTTTTTTTTTATACCACTTAAATGTTTCTGTTGGGCTCTGCGATTTTGTCTGTAGCAAGTTGGAAATGTTCTGTTCTCTGAGAATCTGTTTTGCTTGTTGATGATACTTCCAAAAACTATAAAATTGATCATTTTTGATTCATAATGTGTGCACCTAGTGTAATGACCTGCCTCATTGTGAATGCATGACCAAGACAAGAATATACTCGAGAAATATAATATACTCTGTGTTATTGTTACAGTTAAAAGACTTTTATTGAGGTTTTATATTTACAAGGGAAAGTGTGGCATTGAAAACAAACTCAAAGATATTTCTGTAGTATGAATTAAGTCGACTTTATGTTTCAGGAAAGAATCGGGGCTTGTCAAATCTATTTGGGCTGCTTTTATGAAAAATTGTAGTTTTGGAAAAAGTTGAAAAGGGAGATATAAGTGAAAGCTGTACAGGCATGCAGACTGAACAACTAAAAGACAGTTTTGGCGTGTTGACAGGTGGCCCTGAATTATGAAAACAGCGATTCTGTCACAGCCTCAGCAAACATATTATCTAGCTCTTCACTGGCGATCCATAAAAATACATCAGTCTCTTTGCCAGCTGTCTTTCTGTGGCCTGTCCATTCTCTCATAACATTATCATGGTGTATGTCCCAGCTGGTGCTTGCCCATCTCAGAGCAGCTGGATAGGATGATCACTATGATCACTATGTATTAAAAATGAACTTAAATTAAAAGAAAAAAACAAATAAAACCTCTTTTTAATTTCTTTAAGACAGTCATGTTTGATAATCAATGTGTAAATCAGCGTTTAATCAGAGCTGGATTGGTTTTCTTTCATTTTCAGTCTATATGCTAGGCTTAGCTAACCGGTTCTTGCCAGTAGCATCATATTTACCCTATAAACATGATAGTGGTATTGATCTTCCTTTTCTAAAATGTTTAATTTTTCCTTTTTGTGTCGAGTATCTCTTCATCAAAACATGAAGGGAGGCAAACAGATCTGTTTTAGCACCTCGCGCTGCCCGAATCATATCAGACAGCTGTCAACTTGTCACCAACTGCCACCTATTGAGCTTTTAAAATTTGCATTAATCAGCCTCATGACTCCTCTGCCTCTTGCCTTACATCAACTCTCTGCCTCTGCCTACATGCAACACATTTATTCCTCTTTTCCTTCTCTGCATGATATTGCAAAATCCTGTGGCTCACACGCCACCATTTCACTGTGACCTGACACCTGCTCAGTAACGTCAGCATGTGTGTGTGTGTGTGAATGTGTGTGTGTTATCATTATAAAAGTGGACATCTCTGTATGAGTGTATAAAACATGCATGTGCTCAGGTGTGTGTGTGTTTTTTTTACACAATTCTGCTTGTTGTCTATTACCTTGTCAAACTGGTCAAATTGGAAAAAAAGCATGAATTTGTCGCTCTATGAGTCACACAAGCCTGCAAATCTAATCTTACAGATGGCGCTTTGGTAACAGGAAACTGCCCACATGGCTTTTTAGTTTGGATCTCAGCAGTTCAGCTCCATTGTTTTAAGCTCCAGTGAAGTTTTCATTCAGGGACAAGAGGCAATCACACTGCCGCTGTTGTCATTTGCTGCTTTCCAATGAGTCAGGGTTGTAATTTGAATATATTTGTGCAGGGGCCACATTGTTAATCGATCTCCCACTCTGCAGTAACCTGTGGCTTTTCTTGTCAGCTTCTGAGTCTTGTTTGTTCCCTTTCTTTGTCTTTGATTCAAATTAAAGATAGCTGTCAGCATGATAAACAGATTTCTATGTGATTTGCAGATGTCCCTAACAGCTGCTGAGAATATATTAGTTTTTTTTTTGTTATTGTTTTTTTTTTTCTGAGTCAGCTGTTTTTACTGCCGGGGGAAAATGGGTGATTACCATTGTCCTCGTTGTTGTTCATTTTGGAAGAATGTCTCCTCTGTATAATTTGTTTAAGCAGATTTAACTGAATTGGAATGAGAGCCGTCAAGAAAATGTCTGTGACGTAAAATGTGCATCACGAAAAAACTGATAAAAGA
>JAPZDY010000022.1:9971731-9994224 GCA_029783645.1 Ctenochaetus hawaiiensis
TGTGACGTAAAATGTGCAGCACGAAAAAACTGATAAAAGACATAGCTACTATATATATATATAGCTTCTATAAGTATATATATATATTCAAAGACAAAGTTATAAACTATAAAGAGTACCACTTTGATCTTTTCTAAGAATGTATTTTGTTTATGTAAATGAGCACTCTGAAACTGCTTGATTTAAAAAGAACAAAAAAAGGCATATTCTATGGTGTCTCTCATATCCTTTAGGTATGGGGATAAAACAGCAGCATTAAATAAATGCATGGTGATCTTCTGTCTCCTGTTCATATTTAAAAAAGATCTGTCTATTTACCAGCACTGTGTCAGTCAGTGAGACTCTATTGTGAAATAATCCGGCCTTTCTCATGGGGCACTGGATAGTAAAAAAACATTCTTGAGGCGGTTCCTTTCCTGTGTTTGCATATTGCTGCTGCTACGAACAACTCTGATCCAATCAGCCTCTGCTATAATGACCTTTGTTGTGTAATCGATTGAAGATATTCCATTTTAATGCATCAGCTGCAAAGACTTTGCATTTACTTACGAATAAAGAGAAACATTTACAGAATATGTCAACATATGAACTTGGTTTGCTTTTCTTGTTTATATAAAAGAGAATCTAGACTAGAAAGGTTTATTCCTGCAGTGCCACTTGTTTGAGGTCAAAGCATTTTACTTTGAAGGTCACTTGAAGCTGTTGATACAGTGTTCTTCTCTAAACAGAGTTGCAGCAAACAGGTCACTCGCCTCCCCCTCCTCCTCCTTCTCCTCCTCCTCCTCCTCCTGCCTCTGCAAGTGCTGGTCGTCATGGCTGAGAGAGTCGGCACTCAGGACACAGAGATGCCTCTCATCGTCAAGGCAACACGTCAACAAAACAAGCCATCCAAACTTTATAAGAGGACTCTGATTGGAGACTCGCTCTCCTGAACAGAAGCAGTGGCCTCTCTAATTAGCCCAAACAGTTTGACCCTCCTACTGGGCAAGATAGGTTTCACAAACACATTCTGCTCTACCTGCTGGTCAGATGAAGTGCAGTGATTTTACTCACGGCATAAATAGTGTTACACCACACTGAGTCTTAAAAACAAGCAAAATTCCAACATCCTTTTTGACTAAAAGGTAGAGAAATATCTCTCTCTCTCAGTATCAGTACTACCATTACTCACTGTCGAAGTCATGCTTAATGGGAAGAAGTTGGTCAAGGAGACGCTGCTGCCTTCTGTGCTGGAAGACAATGACGCAGAAAGTGAAAGGCTGCAGCTGGGGGAGGTAGGAGAGCTGATCACTCAGCCAAGTCTGCAAACTGTAGAGCAAGTGTGAATGACCAGGTTTACAAGTGGAGATTTAAAGGACTGTTCAGTGGTAGATTTTTCTGAAGCTTGAGATTATAATAAACACAGGAGAAGTCCATTTGGTAAGAATTCAAAGCATGTTATAGATCTAAAATGCCTTAGAAATGGAGGTCTTAACCTTAACTCCATCTTTTGGCACATCTGAGCACTTTGCTTGCCAAGGGCAAGAAACTACAGGCTCAAAAAACAGGCTAAAGACCTGCTCTTTTCTATTTATAGATGGCTCTTTTGACCTTTGTACTCAGATGAATTAATTTAACAGAGGGAACTCAGAGTCTCACCCTGAAAGCCTGTTTTAATTACACTTTTATGTAGTCTAATCACAGGGCTGCATGCACTGCGGTAAGTGTAAGAAACACAGCATGAAAGTACATTTTATACAAATATCCTTGGACACATTTTTTACACAGAAAGTGCCCTAGAACATGAGCAGTATCACCCACATACAAATGATAGTAATTTCTATGTAGCCCATTTTGTCCTGAAAATAGCAATATGGCATGGCTGACTGAGACATGAAGTAAATATGCCATAGGTCTGGAAATAAATAGAGTAAAAGGCAGCTTAAACAGACTTTGGTTCAAGATGTTAGAGAGAGGTGGGTAAAAAGGAGTGGAAGGAGGGGAAGTAGTTACAAAGACAAGGGGATGCAGGCTTAAAGACTCAAAGGGACAGGCTTAAAGGGATACAGACAAGACAAGACAAGCTAAAATGATCCATCCACACTGACAGACTCAGTGATCCAAAGTATAGGTATCAGTTTTTATTCCCCTGGCAGCAAATCCATCATGTCTCTTCAATCTGTCTGCCAACAGCAGTGAGCTTTGAGGAGTCACGATGCCTTACTTTGTCATTCTCCACCCAGCACCGAGTGAGCTGGACAGAGGTCGACACGCGTGGGCCAAAGGACCAACGCTTGAGCCCTTCCAGTAATGTGCTAGACGGAGGTGAAAGAGAGGGTGAAGAGGAGGAGGTGGAGGAGGAGGAGGAGAATGAACGAGAGAAGCTGGGCAGAGAGGAGCATGTGAACTCTGATGAGGACTACGACACAGATCTGGAGCTCGAAGGTAGAGAGAAAGTTCAATCTGGATTTAAAAAAAGGAAGATAAAGAGGAAACAAAGTGCACAATGTTCCTTCTTATACAAAGTGGGGGAAAGGCCTATGTTTGAAATTAACCATTTTATTTATTTCCTCAAATATTTTATCATAGACTCCAAAAATGTATCTATGGATTTTTGGCTCTTATTTAATCTCGATCAGAACATGCAAAACCTTTCTGTTACCTCTTCCGTTGATCGTTTCCCTTCTGCCTTTTTTGCATCTTCTCAATCTCTTAAATGATTTCAGAGAAGGAAAAATACAAAGCAAAACAAACTCCTACATGCGCCTGCCCACACATGTGGAGCCCTGTTCTGCATCTTAATGATTTCATCTCAGTCTGTATGTCAGGCTTCTTTTCACCAGAAGTGAAAACCATCTGGTCTGAATGAGCTCCCCTGACAGGGTCAAATCAACCATTACGGACTTCTCAATATCACACTCAAGAGGTCCTCCTCCGGGAGAAAGTGCCACATCTTTTCTTTTTCAACAAGGTATGGATACAATTTAGATTGACAGCACAGCTATTGTCTTTGTTCATGTTGCAGATAAGGGGGAGGAATATGACCTGACGGGGCAAACATGCTACTTGAAGATGTGTGAGATGCTACAAGTGGTACCAGCCTCTCAGTTCCTGCGGCAAATGCAGAATAGCGAGCTGTCCATGATGCATTGGGGTCTCGGGCCTCAGGTACTGTGACCATAAGCTAGGGACTGTATGAAAATTACTAGAGAGGGTAGGAATCAAAAAGGTTATGTATTTTTCTTTTTTGCTGAAGGGAGGGTAGTCTGACTTTGGGGAGAGCAAGGGAGGGTGTCATAATTATTTTGTTGTGAGTATTTGAACTTCTTTGTCTCTCTGAGGCTATTTCAGATCAGCTCAGACCTGTGTTCAGTGAATGACTCATTAATTCAAAGTCACATTCCCCTTGGGGGGGGGGGGTCTGCACTGATCATGGCAAAGTCTAGAGAGCGCTGTGTTATGTTCAACACAGCCGAGTTTCTTTTTCCAGGAAAAAGATCATGCATGTGCATATCTTTGCAGGACACTTTACATATAAAATTGCATAAGTCAGTACACATTCAAGTGAAGAGTCCTTCAACTCTTCAAAGGAAGGCTGTTGGTATGGATTTATACTCAAAGAACACTTATGCAAATCAAACTTTCATTTTTCCTCAGGGGATTTTTTTTAATTCTTGCTCCTTAATGACAACAGTTTTTTTTGCCTCTTTAATTCATGTAAATGCAGCTTTATCACTTTATCCCGTTGAGGATACGACACAATGTGAATATTATGTCTGTGTAATTTAGCTCTTATATGAGCCAAAACATACACAGACATAAAGAGAGCTGCAAGTACACTGACAGAGATGCTTTGGGCAGAATTAGACTAAAGGGAAAATACATGACTACAAGTTGTAGTTAACCTTATTAGCTGTACAACACAGTGCTTCAATTATTTTTGCCACAAACTGCAAAACCAAATTGAATAGCAATTTGTTGCACTTAAAAAAAACATATGTAGCCTCGTTTTAGTCCACGAGTCAATAACAATTTGCTGTCTTGTAGATGGTAAATCAATGCAAAATAGCTCTGTGGCTGTACATCTCAGATAGAAAAAAGAATACATCCTTTGTAAATATAAAAATGCATTGCCTGGAGCTCTTAGCAACACTTTGACATTTTACAGGCTTCCACCAGTCCATCACCATGTAACTGAAAATTGTTAAAGCAAATCTGTTCCTTAACAAGTCATTTCTTGAGGTTTCTGCTTTGTGACATCAATCAAACTAATCAAATTGCATTTTAAATTAAGCTCCACCTGTCAATCACACCAAATAGGTATGAAGTAAGAAAGTGTGGCTGCTAAAGGTCATTATTTTTAATATCTTGCAGTTTGATGGGCTTCTCTAATCAGGGAGATGCATGCTTTAGACACACATTTGTCTAATGAGGCCTTCTCTGCTATCCTTTTTAAAAAAAATCAAGTTAACATAAGGCTGTATGCACTCAACTTTCTCATTAACCATGCTAGAAACTATAATTTTCATGTTCTGCAAGCTTCATTTCTGACCCACGCCTCCACTCAGCTCCCCTCTGCTTCATTTGTCTCACGCAGGTTTAATATTCCTCTCTCTCTCTCTCTCCCTCTCTCTCTCTCTCTCTGCCCACCTGCATCAGTACATCTACTCTTTACAGATAAGAAAATATACTGCAATGAACAAACAGAAGAATGTCACTTTCAGGGGGGGCGCTGGCTGTGTGTTTGCAGGGCACCAAAGCACTGGCGGTTCCCCTGGTAACCAACACTTCAATACTGAGGCTGAACCTGCGAGATAATTGGATGGAAGGAATGGGCGGAGCTGCTATAGCCAAGATGTTAAAGGAAAATTGTTATATTACAGGTGGTTTTACGCAGCACTCCAACATGCACACATTTTTCTCTTCTTTTTTCCAGTAAGAGTGCCAGCCTGACTCCCACTCGTAAGCCCACTCTCACCATAATTATACGCTGCAGTACATCATTTAACATCTGGGGTCTCCTGGTTAGGGCTGCACATACGGTGTTTAGCACTGTCACCTCACAGTAAGAAGGTTGTGGGTTCGAGCACAGTTTCTCTGTGTGGAGTTTGCATGTTCTCAAGTGTCTGTTTGGGTTCCATCTGGGTACCGCGGCCCTCTCCCACTGTGTAGGGACTTGCAGGTTAGGTTGATTGGTGACTTTAAATTTCCAATAAGAGTCAATGTAAGCATGAATGGTTGTTTGTCTCTATGTGTTAGCCCTGTGATGAACTGGTGACCTCTCGAGGCTGTGCCCCACCGCTGGCCTGGTTTCAGCCACTGTAACCCTACAAAGGATAAGCAGTTATATATTATTGATGGATGGATGGATGGTCCCTGTTAATATTTGCTAAATGTCAGTCCAACATGCAGTTCAGGAACCTATTGAGAAATAAATAGTAAATGTCTCCTGTGAGTCATGCAGGCTCTCTGGGTTAGCATCATTTTTAAAATCTTTTTTCATGCAGCATTATTCAACTTTCAGATTTAATCCTATTTTATGAATATATTGTATAATAGATTAGATGCCAACATAATTTCTGCTGATGCTGAAACACACATTAGCCAACGGAGCATTTTAAAGATGACCTATTTTTCTGATTCATATTATTGATTAAAAAAACAAACAAGAACACAAAAAGCTTTGACAAGAGTTGTTAACATTGTCACTTCAACAAAAATAAAACAAAATGATAAAGTAATAGAAACATTTAGCAAACTCTCAACTGATGTTTAGCATTAAACATCTCTTGAATTGTCAAATCCGCAAATTACTTCTCTTCTCTTTGGTCACCTTGTTATAGTCAGCATCAGCTTTTCCTCACACATATCCTCCTGTTTGCCTCTTTTCATTAGAAATCACTTTTGCCTTTCTATTCATCTGTCAATATCAGAAGTGGACCTATCCGACAACAATCTTGGGGATTATGGAGCCAGAGCCATCGCTGAAATGCTTAGGGAGAATAGCACCCTGGTGAAACTCAATCTGTCAGGAAACTATTTCACAGATTGGTCTGCTGAACACTTTGGACCAGCACTGCTCACCAACACCAGGCTGCAGCACCTCGACCTCAGCCACAATGCTCTGGGAGAGCGTGCAGGTACCAGAGCGACTGGTTATACATATTAAAGGTCACATATTCACTGTGAGCCCTTAGAATTTGAAAGAATGAAACAATATCAGTGGCTTTCTTTTTTATCAAAGGTAAACACTGCAAATTCTTTAAGTTCAACAATTTTGATTATATAGTCTTGATAGGCAGTTTGGTTTTGCAAACTGATATTATTTGTATCAAGTGCTCTACCTCTCCTTGTTAATACTCCTGTAAAAAAGTTGCACAGTGCAACTTAAAGTTGATATTTCAGACACATTACACCTTCCACCCATATGTAATTTATGTACAAACAGCCTCCACTCCTCTGGCTGTGGGAGTTTGCTCTCAGTCAGTTACGAGACCGTTGGTGAGTCCAGCGGTGATGTTGGCAATAAGTCCTGACTCAGAGGCAGCGTTCCAGTTAATTGACAAAGTGTTGGACAGAATTGAGGTTAGAGCTTGAAGTCTGAACTTCAGGCTGCTGTGAAAAAATTCAGACGCAATCTTTGGCACTCTAAATTGTCTTTGTCTTTTAATTTAAAGAGCACCAGAAAAAAATGCACAGAAATGTAAGAGCAAATAAGTTAACACATTTTTTTATATATTACTTAAAAGTTTTTATCCATTTAGTTTAAAATAATTTTAATTGACTTTACACTTAGTTTAAAGTTTGAAGAAGTGAAAAACACTAAATTTCAGATTTGTATAAACTTTTAATTACAATGATAGACTTTGTTTTTGGAAGCAAAAACTGTTTAACTCGTATGTCCTTTGTTCATGTGATTGACCTTTATAAGCTACAAGTGGCTCATGAGAGTGGCTGTTAATCCAAAGTCTTTTCTTCCTCAATATATAAGTAACCACTGAATTAAGTCCTCTAATTTGACCAGTTACTGTTCAGAGTGCACATTCACTTAAACTTATGACATTATTACATCTTTTTAAAGCCACTCTGATAATAGCAGTTTGAGTGTGCTGTAATGGTGTAGCTTTATCTCTCAGCAGTCATTGGACAGCAGGCGGCAGCAGCAGACTGTGGCATTCAAAGGTCAAGAACATTTCGCCTTCATTAAAACCTCTTTCAATTATGATGTGGATGAGTTTTGTGACAGGCACCTTGTAGAAAAATGGCAGACCAGGGAGCATCTGATGTAGGAAATTGGAAATAAATCTGTCTTTGGGAAAGGGGACACGGCCATGTCTCATAGCATGTGTGATGCTATGATTCATCCCTACATATTCAATTCTATTTTCTCCAGTGCTGAAATATCAAAGAACATCCTTGTTCATTTTGAGTGCACTCTTCCATAGAGTAGGTCCCTGAGAGAAAGTATACCAATCAAACACTCTGACATTCATGCTATGGTGTTATTGCTTTACCAACCAAGCACAGCGAGAGCATCTTTTTTTATGATTATGAAGCGCTGAGTGCCATGCATTTTCTTATTCTTGTCATGAAGTGGGTGAAATGATGATGGTTGAGCTTCTCTTTGGGATATCTGCCTCTAAAAGCGCTCGCTTGCTGGTGCTCTAGGCCATCAAACATACAATCACACCATCTCAGTGGAATCGAGTGGAGATAAGATAAGCCGCTCCCAGAGAGCGTTTGATTTTAATAAAATTTCTGACTCGGCTTTCTATCAAATATCTGTCATCTGAGATATTTTTTTCCAGGATGTGAACTATTTTCAAACTTCCACTATTCAATAAACTGTTACAAACTCTTGCAAACCAAGTGACAATGATTTCTTCTGCTTTTGAAGAAGACCTTGTAACTTACTGTGGATATAAGACATTTTCTTAGCTGTGCAATTGAATAATGTAGTTATTATTTTTTTGTCTTTATCATAAGGACAAATCTTGGGTGATGCTCTGTCAGAAAACACAGGGCTGAGATCATTAAGTCTGGCCTGGAACTGCATCCGAAGAAGAGGAGCTGTTATGTTGGCCAGTGGCCTTGGGGTAATATACCTGGGAATTAAGTTTTAAAATCATGCAAAAGATAAAGGATTATTCGGCGGTAAAACAGTAAATGGTTAAGATATGATCATAGACTTAATAAAAGAACAACACAGCCTCCAGATACAGCCAGTGTGATTGCCTTAAACTTGCATTTATTCAAAGGCTCAACATGGTGGACGTCCCTCCTGATTACAAAAAGTAGACCGATTGTTTCTATGTGAAAATAATTGTGTACTTCTTACTTGATTTATTTTCTCAGTAAACATTTGAAACAGCACAACTCTCCAAACTCTTTGGATGCAGACTCTTACAGCTCCACTTGCTATGCTTATTGACTAATCTGTTTCGAGGCGGAGGCAGGTGAATTTAGCATAAAATTTGGACTAAGCAGTGGGGATTTTTATGGTACCAATATTAAAAAAGTTAATAAAGTTACTTAAAAATAAGTTTGCAATAAATTCTGCTGTTTTTGAACAAAACTTGTATATTGAGTTTAATGATATGACTCAGTTTTGCTGTTTGATATTTGCTACATGAGAGAAACTGTATCAAAACTTGCTAACTTGCTTACCCTCTTTTATGAAACAGCCCCCAGGTCAGATATTCATTAAGTATCTCACAGCAGGAGAAACAGTGTAGGAGCAGTTTTCACCTCCCTGTTTTAATGACCGCGATGGTCAGAGGACCCTGATCAGTAAGCTGCACAGGTTTGATTGATTCAGGTCCTGAGAGGCTTATTACTGACACATACTGCTGCTCTCTTGCTCTAAATTAAGGGGTTTTCTTGTTCTGTACTCAATCTTATTAGAAAACTTGTTCAAGTTTTACTTCTTATTGCATTTGAAGTTTCACTCAACCGTAAACTCTTTTCTTTTCTGTTCCTTAGGGAAACATTTTCCTTAGAACTGTGGATCTGTCATTTAATGGCTTTGATAAAGAAGGAGCTGCTGCTTTAGGACAAGCTCTGAAAGAGAACTCTGTTCTGGAGGAGCTGAACATGAGGTATGAGTCGTAGTCTTTGTTATCTAATAACCAGATGAGAGACTCCCTCCTAAGTTTTGGTCATACTTTCATCAATCAAATAAGAACAAATGACATGTTTTACCTTGTTTGGTTCTAATTGTGGTGCAAAAATAATACAAAATATATATAAAGACTCCTGATATGATCAAATTGCTCTACCAGCCTTGTGGTTTTACCAATAAATCTTAAATGGTGGTCACACATTTTTCTAAAGTCTTCTGCTTGTTGTTAACTTCTCAAACCAAACAAATGCCTCACAAATTTCCAGGCTTTTGTGCTACATGGATGAAGAATGTCATCTAAAAAAGTAACACTTTATGATTGCATCCCCTCACACACATCTCTTTTTCTTCATTTTGTTTCTCTTTGCAGTAGCAACCGAATACCCCCTGAAGGAGCTATTCGGCTAGCCATGGGCCTCAAAGTAAACAAGACAATCAAATCCCTGAATGTAAGCTGTTAAAAAGAGATTGGCTCGAGCTTTTAAAGCAATGGGGGGCATCAGTGGATAAAATGGGATACGTAAATGGATCACTGTACTTTGTTTTAATGTCAAAGCCCAAGTAGATTACACAGAGACACAAAGTCGCCTTAAAAAATAAGAAATATTGAAAAGACATTATGGTGAAGACACTTCATCAAACTCAGTTGAAGCCAGTGTGAGGATTTGATATTGTTTAGATGTGCATTCCTGAACTTGGGTGTTATATAAAAGTCTGAAAACTTACTAGGACCAGTTAAATTTAGGTAGTTGAACATATTAAAATGTCATCAGATATTTATAAGTTCAAAAACACTCACAATCTAACCCGCATTTGCTGTATGTATGACTCAGTGGCCCTGTTGGCAGAAACAGAATTTCATGTTCATTCTTATGTCTTTTAAATACTTAATAATCACTAAAAAAACAGCATCATAAGTTCAAAGGAATGGTTCATAAGAGCAAGAGTTTCATTTTCCATAGAGTCTGCCATGTTGCACCACCATAAACTGTTGCTCAAGTAAGTTGCAGTGTGCATCCTTAGCATTAGATGCTACTAAATCCCAGATACTGGACCTTACATGGCTAATTACAAAGATTGTTGTCCAGTGTTATGCTGCTCTCTTGCTAAGTCTACTTAAAAAACACTGTTGTAGTTACTTTGACACTGACAGTGCAACTCAAATTGCACTTGTTTGGATGAGACAAGAATTGCTGACTTGCATCTTGAGCTTCTTGTAATTAATTAAAGGAATAGGAATAAACATTTTTAAGCCCATTTGCTTTCTGAAATATACTTATAGGTTAGACATATATAAAAAGCTGACACTAGCAGCTGAGTGAGCTTGGCTTATTACAAAGACTGGAAGCAAGGAGAAACAGCTAGCCTGGCTCTGCTTAACACTTTAAAAATCTACCTGCCAGCATCTCTAAAGCTCACTACTTTTTGGCTCTGATCAGTTACTAGGCAACTAGCGAAGACCCCGCTAAGGAGTAGTATAGTAATAGTTTGGCATTTAAAAAAGTGGTGAATTGTCATTTTCACACCAAACAAAGGTGATACAATATGCTTTTTGAAAGCTTCAGAGATGCTGTTAAGGGGAAATTGTTACAACTCGACAGAACCAAGCTAACTTATTACCTCTGTTTTCTGTCTCTGTTTAAACTAAACTGCTTAATGTAGTGGACATATATGATAGTGACATTGATCTTATCATGTAACTCAAGCAGAGAGCTATTAGGTCAAAGTGTACAACCGAAAATGCTGAACTACTCCTTTAAAATGGCGACATCCATTAGGATTATTTTGAAACAGCACAAGTACTTTTATATCTTCAAAAGTAATGCCACACTAGCCTTAACAACTCATTTCATCCACATCCATAATGTAAACCACAGTCAAGACATCTGTTGCATTATTGTTGTATTGTTACATCTCTATTGTTTGTCTTTTGCCAGATTGGGAGGAACCCTATCCAGAATGCTGGGTGCTACGGGATCCTCAAGTCTGTGCAGGAGAACCCAGATTCAGTTATGGAGACGTTAGACTTTTCGGTAACTCATCTATTCCAATTTTATGAGAATTAATGCAAATCTTCTTCTTTTTAAACATATTCGCTCGCATCTCTGTGTACCACTCTCTGTAGGACATCCCAGTGAACCAGGATTTTGAAGACTTGTGTACTACGGTGAAAGAAATTATTCCTGCGCTTACAGTAAATCTCGGGGGCAGAACTGGCATGTTCAGGAAAAGCATGAAAAGTCTTTTTGTATGAATTGTCTAAAAAAAAAGTGTAATTGCTGTGCATTTATGCCAGAAAAGATGGAAGGAGTCTTGTCAAAGCCCTGTGCATGTATTCAGCGACAGATGAACCAAAGGACAGATACATGCAAGGATATTTTTTTCAAACAGATGCCTTTTTTAAAGAGCTGTGAAAGAATTTTCCTCTGAGTGAATTGCATTTAGATAAAATAAAACTTGTAAAATACCCAATCAGTTGGAAACAAAGATGATTCAGAAATAGTTAGTTCATTTTCCAAAGGAAACAGTGCATACACTGCATGTGTGGGTGCTTGAGATATAGTGTTGTTAAAGGCATTTAACACAGGCATACAATACAGGTATTGGGTATGATTCTTTTTAGGTATGATCTGATTTGATGTTATATAATGTTAGTGGGTAGAATGATGGAGAGGATCAGAGAGCACTGCATTGTGTATGAAAAGAAGTGAAAGTGGGTTGTACAAAAAGGATTTAAGTACTGCATGACTAGTCTAATAGAAAAACCAGCTATGAAAGAACAGTCCACTATTAGATAAGAGACCTGTTTACTGCAGCAAGACAACTCACACTGTGTTAGATACAGTAAGCTGTCTTTTTGACAGCTTACTGTACTTCCCACACTCCCATCAAACTGATCTTCATCATAGTTTTAATTAAAAAAATACCCAAAAGATTCCATAAAAATATTCTAAAATGTATTTCTTATAGTATGACCTGTTTAGCCTACTAATAATCTTTACATGTATGACACTGTAGGCACTTACTGTACTTTTCTTGAGTTTTTGATTTTATGTAACTACCTGGCTCAAGGGAAGAATTTTGAGTCCACAACATTGTATTTTCTCTGTTACCTTTATCGGAGGGTTTTAGATGTAGGTTTCTTAGCATTTTTTTCCATCAAAAACTGGAAAAGATGAGCAGCTGGACCTACAAAACTGTGAAAACAATAATCCAGATAATAAGCACTTTAATGTACCTCTCTGAAAGTAAATATCAATCGCAATTAGTGGGTTACTTTCCTTAATAATGTGCAAAGTTAGTTCTAGACCAGCACTTTACCAATGGTGAAAAAAGTATTTAAATCCTTCAGGTCACCTAAGTAAAAGTAGCCTACTAATAGTACACTGAAAAAAAAGGTATTCCAAGAAGAGGTCCTGCAATTAAATTTAATTGATTGCGATTAATATTCCTTGGGTGCTCCAGATGAGATACCCTCACAACACGCACACGCACACGCACGCACGCAGACACACAGAGACACAAAAAAATGCACACTTATTAATCTGTAACGCACTCGACCAAGGCACTAGCTAAGAACAGAGTTTGGCTGCTTCTGCAAAACATTTACGCTTTTGTAAAAACAGAATAACAGAACAAATAAAAAAAGACACATAACGTTATTTGTTTTCAAAACGTCTAATAGCAAAGTTCCTCATATGGTTCAAAGGCCCTCTCAACTCATCAGGTCTGATGGACTGCACGTATGGGTGCGTGCTGCGTCACACGATCACGCGTGTTTTTAAATCTCCGGCGGGCTAACTTGTTAGCATGTACTAGCCGTCAAAACATCTTAGTCAGGGAGATAAACATTAACCAGACCTGCGTGTTTGCGTGTCAGAAGATATTTCTCTTAACGGAGGACATGGCGACGACTAGGTGGTCCAAAGGACAGATACTGTACAGGTATTCCGTGACCTGTTATCTGCACCGAGCGACCAGGTAAAGAAGTAACGTAATTTTTTTAAGTAACGTTAGTTAGCTTATTTAACTTATTAAATGTCCTCATAGCGTTAATGTTACGTATGATTAACGCTACCTGGAAGCTCACGGTAATTTCATGCCTTTGAACTCGAGAAGACTTTTATTTTGTTATTTGGTAAAGTAACGTTACCTTATTCAATTCTGAATTAAAAAGTCAAAAATCAGAAATAAACAGACGAATTTGTTGAACTTCGTGTTAGATAACGTTACAACGGCGTCGTAAAAATGAGCTCGGTCTTGCAGTTGTTTTGTCAGTGGTTAGCTAGTTACTCCATATGTTATATTTTTCTCCTCTCAAGCCCAGCAAATCATATCATCTAAATGCTAATGTGAATCAATGTGTACGTGTATTCCATTATGTTCTAGTAATAGATTTTTCGTTAGACATTCGGGTCATTACCAACAAAACAACCAGGCAGATTTCCAAACCAGCTTTAATCATTCGCTGGATCTCTGAACTTTGTTCTGTAAAGCTACACTACTGTGCCCCCACACTGCATTGATTTCCTCTGTGGCTGGCTGTACTCAAAAACAACTTATGACTTGAATACTGCTTTGTTGTTTTTGACAAAGAGCCAAGGGAAATTCGTTTTTTAATGAATTCTAATCATAGTTTCCAAATAAAACCACTGGCCCACAAGGTTAATAAAAGAGTCTCACTGACCTTGAAAGTTTGTGGACTGTAGAATAATAAAATACAGTAAAGCCTTAGAAACTACTTGTGAATTAACAGACGGCCTTGTATAAGTATGCACAATATAGCTCCCTAATCCATAACAGGGCACATGCCAACTATTCTCTATGGGCTTTTCTTGCTTTTAACATCCTGTGAAAAATCCTGAAATTGAGGTTTATGTTGACATTTAAGCAGCTTTAAAATGGGTTCAGAGTAATGACTAAATAATGAGTGTATAAAAAAAACTATGAAAGTCATTCAAAAGTCCTTGGATTTGATGTCCAGCTGAGTGTGGGAGCACAGTTTAACACTGCATATGATTACACATATTTTATGCAGCCAGTGAAGCAGCTGACAACTTCTCTCCTGGTTTCATTGACAAATTTTATCTGAATAGGTTTTGCTTTCATTTTGTGGTTTTTAATTTCTTTACACATGATGATAGTTTTCATTTTTTCGAGTTTCAACCTCATATTTTGAAAATATAAACTATATGACTTATTGGGGATGCAAACAATTTTTGTGTTATGTTTTAAATATTTATTCATTTTTACTTTAATGTCTCAACACAACTGTTTGTATTGTTCCTGTTAGCTTTGATGATACTCCTATAGTGCTTTCTTTCACTTTCTTTGGAACAGCCTGAACACATGACAGATTCAGTTCAGATTTCTCCGACTTTTAGAGACAGTTTTCTGTTCTAGACTGATAGGAGCCTGTTAGTAACAGTAGTTGTTAAAGTGAATGATATTCCCTCTTTATCCACTCCGGTATGAATGAAAACAAGTTTTATGCTGAAGACATAAGCTGTAGCATTCAGCCCACTCACTCATACAGCATGCATGTTTTTCATGGCAATGGATATTAGCATGACTATCTTTTCCCCCATATGTCGCACATATTTCCATGTTCCTTTTAAATTTGTCTTTATTACATCAATAACTTCTCTGTTTTATGCTGTTGCTCTGAGCCTTTGTGAAACTTTCTTTCATCTTGCTTCTGTGTAGGAGGTTTTCAGAGAGCAGCGACAAAGGCTGGTTCCGTTCCTTGTTTGTGCACAAAGTCGATGCCAGAAAAGATGCCCACTCCAACCTGCTGTCAAAGAAGGAGACCAGCAACCTGTATAAAATTCAATGTAGGCTTAAGTTCCTTTACCTACTCACAAGTGAGGCATTATTTCTTCTTTTAAGTGGGAGTTTACACACAGCTAAACACATATGAAAGGGATACAGGTAAATTATATTATCTTGTAACGGCTTCTATTTTATATCACTAAAATCCCTTATTTTTTGTCTTTGGAGAAAAAAGCTAAATAAACCATGTTTATTCAGTTCAATCCACACTGTCATTAGTGACCTCACAGAATAATGACAGCAACATGAGAAACAAGTACAGGATTGCCCTGAAATTATTTGTTAGCATACATATGCAACGTATAGGCAGCAACAAGTTATTCTATATTAGTGCGATGTATCGAGTCTGTAAAGTTTTTGTTATGTCACAACAATTTATCTGGCTTTCTTTTGAGTCTGTAGTGATATCTGTGTCCGTCTCTTGTGGAGAAATCTGTCATCCTCCACAGGCTTTGATCTTTTTTTTTGTGCCGTACATCTTACCGTGTAGGGATTTCAATTTGAACACTCTATCAGCCGTAGCCTATAACCTATTGAAAGTGAACCTGTTTTGTATAAAGAAGTCCTTGCTGAATCGGAGTGTGAAATTACTTTGTTGAAAAATTTGATTGTTGGTTGTGTGTTTTTTTTTTTTAAATAAGCACTATTTCCTGATAAGTCTGTCCCTCTTTCTTCCAGTTCACAACGTTAAGCCAGAGTGCCTGGAGGCATACAACAGTCTAGAGTGAGTGTGTTCTGCCATGCACTGCTTTAAAACACTTCCTGTATTAACTCCACAAATCAAGTTATGTTTGTAATCAGCTGCTTGTTTAATTGGGTTTCTCTTAATCATTCACTTAAGAAAAATTACATTAGCAGAGTATATTTCCATCAAATCTGGTATACAAATTAGGTAAGCTATGCTTTGATTCAAGAAATAGTGATTTAGATTTTGTTAATAAAATGTAAGAGTTTTTGATATTCACTAGAAGGACTTAATTCCATGGTATTCTTTCAGAATCATAAGAGTAATGTAGCGTAAAATTGAAGAAATAGAATTAATGTTTTAGGGTATAACATCAATTTCGATAATTGTGGACTTCATGCTCTCTGAGTGCCCTCTAGTTGGTCATTGTGGTAAAATAACCATATATTATAACTGCTGTCAAAGTCACACAATCAGCATGGGAAGAGTTTGTATTTCGTTTTGTGTTGTCTTTAGGGCTGAGGTGCAAAAAAAGCTCCAACAGGACCAGGACTACCCATGTGAGGTGGTGGGAAGCTGGAATACCTGGTGTGGAGATCAGGATCAGGCTGGTAAGCAGCAGTGCAGTAGTAGTAAAAAACATGATAAAAATCCATCTCCTCTTATTGATCACAGAAACAGTTTGCAACACCTTTTACTGTTTTCAAGGCCTCATGAATGATGTCACTTATTTTGAGTGGCTGAAGTTCCACTGTAAATTGGTTGGCAGAGCATCACAGAAAATGGACAGACACACAGACACTATCAGATAACTCACTGCCAGCACGTCTCCTTCTACAATGATCATTTACTGCGTATGGTATACATTAAAAGTACTTAGTGACAACGAAGAGTGATTACATGGTAATGAGGGTGCTGTGTCCCTTGATTGTGTGGGTGGCATCAGTTCACACACAGTGCTACAGAGACATCTGCTGTTTTTTTTTTGCAGTGCATCTATGGCGATACAGAGGAGGATACCCAGCCTTGACTGAGTGCCTGAACAAGCTGAACAATAACAAGGTCGTCTGTGAGCTCTTTCTTAATGTTTTTTTTTGTTTTGTTTTGTTTTTTTGTCACACAGAGTAAGAAATTAAAAGCAGAGATGCTACAGATAAAGTTTATATTTAAAGTGCATCTAACGCTTCCAGTTTTATCTCGACTTTGCAAAATTTTAGTTCTTACTTGAATGGTTGAAAAGCACTGTATGGTTTTCTTTTTCTGTTGCCTTCTTTTTAATTGGAAACATTCTTATCTCGCTTCAGGAGTATTTAGAGTTTCGGAAAGAGAGGGCAAAAATGTTGATCTCGAGGCGAAATCAACTCCTCCTGGAGTTCAGTTTCTGGAATGAACCCTTGCCAAGACCAGGACCCAACATCTATGAAATGCGCACCTATCACCTCAAGGTAAACTGCATGATCTACATATCGTTAAATGTCACATGCTGGATTTTTTTTTGAGTTCTGAGAGACATTTCTAAAGTGAACTAACTAAAGCCATATTTGATATTGAAGATCATATACTACTTCATAAAGCCGCCAAACAAAACACAATTAAGCGTTTGGAAACTGGATGTGCTTCAGCTGTAATCCAGATAAAATCCCACCTCCACAGGTGTTAAAGCTAAATAGAACTGTCTCAAAACCTAACAGAGGATAATATTTCATTACCACAGAAAGGCAGTGGTTCAAAAGACTTCTAAGACACTTCAGGTTCCAAGAGACACTTTATGAGACATGGAAGAAAGAACAAAATGTCTCCTAGGGTAATCAGATGTTTGAAGACAAAAACTGAGAAAATCTCCTGCAGTTTTGCCAACCACTCGCAGGATGTCGTGAAGTGAGGTACAAAAATATCAGTAAAGACTACAAGAAGAACACTAAAGACACAAGGGCTTCATGGCCAGAAAGCTAATCACACTCCATTTAAGACCAATAAGAAGATAAAAAGTTGAACTGAAGACACAATTTGGTCACATCTGTAGAGTTCTAGGACTCTGTTATATGGAGAAGCCATTTAAAATGTTTACTGAAGATTCTAGATATCGATGGATTCTTTCCTAAATATTAACTCTGGGGCTACATCATTTTTCTTAAGGGTCTTTTTGGGAAAAAAAAAATCTTAATTGTTTGTTACCTCACATTATGTTCACATAAATCACTCATATACATAATATTACACTTTCTTTGACAGTTTTCTTTGACAACTGCGATAAAATATGGATATCTGTGTTACACTGAAGAGCGTCCTGCATGCGGGCTCATGTGGCACACAGAGTTGGTCTGCGTAAAATAAACAAGCTATAAATGTGCTGTTGAACTGGTTTGACTGTGCTGGTTGTTATTAAAGCACTTTGCCTGATTAGGCTGTGTTTATGTGAAAGACCTGTTTTGTCAAAGAGGTAGTTATACAATTTCATTTAATGTCATATCTTAGTTTTGAAACTGTTAACATTTTACCTCCTCATGTTTGTTTCAGCCAGGAACTATGATTGAATGGGGAAACCACTGGTAAGGTTTAATGAGCTTAATTTGCTTCAAAATAAATAAATGCTATCAGTTGCCTGGGCATTTTTTCCCTTAGCATCAAGTATGACAGGTGTTCAGGTAATGATTATACCTCTGAAAATAACATCTCTTATAACAGGGCGAGGGCAATTAAACACAGACAGGAAAACAACGAAGCAGTGGGTGGATTCTTCTCGCAGATTGGCGACCTGTATGTTGTTCATCATTTGTGGGGTGAGTATGTAACATATGTTCATCACCTTAGAGATAATGTAAAGTGCAGGTTTTAATGGCTCTCTTACAGGAAATTGTAGCTAAATGAGCTCTGAATCTGTACAAGCAGATGGCATACCAGTTAAGGCAGTCAGGAAATGATACTGTGTGATGTCTTGTTTGAAAAAACATGTATATTTTCTGGGGGTTGATGAATAGAAGAAGAAGATAACTCTTTGTATTTAAGATTTAATAATTTACTTCTGATTGTCCACATTGTAAATTTACTATGTTGGTTTATTCTGTACACACAAGATATATTGCATTGCTTTCTGTCCTGCAAGAGCAACAATCTTCTGTTGCTCTTCGTGAGATTTTCTCAGAGTTTTTCCTCCTCTAAATCAAGGGGCTTAGGCCAGTCTCAGGGCTTCATGTTCTATTGTATAGCCCCTTGAAATGTAGAGCAACCGGAGAAAATGTAGAACAGCATGCAGTAATTAGTTTTACACCAGGGCAGTTATTGTTATTTAGCATTGTACACAAGCATTTTGTGAGCTTTTGAACTACATGTAAGTTGTGATCAAATCATTGCAGCACATATAATGTCCATTCACTAATTTGATGATATCGAAAAATGTCTAACTTAGAAAGATGGGGATTATGTCTCAAGATAAGCAGAAAGATGGGCCCAGTACATGATGATATTAAGTATGAATGTTGAATATGGCCTGTATTTGGTAAATGGATGGCATTTATATAATGCTTTTGAAGTCTTTGGACCACTCAAAGGACTCTACAATACAAGTTGGCATTCACCATTCATACACTAATGGAAGGGCTTCTACAAAAAAATGCCCACATGCTCATAGGGAAGACACACACACATACCCACACACTGAGAGCACACATCAGTAGCAATTTGCAGTTCATTATCTTGCTTGGTATTAGTTCATAATTAGATACTTTTATAAATCCTAGCTTATAAACATGTAGATGGGTGACTTAAATCATGAGTGAATGTTTCTAACAGGATGTTAATGTAATCAGTAATGATACAATCAAAATTGAAACACTGATATCATGTCAGTAATATAGCATTTCTTAAATAATTTCTGTTTCTTGTAGGTTGTAAGAATAAAAAATTCCATCTGTGTAATTGTTGTTTTTGTAAGCTTTTGTGCACCTATGTTACAGACATTCTTTTCACCTCGCTAAACTCATGTTTATACTCAGGTGTACTTCATCTGCCATTAAAAAAGTTTTTTTTTTAATCTTCTAATCCTCTATAGACATGATAACCCTAATCCTAACCCTAATATTATTATAAGTTCTTCAGGTCACCATATTGTTCAGTGAAAAAATCTGAAATTCAAATAATTAGGACAGTCCCAGAGTGTATCTTTTCAAAATATCCAGAGACAGGGTAACAGAGTGGGGGGTAGAGTTTGCCTAAAGCTATTTTGCATCTTTTGCAGCTCTGCAGCTACTAAGGCTTAACCCATACAATTAGATTAGTGACATAAACTCCCTCACAGTTCATATAGCCTACAGTTTGTTTGCTTTGCAGCCTATGAAAGTCTCCAGTCCAGGGAGGAAACCAGGAACGCCGCCTGGATGAAGGACGGATGGGATTCAAATGTGTATTATACAGGTAGGAGAGACGCTGACTACCCACACGTTTGCATCCAAGGAACAAAATTTACCATTTAGCCAAGGATGATACTAGCTCCCATAAGATGACATTACAGGTCAATATTCAACATAATATACAATACAGCGATGTCTTAGAGTGTTATGCTTTGAAAACAATGGAGATGGCACTTTAGTCTTGGATCTGTTGCCATTTAGATCAAATCAGTGACTGAGTGACAACAGTTGTTGCTTCAGGCAGCTAGGATCTATTTTGTACTCTGCAGTGATACAAGAAGTTAAGTTAAGTTGTGAGGTATATTTAAGGACTACAGAGAGGAGAGCCCACATGTGGATGCCGAGGACGTAGAAGGAAAAAAAGTAAATTTATCAAGAGCACTTTTGTAGCAGCAGCAGCAACAAAGTGAGCAGGTGAGCACAGTTATATACAGTATGAATTAACATATTAGGGAGGAGCTTTTTTGAATAGGAATTTAGGAAGTGGTGTTTTACTGCTGTATTGGCTAAGCTTTACCGATAGAACACTAATTTTTACAGTATGTAACCTCTCTCAACTCAAGGATTTTTTTAGTAACATAACACTATCTATGTGGGACTGTTAAACATTGTAAGCTAAATGAGTTTACTGTATTCAAATGAACACATTTAACTTTACAAACTCTACGAACAGTGCTGAACAATGTAGATGCCCTAAATTACTTTGAGTCATCAAAATTGTGTAGAGATACAATTTGAGAATTTACTTTTTGTTTGCATGAAGATAAATCCATGGTTTGTGAGTTGTTAAACATGTTTGTCCTATTGTCTCCTCAGTGCCTTTGATCAGAAGCATGGAGTCTAGAATAATGATTCCCACCAAGAGTTCACCTTTACAATGATAAGATGACAGAAACTGGAAGCATCTGCTTGACTAAAACTCCTTCACCTACTGCTAGAGCGTATGTAGTTTTTTATGATGATCTGTGTCATATCCATGTATGTAAACAGAAACAGTCACTGTTTCTGTATTTGCACAGCTTTCATTCAGTCTTAACAAGTAATGATGCAGTGTCTGTGTGCATGTATTTTGAGAACCCTGAAATGCCCATGTTTCCTGAAGGTTGTGTCAGAGATGTGGGAAAAAAAGAATGAATAATTGGCATAATGAAATGCCAGACTATATGTATTACATAACTTGCATGTATATTACACTATAGAGTGACAATAACAGGACTGTGCAGAGCTAGATTTGGAATGTTTCCTGCTTTTTTTTTTTTTACCATGAATTATGGTACATTTGTTTTTTTTTTTTTAGCAATTTAGGGATGTCAACATCCAACCTTTGATTGCACTTTTATGACTGACTATGAATCACACTGACTGACATCACACTGAGCGTCATATCTGTGATTGTGAAACACATCCTTGATTAAATAAAACATGTCAGACTACCTCAATAATCAAAAGAAATAAATCTGATCATTATTTTACTGATCAAGATAACACCAACATGCAAGATGCAGAATTATCTTTTCTATGCACCAGCTACTCATTACATTACTATTTTTTATTGTTATTGTATAATTTACTTGTTTGTTTGTTGATATTTTTTAAGTCTGGTTGTGAATGAAGCAAATCTTAATCATAATCAAATAAAAAACAGTCACTTGCATATTTTACCAACGTTTGGCAGGTTGATTGTGCTAAATTGTTCCCAAGTTAGGCTGTAAAGAACCTACCAAGAGCAATTATGTAACTTCCAGTGAAAAGGATCAGTGTTTTCAAAATAAAAGTTGCTTAACACTTTGATCTTTATAACTCAGAGCTCAGGTTACAATGACGGAGTTTAAGCTAACTTGTAAGCCTTGGAGTTCTTGCAGCCAAATTTTTAGATATATAACAGAAAGCTTTACATAGATATGTTTAAAACTTAAATAAGCTTAGGTAAAGCATAATAGTTTAGCCTTAAAGTGGTAATATAACATATTGACATTTTGTACCCTAAAATTGTAATTGAGAGCCTAATATGTTCCTCAAGTTACTGTAAGAAAAGTCAGTATATGTGTAGGGAATCCTCTGTGCATAGAGCATATTTTAGCTGTCACGGAGCTGTTTACATAATAACCTAAGTGACGAGAAGAAAAGAGAATAACAAAGCCATAGGACATTCATTTGACTTATTTATTTGACTGCTGTATTTGGCCACAAGTAAGAATGATACCTCATATCTAAGTCCAGTGTGTAGGATTCAGTGATATCTAGCGGTGATATTGCAGATGGCTTGAGACCGAATATTCTCCTGTTTTAAGGCAAAGAAAACACAATTCTCATTTTCTGATGATTATACATTAATAAAAAATAATTATTTAACATTTCTGTCATATTCCGCTATTAGATTTCCTAAATCTTGCACACTGGACCTTCGACATTTTCTTTAAGCTACAGGGTCTAGGAAAAACATGTTAGACGGCTTATGACCAAGTTCACA
>JAPZDY010000022.1:9994324-10012717 GCA_029783645.1 Ctenochaetus hawaiiensis
TGTTAGACGGCTTATGACCAAGTTCACATACATGCTTTAATTTTGAAAGCAAAAAAATGAAAAAAACAAAACAAAACAAAAAAAGGAACGAGTTTCCGCCGCGCCTTCTCATACTCTTCATATCCGCGACACTTCAACCATATACGTATACCTGTACCTTTAAGAGGAGGGGGCGTGTCATTTTCGGGGCTGTCCCTTTTATTTGAATATACAGTGGCTCAGTGGAGCTGGAGTCGGATTGCGTCGGATGTTTATCGTCTTGTGAGACGGACGCAGTGGGACGTGGTGCTTGTATTCGTTGGTAATGCCCATCGCCTAGGCCTATATTTAACAACTGAATGATATCATCTAGCTAGCAAGGCGTTTTTTTTTCCGCCGCATGCAAACACAGAGGAGACTTGACTACTCGCAACCGACAATATGGACTTGCACATATTGGACCACAAGCTGCGGGTCACCAGCATATCCAAGAATGGGCTGGTGAATTTCACACACCCCCTGATTAAACTAATATTTCTCCGAAACAGAACACGGTAAGGGGACTCATTGAACAGGGTCAGATGTTTGTGATGCTCCGGTGTGAGTCTGGTAATTCAGTCCGGATACATAAGATAACCTGCATCGCCTTTCATTCAGTGGGTGGCCGAGCAAATACTAGGTTATTTGTCTGTGCATGCCCTGCTCTGCCTCTGCCTCTGCGTCTGCAGCGCATGGAGCTGTAGGTAATCGCAGTTAATGATCGACATTCAACCTTTATAAAACTGCACATCAGCCATTTAAATTAGGAATGTACTGTTAAGGTATGATTGCATCGGTTATGGTGCCTAATAATCTATGTTATAACTGCTTAAAAATTACAGTAGTTAAGTTAGAAAGTGTATTCTCGTATGTCAACATGTAGGGTTTTTTTTCGTAGTCCTGCAAAATGCATGCATTTTACCCTTTAATGTATGCTGAATATATAGGTCAAACGTCTTATAAAGCATACAGTGCCTCAGTACAAACTTGACCCTTGACTTCCTTTGCCCATAACCAACATCCAGTTTTCAAGTTAGACCGGATCTCGTTCTGGCATCACTACCACTTTTCAGTTAATCCCTGGATATCCTCTCATTGTTATGTAATTGTTTATTGCTCTGGCTGCCCCACATATTCATGGCTAGAAGAAGAGCTCAGCATCTGTCTCGGAGCTGCCCATGATATAGGCCAGGCAGTGATTTAGCTACTGCTCTCATGTCAGGTTACACAGAAGTGTAAACTAATGTCAGGGAAGATTGTCCCCCTCTTATCGCCTTTGTGCTCTGTGACATTAGAGGTGTAGATGTCATAGATAACACACTGCCTTCAAGGATTTATTCATTGAAAGCAACAACAGAACAGCCTTTCAGTAATCAGTTTACTTGACAGCAGGACAAACCCATGTCCACGTGACTAGATCATGATCCTACAAAACACTAATGATCCATTTCTTGTCAACTGGCACAAAGAAATGAGAATTAAATCCTCTTTATATGTCTGTGAAACACCTCACGTTTGCTCATGCCTAGCTGCATACATCAGCACTCATTTGTCACACATTATTGGGCAAAAGGCTTCAGTAGGTTTTGATGTGTCAATACCAGACGCAGTGTGTCATTAGAGGTTGCAACACCCTGTAAACTACTGTACTGTTCTTAGAAAATAGTAAGTCACTTTGAATGATGCTGCAATAAATACTGCAATTGCATCAGTATAGTGTATGACCCAACAGGTTTAAATTAATTATAAATGATCAAGCACTGAATCCTGATTTACTGTCAGTATTTTATTCTGTTTGGAAAGTGAGCCTACATTTTTGTCCGGGCAGGATCTGTGAGGCGTTCACTGTCTGGGAGAAAACAAAGTTGGTTGAGTCCAAAATGTAATCATGCGTTGCTTAACTTTTTTTTGATCGGCTGGCCTTTCTCATCGTCAGTGATTTGTTGTGCTAGCATTGGAGTGGTTCCATCATACTGTGGTGTGGATGTATGCCTCATTTTTTCATGTTCCTCAATAGCAGGGTTTTATTTAGGGCTTTTTTTTCTTCCTCTGGTCATACTATGGACAATGCAGATCGGGGAGTGGTAGAGAGGATTGCTTTCATGGCAACTCAAAACAATTGTAGACAAAAAAACAAGCCTGATTGCCTTGGTTGGCTTCAGCAGTCTCCCTCTTTCAGGCCCCAGCTATTCATTAGAGCACAACCCAGAGAATGTGTACAAAGTGATTTGAAAGCAGTCCTGAGTAGAATTTTAAGGAGGTAATCGCTTCTAGCAGCCAGGCTTTTCCCAAATGGTAAGAGGGTATTTCCTTCCTACATCATCTCACACAACTGATGCATTAAGACACCTGTGATGAAGAGGATGAAAGTAGTCAGAGAATGTATCTCATCTAAAAGTATAACCCTTCTATGATGAGACACTGCATGCACCTATCAGACACACTGGTTATCTGTGAAAGTCTGCAGCGTTTATAGTTATTTAGACTACACGTCATGACAAAGACAGTGAAGATAATGCAAGTCCAATGGCCTCAAAAGTGACAACACGAGAATGTTAATAAACCAGAGAATAAAGGTATTTATGTTTATCCTCTTATGCACTCTTAACAAAAGTGGCCTTGCATTTAAGAGTGTAAATGAATCATCAATATGATACGTAAGCATGAATCATGGGCTTGCAAATTGTTAGATACTAGTGTAAGTAGTGTATACAACACTTTGTTGTTTTGGAGGAGTTTATGGGTGTGGTAAATATCAAAGCTTAGTATCAGCCAAATATGTGGGTCTTACTGTACTGTGGATGCAGCCCTGCAGGCTCCACACAGACCTCTTTTCTTTTCTTGGGTGGCTCACTAACGAGAGCATGAGTCGGAACAAAGCCTCAGCTGAGCTAGAAACCCAGCAGGGAGTTTTCCACTTGTCTGCTTCAGTAATCTGTCATGGTTGGGGCTCCCCCTGTTTACACAAGGCTCCCCTCCCTCTAATAACAAGCAGTGAGTTCTGTAAAAAAAAAAAAAAAAAACCGCTCCATTGTTCTGAAAAAAGAGGGGCCCGTGAGAAATGTTACTGATCGGTTTGTAAGAAGCTGCCAAGGTAGCAGACAGCTTTGTCGTCCACTGGCGATGAACCTGAGATATCTTGAGGCTAAGTCCTCTAACTTCAACAACATCACTTTGCTCTGCTCTTATCATGTTTCCTCAGCTGGAGCATCAGTTGCAGAAAGCCCTCCCTCCCTCACCGCTGCTACCACCCGTTGGTTTGTGCAGCTGGATCAAAGTCTAGACTCTTGTGTGCTTGGTTTTCATCTTCTCCACTCAGCCGCTCCCTCGCTACCTGTTGCTTCCTCGTCTCTTTGGTTGTTTTCCGTCTCCTCCTTTTCATGTTTCTTCATGCCTCAGTAAAAGGAGTTCTGTTTTTTCAAACTCATTACCCCCAGTGATCACACACAGGGTATGTGACACTTTTACAGACCGCTGTGCAAACTTGTTTTATTAGTTGATTAATCACTGAGTCAGGGAAATGTCCAGAGATGTAGGAATATGTTCCCACAGGCCAAATTTACCAATTGTCTTAACCCAAAAAGAATATCCAGTTTGCAGTGGCATGAAATCGAAAAACCCAGGAAACTGTCATATTAGAGAAAAGAAGCTTGTGAATTCTCAGCCATTGATTCATCCATTTTGTTTATGTCTTTGTCTCCTCTAATGTTGAGTGTTTCTTAGAGCTAAACATGCCTCCTAAGTTTAAGACATGGTTGTTTACAGGTTAAACTCCTTGTGGAGAGAGGTGCTTTTTCAAATGACCAAATCTTCCAGTTTTAGAATTGGGTTGTGTCTGATCATTTCTGTAACTTGAAGTCCACCTGATATGTAAAATTTTGTTAGCCAAAATTTTTTTTAAAAATTCTCTTTAATTTAAGCACAACTATTTCTTCTAGTTTTCATGTTATCAGTCGAGTGCAGCAACTATCAATATCTGCCAAGAGACTGTTCAAAAAAGTGCACCATCATCCCCATTTTCTAATGATATCTTGTCTCCCTCCACTATACGGCCCGGCCTATCACTTTACCATAGGTTTTCATCATTTCAAACAACTGTATGACACGTCTGATTTACAGCAGGGTCGGACAGCACCTCATATTAACCAATTCTGTTAGAGCACAGTCTGACCCTGAGATATTGTACTTCCTTTGGACTCTATATGTCCCAAGTTTGTTTTTCCCTGTGTGAGTTGATGTTGAGACAAGGGTCAATAAAAGCAAAAGAGTAGAGCACTCTGTTACAGGGAGATGTTAGGGAAGTTATTCAGCTAAGTCATAGAAAACAATATTTTACTCATTGCAGGTAAAAGCGGCCTTACTTAGTGACAAGGAGGATGGAACAGGGATTGTACAAACAATGTGAGGAAAATGGATTTTAGAGTGCTTGTCCATGTACTTAATGAAGCTTAGGTGAGACATCTTATCTGTCTTATCTGTACTTCACAAACAGGAAACCGAACATACACACAGTTGTCTCACAGATGGGTTTTCATCAGGTTGCTTGATGACACATGACCAGTGTGTTGGTGACGTTCGGCTGCCTTGCAGGTGTAACTGAAGAGCCTTCATTGTCTACTTTGAAATTACACTGTGTGGTAAAGATCCACACTTGATCATTCTTTCTGTGCTTGGCATTAACTACCTGCAGGAAACTGCATTTTAAGGAAGGCAAAGGGTCAACAGGAAATAAGGGGGGTTTAAAACACAATGGACTGGTCTTGGCTCTCTAGCACAGCTGTTAGTGTTACAGTGTTCTCTTTCTGTCGCTTTGTCTCTCTGTAGGGTGATTGTCTCATCTCATGGCAGGGATTACTTTTTGCTGAGTCAGGAGTTCAGCCGTCTCACTCAGGCCTCTGCTTTAATAGCCTCAGCTGACTGATAATCATGTGAAGAGGAAGATGTATTTCCAGTGAGACTTTTTAGGAGAATAGGAATATGCGGCACTTCCTTTTTAGGGATTCAAAGAAAACAAATAGAGTTGCTCTATGTGAAAACTGCTCGTATCGTCTGTCTTGCAAAATTAAAAATCCTTTCTGAGGGGCAAAAACATTTCTGATGGGCAGAGCCTTTTTTTTGCTGGTTTCATAATTTTACATTTTGTATTTGCTGTCCTGCATTCACCCTAATGAACATTTCCTCTTATAGCTCTAACACCATCCCATGTTGTTCTGTTGAAATTTGTGTCTAAGGGAAAGTTGTTGTTTGCCTTAATATTAAATTTGACATAAAATCAGGTAGAAGAACCATGCAACTAAGGGACTGATACCTGTGCATTTTGGGTAAGGCTAAATTGTAATGGGAAACTGTTACCGAACATTGACTGTGATGAAGATAATCATTCAGTAGGGCTTAAAATAAATACATGGAATTATTTAACAAAAAAGAACAAAAGTAGATAAAATCAGCGCTCATTAATTAGCTGCACAATTAAGCTACATCCATGTGGTAGGAGCTAGCTTGCAAAACGAGAAGTTTTTTAGCAAGTCATACACTGGCTACTATCTGCTGATTAGATGATACATCTTAAGAATACAAATAAATAATGTCTGCCCACCAATTGTTTGATTAACAGTGTAGCAGTGCAAGCTGTACATACTGTGAGAGTGTACACTGCGCATGCAATAGATTGTAATTTTGGTGAATTTATATTTAATAGGATAATGGTGAATTGTATTTTCATGTGATGGTAAAGTGTGCTGCTAAATGCTGTGCATGGTTACAATTTAATATAATTAGCATACTTTTAACTAAAACATGCCAGTATTGCTTAGTATCCAGAAAACATGTTTTGAGAGACTTAACAACCCTTTCTAAATGGTTCTTTGTAACCCTTTGGTCTCATTTTGGTAGGAAATCTTCCACAGAAAGTGAAAAAAGCCACAACAAAAGCCTAAACCTTGAAGCACTCAGGAGTTTGATTTGAGAGTGTATTGAAAGCTCAAAGTGAAAGCTTTTAGTTTGGACTGGCAAGTGAAGATTGAACTCTGATTTGTCTTGTCAAGGTTGCCATTAATGTCCCAATGACCAAGAGGCTTTAGGGCAAGTCCAGCTCCTGGGTTACACAGTAATCTGTCCTCTCTACCTGCAGCTCATCCAGTGACTCAGCTCTGTCTCAGGCATCTTGTTTATCACTGTTACACATACTGTAGATATTTTTTGGGATTGCAGAACGGCAGAAACTTTTCCTATCCCAAAACTTTTTTTGATTTTCATTTATTTGAGGTTAAGGTTCGGTCTGAGTAACAGAGCTAATTGGTCCCAGCAGGGACCTGGGAGCAAATTTTTGCTTAGAACACGTGTCAGTGAGCCGTTTCAGTTAGCAAAACGGCACTGCTTCTTCAAATATTTAACCATAGTGGGTCTTTTTTTAGAACAAGGTAGAATAAGACAGCAAATGTAACTTTTGTAGAGTTTGGATGGGTGGATGACTGAAAATCTGCAGAATGCAGACCTGAGTGGAACTGTTGCAGAGACATTAAAGCAAGCTACTATCTTGATTTCATTACGTTTAGAGTGGTGGTGTTGTGTCTTTCCTTGAATGCAGGAGTTGGCAACTTAAGCAATGCTCCATTTTGATGTGTTACCCACTGCTGGCTTCAGACAAATAAGTGTAAATAGCACAATGCTGTATACGGTCTTGTGCTAATTGAGTGACAGCCAGTACTGAAACCAGTGCAAATTTCTGAGAAACCCATTCACTAGAATTCTGATCATTATCATAATAAAAATCTGGACCTTTTTGCTGTTTAAAGATGAATAACAATGTTCCCCCACTTCCCTTCTCCCTCCTTTCCTCTTTATCTCCTTTCATGTTCTTTCAATTTCAAACCACATGCCTCTCTCCATCTGTCCTTCCTCTCTTGTTTCAGGTGTAAGTTTTTCAGTCTGACAGAGACACCAGAGAACTACACAGTCGTCCTTGATGAGGAAGGGTTTAAAGGTAAAACACCTCAGTGCACACATATCTTTCATCACTTTCACCAAGCAGGAGTTTGTTTCCCCACATTCTGATTATCTCACCCTAATCACATGCTCTATAGTGATACCATACCAAGTACAGGCTACAGTGATATTTGTAGTGTTTTGCAGCCAGAATACAAGGAATGAATTTGCCCTGGCTTAAAATCTTGTGTTAACAGAAAAAGATGCAAGGCATGCACTGATAAATATCAACCACACTATTAAGGGAAGCTACTACCAATTTCAAATTTTGGATATTTAAGGGGAGCTCAACCTGTTTTACACTTCAAGAGCACTTCATCATTCACAGGCAACTATTTAGCCTGTTACAGATGTTATACAGTTTCTTGTGACTATAAATAATGCCACATGTGACCGTAGCTATACCGCCAGGTTTATCTCAGGGTAGGCTGTATTGGTGTTCATTTGAATTGTGGAGTTTCACAGAATTGCATCTACCAGACAGGATGGATCTATAAAAGATGCTATAGATTTGCATTATGGAAATTTAAGGAGCCAGTGTTTTGGAGCTTGACCTACAATATGGAAATCTTGTTCTGCTGCATCAATTATCCATCTTTGTTGATTTTTTCTTCTTTAATGTAATAGTTTCAGTGGTCCATCAGCAAACAGAAAGCAAATTATCTTCCTAAGATTCAGTATTTTTATTTGTTTTTGTAATGTCTCAATTTTGTCTACTATTTGTTTTAATATTGTACCCGTGAAAATCTTGTTCAAAGTCAAATAGAAGTCCCAAACAGCAGAAAATTTGTGTCACTTTCCTTATGAAAACATTGTTAGCTTTTAACTATTATGTAGTCTTGAGGTGGACCACAGCATAGGACTTGTTGTTTTACCAGCCTAATGTTACTTCCTTCCTTCCTTCTTTGTTCTCCTCACAGAACTCACGAGGTAGGATGGGTGTATACGGCCATATAATCTAGAAAAATAAAACTGGACAAGACCAAAAGGTTATTCACAAATAAGCCTTGTCAGCCCAAACCAAAACATTGTCAGCCAAAAAGAACAGCTGAGAAAATGTAAAAATTTTCTTTCACATCACTGAGTGTGAGCACTGTCCAAAGAAAACAGGACTCAGCAGTTTTAGACTTGTCTAGTCTCTCTCTTCTTTGGTTTAAAGCATCACAGACAGAGAAGGTCGGTGGATATGAAAGTTTCTTTAGTTAAGCTGCTGTTTCTGTTCAGTGCTGTGGACTTAAAAGTCAAGTGCAACTTAACAGAAAAACTGTTTGCTCATATTGAGATCTGAAGTTCAAGCTGCATTTACATTCTAACTAAGCAATTGAATGCATTTAGCAGGAAAGGTACTCTCAAATATCACACAATATGAGTATCTTTCAAAGGAAGACACAAAAATATCACTGATTTTTAAATATACCAGAAATGGACATGATGGCAGATCACAAAATTTACTCCTGTCAGTTTTTATTTAGTTAAATCAATAAGTTAATTAATCCAATATTTTTTGATTGGAACTTCTCAAACGTCAGCAATTATTTCCTATTTTCAATAACTATGATCCAAAATGTGTTTTTATGAGGAGGGACGCCAAACAATTTTAGCAATAGTTTTCTGTGGCATCACTTCTAGCTTTGTGTCAGTTGTGACAGGTACCTTTTATTTTTTTAAATAGTTTGCATGTACTGAAAAAATTTCCATCACAAAAATGAGGGATGGATTCACAGATTAAAAATATTTGTCAGTTAAATCCTTGATATTTTTTTTTGTTTTTCTGTGTGACTAACCTGTGGGGACACAGTCAACAGTATGACTTTCTGTCAGCCAGCCATTTTTGTCCGGTTCCTTTACACGGATGCAGTGGTTAAAGGCATGTATCCCCTTTGGGTGCTCTGTTTCTCTCTGTGTCTCCTTTACTCTCCTTCAAACTGAGAGTCTATTTTAAGAGTTGAAAGCTGGTGTAGTGAAGCCACAAGAGGCCGTCTGTGACATATTATGCCAACCAGAAGAGTGGCCCTTTTTTAAGGGGAGAAAGAAAAAAGACTGTTCACTGCAGGAGGTAGACACCATTTGGTAATTTATTTCAGTTAGCTGAATGGTAATGACACCATAAACAAAAAGTTTTGTGCCTCATCTGAAGGTCTCTGAAACTTAAAATGGAGATGAATCTCAGCAGGCAAAGACAGTTTTCTCTCCTTCTTAGCAGCATTCAAAAATACTTGGCTCTTTTGTTTAAGCTTAGTGTTGTATTAGGAGTGACAAAGCTATTCATTTATCAGTTCTTTGAATCTGTTATAGAAGCTACACCAAAAGATGCGGTGCACATCTCCCCGTGTCTTCGCCCCAGTATCTCTTTCACTCAGCTTCTTGTTTACTTCCTGGAAAAACACCTGTTTCCCATGTAGTTTCCAGCTTCCACTCAGAGTTTGTTTTGCCACAAAGAGTGAAATATCCTGCTTTTTTTGGCTGAGAGACTCTGGTTTTTACAGCTGTATCTAAGGTATCACCCTGTTTGAACTCTGACCCATCTTTAACTCGTACTCTGAGCTGCGTGTCTGAACACATTACTGCACCAGTATCAGTTCACACTCTACAGCCGAGTGCGTTGTGGTGCTGTAGTTCTGTTGGCCTCTCCTGAGCATAGGTTTTACTTGCGTCACTGTGTGGTTTAAATAGAAGGAGGGTTTTAGGTTTTCATGGTGAAGGAAGAGAGAGGAGGTGGGGGAGAGGAAGTGTGTGTAGGTTGTACTTGGCAGCAAAAAAAATTTTTTCCTAATAGTTCACACCTTTAAGAACATGTCGATACAATCCCCAGTTTGTATCTAAATCTGTGGTGAGGTTCACACGTTAAACACTTAATTAACAAAGGAGTTTTCACATCCTGAATCATTATTCCACTCACTATAGGCTTGTTTGCTGCACAGAAGTCCCCTATAGATTGTATACAATACATCTGTCACATTGCTTGTGGTTTATTTTTGTTGGTTACTTTTGTTCCTACTTTTGTTATTTTTTAAAAGAGTTTGTTATTTATTATATCAGTTTATTGTTTTTTCTTTGTATTTCTGGAGCTGTTGATTTGGCTTCTTTAGAGAATAGTTGTCTTTATTACTTTGAATACTTTCATGTAATGTTAAGCTGACAATAGCAATGTTTGTGCGGTGGTTTCTAGGTCCTCTTTCTTTAATCTTGCATTGTTTTTTGCAGTCCTCCCCTGTTTACCAGTTTCAGATGCACTCAACATACAATCCCACAAAATAGCTCTTCTTTATGAGAGCATCTGTTTTTTTTCTTATTAGTGCCAAGCTGCTCTGTGAATTTTACATAAGTGGGATCATTTTTTTTAAAATCTATATCACGTCAGTTTTGATAGAGATGTCCTTAATGGGGAACTCTGATATTTTTAAAACATAGAAATATAAGTCTGTGTTAACCACTGGAATTCCCCTTAAAAAACAGTTTTACCTTGTTCAAATTATGATACGACACTGAATATAGTCACTCAAATGCTGTTAAAATAATAGCAGTATTTTTTGATCAAATATAGCCTCTTTACTATCCGGACATCTTTTGACCTACGTATGAGCAAATCACTGCTAACTTGGATTGATCACTGTATCACAGTGGCAGAAATCATGCATACTGTCCATTTGTCCACTGCCTCACTGCTAAACTTTTCTGCTTTCGGCACCACACAGAGCTCCACCCTTCAGAGCATCTCAAGGTAGAGAACTCCATCTGGCTGCCGCTCAACGTGGTCTCCAACGGCAACGCCTCCAGCAGCTCACAAGCTGTCGGCGTGACCAAGATCGCCAAGTCGGTCATCGCCCCTCTGGCCCAGCAGCACGTCTCTGTCTTCATGCTCTCCACTTATCAGACCGACTTTATTCTGGTGAGTCCCATCCACCTCAATTTATTTAACTGTTTTTTACTTGTTCCCCACTTTATTCTACTCCAGTCTAATCAGGGCTCACATATGTTTTGCTATAATGAATAAGACCCTTTAAGCTGTTCATTGTTGTTAAATAAGAGATGTCTGGGCTGTTTTTTTAAACTCTCTACATGTATAAGTACCTGCAAACCTCTAATCTAATCTCACACTGCAGCCTTTCACTTACTGAGCTCTGCCAGACAAAAGAAACCACGGTGTCTGCATTTTGTCCACTCACCAGTTTTGCAGGAAGAATTAATTCCCAGCAGAGCCGAGGGTAATGAAAGGCTAGTTGATGTGCTACATGTAAAAGTGTTTAGTGGGCAAAAATAGATAACTACCTTGGCAGATGTTTGTGTCAGCAAGAATATTAAAGGTTGACATGGTGGGCGCTTAAGCATTTCTTAAAGCGAGTCAGATTGAGGAGTTTACTCTAAAACTGTCGATATTCATATTCTTCACATGTGTAGGTGAGAGAGAAAGACTTGTCTGTGGTCATCAGCACTCTGGAGGAGGAGTTCAACATCTTCAAGGAGGTTGGAGGAGAGTCTGTCCCTGTGCATTGTCTGGATGTTTCTAACGGCCTCCAGAAGAACGGCAAAGAAGGTAGATGTCACCGTCGTGTTTAGTATGAACTGACTTGCCTCCCAGGTATTGGCAGGGCTCCTCTTACAGGAGGCAGTTAAGATCCTCTAGCACCACCTTCAGGTTCTTTGTGCAAAGTGTCCATAAGTGTGTAAAAACAGCACATGAGCCAAGTTAAAATGATAAGACATCATGTCTAGTCTAAAAAAATGCAGTTTTAAGTACAAAGTGTGCAGAATTTCTGAAGTGGACTTTAGGATTTTGTTGCTCATGCTCTAAAAATCAAACTGTGGACATAAGTGCTGAAAGCTCTGCTCTTTCGCTCTGTTATTATTTTGCAACTCAGCAGTGCTTCCATATTGCTGATGTGAACAAAGAAAAAGATGTCCAAAACAGTGATGTAGTGTTTTTTTTGAATTGCAAACTAAAATGTTCAACCACTTTG
The DNA here is from genome assembly GCA_029783645.1 of Ctenochaetus hawaiiensis. Classification (NCBI taxonomy): domain Eukaryota; kingdom Metazoa; phylum Chordata; class Actinopteri; order Acanthuriformes; family Acanthuridae; genus Ctenochaetus; species Ctenochaetus hawaiiensis. Next base: position 10,006,285 of record JAPZDY010000022.1, read on the forward strand.
CCTTGTTTTAAGTCAGTGATGTTCTATCATCTTTGTGTGAAACCACCTTTTTTTAACAGGATAGACATGAATCTTGGGTTCATTTTCATTTTCAAGGGTTTAATCACCAAAATGATACTGTACACATTTCCATAGACCTACAACCAACCAGAGCAATGAAAAGTGTAAAGACGTGCAAGTTGAGACTGGAAAAAATGTCTGTCTGGTCACAAATGTTTTCAAATTACAGCTAAACAGTAAAGCAATATGTGATTCTGAAAAGATCAGAGGCAAGGCTGTGGGGTCAATGAGTTGATTAAAGGGCTGTGATTGGCTCCACAATGTCCATGTCGGGTGGAAATGTGCCTGAACTGTGTGTGCAGACCCATCTGCCAGAGCAAACAAACCATGAGCTCAGCAGATTGGTTGGCTGGGTGGCAGACTGGTTTCTCTGCTAGCATTTGGTAATAGACAATAAAGCTTTAAGGGGTCAGCAAGAACAGATTCATGTCACCAGCAGCTTCTCTCCAATTCAATTATCTACATAAAAACAGATTTTTTTTTTTGTTTTTTGAAATTGCCCCAAATGAGATATATTTAAAATATGGACTTAAATGAAACAGATTAACAGATGAAAACATTATATCACAGAAACAATGGTGCTTTTCAGTAGTTATTTCATGTGTAAGCCCATAAGTATATGTGTGCCGTTAATAGAAATGAAATAAATTATGTTCTATAATAATAGAACCGTGATGTTTAAGAACACCTGTAGTGCTTAACAAGACCACGTTTGACTTAAATAAACATTACACGACATGACATTCTGTCTGCTGTATACTGAAACAATGCGAACAGGCCGGGTCTGCACACGTTTCAAACAAACATAAAAGAATGGTTGAACTGCATAGACTTACTGTGTCCTTTACAGGAAGTCATTTTTATATCACCATGAAGTACAGGACGTGCTGTACAATAATGCCGGAAAATGCTGAAAAACATGTCCAACCTGTCACAATCTTTCATATTTTATCTCTTAAGATGACAACTTTGTATCCACAACTGAGAAAATCTTTAAAAGTTCTGATCTAAGAAGAACTCCATTTTTCAGCTGCGATTGGCCTTGTGTTGGCCCATTTTTGTTCTTTTTTTAAAGCACAAGAATTTCAGTACACATTATACATCAGGATAAAGGGGAATCTTTACCTGCACTAGAAAATGTGTTATTTTAAAGAAAAACCTCTCTCTTAAAATGTGAGAAGTATATTTCATTAAATAGAAAAATAAAAGAAAGATCTAGTGTTGATCTAGTGTCTAGTGTTGAAGTAAATGCACAGTACCCCTGTAGCATTCTAACACTGCCAATGCTCCTCCAGCCATCCAGCCTACAGTCCATCCGGTGCTGATCCCACAGAACCAGTTCTGCGTCATGTCTCTGGACCCGGACACGCTGCCATCTATAGCCACCACACTCATTGACGTCCTCTTTTATTCCAACAGGTGAGGTGTCTCTTTCTCAGACCAATGCAACATCTTTCTGAAACACAGGGTGGCGCACAAGATCCAAACTAAGACACCATTATTATTATTATTGCCATATATACAGAAAACTTGGCAGATGAACCAAAAAGGTCATTATTTCACATCAGTTTGATGAGCACCGACATGATTTCTGAAAACTTTTATATGAATAATTTTAAGCAAAGACACAGATGTTGTAAGCATAGAGCCTTTTTTCAGTCAAATTTCAGTCGATTTGCACTCTCTTTCTCATGCTTTGTTTTTCTGTTTTTTTAAAACAAAAGTATTATTCCTATATATTATCTTTTTTTATCTCAAAGTTACATTGGCATGCCCTGAGAGAAAGAACACAAATAAGGAGTTAAGCTAGATGATCAAAATTGAAGGAATAATAGAAAAAGTAACTAAATTTTGTGTCCTATCCTGGACTCTGACACATATGGCCACAAGTCTTTAGCACACTCAGATCATAATATGCATCTGTAATGAATAACTCAAAAGTTTGAGCATTTTAATTTTTTGATACCTTTTGAAAAACTTTTGTCTTTGTTTTTTATGTTCTTTAACTTAACTTGTGTAATTCTATTGAGTGACTTCAAGTATTATATGAAAAAACTTCCCCCTTAAAGTCAGTGCTGCTGACTACCTTTCACCTCTCTAATGTCTCCTCCTCCTCCACCTGATGTGTCTCCTCATCTTCAGTCCTAAAGAAGATGCACAGTCATCTCCTAGCCAGGACTTGGATTGTATCAAGTTCTTTTCCTTCTCCCTCATCGATGGCTACATCTCACTGGTGATGGACACTGAGGCTCAGAGACAGTAAGGATCTTTAACTTCTTACACTAACCCAGAGAAACTTTGCCCACTTAATGATTCACATTTAAAACACACATGGAATGGCACAAACAAATAAACAGCATTCCAGCACTTTTAAATGAAAGATTTCCTCACTGTAAGCAAGCGAAGTAGGAGCTGCTTCAGACTAATAGCAGGACAAGTTGACCCCTCTCTTGATGTTGTTTGACATCTGTATTTTGAATTACAGTAGTTCTGTGATGAAACAACAAATTTAATAACAATTTTACTTAGTTTTGGGCCTTTGTTTGGCTGTTGTTTGGTCGAAATGGTCCTGTATGCTCTTGGTTGCTTTTATAGAAATCAGTCCTTGCTCTTTTTGCTGCAGGTTTCCTGCTGATCTTCTCTTCACCAGCTCCTCTGGGGAGTTATGGAGGATGGTCCGTATAGGGGGACAACCACTGGGTTTTGGTAAGCCCCCCCTCCCCTTTAATACCTCAGAATGCAAGAATTTGTCGGCTATGTAAACAGTTAAGAGCAATGAAACTGCTCCCTCTGCTGGGAGGTCTTTGTTTTTTCAAGATGTTTTGATTTTCATTGTGTTTTCGACATTTGATACATGGATGGTTTAAAAAATAAGTGAAAGATTTGTGTGTATTTTTAATTTTCATGATTTGTATTTTATGATATATTATGCATTATAAAATAAATCATGTATTTTTTGTCAGCTCAGGTAAAAATGTTATGTTAGAGGTTGGGTAGTCAAATATGTTTATATGTACATGGAAAGAAGTCTCAACGCTCATGTTTTGTGTTTTTCTACTACATTTTTTGTATTCACAGCTTGCACTGATTTAAACCCACATGCATGTGTATAAGAATAGAGAACAGACTTAATACACAATGGCAACAAGTGGAAATCTTTCACAATATTACCTGGTTGTTTTTATATGCTTTAAAACTCTTAAATTTGACTTTTGCTACTGACTACATTAAATTTCTCCCTTACTCTCTCTCTTCTGTATTTGCAGATGAGTGTGGTATAGTTGCCCAGATATCTCAGCCTCTGGCCGATAGCGACATTTCAGCCTATTACATAAGCACCTTCAGCTTCGACCATGCCCTGGTGAGTCCAGCATCTTCACTTCATGTACATGCTCTACAACATTACACCTTTAAGTTGCAGCCAAGACCTCCTCGAGAGCTGTGTGTGAGTGCATCTGCTGTTGTGACCTGCAACTTTTAAAAGAGAATGATCGTATATTTACAAATTAAAAGTAAAGTTTTTTAACTTGAACATTAAATTAACTCGTCTTTGTATTGTATTCAGTTCAGTATTCTAAATAATGAACATTTACAGGTCATTTTATTTCACACAGTCATGACTTCTACAGAAGGGGTGTGGATTTGTCACTCAAGCAGTGATTATTTGTAGCTGAATGTAGACAGATATAAAAAATATGAATATGTCACATAAATAACATGCCAGTGAGGTTTAAGCACAAGGAATGATCAAAACAGGTGACTCCAAATCAGCTTAAGCTGTTTCCACAGATCCAAGCATGTTTATACATCTAAAAAAAGACCTTGAATCAAAACTATTTGAGAGTATGTGAGTTAGAAATTAATGAATTAATTACATATGCATTTGTATTTCAGCAATTATAAAATGATTGCATCCTGATATTTCAGCATTACACTAAAAACACAAGGTTTATATGTTCATGTTATATATGTTTATATGCAAGAACATGGTTAAATGTTTAAATTTGACCAGACAGGTTCAGAAAGTCCTTTCTGTCCAGGTTAATGTGTGAACACTTAGTCAGTAGTCAATGCTTGGCTTTATATTACAGTCTATCTCAGTGAGAAACACTAATATTTACTCCTCAGCGGTTTAGTTGAGTGCATTAGTGTCTGTGTGCTTAGTCAGCGACTGCCATCTGTATTATCTTGGAAGTTACCAAGAAAAGTTTATCTGGGTCATTTTTTTACCATTACCCAGAAGCATATCGCAGAGTGTGTGGTGTCAAGTGAATGAGCAAAGCAAAGCCAAATTTCCCTCCTACATCAGTGTAATAGGAGCATTATTTATGAATATCCTTCCGCTGTTATCTCAAGTAGAAAAAACGGTCACCTCTTCAAATGATCACATAGCGTACCTTAGTCACGCAGACTGTTAAGTTTTTGCATGCTGGTTCATTTTCTCTTTGATAAAGCCCTTATTGTACTCTGCATGGCTCTGTCTCTGCCCTAACCATAAACGGTTAGAGGTTAGTTTGAAGGGTTTCCTTGAAACATTATGTTATGTGTCTTTTATCACTGCATTAATAGAAATCAAATATCTCTCTGCTCCTCCTCCTTTTTGTATCACAATGGCAACTAATGAAACAACCTGCTTGTCTGAACTGGTCTGACTGTTTAAACGGCCCAGTCACCAAATGCTCACCAGAGGTGAACAAAGTTAAACCTCGTCATGATGTTGAATTTTTGGCCACTCCACATGTTCAGTGCTTCCTTACATACTCCTACCTTCAAAGCGTTTTGGAAATGAATGTTCACCTCACTTTCATAGCTAAGTTATGCAGTCAAGCATATCATTGAGCTTAACATAACCTTAAAGGATCCTAGTCATTAAAGGTCAATGCTTTTCGTCATTGACGTGTAATTCTATTATTACAGGAACCTTGTAAACTTGAGTGGAACAAGTGTTAACCACAGACCAGCCCAATAATAGAAAATTCCAGTTATTATTATTATAAATTTAAACCCTGTGACTAGACGGTGTCTCCCACTCATACACCAATGAGAAAGTTAATGCAGTCTGATTGGATAACATCTGCAAAGCCATTCTTGTAGTCACTTGTAAAACTTATGGAGGTACAATAGATCCTCTTAATTATTAGCAATAATTGAAAACTTTTTAATGTCATCAGAAACTGAAGAAAAAAAATCGGTTGAGCAATCAGATTGTGGTATCATCATGCATGAAATCATAAATAAATAAAATAAATAAATAAATAAATAAAGATCAACCACTGCCAGCACTGCATTATGAAACACAACCTCCAGATTTAAAAAATCTGGTTTCTCGCTCTCTTTAGTTAGTAATGAGAGATAATAATATCAGCTTGTTTAATGGCCTGTTAAATTGTTGACCTGTAGGCATGTTTTGGTGACGCTCATTTTTAATAACCTAGAATTTTGTCAGAAAAATGAGCACAGTCCAATTTCCGAAAAGAGGAAGAATGAGAGTCATTTAGAAATCTCTGGACTGAGTAGTCATAATAACAAAAATGCTCAGGGATGTTTACAACCATGAAACTGAGCAGAGCTACGTCACAAGAAACATGTGAAAGAACATGTGCATATGGGATGATGGGAGGTCACTGTCTGCCTCATATTTCAGTGAAGTCGTCAGAGTCATCCTATCTTGAATAACGTCAGGGTAATTCCTGGAATTCATTGGAACGACATGTGAGTTACCCTGAAGTAGGCTCTTTATTTAAAGCAGTATTCTTGTTTTAGTTTTATTGCAATTTGTGAGTGTTGAGATTTTTTACAATCTGCATTCACTTCTACCAAAGACCATTTTATTTAGTCATGACATAAAAGTATCAGGGTCTCACAAGCCTACATGAGACAATGAAAAAAAATACCCAGGTACCCCTACCTCCTGACACCCCCATCCCCCAACATGGAGAACAAATCCTAAGAAAATAGGAAACAAACAAAAAAAAAATGGAGACAGTAACGGGCCTGTCATGCAAGGGATAATGCTTGAAGAGGTGTCCATTATCAGAAACTAATGCACGACATGGAGGATATAACCATCCAGAGTGCAGTTAACCGAGTCCTCTGCTCGGTCACACTGCACCTTCTTGTTTCCCAATTTGCAGACATTTTCAGGTGTTCCTTTTCTTTTTTGAATTTGCTGGTAGCTGCTGTTTCTACCTGTTCCTAAATTTTATAGCTGGTGGGTTTCTCACTTAGCATCTAATCAAGCCGTTATATACCCTAACCCTTGCAACCTTTTACAAACAAAGCGTTAATTCGGCACTGTCACTACCTCCGTAGCTGGCTCAGATGTGGAGCAACAACAACCTTCCATTCTGCCCTCGTAACTTGTATTCAGAAC
>JAPZDY010000022.1:10032043-10061218 GCA_029783645.1 Ctenochaetus hawaiiensis
AAAGGGTGAGGTCATCCCTCCCTCGAGTTGGACCATTACCTGTACTCTCCACTCACACACACACATACACACAAACACACAGATGTAACACATACAAAATTTGAACGCTTTGACGGGACACATGATGCGTTTTAGGTAATCTTAGATTGTATCATCAGTTTTACTAATTTGAATATTTGTCTTCTATTCTGAACTCTGTGTAGTCACGTGATCAGCCTGTCTACTTCATTACTGCAGCCAACCACAGGTACACTAATGATCCTACATAACCACTGCAGTCAGCACCAGCATGCACAGGTGACAGCAGGCACGCATACAGAAGTTCCATGACGGCTTTGTTTTAAAGTCTTGGAAGACTCGTATCTATTGTGTATGAATCCTGTTGATGTTATATGTGAGTATTTTCTCTGTTGTTCCAGAGGTTCTCTCTGAGACTTTTGGCACATGTAGCGTTTCCTAAATTTAATCTTTTTAAAATCGATCTGCAGTTTATTTTTTGCTCTGTTGGTGTTTCTCCACATGTCTGTTCTGTTGGCCTCAAGCAAGATCTAATGTTGAGGACTTTCTGCAGCTAAAGGAAACATCAACAGTTTAAGTCAAAGAACCAAAATGAGCTACATGTAAAAATGATTTTTTTAATAACTTTAAACTTGGAGATATCAAATATTTTTTTTCTAAAACATCATAAAAGAGTAAAAAATGACAAGCTGTGAGAACTTGATTTAGCTTATTTTTGAACAGCTGTCCAAAACTTTATTAAACGGTGTTTTTCCACCAAAATAGCTCTGGCATTTGAACCTGCTTTGTTCAGGATTCTTGAAATCTTAGTGCCATCTAGAGAACCAGCCTATGTTTCTCACCAGTTTTTGAGGAGAACCACTGTAATGAAACGTGTCAAGTCACAACACTCCAAATGGTTTAAAATCAAGTGTACAAACTGGAACAGAACTGGTTTTGTGATGGTGGAAAACAGAAAAGGCAGTAAATCTTGGAGCCATTTAGTGTGTGATTTTTTGTATCATTAAAGCAAAGTCAAGTTCAAACACAATCAAATTTGATGGTTTGTTTGAAAAAGATGACGGAAGAACTTGGTGCAAAGGGCAGAGAGAGGAGCGATAAAATCTAATCTCTGAATAAATCAGCTCTGCAAGCTTTTAATGAGGAAGGAAATGAACTTAACATGCTTGTTGGTGCTGAGGGACGTATATAATGTGTCTTAATGAGACATTACACAGTAAATGTAAATGCAACTTTCATTTGCTCATACCAGAACTTCACATGACTCCTTTTAGTTTAGTTGACTAATTTTTTCTTGGTAATGCTGCCTTAGCAAATTCTAGATGTAGCAATTTAAACCAAATATATCCCCTGCCTATCAGCCTCAAAAGTAAATAAATAAATAATAATGAAATAATAACCAGATAAAGTAATGAAACCAGGCAGGAAACCTTTCAAAAACAGCCTGCGAGGAGCTTACTCAAACTCCTTGGCCTCTGTCCAAACTTAAGATTTGACAGTTTTTGCGTTGGCGTGATGGGCACTGTGGGAGACGAGGCAGAGGGGACAATAAGGAAGATGAATTAGCCACTGGCAGAGGTCTTCCTCCCCTACCAACCTGGCTGCTTATGGCTCTTTACCCACAGTCATCAATCTTTGTCAGCTAACATCCAGGAAGTCGCTGGCAAGCTGAGATGCCACGGGGGCCATCGGGGAATCAACGCTGCCTTCATTTTGATCTGTTTTTAACCGTCCCCAATTCACTTAACGCACTTTGCGGCAGCGGGGACTTTGTCAGAAGTTGATTTCTTCTCTGTGATTATTTAGGCGAGGGGAGGTCCTTTAAAGGCTGCTAGCAAGCCCCCACAGGGCTGGGTTTAATGTGGGCACTGGGTAGCAGGTGGAAAGAGCCGCTGCCAGTTTCCCTTGCAGTGTGGGGAAATTGCCTGTACTGCTGTGAAACTGCAGAGCTCTGGATGGCAGCCATGTTTGGGCCGGAGGCATGCTGTTTTAAGCCTTTAATACTGCACTGCTCTTGAGTAGATAGAAGAGTGCCCCGAAGCTGTTGAGCTCTCTCTGCTTTTTTGGACAGTTAGTAAGTGGATCAAAGAAAGAATACATATTGTCTCAATTAAGCATTTTTATTTTTAATTTGGTTCAAATTTTGCTTAAGACTAGTAAGGTCCCTTTTTTTGTTGTTTTGTCTCCAGAGACTGATGCATTTATGGTCACTTACACCAGCATATGGACACAAAGTTTGATTGAAGCATCTAAACAAGGCTCCTTAACTACTGTAGTTTTTCATTTGTGTGTGTTTGTCCAGGGTAAGTTCTACCTGCTGATTGAGGAGCTGAGCCAGCTATTTCGGGCCCTGGTGCCCATCCAGCTGTGGTACAAGTACATCATGGGAGAAGATCCCTCCAACAGCTACTTCCTAGGAGCGGCACTCATCATCATCTACAGCCTTTGCAAGGTAACCAGGGCCTGGCAGCAAAATACTTAGAAAAGATCGACACTGTTTGTCTACTTTTATTTAGATTGTGCAACTTACGTGGCACTGTTTAAAAAAAACACTTATTATAAAAAACAGACTATATAACTTCTGTAATTGTATCAGAAACATTACAAGCAGTCATTAATTAGAAGTGTAAGAGTCTGAGAACGGATGGAGGAAATACTCCTGTGAAGAAATGAGCTCGATAAAGGAAGAATTGAGTTAATTTTACTATTACTGCCCAAACTGCACTATCAGTCTCAGAGCTGACAATGTTCATTACACCAAACTATATAAAAGTGTGGGAAACAATTACCAATATCACAGTAATTTTGCTCTCAGAGGTTGAATAAAGGCTTCTGAAGAGTAATGTGATGGTGGATATAAACTATAGGTCATGGGGTCAGTCACATCAAAACAAAACCTAATTTTGGAGGCATTGATGTTTTTTTAGCAATACCACTGATGAGCATGCACAGTGTTGATCGGTACCAACAAATTATTGTCCAGTAACAGGAGATTAACATTATCAACTTGATTCATCGGCTCTGAAGAAGTTATAGCAAAATTTTATGTAAACCTGGTAGAAAGAAAAAAATATGACACGAAATTACACCCTTGCTAATGTATTCTGCCTGGGTTTTAAACATGTTTGGTTAAGGCGCCCAGATAAAGAGCAGAGAGCAGGAGCATAGGAATAAAATAAGAAATCACCTCAGCTGTGGGACCTGAGAAAGAGACAGAAACCCACAGTTAGAAGAAGTAACAGTAAGGTCAGTTACTGAGCAGTTACATAAAGGAACTTGAAAAGACTTCTGTAGAAAGAGATTTTTTTTGAGCCATGAGTCAGTTTGAGTCAGGATCAGAGTCGCAAAATGAAATGGGAAGCTGAAATAGTGAAACTAAGTAGACCTTAGATTAACGAAACTCTGCTTGATGCAATGTTGAGTTATGTGTACACGGTGCGGTTGTCACTGTCATGTGTTGTGCAACTTGTGTGGACAATTATAGTCCAGGTTTCTTTTAATACACCAGTGATTCACCGGGTGTTCGTTGTTGTGAATGTTGGGCTCGTTCAGCTGAATCAGGTTGAGTTTCCTGGGTGTGTGTGCTGGGGTGCAGCAGGTGTTTTCCAGTATCAAGCCATATTAACAGTGTGACAATATTAAAGGATGCGGATGTGCAGCAGTTGTTGAATTACTAGTGTCATGCTGTTATGTTGCATGTGGCAACAGTTGGACCAAGTTCAGGGAAATAGAACTTTTAGTTTTAATGTTCCAGGAAAACTCTGCATATTAACTATGTTATGTCTAGAGCTGACTGGCAAATGTTAGCAGGCTAAACTAAGATGATAATGACTGCTGTGTCTAAACACAGTCTCACATAGCTTGTGGCATCGCTGTAGACCCATTCATCATGCCAACAAACATAAATTTTGCTTTAACTTCATTGTCTTGCAGTCTTTTGACATCTGTGGACGTGTGTCTGCCATACGCAAGGCTTTGGTCTTGTTCTGCAACTCCCAGGTAGGTTTCGAACTAATGCCACTTGTTCACATATCAGTAAACACACTTAGAGATCTGTTCAATGATCTGTTCAACCTTGTGTTTTTGCATGAAGGGATCAAAACTTTACTCTTTTCCTTGTCTCATCCAGAGTTATGGAGTGAGGGCAGGCAGTCAGCAGTGCAGCGAGGCAGGTGATGTCTGTGCTATTTGTCAGGCTGATTTCAGAGACCCCATAGCCCTTCTCTGTCAGGTAAGGACTCAGTGAACTACTCAGAAGAAGATTAAATGATATAAATCAATTAAAAGCGACAGATGCAAATTTAAAGACAAAAGAGACTATTTGGTGGAAGAGCAGTGTTTTACTGCCCTCTTTAGTTGAAAGTTGAAATCTGCTGAACATTTGACCTCAGCCTGGATCACTGATGGATGTGATCAGAAGTGTGCTGAGCTACACTTGTAACCACACCTAACAGTGATGTCACAGCTAGCAAACCAAAAACATATTCAGTGACACTGCAGCCAAGTAAAAATTTAATCCACTGAAAGTTTGTAAAAACAAATATTTGTATCCATTGAAACATATTTAAGCATCTGCTTACATGTAATTTTTCCTTTGCATATTATTACTTATATTACTTGGTAATATAAGTTAGGGATCAGAGGTCAGTATCAGCTTCTGAACAGCTCTTATAGACACAAGGTGCCTGCACAGGGTTAACCTGTAATTGCCTGCAGTGTTTGTTCAGTCAAGGGCTGCAGAGAAAATATAACCTTGAGTGCTAAATGTAAAAATTGTACATTATGTCTCTCTGCAGCATGTGTTCTGTGAGGAGTGTCTGTGTCTGTGGTTCGACCGGGAGAGGACATGTCCCCTGTGTCGCTCTACTGTCATCGAGACCCTGCGATGCTGGAAGGACGGCACCACCTCGGCTCACTTCCAGATCTACTGACAACATGTCATATGCACCCAGAGAGATGTGGCTGTGCTGTAATGCGAAAATGCGAATTAGACAATGGCCTGTAACCTCTCTGTTTTTTTTTTTTTTTTAGCACAGTGTCTCTTTAAATCAGGGCAAGCATAACTGCATTTACACACAAAAGCTAGGAGGCTTTGATTTTAGAGGCATTTGTAAATCACATTAATTGAGCATCATATGAAGCTGGTGGTAGGGGAATCGAGCATAAACCAAATTATCAACACGGTATCATTTAAAACAAATGTAAAGCTGGACTAGTTTTACAATCTTACTGTTGTCATGCAGTTGCTACAGCAGTCTCATTTTTGTGTACATTGTAGACTTAGTCACTGCTGTGAACTGAACATTTTATTTCACATTGCACAAAATAAATTAATGTTATTTGATTTGGTATTGTTACAATTCAAATAGCTGCAGCTTTCACAAGGTTTGTGGTCAATTTTGCACTTTTTTGTATTATTTGATTGGGTTATTTCTGTTAATCCTTTATTAATTCTAAATGGTATTTAATATTTTTTTTTATTTCAAGGTTTTGCATTATTTATTTTAAAATGGAATACCTGCCCTTTGAAGGAGGGATTGATGTGTAAGACAAAAATCAGTACATGCATTTGTGCTGTCTTAAAGTAGGAAAGTTGTTTAGCAAACTGTTAATATTTAGTGATGAAGGTAAGGTGGTGCGTGAATTTGAAGTACCCAGAATGTGAACAGTATGTAGTGTAATTATTTATGGTGTTAGCACCATGATCATAAGATTTTGTAGATTTGTATTAAACGTAGTGCATTTTCATTGACAGTGTCAGCTCTCGTCTGATATATTGTGGTTTGCTATAAATGTTATTTCCTATGAATATTGTTTATATGAATCATTTCCTTTGGAGTAGTTATTTCCTTTGTTGCAATTGATGGTATAAAAAATTCAGAATGCACCACAGTGCAAAGGTTTTAAGTTTACAATTAAAGCACTTTAGTTCACTTTATCAATTGTATTTCATGTTTAATGATACCTGCAGAGAATTTTATTTCAGAAATGTTTTTTTTTATTATTTTAATTGCTAAAAATCCATATGAAATATTTAATCAGTATAAATAGCACAGACTTTATAAAAGACAGTTTCAGTAATTCTGCTCACATTACACTTAATATCAGAGAAAGCTTATTTCCAGAAATCACAGACAGCATTGACAGCATAGCTTCCTATGCACAGGTCCTGTTTCTCGCTTATGATTAAAAAGCCACTTAACACTGCGCCCCACAGATAATGCTAAAGCACAGGAGAATGTGTAAACATCATCTAAACACTGTAGAAAACATCTATAAAAACATCCATCCTCTCATTATTGACATGTTTAGATTTACAGTATAGCTTATGTAAAAACTTACAGTGCATTAAGAAGCCGAACAGGTCTATTATAGTGCACTTTTGGGGATTGCTGCACTAATTGTAGATTAGGTACATTTGAAGGTCTAATCAGTTCAACCCCCTTTGCATGCAGCCATGTCGTGGGAGGTGAAAATTCAAGGCAGTCCTATTAGTAAGCTTTTCCCTCCACTCTACCAAGGGAGGATTACATCACCGTTTTGTTGCTGGGATGACTGAATCGGAGAGTCACGCAGGGGGCAGGACGTGCAACTGACTGACTGCAGGGCTGCTGGGGGGTTCAGCGTGTCAGCTCGTTTGGAAACTCGTAGTGCATCCACATCGGGCCTGAGTTAGTCTTCATGAGACAAGAAGAGTTTACAGTCGGAAGCAAAGTCCCGACCCAGAAACACACATTTAACCCCGCTTCCCGCTCCTCTTCTGTCGGTCACACCTTGTCCTGATCCGCATCCTTCTGCATCCCTTGCTTTTAGTGCAAATGATGTGAGCTCCTTCCTCGTGCATGGTCCTAAAGGCACCATCTATATAAAATATCAAATATGCACTTAATTCAAGTAAAACAGACATAAAAATCGCCTGACGTATCAAAATGGTCAATAAAATGCATCGGTTTCTATTTCGTCTTGTAATTTCTGTGTTGTTATTATTGTTATTATAATTGTTTATATTGTGCATTTTCTAACTCAGGCTTTCTCACCATTTCAACCTGGAAAATGTGAAACCCCCCTTTTTTTTTAACGAAATCTGACCCAAATCACAAAAAATAAATATTCAGTGGTAGATAGAAATGTATGGTGTTTTAAAGTCTAACCAAGGCATTGAAATCATTTATTCTATTCCCTGCAAAAGGCAAGTAAAATAATCAAAACCAACTTTGCTTGTACTAAATGTGCACAGTAAGGAGATACCGTTTTATGTTTGGAGCTAAATTTAACTTAACATTGAGAAGTGTACATGTTATTGTATTTTTTGTGTGGGGAAAAAAATCTCAAATCACATGTTCGTTTGCTAAAAGATGGTTTAATAACTTTTAGAACAAATTAAGTGTAATTTTATGAAATTTGTCTAATTTTTCCTTTGATAGTTATCAAACTTTCAGTAACGTGTTTTGGAAACACAAACTTCAAAGATGATATACAGAACATTTCTTTACACCTTTGCACATTTTTAATTTTTTCGGGTAGTCTGACAGAGTAAGAAATAACGAATCTAGTAGAAGTAGAAGTTTTCTCAACCTGCCTCAAACTTCTGTTCAAAGCATGTGTCTAAGTTATTAGTTTGCAGTTTACTTCAGAGCTTTTTTTTTCTAAATTAACCTAACTTGGTCATGTGATCAGATTATACTTTTGCCTGTCTCATGTTTCAAACATTAAAGCTTTAACAGAAACAGAGTTTTCCTCACACCTAAGATTTTTTCCCCCTTATAGCTAAGATCATAGCTTACTCAAATAAAAAAACTGCGCAGGTGACATGACGCACCTGTTGCTGGTGTTGCCGCCTCGCGCCCTACAGGTGTCGCCTCGCGACAATCAGCACAAGCACGGTGAAGTTTATCGCAGTGCACAGGAAACTCTTCAAGTGGCCTCGCCCGGTCTTCACCGTCGTCTCTCTGCCACCGCAGCTGAAGCCGCTATCGGTGTCTCCGGTCGTCCAGCTTTTCTCCAGCTGGTCTCCGATCCTCCGCAGGCGCGACGCGAGCAGCTGAGCCACGGAGCACGGCGAGGGTCGGCGGGCGCTGCAGGTGGAGTCGCCGGGCAGGAGCAGAGGCTGGTCTATTGGCAGCCAGCACATCTTCTCTGACAGAACGACCAGTCTTCTCTCTTCAAGTCTTGAAGATGTATGACCCTCCTTCTCCTCTCTCATCAAACCTTAACTGTGTTTGCGAACCCCCTTCCTCTCCCTTTCTCTGTCTGTCTGTCTGTCTCTCTCTCTCTCTCTCTCTCTCTCTACTGTATTATTCATTACAGTGTCACATGCTATGGGGTTTACATCATCTTTTTCCCAAAAGAGAGATGCAATAGTTAACTCTTGAATCTCTCCTGTCTGGTTTGATCTGAGGAGCCTTTTGTTACAAGGTGTTCTGGGACATTGTGTTCTCTTGTCTTATTCTTTTACTATTATTGTATCATTTTAAAACATGATAATCCATTGCTCCATGGAATATCATATATTTGCATTTATATTAGGTTCTTTGGATAACTGTGACCATAAAACATAAATGAACTCTGAGAATTTGTTTCCATAGTAAAACTGCGGAATTAAAAAACTATCGGAACTCATGCACACCAGCAGCTTGTCCCCCTTCGGACTGTTTACAGAGAAGGACATACACTTGTTTTGCGTCGGTACCAAGCTATGGCTTTTCGTAACTGTTCTGTAAAACATAAATATTATTACGACACCTCTCTATAACGCTTCAAAGTTTTATTTTGTCAACGATGGTGGAGAAACATGGCCGAGGACGAACTTGCTGCGTTCAGGAAACGTTGGAAACAAGAATTAACGAGGAAAAAAGAGGAGCAAGTTCGTGCTCCTTCCCCTTCCTGTGACATACCCGGTCAGTCCGGCCACAGAGACTTAAAAAACAGGTATTTTGAAAACTCGAAACAAAATCTCAACAAGTCTCGTAGTCCTTCAGAACCGGACGATGTTGTTTCCACCGAGGGTGAGAGATGTGTTGGTGGAAAAGGAGGCGGAAAAACTGCAGCAGACTCAGAGGATCAGCCTGAGTATGTGTCCATTGCGCACAGTTTACTGGATGGGAGGACCAGTCCCCTGCTGGACAGGATTGAGGAGGAGAGAAGCAGGAGAAAGAGGCAATATCGTAACATGAACGATGCCTGCAGCTCATCTCTGCAGCAGCATCCTCAGAGAAAGCTGAAAAAAGACGAGCAGCTGCTGGATCAACTCATTCAGGATCTGGTATGAGGATGTTGATGGAATTATTGATAATAAATGGTGGTTGAACAGTTTATAAAGAATGTTTTAACTCTGTCTTTTTGCAGAATGAAGTCAATGACATTCCCTTCTTTGACGTTGAATTGCCGTACGAGTTAGCCTTGAAGATATTCCAATATCTAGACTGTACTGACCTCGGTCGGTGTGCGCAGGTAAGCTGCAGCGCTGATAAAACTGTTCTTGAAAAGAGTTGAAATGAGTTGACCTTTCACAATACGAATAGCCATATATGTGCCTTATTTTATGTAGAATCACAGCCTGATGAAAGGGTTGATGAAACACCAAACTGCAGATACAGAATCCCTGCCACCCCCCTTTCAAAACAGACATGAGTTAATCTCATCAAGGTATCAAAACAAACCTAAGGGTTGCATTAAAATTGAGATAATAAGGGAAAAAAAATACAAGAAAACCAACAGAAAACATTGGTGTGACACTAAAAGAGGATTCATTTCTGACCTCTCTTAAATTTTTCATTTTTTTCTATTAAAATGATGGATTTACCAAATCAGCCCTTTAACAAATATCCTTATGAAATCTGATAAGGCAAAATCACAGAACTTACAGCTCTTAGACCTGAGCAACCTTTGAAGACAGGTTGCAAATAGACCCTTTAATTTCCCTCAGAGGGGACACAAATGAAAGGCTTGTTAATCGCCCGAAGACCAAAAATTTCTGACTGCTTTTGTTTTAGTTTTGGTTGACATTAGTGATGGTTTTAGTGAGGTTAAAGTGAGGGAAATAATCTGGGAAGGGACTGAGCCTGCAGCTTAGAGGCCCAGAGCAGATGTTTTTGTATGACATTAACGAAAGTCTTCACCTGTACATTACTTGACAAAAATTACATGAAAAAAGTGACTGATCAAAATTCCTTCAAGGCAAATAAACATGCTTTATTACTGATCACACGGTGTAGAACTACAGAACCTGGCACCTCCCCCAGCGTGCAGAAATGCTTAGGGCAGCTTTTATTCAGCTTATGTGACTTAAAGTGGTATAGATCAGTAAATTACATTTTGTGAGGCCGACTTACACCATGTGGTGCGCAGAGTCCATCTGGCAGTCAGCCGGGCTCGTTAAGCCCGAATAAATCAAGTGATGCAAGCCTGTAATGTATGCTGACTCAATCCGCCTTCACGCTGTCCAATCTCCTCCCAGGTGAGCAGGGCATGGAGAGTCCTCGCGGAGGACGGCGTTCTGTGGTTCAAGATGTGCACGAGGGAGGGTTATCATCAGGATGCCAGCGTGTCCGACTCCCCCTGCTGGAAGAGCACGCTGCGAGACTGCAGGAACTCAGCCAGGACGGTGTGCTCCAACTGGAAGGTGGGCCTGTGCTGTTCCACTGTGGTGAATCTGAATCACCCTTTTTTCCATCCAAATTCAACACCTAGTTTGTCTGGAGAATTTGGTGCAGTGTGGTAATGTTCATAGTGTAGTACACAGGAAAACAAGGACTGTATGTCTTTCTTCTCTAGCTGTAAATGGGATTTTAACATGACGGCAGGCAGTGATGGAAAATTCCTCTTTACGTCATAATATGAAAGAAATACAAAATACATTGTAAAAGGTAGTTTTCTCTGCAGCCAAGTGTTACATAGTTAAACCGGAGTTGTGCTCTCTTGTCATAACATGATGTCCTTGAATTAATGATGGAACAATGTGTCTTCAGCCAGGTAATATTTTTCTCTTTAGAACCGAGTTGGGTCCGTCAGCCAGCTGCAGTTCGAGCTGGGGAAGGTGCTGTGTGACGTCAGCTCCTGTGACAGCTTTGTCTTGGCTGGGTGAGTTTCAAGGACTCCCAACATGCATCTGACGCTTGTTCACATTAGCTGCCCACCATAAAATAAATCTTTGGTTGTAAATATTTTTATTTATGACCAAGTTTTTAATTAAAAATAGGTTGCATTCGAACACAAGAGGTTTGTGATACGACTGACAGTTAAAACTCATTGAACCAGTCACCTGCAGTTTGCAACAGAGCAGGTAGGAGTTTCAGCTGTTGCCTCATGTCTGGGGCTGGGATGACACCGTGAGATCACAGCTCATTATGATGCTTTACAGTGTTCAATGTGCCATAAAATCACAATATACATTATTGAATAAAGATACAACCGGCCAAAAGTTCTCCTACATTTATTCCACCTGAGGTATAAAATATACAAAAGCTTCTGTTTTAAGGTTTAATATTTCCTCCTTTTAAAATCACCTTTTCTTATGGGGTTTAGTTAAGTGCAAATAGTCTTAAATTATTTGTGAAATAAAAAGGTGGGATGTTGACGAGCAGATTTTACGAACAAATAAATAAATGAAGGGTAAAAAATGGCAGGAAAGGGGAGAGAAACATGGTTTGAGTAACAGTTTTCTTTGTTACAACCTCAATTCAGATGTTTACATATGAACTGCTTTTAGATATCCGGAGGAGCTTGTGGACAGTTTTTAAGACTGCAATAAATTTAAGTAACATCTAAATTGTAAGGTAGTCACAATGTAAATAAATGTAAGCAGTATTAGTATAAGCAGTAGTCATTGTATTTTATTAATGTTGGGACATTTTTGCATCTCTGTGTATTTCTACTAATGGCACAGCTAATGGCTGTAGCTGCTGAGGCAGGAGTGCATAAATTGCAGCTAGACTACACTAAACCTGCCCTAAAACCACTGGACTGGGACAGTGATAGATGTGAGGGCTCACAGGAGCCTGATAGACTGCCCTCAAGGAGATGTACAGCGTCTCCAGGGACCGATGTGATTCGATTCCCTTCAGTCCTGCTGTGTCTCATCGGAGCAGACAGCGTGTTTGTATCTTTTGTAGGTTAGCAGATGTAGGACAGACAGTACCATAACAGTCTAGACGTGAAATAAATCACTTTGCAAACTGTGACCATCTTCTCAAATCCTTCTTCTGTACACCAGTACTATCAGCAAATTACCAACGTCAATACTTTTCCCATTATTGGTACTTAAAGGGTAATTTAGCTAAATGAAAGTACTTGAAATTGTTGAAGAATCAATAGCAGTTAAAAGTAATCAAGAATGATTTAATTGCATCCACAAAATCTCATTAGAAAACAGGCAGAATGAGATTTGGCTTTTAAAAGGCAACAGGAGAGGCATCGTCTTATTAACCCGACAACTCTTGGAGTCACACGGTGACATAAAGGCCAAATCCACTGAGGCTTTTCCATGTGTGCTGTAATCTGTCCACAAAGTTTGCTGCGCATAAAAGTTTTGACAGAAGTACTTGGATACCATTCAGCTTCATCATCTTCTTGATGGCTGGCAATGAGGTGATGAACCAATTAAGTGAAAGTGTGTATTCCTATTGTCTGCTTCCTGCCAAAACCCTGCGATGCCAGTCACACACACACATACGGGCGCACACATGTACACCCTCTGTCGCACTCGCTGTCACTGTGTCACACACTCTGGCTGCGAGGCGGATACTTGCTCAGACATGATGGTATCTGTGGAGGTGGTAACGCTGGCAGTTTGTCGTCTCCCACAGTGAGAGCTCGTTGACTCGGGCGAGGAGCGACGGGAAAGAGGGAACAGAACAGAAGCCTGTCGAGCGCGAGGGGGTGAGGATGGGAGACGCAGGCATTGGTTGGCATTAAAAGGGGAAGAAAACAACAGGTTAAGATGATGTTCTTCAAGGAGGTCACATTGCAGTCTTTTGCAAATGACTTCAGGTTGCTATGCCCAGTATTTTAAGATCTGTTATTCTTTAGCACATGATATGAGACATTTGTGGAACTGCTGCAACCTTCAGTTGACCTTTAACTGCTTTAAGCTGACGGTTGCTTTGGTTTCCCCTCGGGCACAGAAAGGACCCTCTTTGTGTCACAGTTATGTAGACAGCACTGATCACTGGTGCATCCACGATTTGCTGCATTTTAGAAGACCATGACTACCCCCAAAAAATAGTAAATTAATTTCAGGAGATAAATCACATTTTTTTTTCTCCATCCAATAAAAATGATCAAATCTTGTCAAAAAGTTTTCCAAAAACAACCAGCAAAGGTTTTACTGATATTAATGGACAAACCTGTGTGCAGGTGAAATTTTAGTGTCCTCTGTTGGCTCAGAGAGGCTGTTTACAAATATAAGCTGCGATGTGATTGGACTAAACCCCAGCAAGTTTGTCTGAGCTGACGGTACAGTTTGACTGAAGTGAAAATGGGTTACATTCTTGCAGGGAAAACAAGAGTCTTTCCTTCATAAAATACCTTCAATTCTGTTTATTTAAAATGTCTTAAAGAAGTAAATGATCAAACACTGAGTCTGCTCTGATAAAGTTTTTTCACACCGTTGATTCCCGTCAAGCATTGAGACGTACAGCTGTTTCCCTCTGCCTCTTGCTGCATGTCTGCTGCTTTACTGCCCCACACTGCACATTTTTGAAGTCATGCATGATAACTATAACATATCAACACCAACTACTCCAAATGCTTAATCTCTTTTTTAAAGAGAAGGAAAAACAAGGGTTTGTCCGAAGTAAAGGCCTGCAAAGAACATCATGTTCGTCGGCAAGTGATGTGTTGTTTGATTTCTCTATTTTTTAATGAATTAATTGTCAGAAAAGAACAACAAAAATGTCCATCACGTTTTTTTTCAGAGCCCAAGATGACTTCTTCAGATGTCTTGTTATGTTGATCAAGGGTGCAAAACACTAATATATTCACATTTTACAGTCACATCTAAAAGAGAAAAACAACTTATCCTCAGGCTGGAGCGGCTGAAACAAGAAAATGTCTGTTTGCTTGGAAAATGACTCAAACAATTAATGGATCATCATTAATCATCGAGCAACTGCACAGTTAATTAAAGGTTTTAGCTTTAAACAATTAGTAACCAAATTATTTGGGATGTTTTAAAAAAACCTGTCACATAGTTTTCTGTGCTGGAAGCAGTAATTTTTTGATTAATCAGTCTGTTGATCCACAAAAATGAGCAACGAGTTTTAAAACTCTTCCATTGTTTTGAGTTATTATCCTGTGAAAAAGGAACATGGTTGCTTTTCATGTTCTTATAAACCACCTTCAGTGAACCCATGAGTAAGAGGTAACTACCTACACAAAGGCCAAAGTTGTTTGTTTTCTCAGATGGTACAGACTTGCAATTTTCAATAATCTGAAACAGAAATACTACAAAAGTTATTCAGTTCAAACTTTCTGCATGGACATTGAGAGAGCTGACCTGCATGTGAATGTGACGCACTGTTTAACTTATCTCCTTCTAGCTCAGGCCACAAACTTATCAATCGTCCCCCTTATGTATAGCTATAAAAGCTCTTTGTAAGGGAGTGCATGCCGTCATGCATTTAAAGTTTTATAACTGCGTAGGAGTTATCAAAGCCCAGAGTGCACTGGTAGGATAACCTTCACTTCCTGCTGTAAATACTCCCAACAAGCGACCAGAAGTGAGGGGTGAAATGTTCTGCATTGTTCCGCCCAAACAACACCCCTGTAATCCTCGAAAGATCGTGATGTAACAAAGATTTTAGAAAACCAAATAACAACAAGTCAGAGTGAGTAAAGTGAGGAAAGTGTGAGAGGGGAAATGATTCAGCTGTGAGAGGGTGACGTCAGGTATTCTTGAAGAGACAAACTTCAGAGCCTGTGGTGGAAAATGGGCAATAATTCTGCTGCATTCATCAGCATTTGAGTTCAATATTTTGAGTTTTAAATGTTAAGCCGACTTGGTATGCTTGTTTTCGTATCTCAGGTACACGTCTGGTGATGTGAGGCTGTGGGACACGCTGCACTGGGACTCTGCAGCCTCTTATCTGAAGACTAACAGCCTGTCAGCTAATAGTGACCCCAGACCTCATGTTAGTCACGTCCAGGTCAACAGCACAGTGGCTGCTGCTGCTTATGAGGATGGTGAGTGTGTGTATATGTGTGTCTATACAGTGTGTTAAATGCTGTGGTCTTCAGACTGGATGATAGTAAGACAACAAATGCAGAAATATTTCAGTATGTCTTGAGGATATTCTGATGTTTTTACTCTGCACTTGTAGCTTCTTCAGGTGGGATTTAGTGAAGTGTTACTAAATACAGTTGTTAAGGTACTAAGCGGTCATGTTTCGCTGTCTTGGGTGAAGGCTGTGTGGACCTGTGGAGCACAGAGACGGGTGGAGAGCCCATCCACCATTACCAGAGCCTGGGGAGGATCCAGACCCTTGCCCTGAGCCCTGACAGCCCCGTCCTGGGCTCCGCAGCAGGGCCCGACATTCGGCTGGACTGTGCTGACGACCGCGGCTACTGGAGGACACTGTGTCAGACTCATCTGCCCAAGACTGTGAGTTTGATTCCCTATTTAAATACAGTGATTTATAATGATTGTGATAGGTAACTTTTGGCTCAAACATTTTCCTCTCAAGAAATATCAATGGAAACATTTAATATATCCCGGCAAAAAAAAAAAAAAAATTAGTACCAAAATAATTTTCTTTAAAATTCAACTTGTTTGATGCAGACTAATTATACACATGATACACACAAAAATGTGATGGCATGACAGTACAACCTCAAAAAACAAACAAAAAAAAACAGACAGCAGATTAAAAAAGTATTGTAAAAAAGAAGTCTAAAATAGAAAAACAACATTCCCTCAGTAATACAGATCATTAGAACAACATTACCAATATATGTAGAGGGCTAAAATAAATATGACAGGAAGATTATAGAATACCACTTTCCAATGGAGGAAATTTTCTCCCTTTCATATAATGTTGTACTACTATGTATTTGTTTGTATAATTGTTTTTACAAAATAAACTGGCTTTTAATGCATTGCTTGGAAATTTGATTTAGATTTTACTGACTGAGCTTTTAATATAAATATTTGATCTAAAAGAACAATTGCATTTATTCTCAATAAAAAATTAAATCTTATTTCTCTTCAATTTTAAGCATAGTTTTTTAAAAAAAAAAATCCATATTAGTGATAATCTATCTACCTGACAGATGTGGTGCATCACGTTTCATTAAACAATATGATTATTGCACTGGTGCCTCGGGCCGATCACAAGTAAGACCACACTAAAATGTGCAATTTCATCAGACAACACCCTGCCAGAGATTTCACAAGTTTCAGTGAGTGTTCAACTGATATGCTGAAGGCTATTTTGGACTAATGGGCAAACATTTCTTGAAAACTCATTTTATTAATTATCTGGTTAATAAAAATAAATGAAAAATTAATAAAAAATAATTTTGAGATGCAACCGTAAATTGTATAATATAGTATATGATTACATTAGAAACTGAAAGCATGTTTGTAGAATTTATTAAAGGATCTATTTCACAACTATTTGATTTTTTTTTTTAAAAAAAGGTGTATGATCATTGTTGGATATAATTTATTAGGATTAAAGTAAATGCCACAAATGCCAAAGAGTGTGAGGCGAAGTTTAATCCTCAAAGAGAGCACTGCACATATTATTGCTGTAAAAATAAAATTAAGTGTGCCTCTGTCTTGTCTCTTTCGCAGGTAGAGAGCCTGGTTTTGGTGCCCGGCAGGGGTCAGGAGCACCCACTGGCGGCCCTGACTGTAGCAGAGACTGTGTACCTGTTGAACCCACAGGATGAGGAGCCACGAACCCTCCACTCAGTCTACGGTCACCCTGTTACCTGCCTGGATGCCTCCAACTCCCATGTTGCATTTGGAGTGAAGCGCACAGGCTGGGCCATGCATGACGGAGGAAACAAGGTGGGTTCAGTGTCTCTGCGCAGTTCCTGTAAAATATTTAACATAAAGCTGCAGAGCTGGGACTGTGGATATGATTCTAAAATGGGATATTCAAGACATATCTAATTCAACAGCCTATTACTGTTACAAAATGCATTTATATATGGCATACTCATATACGAAAATGAAGTAGTAAGTATTTCAAACTTCAACATTCAGTATTAGAAAAATTAGACTAGTATCTAATGAAAATTAAGCTCCTATCATGTAACCCGAGGGCATTTTATACACAGAATACATGTAAAAAACAAAGTCAGTGAAAAATCTTGGCTGAGTTTAGAATCAGGACCCTGTCTGCTTCCTGCGTTGCTTCATTTACATCTCAAGGTTGATAAAAACTCTTAATTTAACCTTCTGCAAACCCAGTAGAACAAAGTGTGCCATAATATCTGTTTCTGCAACTTTGTGCTAAGCAGGAAGATCTTACAGCTCTTACCCTGAGAGCAAGCCCGAAAGCAAAGTGAGCTAATTAACCAGAAACAAAATCTCAAATAAATAAATACAGAAGAGCTAAAATATCCTGACGCACAGTGTTATAATAATTCCAGTGTAATCACAGTGTTAATGTGAAGAACTTGTTCGCTGAGTTGTGCAGCAACTTAATTGGAGAAAGTGCATATTTTTCTAAAAACAAAAGTGTTATTTGTATGTTAACTGATCAACATATTCTGACATATTGTGATAATGATTGCCTGGTTCTACATGAACACTGAGCACATTAGACTAATGATCCAGTGTTTGCATATGAAACTGGTAAAATCTTTCAAGATTTTTTTTTTGTGCTGTCGAAAATGACCAAATTTTAGAAAGGTAAATAAACTAAAGCAAAACACTGAATACTGATGAGTTAGATGGTGAATTTTACAAAATCACTTGCGTTCACAATAGTTGTGTGATGATGCCGGACATTGCACAAGCTAAATAATTTGGTTTGTTGAAATGTAATGTTGAACGCTTACTTTTAGGAGCGCAGTTCATGAAGAGGAGAACAGTAAAGTAGGGCTTTTTGGGTCAAGTCACAGTCACTTAATCAAAGGATGAAATTGCCAGCTTCCCGCCTCTCACTTAAATAAATTAAACTCATTTTGAGAAAATGTGACTCCTGCCTTTTAAATGTGGTGCACACTTTTTATTTTGCTACATTAAGCCTGACCCACCCTTTTAGCTGATCAACAAAGACTTCATCTCATCTGTGTAAACATTAACTGGGTCTCTTGACAGTGTGAAGACACTATTACTCCATGTTCCCTTAGACCCCCTGGCTCCCCTTAGAAATGAATGTAATGCACCTGTAGGGGATTTGTTTATAGCAGAAATAGCCAGTTTAAATAGCAACAAACTCTCCTCAGGCCATGCTGCTAATTACTACAACCTTTAAGGGTACTATGATGAACTCTTGTTCCCTTAGCTGCCTCTGTTTGCTTCTAATAATACTGTGTTTCTAAGGACCACATGCTGTCTAATTGACTCTTAAGCCTTTTCTAAAAAAGTACAAACGGCCACTAGACGAACCATCCTGTTGGGATCAATAGACACCTCTGCAGCACTGTGATGCTTTCAAGTTCACTTTATCAAGGTGTTTTATATCACTGCTGATGGATGAAGCACATTATGGAAGCTGCTACATTCATACTTTGTTTTATTCGATTCAAAAATGAGATTAAAGTTGCCTTAGAGGAGCATGTACCACGCGAGCACACGGCGTTTGTGTGTGTGTGTGTGTGTGTGTGTGTGTGTGTATGCAGCGATTTGTTTGTGATTGACATGTTTTTGGCTAAGCTTCTCTGCTGACATCACCCGCTGCACGAACAGCTCAGCTGATATCCTGCAGCACTGACTCAGGGACAGCGCTAAAGCACCACATAGTGGATCGAGGAGAGAGCAGCAGTGAGGGACAGAACAGCTTCTCATACTATAAAACAAGGCTACACAGAGAGCTGCAGAGGCACAACTCCATCTGCTCTTATATATGCTGAATATAATTTGTTATCTGTTCAAATGAACAAAAAAAGAAATGAGGGGTCCAGATAAAATAGATTCTGAGGTTCAGGTTCAAAGTGAGAAGAGAAAAATACATTTTGCATGAAAGCAATATTATGAAGTTTTCTCTTAATTAGCTTTTTTATTTAATTTATTGTGTTTATTGACACTTTGTAATAGGACTTTCTATACTGCACATACTATATTTAATGAATAGTTGAAATGATAAGTGGAATAATTGATAGGTGGAAGCGGCAAAAAAATCAAGACTCTAATTAAGTTCTTGACATTGTCTGATTCTAGTTGGTCTGTTATGAGAATTGGTTGCTTTTCCTCTTTTCATATTTTTTCTAATAAATAATTTGGGGTTTTTGGATTGTTGTCACCTGTCCTTATGGAAAACTCCAATTTTTTTTTCTTTTCATCAGAGGTGTGGATTTGAGTCATATGACTTGGAGTTGAGTAAGTCTCAGGTCACAGATGAAATGACTTTAGACTCAAATGAAAATCAGAATCCCAATTCAACAGCCACAGATCAAGTTGCAGGAGAGACCCCTGAAAAATTAACATTATGTTTCTGACCTTCAGCTGGAAGAAACAGTTTTCTGTTTTAACGCTAAAACTATGCCGTGGCCAACAAAAAACAAACTGCAGTATGAGAACTATGTGGGTCCAAAATTATAGACAAAGTTGCAACAACTGTTGTTAAGATGGCATTAAATTTCATTAATTTAAATTATTTAAGGCTTGAAATACAAAAGTTTTGGACTTGGGTCTTGACTCCGGACTAGCATGTCCTGTCTACATGGACTTTGGGACTTGACTGCAGACCATTGTGACTTTGAAACCAGTGACAAGGTCCCACCCCTGCAACTTACTGAATATTTATAGAAAATATGAACAGTTAATCAACACATAATACAATGAGCAGATCAGCCATAATCATATGTTGTTCTATCAAAAGAAGTGAAATAGGATTCAATTATTGTAATTTGTATTTGAACTGTTCTATGAAGTTTTCCTCCTCCCTATGGTTGCTGTTGCTCATCCAGCTGTAAAATGATTCCTTTTGTCTTTCTTTGCCTTAAGAATTTTGTGGCAAATTGTCCTTATCCTCGGAAACTTGAGCTGTCTCGGTAATCAATGCTGAATTTGCCCTGTAAAACCAAATTAATAGTATATTTTAGTATATTTTACATTTGAGTGTATGCAAATACATCTGTCTTAACTTCATTTTTTTAAATATATCCCATCCAAGACTCTTCATCCAACTGAAATCATACTTTTCATCCTCAGCAGTAAAATTTTGGGAGTTAAAGGTAAAAAGCAGCAGTTTTTTTTCCTTAAAAACTCAGCTCAAACTTCCTTTTAAATTATGCCAATTCACCATCAGCATAACTCTCTTACTAATTAAAATCTTACACAAACTTAATTAACCTGTCTGTCACTCCAGTCACACTTCTAAGAGCGATCTCATACTGTGAAGAAGACAAAGAATGAATTTGCTGCAACAGTTAGAGATGCCAGAAGTAATTTTTTTAAGGGACCTCTAGTAAGAAAACATATGCTTCATTAAAATCTGTCAAAGCATGCGGGAACGTCATTTCACACCTTTTTGCCTCACAGACGAGTGAAACATTTTCATTTACAGCATTTTGACTCAGATGAACTCAACCACATTGTCATGTTTTTGTTCCCTCGTTTCAGACTCAGCGGTGATCGTTGTGTTCGCTGCAGCACAAAAGCTGCTTTGTGTCGATGATATAGAAGATTCTTTATCATATTTTGGCACGTGCTGTCATTCAGTTGCGGCTTTGTCTTCCAGCCTTCCCCTTCTTTGTTGGTATCGTCGGTGGGTGTGTATAAGTGTGAGTGTGTGGTCGGAGACAGCCTCCAGATCCTCATTACTACTGGCCCCCTTCCTGCTGGTGGACTGGGGGCACCCAGGCATCCACCCAGCTCGTGGCTGGGCATTCAACCCAAGCTGGCGTCTCCACTGGCAAACTATCCGTCCACTGCAGTGGATCTACCACAGAGCAAAGTGCTGTCAGAAAACCTGTCATCCTCTCACTGCCTCAAGTTCAGAGGGCTGGTTGGAAGCACTGAAGGCTGAATAAATCGTTTTCAGTTGTTTTTTCAGTCATCCAGCTTGTATATGTTCATAGGTTTTATTAATGTATGGATGGAAATATTGTCAGTGGTCGGCATCAAGAGATCAGGATCACTTACTCTGTGAAAATCTGAACAGTTTGCTCTCAAGGGTAAAACGTAATTAAAAATTTGTCTTTCAAAAAAGCTGCAGCAGCACAGCTGGAGTTATCAGTCATCCAGCTGTGGTGTGAGAGCATAGAATATGTTAAAGCTGAGGTTGGGAAGTTACGATGACAACATCTGGCCGTGTAAATGTTCAGTCAGATCTTGTTGGTTGATGCAGAGGTTGATGTGAGTTTGGCACGAACAGCAGTGGCAGCAGCCGGTTGTTGCTGCAGTTACAGCAGAGTTTCAGATGAAGAACTGTTCCAGATAACAGAGCATCTGCTTCAACACACTCCTATATTGCTCATTGTGGGTCAAGTGTACTGCAGAATGACATGTAGGAGGGGTGGATTGTCAAGGATCGACGCATTAGTCACTGGGGACAGATGTAAAACTACTTTTTCTGCATTTTACTCATCAACATCTTGACTCAGGGAGCAGAGTGTGTCGTGTGTGTAACAGCAAAATTTCTGCCTGAACTGGCTTGCAGGCTGTATATTTTTAGTCATCCACGTAACACACAGTGTTAACTGGAAATGCACAGAATTCTGATGTTGTCACTCTCAACAAACTCTCTGGAGGCGATCGATAAGTTTACGGCCTGAGGTAGGAGTTAAGTTCGGAAGTCTCAGCACATTTATTACTTATCAAAAGAACCCTAAAAACATCTACAATGCAACTTTTAATGCTTTTTGTAGTACCTAAAACACATGAACAGTGCTGGTCATAAAGTTTGTTTTCAGAACAGTTATCTCAGTGGATTAAACAACAGTGGCTGCTTTTTCATTCATTTATCCTGCCTTTTGTTAAATTAAATGGGAAACAAAGCTAAAGGCTTCCAGCCACAAACCACTAATGAGCCTAAGAGCACATTTAAACTGTGATTTAGCTTTAAATTTCTTGTTTTTTTGTGAATAGCTTCTTCTTTGTCCAGGGAATTAAAATCAGCTGCTTCTCTACAAGTGTGGAAATACACAAGATAATGCAAAGACTGTATACTTAAAAAAACAAACAAACACAGGTGTCCAAAAGTGGCATCTGAACAGTTTTAAATGAGACACTCTCTTTAAGTTACTTTTAGAAAGTTTGAGATGCTGCCTCCAGATGACATCAAACCATAAATCTGCCAGAATCAAGCATCTGGTTTCGTGCTAATCTCTGTTTGTCCACATGGTGTCTGAACCAAACGTGGCTCCCAGTCCTTATTTGTTTCAGATGTGTGTGTTTTTGTGTGACAGAGATGGGGAATCAAGCGCCAACACTGTGCAGATTTCACTAAAACCTTTCTCCTGATGATTTTACTTGTTACTTTCTCTCTCTTCTTGAAGGAGCCTTGAGCAGTGAAAAATCGGTCACGGTGAAATCCTGCAGATAGTTTGCCCTCCGTGGAACTTGGTCTTCCTCTCCTGGTTTATGAGATTCCTCTGTAGATTAATCAAAATCTGCTCCTCGGCCAAATGAGTTCAACAATGCAGACAGTGGCCGCATAAAGGGTTTTCTCAGAGTGCGCCATAATTGCCAATTTTTTTTTTTTTTATCTTTTTAAAAGCAAAGAGAGTAATTGCATTAACATCCCAGTGCAAGCCACCATTAGAGCGCCTTTTGTCTGCAAGCCTCACAGGGGCTCCAGCGAGTGCATTAACCTAACAACTCCTCTGTATTCATGCACATGATTATTCTTCCTCAAGACAAACTGCTTCAGTCTCTAAACAGCCCCCAGTATCATCGCACAACAACTCTTTTGCCCCTCTCAGCGGCGTTTCTTCAATTTAGTGGGCGGGTATTTAGTAAAAAAAAAAAAAATCTTCCAGAAACTGTTAAGACTCATCGAGAACAGCAGGCTGAACCTCATTTTCTGCGCCTCCCTTGCTTGTCTCCTCATCCCCCTCTCTTCCGCCATCCAAATCCTATCAAGCTGTCATTTCAAAGTCCGGTGTGATTTGGGCTTTGCCCCGGGGTGGTGCACAATTAAAGCTCTGCTTGGCCCAAATAAGGGACACACAAAAACTGCTGGGGCCTCCTTAAGGCTTACATCATGCTTCCTTCCCCTCAAACTTCTCCATTTCTGCCTCTGTCTCATTCACTCTCTCTCACTCTCTGTCTTTCCTCTTCACTCCAACCCTCTGGCTCTCCCTGTTTTCTCCCTCCCTTGGTTTAATTTCTTTATCGTTTTAATTATTCAAAGTCAATTTTGCCTGGCGGTTATCCTGTTTGTTTTGTCTCATTTGGATGAGAAACACCAGCAGCTAATTGACCAATTAGGCGAGCTCCAGATGACATCATTGTAACTTTTATGAAGAAAGTTTGCTGCAGCCGTGGAGCCAGAGGCAATGGTGTGCATCTTTGTAATTCAAGGATGCCTTCAGGCTGATTTTTTTTTTCTTTTTTTTTTTTTCTGCAGATTCAACACTTAAGTGCTGCTTAGTTTTTAATTTACTGGCAAAGCATCACTCCACTTACTGTGTCTGTCTCCTGTATGGAGTATATTAAACATAATTAGTCAGTTATGTCTAAATGAGTTGGATTAAACTTTGCTCTGTGCAGAGAAGTTGACTGAGGGTAGATCAGATTTGTGCAACTTTCCATCTGTCTGATTTCATCACAGTGAATATTCTCTGAAGAGTCTCGAACCTTGTGAGAAACCACAGAAGACGGCGGGTTAATAAGAAACAGTGTTAGTAAAGACAATGAAAGATCTGTTGGATCAGTATAAAGAAAACCAGTTTAAGGCAGAACCAGATACCCCTGCCAATTTATTTAACCTTGGAATGAGAACAGAACAATATACCAATATACCATATGCCAAAAGCTGCATTTAAATCTTGAAGCGAGAGGATGGAGCATTACCTGATTCTGCAAGTAGGAGGAGGTCATCAGTTACTTTCAGTAATGCAGATTCAAGTATGTGGAGAACTCTGACTCCAGATTGGAGGTTTTCAAAAATGCACTTTTGAGCCAGGTGGGACAACAGCTGGTTAAAACCACTTTTTTAGGGGTTTTAGAAAGAAAGTGGAGTTTGATTGTTTTGACCTATAATAACAGAGGATTGAAGGATCTGCTCAGGAACATCTTTTTGTTTTGCCCCTAAAGCTCCTTCATTGCTTTGGTGGTATTTTTTAATCGTCCTGCTTAATTATCTCAGTGTGAAGATTGTGTATAAGAAGGGATACACATCTCACCAAATACTGACATCCTATAAACACCATCCAAAGCTTAGAGTTACTGCTTTAAATGCAAACTTGGTATGTTGTGCTGGAAGCCAATACATGTTTAGGATATTTCAAAAAATTGATGTTTACATGTACTTTTGCATTCCAGATCCACATCTACAGCCTGGAGACGGGCAAACCTGTGGCTTGTGTCGGCAACTCACCAGGAGATTTCACCTGCATCAACCTGAGAGATGCCCCCCCTCACCTGCTGGTGTGTGGAAACAAAGACAGGAGGTATGAGCGCAAAAACACACACACACTGTCACAGACAAATGGAGATTATGCACAAGGACAAACACCGACACTCTGCTCAAGCTGAAAGAAGCGTCTGTTAAATAGTTTCCACACTGACACCTGATGAGGGAGGCTGAAAGAGGAAGTTGAGGCTGCAGTATTTGTGGAGAACAAGTGTTAAAGAAGTGTGTGTGTCAGAAGACGTGGCTCTATTCAATTAGTGCATTATTGATGCTTCTTAGTCTGCCTGCTTCCTCGAAACACAAAGCTTCTGAAGGCTTTATTAAAAGAATATGATGGAGGCATTAAAATACTCTGATGTGAGACGTTTTGTTCTGTTTGGTGAATACAGATGTCTTTCTGTCTTCTCTTTTACCTGCGACCCAATACCAGAAAAAAAAAATCTGGCCCTCTTCTCCACCCAGTGAAAACACACACACACACACACATCCATGCATGGGCGCACACTTGCCGCATCGCTAACCTGGCTCTCCAGATGAGGAAAAGACACATAAAAGAGCCATTCTCATCCATTCTGCACTTGTTAGTGGCTGCTGCGGTGCATGAGCTGGCAGGAAAACAAAAATCCCTGGCGCGTCTTGGTCCAAAGCTGCCCCCCACTGTTTCCATTCAGCACCAAATCCATCTGGCTGTTAAGTATTTGGCTTCAAGCGAAAGAAAGACTATATATTATTGTTTTTCTAGGTTGTTTTTTTTTTTAATTTTTCCTCTTCTTTCCAGTTATGACTCTTCACAACGGTACAACAGAAATGCTCCGTTAAAGATGTTTCATCGGTTGCCAAAAGAAAATGTTCAGCATTGTTTTGCAGAATTGAGGAATTGAAATGGTTGTTTTCTCACCAGAGCATTGGTCTTAATCCAATTCCTTTCTGCTTTACTTGTGCTTTCTGATAGATGTGTACTTTTGTTCATAGAGATTCACACACCAGCTTGGCTCCTCCACTCTGGCCCCAGCTGATGCAGTGCACACACAGACAAAAGGAAATGGTGGAGACTGAGGGACAGTCGGCGATCTTGGCCCTCTGACAGGGTGGCTGAAGGCCAAAGCCTAATGCATCCCTTCCTTTTGTCCAAGCGATTTTTGTCCCTCTGTTTTTCTGTGAGATCCAGGGAGCAAATGAGGGGTCCTGGTAATGGCTGTCTGGAAGACGGCCACATCTGTGCAAACAGGAAAGATGTGGGCAAAGAGCAAAACTGGAAACAGTAAGAGAGAGGGAAGAAAGTGTGTCTCATACCTGTGGCTGCTGGTCACGTATCATTGTGTAAGACTGCACTTCCAGGGGTCCAGCCTTGAGACCACTTTGCTGAAGTCTTGGACGTGACTCACTTAGTCCTGCCAGTTTACAAACTTTGAAAGACTTTAACAGGTTTTTTTCATCTCCAGAGATGTGATGTTGGTGTGTTGGTCAGGGTCCATCACTTAAATTCCAGAAGGAGATCTCCCTTAAAGCTACAGAGATTCTTGTGTCCCCCCAGTACAATTTTACTCATTTTAGTGATTTTCAAACCTTGCATCCTTTAATATCTTGTCAGGATTTTAAATGTGTTAAATGCTTGAAAAAACAAATGACGTTCCCATCACCATTAACTGTATATATGAAAATGAGCAAATATTAGCATGTTGACTCACTAAGTTAAGAGACTAAACATTGTAAACATTATGTCTCATGCTAACCATCAACATGTTAACAATGTCATTGTGAACATGTTAGCATGCAGATGGTAGCATTTAGCTCAAAGCCCTACTATGTCATAACACAGGCTAGCATAGCAGCTGCTATGGACTCTTAGCATTGATTACCTCCCAGTTCACCTTTAAATGTTTTGTTTTTGGTTGTAAAAACACACAAATATAAAAGCCGATGCTCCTCTAACTTGTATTAAGCATTTTTTTATGTTAAAGAGTAGAGTAACAGTCCTCTAACCATTAAACATTTTACATCTGAGTCAGTCCTTGACTCTCGAAGCCTTAAAGAACATATTTAAAAAACTAAACTAAATGATTTTTTTCACCTGTTAATATGGTCTTGCATGGGCGCAGGCCTTATTCTTGACTTGATCATACCCTGATCTTGAAATAAAGAAAAAATACTGGGGGTCTTAACAAAGTTTGGCATCTCTGTCACCATGCACCACAGCAGCCAAAACATGTTCATTCATATGGAAAATCAGACAAGACTACTTGGGATCCTCAAGTCACAGGTTTACATCGAACATAATCCCCAGTACATAATGATTAATGTCCCCTGTAGCTGTAACAAACTAACTGGAGTTATCCGAGCCTCTCCCACACTTGTTAGGCAGAGCTCCTCCTGATTAATGAAGAGGAGTCTGGCCACTGACAGCTCACTGAAGACAGAGCCGCCTCCAACATTAGATTTATGGTTCCCTGCGGTCTGCCAGTAATGTTCAGTCCTCATTGTTTAAACGTGTGCCTCCATCACGTAATGCCACTAACCAGGCCAAACTAACTGCACACAACAAGTCCGCAGTGCCCATTTAGCCATTTAACTCTGAGTCTTTACAAAAATTTTGGAAGCAGAAATGAAATCTGTCTGAGTCCCCAAAGTGAATTTGATTATGATAATGAAGTCTTGGAAGAAGGGTTGAGCCTGGATGGAGTCATGTCCTGGATGCTTTCAGCTGCAATAAAGCCACGGTGACAACAGATGGAGCTGAAGGTCCCCTGGGCTCCTGTTTGCTCATGAAACCCAGCAAAAAAATCCTGCAAAATCCAGTCACCTATAATAAATCCTACAAGTGCTAGAACTAGAATTGTAATGATAATACTGATGTTAATTATAATATAACAACATAGCTTATAACATTTATCTTAAAGCAGAAAACCCTATATGAACCATTATGCATTTTCAAAGCCTCATCTAATGTAACAACAACATTATGTTTACTTCGTTTTTATCTGTTTGCAAATC
Organism: Ctenochaetus hawaiiensis; assembly: GCA_029783645.1. Taxonomy (NCBI): domain Eukaryota; kingdom Metazoa; phylum Chordata; class Actinopteri; order Acanthuriformes; family Acanthuridae; genus Ctenochaetus; species Ctenochaetus hawaiiensis. Next base: position 10,059,748 of record JAPZDY010000022.1, read on the forward strand.
TCACTTTATAATTTTTCTTTAACTGTATTTTTTTAATCTCTCTCATTCCAATGAAAAGGGTAAATACATCCTAATGTTGGGTAGCATGAGATGAAATAAAGTGATTATCTGTGTTAAGCCTGAGGCAAATAACACTGGAACTTACATTGGCTCATGTGCTTCAGTTTTTATTTGTCTTTGGCCTCTTGGCTCGATGTTGAAAGGTTCCTTCACAAGTGAAAATAGTGTCCTTTTGTCTGTAAATGAATGCACTCTTTGATACACTAAGCGCTCTCTCGTGCGGTCTTAGAGTCCTCCGCCTCTGTTAGCAGGAAGTAAAATCCTGAATTTCCATGCTTCACTGGAAGTGACTGATACTATTGTGCTCACTTCACTCACTATTGGGAAATATTAAAGCTCCCCTAAGTAACGTTACTGTAGTATTATCAGAAATGACTAACAACAAACTTCAGCCTACAAACACAAAATGCATCATATTTCTCAACTTATCTACCTTTTTGCCATCATATGACTAAGCAACACTTTTCCCAGCAAACTAATATTCGTATCTGTCACCTCTGCTGTGATTCAGGGTGAGGGTGTTTGACCTACGAGCCGGCTCCTCCGTGGCCTCCCTGTATGCCCACCACCTGGGTGTCACCTCTGTGCAGGCTGATGACTGGAAGATTGTGAGCGGCGGAGGTGAAGGATTAGTGTGCGTGTGGGAGATGAGGATGGGGGCGAAGCTGTGGGAGGTGCACAACAGGTGGGATTTTTTCTTTCCTCTGATCCACTGAGAGGAAAGAAATACACATGAGCAGTGAAACGGTTTTTAAATGATGTGACATCTGCTTTTGTAACTAAGCTCCCTTTGTTTTTTTACATTTACTGTTGTGTTTGCCTTTGAGTCTGGAGTTAATTAAGACACTTCTGAAATCCATTAAGGCAGTGATGTTTGTTGTTTTATTGTTGTTTATGGTTGCTAACCAATGTAGCACATCTACATGATCCAAAATAAGGGAAAATGTAAATGTTTGCAGGTTCTATTTTGTTTACTGATTGGAAAGCATTAAGATTGTGACATGCGAGGAATAAAATGTGGGCAGTTTTAGATGTATTGCACTTTTGTAGTTCCAAACATCTTTACATTTGCCTTAGGTAACATATGTATGAAGGGACTATCACGCATAAGTTAAAAAGAAAATGTTGGCAGTAAAGGTGTTGCTCTCTGTCTTGGCTGCAGGCATCCTGTAAGGCATATTTGCTTCAACACCAGCACCCTGGTAACAGCCAACATCCCTGATGACAAGTCGCCACGGGGGGCCTGCATCACAGACGATGACCTTACAGCTCACCGCAGGTCACCGATCTCCCTCCTACACGCTCCTCCTTCTCCCTTTTTTTTTTAAAAAAAAAAACCCTTGATCTCTTTTCTATATCCAGCTCCAATTTTTTACAAGCTTTTACAGTTTTTGAATCAGAAAAAAAACTC
>JAPZDY010000022.1:10061318-10088718 GCA_029783645.1 Ctenochaetus hawaiiensis
ATATTCACAGTGGGAATTTTAGGAAACACCCTTATCTTAGCACAAAGAATTAAAACTGTGCAAAGGAGACAGCTCTATATCTTGTTTGTATGATCTGTACAAAAACCAAAGTAAGTCCCTTGGTCACTGGTCTGAGCTCAGAGATGAACTGACACATAACTCCCTGTATAACTACAAATTGTTGTTTTTACACTTTGGTTAAGTGATGAGGTAACTGTGAAGGTGAGCGTGTTATGTGTAAACCAGGGTGCTTAAGAGGTGCTGATAGGGGATTTTATCACCTTTGGAAATGTTTTCCCTTGTTTCCAGTCTTTACACTTAACAAAGCAAACCAGCTGCTGCAGCGTAGCATTTATCTTCACACTTTACTCTTAGCAAGATAAGGCATAAAAATACCCTCCAAAATGTTGAACTATACCTTTAAGTGGAAAGCTATCATTGTTGTGGTCAAAGTAATTACAACACCTTGTTATTACAGATTTAAAAACAGATTTGTCATTGGTTTAAAACTTCAGAACCCTCGATGCTTGCCTCAAAAAAAATTCCAACAATTAAAAAAAGTTATATTTCTGTTGCTGATATAAATGTTTCTATCCTTCAGACACAGGGGAGTCATCTGCCATTATGACTTCTCTGAGGATGCACTGTCACAGGATCACATCCTGCCCATCTGCAGGTCGGACTACACCGAGTCATATGGCTACAACTACAACATCGGCCTGGTGGTGCCCTACGACAGGCTGTCAGGCTCCCATCCGTCCCACTGACATGCAGTCCTCCAAACTGCAATAACACTCACCCTCACGCTGGGATCGGTGTGCAGCTAAATTGACAATGGAAACTTTATTGTTATTATTTTGATTCTGCATCCTTTTAATTTAATACTTTGCTTTTGGCATCCTAGTCACATAAGGCTTTTTAGAAAAGTGACATTTCCTTGTGCATCATCTGTAATTGTATCATTGTATTGCATTACAGACAACCTTGTTAACCTTTTCTGTGAAATTTGGGGATTTGTGATGGTTGTTTGGCATCACTAATGCCATTCAGTTTCTCAGTGCAACAACACAGCAATAAAAAATGTTGTTTTCTACCTCATTTGCAAAATAAGATTCCTTAGGGTTCCATTTGTTAAAAAAAACCAAAACATCTTCCACATGCATTATTTTATGTATTAAATTTATTTCAGTGATCAGTACAACTCAATGCAAAGTCCAATGATTCATATTAGGAAAAGTGTTCAATTTATTTGCTAGTGGTCAAAAAATAGTGAAATTTTAATGTTTGAACAACAGCGGTTGCTTATCCAGAGTCTCGTAGGAATAGATAAAGTAAACCTCTAACTATTCTGGTGCTGCAGAGGAATGCTTTGGATGAAAGCCATAACAGATGACCCATAAATGCCAGAGCAGCCACTGAATGCACAAGAGGTAGTGTGTTAGTCTGAAATCCTTTTGAGGTTAAAGGACCTATATGAAAGAATTTTAGTGTAAAACATTCAAAAATTCAAATTATCAACTAGATGAGGAGAAATAACAGATTTAATGTCATGTAAGAGATGTCTATGTATTGTGTTGCACAGATATCTACCGAGGAGAACGTGCTAACCAGCTAGCCCTGTGGTTTTCCAGAAGGTCCTGTCTTGCAATACCACTTTACACCTTCCTAGGCGATAGTGAGTCACTGTAACATCCAGTCTGCCCTCATTACACCATTAAAAAAGTATTGCGGTCTGAATAGTTTCTTCATACTGCCACCAGCTCTTTGCAAATAAAGGTGTGAAGGTTGACAGTTAACTTGAAACATTTCTTCTAAACTGGTCAGTAAACAGTAGTCAATGCTAGCATTAGCTATTTAGTGATAAAGGTAGCTGATTGTGGAACATTTAATGTGTTTGCTGAGAACCAAAGACATCAAGGACAGGCTGCTCATGTCCTTGTTTCTTACATTAGGGATGGAAAATACAATATTCTGGTGATATGCTGCAGCCTCTAATCAGTTTGGAGTTTAAATTATGTGGCCAACTCTTATGTTCAGCGTCTTTTAAAAGTAGTGTGACAAAAGATGGAATTTAAGTCTCTTTGAATTATGAGACACTTGCTATTCACAATCACAATGCTTACAGTTTAATTAACAACTTCCCGCAACTAAACTATTCAGGCTCAAGTTTTTCTGCTTAAGCAGCAGAAGGTCTTTATAATTAGTATAAAATTACTAACAGCATTTTATTAGAACTATAATTACTTTTCTCCATTCAAAAATATATTAGTGCATATAAAAAAGTGTTTGGCTTCGTTCCATTAAGACTGGAGAAGTTCTGCTAAAAACAGCAGCAACATAAACATCTCTTAACAAGAAGAATTCCTTCATGAGGTTCATTTCCCACAACGCATTGTTGTGGTGTCTACATCCAGAAAGCGAATGTGCATCCTGGACTCCATTTCAAGCCCTTTTAGAATCTGTGGGTAGAACAAAATTATGCTGTAAGGAGGTTACAAAAACAGTGTTTCATATGCTTTTATCAGGTGTAATATAAAAGTGCAAACCTGTTCAAAATGCTCAAATGTGATGCCTTCATAGAAATCATCCGGGGCCTGAAGGAAAAAAAAAACAGACTGTTACTTTGCTTTAGACTTTTGACTGTGAGGATTTTGTAACACTTCAGTTCTGGTAAGTTCCGTTACCATGTGGGGCACGTTTGTGCTGGCCACTTCCAACATGGCAGCATCTGCTATCGCCTTGGCAGCTTCCAGGCCGATGGCTCCGCTTTTTGACAGAAGCTCCTCTACAACCTTGGATGAGAAAAGCTTTGTTAGTCTTAAAAACCCACATTGGAGTTTAAACAGCATCAGTCTTCAAGTCACATGGGACAACTTGAGAAAACATAATTAGTGAACTACTGGATGTACAGCATGCACATGTTTAGCTACTCAGCTGTTTTTGATGACCTAAAGATTAGCAGAGGAATAAGGCTGGTGAGACCTGTAATGGTCTCCTGTTTCTAAGACCTCACTCACTGATGTTTATAAAGTGATTTGGAAGCTTGATTTAACCTGGATTTTTGTCACTGTGCAATCCTTCACTAGCGTATCTAAGCTAATCTGCATAACCAATACAATCAAAATCTTTATCAACCATTTCACATCTTCCATTAAGTGAAATGGTTGTTGGTTTCGTCACTCTCGTGCCGACACTGTACCCCTTTGCAACATTCTCTTTCAGTTGGAAAAAAACCTCAAAATTAAGGAAGTAAGATGCTCCTTTTTAACCAAGATGTTCTAAAATTAAGCGTCATTAATTAAGCATCAGGATGAATCAAATGCGATTTATAAATGTCATTGATATTTTCGAATTTGAAACAAATTTAACATAATTAAGAGTTTCACTACCATGTCTACTCCTTTACATCTAAATAAAAACAACAGCACACCGATCAGCTTGTTATATTTTTATTGCTAGCAAATTGTTAGTGTAACTGTAATATTTAAAGCTACTGCACTTTTACTATCAACCCACTCTTATTTTGTCTGATTATACCTATTCTTAGGATAAGTGTGTGCATACTGCCTGAATCATCCCTGTGATACAAAGATTTTTTGCTCCTGTTGCGGTGGAACTGAAACCTGATGATTATGAAAATACATGGTGTTTTGATACATCATGTTATTGAAAGAAAGCTCGACCACACCTCATCCTGAGCAACAATTAGTCAGAAAAAATGTAAATAAATAGGTGTACAGAGTGTTTTGCTGAAAGTTCATACAGTGCAGTGCAGTGCACTCATGGTTTTTAGTAATATTTCTCATTTTGTTCGTAGTGGGGTCACACTTAGTTTAGCAAACAACAACAAAGGGTCTGATCTGGCTGTCTGACACATTCTTAATTATTGCAACTGTGTGATTCAGACGATTGAATAATGTGCATTTTCCAGCTTGTTTTACTTTCTGTAGTGTTGAATTAACAAAGTAAAACACAGTTTGTCCCATGGTGCATTACAGAAGGTAATTTAATTTTGAATAATTTCTTTGCACAGACAGTGAAATACATGTGATGGGTTTTTCTTACCTTCCTGTACTCCTCCAAGGTGATGGTGCCGTCATTGTCTGTGTCATGCATGTTGAACAGAACTAGGAAGACAGAAAAGAATTATTTAACGGCTGGTCTGTTTTCTAAGTAACCCTCTATCATCGGACTCAAAAAACACATGATCTTGCTATTAGACTTGAGGAAGTTGAGATCAGAGGAATGTTCATGTAGATACAGAGATAAGAAAGCAGAATAACACTGCGTTTTCCCTTCTGGCCCGTAACAACCACCACTGCGTAATGTAAAGAATCACACCAAGGGGACACAACACCTTTAAAATGCCACTACTCTCATTTACAGTGACATTTACAAGATTCGGTCCCATGACAATACTTCATATTTCTTCATGCTTCATGTTTAACAGCCATGTGGCACTAACAAGGGGAAATGCCACTGTTCGTCCCTTGGCAATGTCCAGTGACATTTTGACTGAGCTGCAGATGTTGTTTCCGAACAGTCGATAGAATGTCAGTTTTAATGTCAAACTGGATCATCTATTTTCTTTTTCATAAAGTTCCTGTGGTAAAAATTCATCACTGTGACAGCAAGGAATGCTGTATTGATTTATGTGCACCCAGAAAAAAAAAATTAATTGAATCAAAAGCACTGGCGAAAAATGTTCGGACACAACAGGTGACAACAGAGAAACATAATTCAGATAAATGGTTTGCCTGAAGTCTGGCAGGACCGGCCATGATCGGTCTTCAGACAGTGTAGGCGACGGACTGGTTTGCTCAGTCGTCTGGTAATTATTTCTTTTATCAAAATCCTTGCGCTTTGGGGTTTTGTGCCACCAGGTTCAGAAAAATGTGTCTCTCTAGCCATGAGAACATCCCGCATTCAAAGCTTCTATAACTTTTTTTTTTAAACATTCATGCAAAAATGAGGTGTAGATAACATACACTGAAAAGCACACTGCCTCTGTGTTCTCGTTATCTAAACTCAACTGTGTTTGTTTAAGGAGGGCACAGTCTGACACAGTCTACTTTTAATGGTCACTTCCCAAGACCATTATTTTCTTCAGCCATGCAAAACAACACAGACTGAGTAGAAAACAAGGAAATACCACAATTAACTCAATTAAGCAGTGGTGTGTAGCGTGTTCATATCATTTACTTCACTTTAAGTGACAATTTAACAAAGTATTCCATTACAAGTAAAAGTCCTGCATTCAAGATTTTACTCGACTAAAAGTTCAGAGGCAGTAGTAGCAAAATGTACTGTATGTAAAAAATAAGCTAATATGTCCCCAGTGACTGATATAATATTATGTAAGACACTATTATTGGTCATGCTGATGCATCAATGTGTCAGCAGCATTTCACTGTTGTAGCTGCTTGATGTGGATCCAGTTCGGCTGGTCCAGTGGTTCCCAAATGTGGAGTTGTGGAGCCACAAGAAAAATCTGAAGAGTCTTAAGATTATTAAAGGGACAGGGAAAAAATCTAGTCTTTTTTTTCAACTTTTCTCTATTCCTTACTTTTTTTTAAAAACAAATTCTGCACAATCATATTTATTTAGATCAAAAGAGTTATTTAAACAAAACCATTTGAGAAGGTATAAGTAGGAGTATGGAGTAGAATAAAATAGAAATAATAAAAATTATACAATAAAAAAGTTATTTTACATAGCAATTTTTTTCATGGCACAACAAATCTTCGATCAAATTGTAACAGAAAATTTACAATAAATATTTCTTCTATATTTCTTTGTCTTGTGTTACCGGCTACAAGACTGTGCAGCCAAAAGTTTAAGTGATGTTACATAAACAGTAAATTGCAGCTTTTGGTGGCGGCCCGTCAGTGAATTAACAACAAGCTACAAGATACAAGATACACCTCAACTGCATGAATGAGGAGCAACTTGAAGTAATTTGACTAACTTGTTTGAATAACCTCAAAAGCCTTTTACAGGGTGAGAGTCAGCTGAGGTCAAACCTGATTGGAACAATAGAAACAATGGCCTGCTTCTGTGTCAGTGTATTTGCTCTAATTTAAGTAAACACAAATCTGTTCAGGTATGTGTACAACAGCAGTTTGGTGTCTAGCTGAAATCTGAGTTTAGGTTAGATTTCAACTCAGGGCCGTCTGAAGACAAGGCGGAGAAAAAATAATGCGGAAGCCCTCTTAAGGCTCCAGTCATTTCAACACACCTCATGCCTTTGGGAGCCTCTTGGAGTATTGGGCCCTAAGACAGGCGCTAATTTACCAAGTTGCTAATCCAGACTTGCTAACAGGTGATTCCCATTGACCCACTTGTGAGACTCTTTCCCTGGAGTTTGCTCAAGTTATTCTGGGAACTATAGGAAGTCACAAATCACAAAAGGCAGGTTGAATAGAGGAAGCTGTGCCATGAACTTAAATACAGTACATCCTGAAATTGATCAATTTAATGAACTGGTTCTCATCTGATTGTATATATATTTATCTCATTAGGCTGAACTGGGGTCCCATCTGTGTGGCTACAAATGATCCCCATCTATTTGTGACATTCAAGGTTGTGAAGCTGCCGTTCTGGCCATGATCCCAGCCATGAACACACATATCAAATCTCTCCAGTGTGATAGCTGACATGCAGTGAGGAATCCGGAGCTCACACATGCAGCCAATAGCACACTCTTTGTGGCACATCAATAGTGCCTGAAATGAGATACTCACATCACCTATTTGTCACCAGCTGTTGCACTTTTTTCCTGGTATTTTGTAACTGAGACACATGCTAAGGAAGATTCAGGAGGAAAGCTTTGCTCCTAAACTGACAGCTGGAGCTTCAAACATGAGAATCTTAACCACTGAGTTTATGCAGCTTTCTCATGTCAAATATTGTTATTAAAAATCAAGAGTAGTGTCTTACAGCGTAGCTTCTCTTTTCTCAAAGCTTCTCTCTCCTCCTCCGTCGTCTTCAGTGTTGGAGGGCGGAAGTGAGACATGACCATAAGGAACTGCTCGAAGCCAATCTCCTCGAAGGAACCCACTTCATTCTGATGCTGGTTCCTAAAGTTACAGATGGAAGAAATCAGTGTTTAGAGACCAACACCAGTATTTTCCTAAATTCCCAGTGACTCAATAAAAACATGAAACTTTTAACACTGAATTCTGTGAATGAAACCGCGCCCCTAAAACAAATTCTCTTAAGTCCAAACCAGAAGAAAAAGGAAACTGATGTACTTTTGCTTCTGGTTCCTCTGTGTTTGTGAACAAAAGTCACATGAACAGATAACTTGTTTATCTGACAGTGCATATTTTTGGCTTAAATAGGAGGAAGTGCTGATTTTCAAATGTCAACAGCTTTACTGTTACAACTACAAAACCCTGGGTTTTGTTTATATTGTGTGTGTGTCTGTCTCTCTTTTTCTCTGTCACGCTCTATAGACAGACAGACAGACAGACAGATAGATAGGTATTTTTTGTTGAAAAGGTGGATTTCTACTCTCTTTCTTACAAACTACTGTCTATTGGTTATGATGAAGAAGTCTGTAAAAAACCACATTATCAGCCATCTCAGTGTAACAGAGATTAGCCAATTAGCTGTTTCCCCTTGTTATCAGTCTCTGTGCTGAGCTAGCTAACCTGCTGCTGGTGTAGCTTCCTGTTTAATCTACAGACATTAGTGTGGTATCAATCCTCTTATCTAACTCTTGGCAATGAAGCAAATGAGCATTTTTTTCCAAAATGTCCTATCATCACCTTTAAATATGATAAAATTCATAGTGTAGGAATCGTAACTAAAATTGCATAGGGAAATTCACTTTCACTTCTACAGCCTGTGTTCATGCAGCTGTTCTCAGGAAGGAACCCTAACAGATAAAAAACAACATATTTAAATATTTACTATACAGGTATGTTGAGGGAGCTCATTCTTCAGACAAGGTTCTTTCAAATGATTATGCATGCAATTATACATTACATTTGACTGATATGGGGATTTGGTTTTGGGAGTGTTTTGAATATATTCAAAATATCTCATGGGAGGACAGGCGGAGTGTGGTGCATTTCCACAACACCCACCTTTTATCGAAGAAAGCGTCAATAATTTGCTTTTTGATTGGATTATTGGCAAGGGCTGGTATGCTCTCCAAGTTTTCTTTACTGCAGTGCGACAAGAGACAGACCATTATTATAAAACAGATACAACAGTACCAGCGTGCTTTAACAAAACCGAACGTTATTTATGGGAAGTAACATGAACAGTTACTCTGTCTGGAGGTAAACTGTCACCTGCTATGTAAAATATTTGTTCCCTGTTTCTTTATAAAGAGAAGAAACCAGTGATCTATCACTACCAGCATGCCACTTTGGCATTTTTGTGCATGTGTTTATACATGAATGAGTGTGTGTTTGTACAGCGTGTGTCAGCTCTGTGTGCCTGGTGGATCAACATATTGTATTTGCCCAATGTGTCTGCGTTTGCATTCGCTCACCCTGCGTATGTCACCATATGTTGCCTGTTTGTGTCAGCGCCAAAGATATCGGAAACACCCACAATTCATAGCTCCTTTCACCAAGCAGGTAGTATTTCATCTTTAGTGGTTACTGCAAAGGCTGCATGGTTACCAATAAAACCACATGCAGCAGAGCAGCAGAGCTTTGCAACACATGCTGGGAGTTTTTTTCACAACACTGTACCTTATTGTTTCTTCATCTCCACTCAAATGCTTGAATCTTTTGTGAAGGTTTTTAATCTGCTCCTCTGAAACTGAAAAGAAACAAATGACAACAACATGAAAGTATGTTAATGATACACCTTTAACCACTCCACACCCATCAACAGGCCATTTGCACTCTATCAATTGTTGTTTTTTGAGCTGACCAACATGCAATTACCTCATAAACAAGGATTACTCTTTCTGAAAAGATACACACACTTGTTTTTATGGTTTTCTTTTAATGATATTATCCTGGATTATAATTAAACAGTCAGACATGTTTTTATTAAAGTCATCAGGTGCAGCTCTATCACTAGTTCAGTGGCAGGGCAAACACACTTTGTACCGGAGCAATTATGTTTTTTATGCCATTTCAAAGCGTTTCTTGAATCATTAACTCACTGTGGGCTAGTTAAGACACACCAAAAGGTTTGAACATCATACTCTGCCTTTGTATGTTCCCATATCAAGACCAGATTGGAATTTTCAATTGTTTCAGTAAACATTTGTGTTGATTTTTGCCCGTGGATGTTTACTGATGTGCGTGTAGCTGTAAGCCTAGCTTATGCAGGAAAAAGTCTGTTGGTCAGAGTGGAAGGTGTAACTATAACAGTAAATGTGCAGGATCAGCAGATGCAACACACAATTATCTACAATAACATGGAGCAATTAGCCGAATAGAAAACAACAACAACAAAGTCTGTGGTCTCTGATCTGCAAGTAAGTGTAGGTCTGCCAGTGCAATAGTACATCTAATCAGATAAGTCCATAAAAAATCACCCACTCGGTTCACAGAGGATGAGGGTCAAAGCCCCACCTTGAGGAAACAAGGGCAGGAGTTCAAAGTCTCACACATTCATATGGTATCAATAAAGATGGGCTCAGTCTGGGATGCAACTGCTGCCCTCTTTTTTCCAGAGTCTACATGCCGTTGCACGCAAAGATTTCACACTAAGATCTTGTCAAGTCTAAAATTACATTCACACACTTCTGCTCTTTCGGTCAGCTGTTTGTTTCATTTCTTTATTGAACGTTTCCATGCACATTGGAGAGAGAAAGAGAGAGAAAGAGAGAGAATGGGAAGTGATTCGGACAACCCTAACAACAAACAATGCTCATAGCAGTTTGAACAACTGACAACACCTAGACAAATTTAGCTTGCTTTACTGTTTGAAAAGTTGGAAACAAAATAATTCAGTCCTGCAAAAGGGGATATGAAAGCAAAGTCATTGTAAACAATTTGCCCTCTGCGGTAAAAACTATTTGTAACAATTTATGAAGAAAAACCGCAGCATAATCAGCTGAATCACAAGTAGTTACTTGGAAGCTTTATCGCTGCATGTTTCCTCATGTTTGTTGCGATTTGCATAATTCGATAGTTATCTTGATATCGATCTTAGTAGCGTTTTGCTTATCTAAATATTGGTTTTCACTTGTAAAAACTTCGGGTCACACCGGGTAAGATGATCTTTTCTCATGTTTTTAGTCATTGTTTATAATGTTTTATTTCCTCGGCGAACTAAATTTCTTACTTCCACCACTTTTGCACCTTGAAACTGAAAGGTTTAGTAATAACTGTGTCGCGCGCTAATTCAGCCATATTATACATTAATATCTTATAAACTAAGGTTCCTATTGGATTTTTCTCTTACTTACAACCAGTTTTTTCCGTCAGGTGCTGGTACTGGTGCTCGGCGCGCGTCTGTGAGGCTCCCATCGCTGCTGTTCCACCGGTGCGTCAGGACGCACGATCTCGTTCAACTGGCTCAACTTTTCTGCGCCGCTGCTGTTTTATCGCGCTGCTATCGGCAAGTCAGTGCAACTGTTGGCGTCCTGAAAACATCTGGCATCCGCAAGGTCCTAAATCCGCACGGCCTTTGCCTAATGATCTGCTGTCTTCCGGTTTTCTCGTCAGTTTGCTGTAATAAATCGTGGTTAGTGTTGTGCATTATTGTTGTAAAGGACTGAAAACATTCATTAAAGGTCTATAAAAAAGTCACGGGAAGCTAGAAGAAAAATTTGAAACGATTTTTATTTTTATTTTTCCGGAATTTCCTCGAAGTTTCGAGTTATATGAGTTTCAAGTCAGCTGTGTCCTTACCGGTTCTTGTTTCTCCAGGAACAGCTCAAATACACTGATGAGCCACGACATCCTACATGTTTCACTTGTTAATATACAGAAAAAAAAGAGAATCTAGAAATTTGAAAGTTGAACTTCCTTAAGTGCATGAAACTTGATTAAAAGATGAGCAACTAAAAGTCAGTTTACAAAGTCTTTTCCTCATAGCCTTTTTGTGTGGCAATGCAACTGGGGATTTGCACTATATGTTGAGGGCTTGTCTGACTGGCGGCGGGTGTCTGGAGGTTTGGTGAGGGGTCTGGGGAGCTCTGGGTAAAGGAGCATTCCTTGGATCTAGGTAATGGAAGATTTACAGCACCTGGACACCCATCCTGAACCTACTTGTCCACTTATCTGATCATTTTAAGTGTATATCATGTTTTATTCAAGGTGTCAACCTCTCTATTAATTTAGGTTTCAACACTTTTCAAACTCAGCTTTGTGAGTGATTTGAAGATTCCGCTTCCCAGATAATGACTGTCACCAAGGTCATATAACTCCACAGTCTGAGCTTTGTTTTCACAACAAAAAAAACCCCTGCGTTATTTAGATATGTAACACTTACAATGTTTGCAGCATGTTTCCAGACTTTTTGGTCTTTTCCAACACTTCTAGACATTAAAATGTTAAAATAAGTAATTCCAGATCATACAGGAACCTGACTCTGGTACCAAACCACATTAATGAATCATTCCTCACTACACCAAATCACTGTATTCTGGCTAATAATGAACAAAACCTTTCCATCACATATGTCCTTGAGTATGTGCAACAAAGCAGCAGCTAAGTGGATTGTGAATTGAGGATGGGTGACCAGTAATTGGTTCGCCTGGGTCTGCAGGGTGATGAGACAGCTACATTGCTACATGGCTTGGTGGTTTGTTTTGGTCCGTGGCCGGAGCCTGGTCCTGGCTCCCAGAGCCGGCTGTCTGTCTGTGATAAAGTTCCTGCACCGTGCCCAGAGTCTCATCCATGTCCTCTGGATATCGTGTCTGCAGTTCTTCGTTGGCAGCGTAGTGGGTGTCAGCAAACTCTGAGAAGTAGCGCCCCACTTCTGGGTGACCGATTTCCAGGGGGGCTGAGTGGGGCTCCAGGTTCTCTGAGGAGCAACAACAGAAACATGTGACTTTTGATCAGAGATAGTTTCCATTGGGTAACCTAAATTTTATCAATATGTTAAGCTGAGGTGAAGAAAGACCAGGGCAAACAGCTCACAAATCAAAATAATTTGTTCATCAAGAAAATGTCTTATTAGTTCCTGCAAAGCATATTGAGCAACAAATTAGAGAGCATAGGGATTGATGGACACAAATCCCCATCAGAGTTTCTAGAGATTGGCTCTGCATGTGGATGTTGATGTGGTAAAGAGGGCAAAGACACATAATAAAAGCTGTGTAGCAGCACCGACAACAGACTGAAGTAGAGGGAGCAGGTAAGGACAGGGGAGTATATGAGTCAGCCTGCTGGGGAGGAGCTCTCTTAAGTGGGGAAATGTATAAGTCACAAAAAAGGATGATGCACCACCACTCAAGTGTTAACCTCTAAAAACCCTGCAGGCTCTGACCATCAGTCTGACTTACTAATGCATTTATAGTCAATACTTGTAGATCCGCATACACAGTACAGTATGAACTTCCCATAACACTAACTTTATACTTACAAGCAGTTTGAAGTTAAATTTAAGAGTAAGAATAAATCTGCTAATGACTATTGATTAAGGGGGGACCTTTAGGTAAAGCATGAAGTTTATATCATCTGTCATATACAACAAGATACCTATACATGTGCAATTACATATGTAAAGGATTAGTACAGTCCCCCCCCAGTCAGAATAAACTGGCTTAATTTCTAATGCAATAGATTTTCCTTAAGAGATAAAGAACTAGTAGAACCTGAATTTTCTGGGGATTTTTTAATCCTCAGAAATGCATTATTGATGCAACAAAATTTTGAACTTTGTGGCACTGGCAAGGGTTCAGAGGGTGCAATGATACATTCCATCCTATGAGCATTTAAATGTAAGGCATATATATTTATGAAAATTTGTTTTTTATCCCTTAAATTTGAAAGTGTCTTTGAACATAAAGATATTTTTCATCACCACTGCTTGTGCATATGATCCGTACCCTGTGCTGCGTAGCGGCATGTTCCGTCCTGTACGAGCACATTGTAGAAAGGCTGGTTGGCCCCATTGGACAGCTGGTGAACTCTCATGGTGGTGATCCACTCCTGACTCATGGTGCATTTTGGGTCCCAGCCGTAGATGACACAGTTATAACCCGACCTAGTAGTGGAGATAAAACAGGACAGATAGATTTGAGTTATCAAGTATTAGCAAGAAATATGTCAACAGAGAAGAGAATTGCTGTATTAAATGTTAGCATGACTCACCTCTTGTGTTTCATGATGAGGCCGACTGAATACTGGACTTCCAGGTGCTCTGGTGCACTACGCTTCTTCACTTCAGGCGTAACGGGATGTTTCTTGTGCTGGATGTGCTCCAGCGTGTGCTGCACCAGGTAACCAACTGCCCCGTGTTGGGAGGGATCCAAGGCCTGAATGTGCTGTAGGATGTCTAGCACCTAGGACAGAGGACAAACATCAGTGGACAGTGTGTTTAGGTGAGATACTAAGAGCTGAGTTGTAAGTGCTGAGTACTTGATGTCATTTAATACTTTATGATTTTAATTCTATTGGAGCATTAGGGAAAAGTGCTTCAGGTTTTATTTACTGACCTTCTCTGGCCAGATGCCCAGGTGGAAGTAGAGGCGTGCCTGCAGCAGCAGGTACTGCACATTGTCTGGGTTGATAGTGAGGTAGAGGTCCAGAGAGTCTCTCAGCAGCTGGTAGGATTTCTCATTACCCTCCCTGAGCAGAGTGCAAATTTATTCAGAAGATGAAATGAATTAATTCAATTCTAGCAACAGTCAAATGCATTCAAGTGATTTATTCCATTTTAAGACAGCAGACAAGTGTTTAATTGCTCTTACCCTCTTTTGCCAATATTCAGCAGGTTTCCCACCATCCTGAGCAGCACCTCGGTGGTGCTGATGGCACTGTAGTAATCTGCCGTCACCTGGTGGCCAATGAGGTATCCACACTCCTTGGCTGTCAGCTGTTTGCCTTTACCAAAGGCATCGATGTAGACAAAGTCATAAATGTCCTCACTCCTGCAGGGACAAAGTTCATAAAATTTTAATTTGTATAAACATCCATCACAAATGTGTCTTTGCTAGCTTGTTATGACCAAGACTAACTACGATCAAAACAACCAGAGAAGGAGTAATGTTTTCACCCATAAATATCAGAGCCTTTTCATTTACTTTGCCAGTCAGCTGCAACTATGTGAATGACAGCTCGACTCTTAGAGGTCAGCCGTACCCGTTCAGTTTTTGGCACCAGCGCAGCAGGAAGTGATTGGGAAAGTTGACAGGTTCCAGCTGAACACCCAGCTTCCGGGCTAATGTCATGTAAAGGACAGAGAGGCTTATGGGAATGCCTGTACGGCGTAGTAGCACCTAAACGAAAAACAATGCCTAATTAGATTTAAAATTGAAATTGTTCATATGATTCGAAGCTTGTCAGTTGTATTAACAGAAGATTTACCTGGTGGATGTAAGAGTTGAGAGGGTTGTAGTAATCATATTCGTTGCCTTTGTACTGAAGCTGCTCATACAAGACAGAGTTTAGGGCACACACCACTTGCCTCTGGAGCTCAAAGTCCTCTATGACAAAACAGTCCCCTACATCACACACAAGAAATGAAACTTCATGTGAGTTTTGACTGCAAGAGGAAAATATGGATCTTGTGCAGTTGACACATTGATTATGTTATTGATTTTTTTAAGCGAGCTGAAAATAAAAGCCAGTGCCTTCAGGCTTTAGTGCTGATGCATTGAAAAAATGGGGACATGAGGAAAAATAACAAAACCTTAAGCCATAAAAGGACAACTTTTCATTTTGAGTTTCTCTAGTTTTGAAAGCTCACCTTGAGCTGCCCGCAGGCTGGGGTGAGAGGGATTCTTGACTCTCAGCATCTTCTTCACCTTCTCTGCTATCTCATCCAGCTGGGCTGATATGCTGTTCAGTGTTACTTCAGCCAGTGGATTACAGTACTGATCCACCAGCACAGCACCTGCAGGGGTACACAGAAACCAGAAGGAAGGCATAATAAAAAAAAACTGCTTGTATAACACTTGAAAATAAAACAGAAGAAACACAACTCCATAGCTAAGTGCTATTGTGCATAGTAGTATTATTACTTCTTTTACAACAGATACTATAATAATCTATAATAAATAAATATAAAAGATACATACTCCTCAAATAAAAATCAATAAGCTCAGCACAGAGCAAACTAAGTTGTTTGGATGCGAAGTTTGTATGACTGTTTGTATTTAT
Source organism: Ctenochaetus hawaiiensis (assembly GCA_029783645.1). Classification (NCBI taxonomy): domain Eukaryota; kingdom Metazoa; phylum Chordata; class Actinopteri; order Acanthuriformes; family Acanthuridae; genus Ctenochaetus; species Ctenochaetus hawaiiensis. The sequence continues at coordinate 10,076,570 of JAPZDY010000022.1, forward strand.
ACTTCACCCTCTAAAGCAGACTGCTGTTCTGCGGGCTGCTCCAGGAAGGTCTTCAAACTCTTCAGGATGTTCTGCTGTCTCAGGAAGTAAAGAATTTTCTTTGCATAGTACTTCAAGGTCAAGCTTTTCCTAATGATGTGGACAGAATGGAAGAGAGAGACATTTACATTCCTTTGGTGCAATAAAACGAACAAAAGAGCTTTTATAGTTACACAAGTCTCGGAGAGGATTAATGAAATCAACACCGAAACTCATTCATGCCTGCAGAATGCAGTGTGAGGCAGGTATTGGGTTTTGAGTGTTGGCACAGTGTTGCTTTCACCTCTTGTCAGAGTTAAGTATGAAGAGGAGCTCGTCTTCACAGAAGTGTTCTGGCATCCCGAGTGACTCAATCTCTGCAAAGCTGTCTCCCAGCACCTGGCCAACGCAAGGCTGAGTTACAGATCTCTGGGTTAGTGAGGAACACACAAAGCTTAAATTCTCTTGCACAAACATACACACACACGTGTACACACACACACACACACACACACTATAGAACAGCCAAGAGACAAACCACTTTTTTTTTTTTAAATGGTGCATCTGTATAGGAACAACTAAACTTGACTGATTCAGCTAATGGATCTGAATGCTTTTGACATTCTGTTATGCTGATTTAATGTATTTTAACCAAGTCTTGTGTGACAACATTACACCAATTATGATTTATTCTTTATTACAAACTGGATTAGGCTACTTACGACTTCTGTGAAGAATCGCTTTGAGATTGATTCCACAGTCCTTCGTATCTGTATACCTACTCTGTGGCGTGTTTTGTATTCTCTGAGCCAGTCACAACTCTCATTCTGACGGTAATACCTCTGCAGTCTTGGCCATCTGTTGATCAAGGCAGCAAAACTGTTATATCAGTTACACAATCTAACATGATCAGGTTAGTTAAGCATCCTTTTTGGAGTGGCAGCATGAGACATGTCTATGAGACAATTTACCATCCTGCTGCAGACGTCGTTTCCCTTTGTACACAGAAAAGCAATCAGGAGAGTACTAGCCAATTCTATCAGGAGGAGGGCTTTGCTTTTGGCAAGAGTTGCAACTCTCCTTTAATTCACAGGCTACATGCAATATTCAAGGTCACACCGATTATTTCTTGGCCGTTTTGGGTAAAATTGAGTCTCAGCTGCAACTTGTGAAAGAATTAAATGTTCAAATTTACAAGCTTAAGAGCAGTCCGCAGAGAATAAGCTTGCCACTGGCCTCGCGCGATGCTGAATTTGGTGCATCAGCAAATGTCAACGGCTGACAGCTGCCTGCGAGTTCGCAATAACGTTAAATGAGCCCACCTTTCACGTATTTATGATAACGGGGCTCTAAACAATACTAATAGAGTATGACAAGGAAACTCGTTTAGTCACCCGTTCCCAAAACTTAAGAGAAATAAATTTAATAAAAAAAATTGCACCTGAGTTTGTATTGGTGTCCCCAGACCTTCCCCCTTCCATGGCAAACGTCGTGTAGCCGCTTGCAGCAGCAGGAGACGTTACAAATGTCGACATGTTTGAGGACAGGGAAGCACAGGATGTGTTCGAGCAACTCGGTCGGCAGGTCGGTCAATTTCTTAATTTGGAGGTCGGAAACAATTCCATTTAGACTTGGTTGCCCCTCTGCGACTACAGACGTCGCCATCTTTACTGTTTACCCAGATTACCTCATTGCTTAAACACCGCCCCTTTATGGCGCAGGGGGCAGAGCCATGAGCGGAGTAATGGGGGCGTACTGTTTTGTGATTGGCTGTCACGTCGAGACGAAAAAGGAAGCAGTGCAACATTCAGGCTCTTCGGATAGTTGAAATTTTGTTTATTTTTTTTCGTAATTTTGGAAAGACTGAAATACAATGAATTGAAGAAGACGAACGAATAATTCATTCTTCAACAGTTTAAAGGTAGTTGAGTGATTTCACAGGAAAAGTACTATGATGTCTCCTGTCAATTAGCCGACTATTAAATGCGTACACAGATGGTAGTGACGTGAATTTATAATATTACAAAGAAACAAACAGAAAAGAAAAAAAAGTAAAACTTGAGTTTAATTAATTTAACAGAAAAGATAAATCGAACCCTTTAGGTTGGAGTGGAGACAGAAAGTCAAGGAGAGCGAGTGGAGTTTAACATTTATTAGCTGCATATTTGTGATATGGTGAATAAATAATAATTTTTATTAACAGTGTGTCCCTTGAAAAAAATCAATAATTTCTGACCGAAAAGTCGTGCTCGCTGCTTCAAAGAAACTCCTTATTAATATTTAAAATCCGTCAACTTACGCTTTCAATTTTACTCCCACAATCTGTATTGCACCTGAACGCAGCATCGTCTTTTGGATGAGATGGCTAACAAATGGTTAGCAACAGTTGGCTAACGCTTCTTTTTCCACTTTATATGCAACAGCCCAAGTGTATCAAACTCCCTAAAGAGGACTTGTTGGCCTAACATTTTCTCGGACGTGGTATTTAAATCGTTGACGGATTTCACGGTATACAGAAGTATTGAAGAAGCGCCAGATAAGGGTTTTATATTGATTATGTAGTGTTTGTTAACTAAACGTTAGCTAAATTTGTTTCTATTTAACCCTGTTAACATTAGCAGCAAGACAACTAACTAATTAAGCTACATTGTCAACTTATTAATACGTTATATTGTATTTATAAGCTATAGGTAAATGTTTTTGTTAAAGTTTTCTTTATTAGTTTACGTGAAATTACAGAACATACTATAAAATACGTTACGTGAGTAAGACATTTATAAGTCGAGAAAATCTCAGTTCATAACTCTTTGATAGAACTTGCTTTTAAGCATACATCCAGTCGGAGGATATCGTAAAAAACAGTTATATGTATGTACTGTGCTGTGTTTATGTTTTGATTACAATGTCAACTGTCTCATCTGCTGCCTACGCCATATAGTTTACTTGGCATAATGCCTTGACATGTGGATTTGAAGTAATTAGCTAACGTCTTTCAATAATAGAATAGTAAGTTTATTAACGTTAGCTATTCGCAATGGCAAGTGCCTTAGCAGCAAAAATTGGTTTTAACTCGCTGAAGAGAAAACAAGCCAGGAACTTCAGCGTCAGGATCTGCACAATGGAGTCGGACATGGAGTTCAGCTGCGAGGTGTGTAAGCGTGTTTGAGTAACTGACCATGTTTATGTACATCGAGGGGTTTTCAGACCTTTAGTGATCCTGACTATAACACCACGTTCATACACGAGCTGTGCTGCGACTGCAACCATTTTCAGTAATCTGTACTGACAGTGTAGTTAGCGTGAGGCACACGAGATTACCTTGGCGACAGTATTGATGATACTTGCTCTTAAGCCATATACGTTTCCCTTTTCGTCAGTAGATGGCAGCAAGTAACTATGAACATACGCAATTGGTTACTAATAGAGGGTCTTTTCTACAGAGGATTATATCTCTGAAAAATATTACTGTCATATACGGCGATGTAACCATTAACACTTTAGCTATTGGCAAATCTCAGTGCAGTATACGACTTGTAATGCTCTGTACCTATTACTGGTATTAACAAACAGAGTGATATATTCTTTTTTCATTGTTTATTTTTGCCCTTCTTGCAGTGTTTGTGACTTTGGATATAACTTGATTCATGATAAACCAGAACTGAAGGTAGCAACATGACTTGCAGACACCAACCCTGTATTTAAAGGGGAGGAAACCCTCCAAAGTTAGCAGTTGGTGGTTACAGATGGAGTAGCATGATGGTAGTTGCAGGTTTCTATTTTCTGTGCTGGGATGATAATTGCATCAATTATGGGTATTGTAAATAGCATTTAACTGTGATTGGTCATATAGATAGACTGCTTATTCGCAAACCTTGCATGCGCTTGACAAAGGCTTGCACCTTGAGTGAGGTCAGAGGCTAGAGATCAAACCTGACTAAATTGGACATGTGTGCTTCATATTTCTCTGTCACAGCTCTGAGGAGAATGTGTGTGGCTCCCTGCTTTAAACCAGAGACCGAAGTTAAGATGAAAATGCTAGCATGTCTGGATTCAGTAGACGTGTCATCTTGTGAATGACTGTTAATTTCTAACCCAATAAAGTACTAAGTGCTTATTTTCTCTTGCTAATTCATACACATTAGGTGCAGTTAGTGAATTATGTCAATTTTACTTTCAATATTTGGCACAAAAGTTTTTTGTTTTTTTTTAGTATGCTGCCTTTTTCAGTATCAAGTTCTAGTTATGCAGCATTTTCTGTTTCTTATGAGAGACTCATATAAGACTGAAACATTTGTGGGTTTCAGGTCAAGTGGAAAGGAAAAGACCTTTTTGATTTGGTTTGCCGAACCTTGGGACTGAGGGAGACATGGTTTTTTGGGCTCCGGTACAACATCAAGGACACAGTCGCATGGCTAAAGATGGAAAAGAGGGCAAGTTATTCCAGTGTTTTAATGGTTTTGTAACAGCCATGAGTCATGTAAACAAGTAGCCAGCATGAATTCATCGCACCTGCTTGTAAATATTAATTTCATTGGTTCACTGATGTAGGTTCTGGATCAGGAGGTTCCAAAGGAGGAACCAATCACTCTTCACTTCCTGGCCAAGTTTTATCCTGAAAATGCCGAGGAGGAGTTAGTGCAAGACATCACACAGCATCTTTTCTTTTTACAGGTAATACATAATATCTACAAAACAAGGTTTTGTCATTTTGCTTACACTAAGAGTTTAAGTCAGATTGAAAGTTACTCAGTTTATGCATTAACATGCTTTTGGCCATGGCTATGTCCATGAGATTTTTACTTTCTATTGGTTTAATTTGTGCCTTCTATACAATGAAGACTAATGGGAAGGTGCTTTGTAAACTTTATGCTGTCTGACACATTCTCATCATTCTTTTCTGCTATCTAAGAACTTGCTAAAAATAAGGCTGAAAAGCTAAACCTGAAAGTCAGCATACCTCTGAGAAGAAGCTGTGGACTGATCTCTGGCTGGCGGGCAGACACATTTTTAAAAAAAAAAACTCCCTCTCCTTGGCCCTAGTCTTCCTAGAAGGCTGCTGCTTTAAAGAATCAAAAGAAAACATCCCTAGAAGTGTGTCATCTTTCTGAAGAACTAGATAAGTCAAAATAAATGCTTAAAAAAGGTGTGGGAGAACATGATAACTGATCTGAAACGCTTCAGAGCCTTGAAAATGTTCTGTAAATGTAAAATTTTGCATTTTAACCTTGCAAAGCATGTGTTTGGCTGATGTGCTGTGTCAACTGCTTCCGATCCGTAGCCAATAGGGGGCACGTGTCCACAGATTTTCTGACAAGTTGTCGAGCAGAGCACTTTCCAATGCACTTTTTCCATTGTCCCGGTCTTATTGTGTGCAGTCATGTGGAATCAATGTCCAACATATTACCGCTGCCCTTTCTCTCCACTTAATACCCTCTTGGGAATTCCCGCACAGCCTGTCACACAATTCCCCTCGCAAGAGATGAGATTTGTAACTCTGCTTCTATATCGCCAATGCTACCAGCCACATTTATCAATTACCAATTAGGCTTTAAGAGCTCAGTTATTGGCCCAGTTAATGACATATTCTCCATGGGATTCTCATCCCCCATAACACTCCTATCATATCCAGCCGTTGTGCTGGTTCAGTTCAATGGCTTGAGACAGCAGGATGCTTGTGTTCCTTAACACTTGTAAAAAAGTATTTTTCTACTTATTACATGTATAAGTCTCTCTGTGTCCTTAATCCGTTAAGAGGTAGTTGAGGCAATTTATTTCAGAGGGAAACCTTGCTTAAAAAAAAAAAAAAAAGAAAGACTACAGCAGACAAATTACTGAACAGTGAAAGCAGTACACAGCTACAAAGGGAGAAGAATACAAATGTGTAGGGCATTGCATCACCTGTCTTCTTATTACTTTGCTCTCATTAATTTCCATAATGTCGGGAGCAGGCAGATAATGTCACAGGCATGACAGCTGGATTAGTGCTTATCAGAAATGATCACCGACCCGGTTACAAAAACACACTTTAGAGCGCTCACACAAACAGGCACATGCGCATCTTCGTCACCTCAGCCTGCTATCTTAGCAACAACATAGTGTCATTTGTAAACCAGATTGTAGCCTCAGCCTCTTAGCACTTGGCACGATTAGGGGCTGTCACCTCGGGCTCCACACCTTTGTTAGTTCAAAACAAGAGCAGACAGCATGACTGGCTGTGCAGATGATGAGGTTTGAAGCATTTAATTTCCCACTTATATCAACAGCTGAAGCATGTTTTTCACCGTCTGTCCCTGCAATCCGGCTTTGTGCTTTATATGCAGTTCTGCAACTTTGCGATTCAGTTAAGTTGACAGGTGATAGAGCTCCGTTACTGACACCTGGTGAGACTCAGCACTTTCATCAGAGAGCTTGTTAACCAGGACTGCCACCCATTTTAAGAATTTGGTTGTATACTGTTATCCATGACAGTTAAAGGTGCAGTATGTAAGAACATAAGTTGAGAACTTTTGGAAATTAATTTATCAACAGAATGCAAAGAGCTAACAGCAGTTATGTCGATGATTATGTGTTGTAGAGATATCCACCGTTGTTAGAATGATAACCAGGTAACCTTGGCCTCTCCTGTTTCATTAAACCTGCTAAACTTGTAGTGAATTTTCTGTCCCTGGAGTAAGAGTCCTGGTCAGAGCCCCCGTAATTCACCTCAGTAATGTTTTCCCTGTTGTTGAACTGTACTCCGTTGGTTTCACAGACTGTGTTCAGTACTTGTCCGGCCATGTTTACTGGGCTGCTGAACCTGGTTCTGTTGCCTGCTCGACCAGCACTGGTCTCATGCCCATTCTGGTGCTGCTCTGTGCCAGAACCCTTTGCTGAATTTCCCATGCTGGGCCTGAAAAACTGCCTCCTCCTCCTGGCAATTCAAAGCTCCTGTTCACAGGTGTCAAATTCTTCCATGTTGGACCTTCAAGTTAAAACTTTTAAACACCAAACACTCTGTCCACAAGCTATAAACTACAGACTTAAACTTTAAATGACCACTCTTCCTTTCTGGCGGGAGTGAATTCACACAGTTTGAACTGGCTATCCAGGGGACACAGAGGAAACATGAATTATAAAATGCGCTCTCCTTTAATTATGATTAGGAACTTTTCTTGGACTCACATATTTCTGTCATGTCATTATGCTCTGCTGGATAGCAAGCTGATATTCGTGGAGCACTTTAATGATCATATGAAATAATGTTGACTCGGGTACACAGTTCCTGTTCCTGCCTCAGTTTCTAATAGATCCCCATGTGGTTATGATACTTAAGTCTTACAGTATTTATTTTGCACAGTTTGTCCTGCTTCCAGACCTCCCTAAAATGTACAAGAACCGGTGTGCTGTAGTAGTGATAGTTAGAAGTTTATTTAACCTGCTTGTATGATATAATAACTTGATTTTGCAGCTATAAACTGGACACTCTTCTTTAGCTGTATTAGGGTCCTGTATTTGTCAAGGTTAAATAAATGGAAATACACACCTGACTGTCAAAAGCACAGTTGTCAGAAAATAGTGTTTCATCCTGCAGTGTTCACTCCTCTCTCTATATAATGTATCTAGTCTTTCTTTTATTCCATATTCAAGTCCTTCATCTAACAGTAATCATTCTATCCTCTTGTTGAAATCTGAATAAAGTAAGTAAAATGCTCAAACTGAAGACAAAGAACAGATGTCCTGGTTTATATTACAGATAAAAACCTCTTCCCCCAAAAAAACCTTAAGTGCTTTTTGACATTTTACCATAAAGAGCATCTCCAGTGAATTAACAAACAACTGAGAGGCACAGAGTATACTTCAGCTGCATGACTGATTCCTAATTGTTTTTTGTGTTAAAAGAAAGGTTTGGTGGAATGAAGAGAGCTTTCCATTCCAGGTGGATAAATGCATAGTGAGATTAGAAATACCTGAAAGCTGATTATATTTGGTAACTCCTCAGGTGAAGAGGAAGATACTGGAGGAGGAGATTCACTGTCCACCAGAGGCTTCTGTGCTGTTGGCCTCCTACGCCGTCCACGCCAAGGTCAGTGGTCTTTGGAACTGAAACTTCAACCTCAGTTATTTTCAAGCAAGATCTATACATTTATTTATCTATTCATCTGTATATTCCTTAAATGTTGACTTAAACTTTAATACGTGCACAACCACATGATTGAACCAAGAGATAAAAGGAATATGTGGTACATCTGAAACTGTTCCTCAACTGACTTACCCTCCATACATCCTGGGTTATAATGACTTGTGCATGAGAAATGAGAAAGTGTATGTTTTATCACCTACAGGCTTGATTATTGTATTTTTATCCTGACTTTTTTCATTAAAAAAAGAGGAAGAAAAAGAAATTGGCATAAAACACCTACAGTTGATCCAGAAATCTGCTGCTTTGGGTCTTGATAAAGAACAGAGAAGCACACATTACACTTCTAGGTTCCTTCACTGGACATTTCACCTGATGGATAGTATGGTATTGATTTTTTAAATTCTGTATGTAGTTTAACAAGTGTTTCAAGGGTCTTGCATGAAATGCCTTGAATGTAAGAGCGAGTAGCTTAGGTGTCATTCCCCCAGCATGTCTGTAGGTGGCAGAAAATCTCAAACAAACAAAATGCCATAATCCCTTTTAATTTAAGGTGCAGCCAAATAGTGGAGAGTGTTCAGTTCAGTAGCGTCAGACATCGGTCATCTTACATCTGTGCTTCTTGCCTCTAATGAACTCATGGCCTCTTTGGGCTTTGACCTGCAGTGCACACAGGGGCTTATTGCAGCTGATATCTAAGAAGACAGTAATGAGGGTCAACACCTCAAAGTTGGTATTCTGCTTGTAAATGAGATCCAAAAGCAGACTGTTGCAACATCTGCAATTTTGCTGCTTTGGTTTTCAACAGTCAGTTTACAGTACTTATAGTCATTACCTCTCGGTAGCAGCTGAATAAACTAAATCTCAGATAGATGCAACTGCATTTAGCTTCCTCTGCAGAGTGGCAGGGCTCACCCTGACACAGGGTGATGAACTGAGACATCTGGAAGAGGCCTGAAGTAGAATTGCTCTTTGGCATTGAAAGGCCAGTTGAGGTCATTCACTGATCACAGTGACCTCAAAGAGAAAACTCTAACCCAAAAATGGTTAAGATTTGTGGGTAGACCTGGAGGGGTGTATGTGATGTAAGCAAAGCAAATTGATTGATTGATTGATTGATTGATTGACTGATTGTTTTTGTCAATTATCAGACAGGAAGTCACTAAGTCAATACTAACCAGTATTTTCCAATGTTTGATTTACTCTTCTTGAAAATGGAAACAATTATAGCCTTTTCTTTCCACAAGGGAATTTACCCTGACTTATAGATACGTGCGCAAAACGGATCATTACACCATAAATTGTACTGGCATTTTACCTCAGAGAGTAGAGGCAGAGAATTATGACAGGGGCTGTATGCAGATCATCTCAGCTTCCCTTGGTAAATGTGACACTTTATTTTGATATAGATTTTATGTCAAAGCATTCAGCCCAGCTCAAAACTGACCTTTTTGGGCTGACTTGTACCAAGAATGTGCTTAGAATTGGCATTTGTTCTTAAATGGTATTATTCATTTGTTATTTTTATTCCTTGTTACATCAAGTAATTTGATTTTGCATATATTTCTAGTTATCTTTCTTTATTTATGCACATGTGTACTGTTATTTTCTTGTTGTGTGTTTACATTGTTTGTTATTTTTCATTATTCAGCATTGAGTTAAAACTATTTTGAGCCCTGTAAACTGCATTATCCTGTATGAAAGGCACTGCATAGAAGCCTTCATTGATTTATTGGTTGAGGATCAAACAAGTTACCTGAAGCCCTTGGAAAGAACTCCACAGGAAGAAGCTCGCCCTCTAAAAAAAAGCTCAGGCGATCTGAGTCGTTTTGGTTGAAGGATCCCATCTCTCTCTGAAATCCCCATGAAAAAGATGGGGAGAGTGAGGTGCAGCCTTTTGACAGGCGGACAGGGTCTAGTGAGACCGGAGCTCTACCTCAAAGATTTGGCCAGGAGCCTTCAGAGACTCTCATTTCCCCATGCCAATTTAACAGGCATAGGTTAAAAGAGACTGTGTGGATAAAGAAAAATCAGCAAATGAACTTGAGACTTGTTCTCTCAACTGTCAGTGCCCTTTTATCTGGAAAGAGCAAAAAAAAATATGGGGCCACAATCTGTTTTCATTTAATCCGCAGTCCACTTTGATTAGAGCCAATGTGAGTAAATTGGCGTTGTAAAAAGTAGACAGGTACTTGTTCAGCAGAGCAGCTGCTGAGAGGTTTTTGGCAGACTTTTTCCCTTCTCCTTTCTAATCATGAATTGTTTTTGTGCTGAACCACAGTGTAGCCTGAGAAGTTGAGTGTATCACACAGTGGGATCTACTTAGGTATCTTCGCTCTTCATAATCAGGATTATTCCGGCCTGAAGATAGCATTGAGGGGAAAGTGAAGGTGTTTTCCAGACAGCATTAATGTTTCTAATATTTTTTTTATAGTGTGGATCATAGCTCTGTTCATGAAACGGACAGTCACACACAGAATCGCTGTGTGTGAACTGTTTGAAGTTGGAGTAAAAAGTGGCATATAATTCATACCAAACACAACAGGAAGCCATAAAAGCTACCATTACCTTGTATGAGTTACAGAGAGTGCATGAATAGAGGGGATAATAGAAGCTAGGAATTGTGGAGGAATTTATCAGTGCACAGAAGCTCTGGATGACTTCTTTACGGGGTTCCAAGGTCTCAGCCCTCCACAAAAAGGTGGTAGGCACATATTTTATATTAATCACAACTTAGATTGGTTTAAAGTTGTTATGTTGCTGGAAAAATACTTAATTATTGTAGCTTTTTAATCTTTATTAGCCATCTTTAAGACAGCAAATAAACAAAATTCCCGACAGGGCACAAAAATCCTTTAATAACACATAAAATATTTAAACTCATCTAATTGAAGAACCCAACTTACTTTTCTGTAGGCATTTGTATGTCTGCACTCTGTGTAGCCACAATCCAGCCCTTGTGGACCCTCAGAGGTTTCAGCACTTCCTGCTCTGTATTCTGAGTGGGTGCATTGCTACAAGGAGCACAGGGAGGTGTCGAAAGGATATATCAAGGGTTAGCCGCTCAGAAAAAAATACAGAGGGAGTCACTCTAGCATGGAGATTGAGTAGGGAGTGAGGTTGGCTCCCTTAGCGACAACACCAATGGGGGCGTGGAGATGCGTGTCCAGCTGAGTGTGGAGGGCTATGACAAGCTAATAGTTCAAATGACACAGGAGGGAATCACTGAGTATTATAGTTTGCTTCCAAGAGACTTATTTAAAGTAATTTTTTTTAAGAAATTAGGCTACAATGTGTTTTTTTCTTGTTTCCAAATCTGCTTTTCTTTTCTTTATCCACAGCATGGGACACAGATGTTACTTCCAATTTGTCTAAACTGCAGAAAGCTAAACAGAGTTGCACTTTTCAGTTTCATTCTAGTCCACAAAATAAGTTATGTAAGGTTGCTTTCACAGCTAACGTTTGGTAAGCTATGTGAGGGGAAAAAACTCTCCCTGGTCATACTGAGTTTTTACAAACAGTCAAGAGGAGTAAACATGAAGATTTACTGACTGACAGTTTTGATGTTTGTTATCTTGCATCATCAGCACATCAAATTCTGTTCACTGAAAGTTAAGCAGCACTTTTATACTTTTGATGACTATACATTCTGTTGGTGTCACAAAAGCTAAGAAAGAAAAAACGTATTCTAAGCATTATCGGACTGCAAATCGACTAAGTGTCATGAAAAATTACTAAGGGGAAATAGGAAATGTTTTGTACAGAGAGGATTTCTGTTACTTGCTTGTTGCTGTGGGATTGCTGTCACACACTTTTCTATGGACTTTACAAAGTGACAGAGCACACCATTTAGGATACAAGCACAGAAGTTTTAAAAGCTTTTGCCTTAATAATCAAGGGAAACACTTGCACTGTTGTGCAGCCTAACAAATGCTTGAGAAACCCGTTTTGCTTCTCAATGGGAATGTATTTAATAGCTAGCTAGATTTGCGATACCTGGACTTCTCATTATTCT
>JAPZDY010000022.1:10089250-10102816 GCA_029783645.1 Ctenochaetus hawaiiensis
GCGATACCTGGACTTCTCATTATTCTACTGTAAATGGAATTCCCTTTAAGTGACTGGACTGTCACTGTGTGAGAAATACATTTTCTTTATTTGGACACAGTCTTTATTGAAGCTATCTATGAGTCAGCGGACACTGTGAGCTGCCGGTGATGATTGTTAAGTAAAAATATTGACACATAGCTGTCCTTTGAGAATTGATTGTTGTAAGGTTGTTTTGAAATAATTGGAATAAAGGTGTGTAATAAGAAAGCATCCATGAGCGCTGTCACTGTCAAAATACCACCCTGTCTCTTCCCCGAGCTGAACTGCGGTGCCATAATACCTCTATAAATCTATATATCATCAATTATGTAGCAGTTACAAACTAACAGTTGAGGAACCCAGGGAGTGGAAAGTGAGAAACTGAAGGGAAAGGATCTAATTAAATGGCCCTCAGCTTCTCCACTCTGTTCGCCACTGCACCAGCGTTCCAGCCTGTGTGTAGCTTATTAAATTCAGACTGTTAAGTACTAGTAATAAAAGTGGCACCAAACAACCAAAAAAACACCCATGTATAAAATTAGTTTATAGCCAGACAAGCAGTCAGAGGCTTCTCATTTAGTGTATGCAATGTCCCCAATTAAGAAAAAAAAAAGGGCAACCAATGTGCTCTAATTTGCATTTATATTCTCTTGTTATTGTTTCAGGTTTTAATGATGCGTTTTCCTCTAAACACAATGTCATGTTACATTGGAATATGTGATTTTGGCTTAAGTCCCTTCCCTCGACAGTTTGCTTGCTGTGTTGTTGTTTGCTACTTCAGTTAACTCTTCAACTGAGTGTGACATAGCAATGAAATTTAGAGTGCAGTTAAAATGATACTAAAGCAGCAGCACCCGATTTTTTTAGATATTTGAAATCCTAGCAGTAATGTCACATTTTGGTGTCAGTCTCAGAATCACACTGAAAAAGAGTCTTCCTAGATGACAGTTTCTTCACCAAGCTATAACCATAAAGTTTAAATAGACATAGAGGTAAAAATCCGTGACGAGAAAAAAGGTTCAACATTTTGGTATGACAGACCAAAATACTTCTTCTAAAACCCATTGTTTTGAACCAAATTCCACTTTGGTGACTTTGTTGTTTTCACTCTTGAGGTTGAGCCCTTTTTCAAAGATGTCCTTCAGTCCTGAAACTGTTTTTTCCAAAACAGATCACCAAAATATACACAGATTTTTGACTGCAGATATCTTGTATGCACAGGATGCACAGATACATGCTAACATTCAAATTAACCTACTTACTGAAATCTACAGTCATAGCCCACTTTTTAATCTGTAGCAAAATGTATAATTCATATCCTTCCACCAGTTTTACAGCAGCCCAAAGGAAATTCCCCTCTGCCACTCAGTCATGCCTAATCCATCCATATCTCTCTTCAAACGTGCATGATATCATTCTCATCCCAGCTCTGTGATGATGAGTGATAACTCAGAGATATCTCTAATAGCAACATTCACACAGTCTCCCGACAACTGGGCCGCTGGGTATGTGATGCACGTTAATGACCCGATGGCAGACCAGCCTCCATTCGTTCTGCAAGACACCGTTTTCTTACAAGTTCTGTAATTTCATTTTATGAACAGCTCCCAGCAGAGGCGTAGTCTGGCCCGTTATTAGAAGAAAGGTGGATAGTGGCCATTAGTTTGCAGTGATTTTAATCCTCTTGGCACTTTTGCTCTATTTTACAGTACGGAGACTACGATCCCAACGTTCACAAACCTGGCTTCTTGGCTGAGGAGGAACTGCTGCCAAAGAGGGTGAGTGAGCTTCGTTAACCTATTATCGTTAATTAGTGAAGAAGTTTACATATGTGTCTTATTATCTTGGCTTATCTTACCTGCCACACCTTATGTGGCATTCCAGATTGTTCCCTAATTCCTGCATGCATTCATGGATATTTATGTCTCACCTCTCTGCGCTTTTAGGTGATTAACTTGTACCAGATGACTGCAGAAATGTGGGAGGAGAGGATCACAGCGTGTTATGCAGAGCACAGGGGCAGGACGAGGTACAAAAAACTGCTGCAATGAGCCGTACCACTGTGAGGTTTCACAGTCGTCAGCAAATTTTCTGTTTTAGGTTCAAATAGGATGTGCTTAAAAACTTGGTTCCACACGGACTGTTTAATGCAAAGCTGAAGTCCATTTTGGCAGTACATGCAAAAAGAATCAGAGTTGTTCCTGTAAGAAAGTTTTTTTAATGAAGCATTAATGAACCCATGGTGTGAACTTTTTATCATGTGTTATTGGCCATGAAAATGCAGAGTTATCAAATAGCACAACTTACCACGGCTCATGACTCATCAATAATGTGTAGGAACATGTATTAATTTCACGTGTAAAAAATCACTTGTGTTGACGCACTTTGTTTTAATACTAAGCTGAGCCAAGTTAAAACAGATAGGTTGTAATTGTGAGGAAGGTAGGGTGTCTTAATACTCCTGTCTGCAGGGAATTTGGGGTTTTAAAGTGAGTTATAAAAGCCAGCAAACCTCAGCACTTGGTAAAGTAGTGAATGAGTCACTGGTGCTGATCAATAACCCTTTTAACCCCAGCAGAGACAGGAGAGTTGGTGCCCCTCACACCTTTAGCATTTTAATCGTTTAGTAAAGGGATGTATTGTAGTAGTGTCACAGGAGGGAGCTCACTGGTCCTCTGATGGCAGTAGGACAAAATTTTTGATATCCCAAAAATACCTCAGTATACAGTATTATCACCTTCAACTGATTCAAAGTCATATTGAAGGATTTGGAGGGAACTGCTTACTGTACATAAAACATTTGTATGATTGTTCTTATATATAAATAGGCATAACAGCATGTCCCGTGCACTGTCCCTTTTGTTTTTAATTGTTTTCATGAATGCACCTATCTTTGTTAGCTGTGTAGAAGTTGTGCTGGGCCACTTTCGTCCTAGCAGATTTATCTCAGAGACTTTGTTGATCCTCCAACTTTACCTCAAAATTTATGCAGAGATCAGCAAAAAAAACCCATCAAAGTAAATGACTGACTCTCCATGTGCATCTTTTTCACTGAGAGCAACTTCAATGCTTTACCCTTGAAAAACATTAATAAAGCCTGAATATTTAATTTTGACCCACTGCAAAGTCAAAATGTACTCATCTACTGACCTAGTTAAGATTTTGTTTACTTTCCACTATGCTCCCTTGGCTTTTAAAACAATGATGAATTATTCCTCATCAATTTCCCAACCGCTCTTATCAAACAGCAAGTTATTAAAAGTTTAGGTGGAAGAATGCCCTGATTTTTCCTCAACCATCAGAGAATACTAATGTTCTTTTTTGCTGAGTGGAGCCTGAAAATCACAACAGATCTGCCAACCAGACTGCAGAAAGAGAGGAAGAGAAGAGTTTGATGCGTTTGTTTTCTGTCTCTCACAGTATTTAGAGTCTCCGAGGCATTAGAATAAGTCGTCTCTTCCATCAAGCATGACCTCTAAAGCCTGTTAGCGAATTATAGTTGTGTTTTGTGTCAGTTGTGTGCTTATGTTTTCACCCTCGAGCTCTGTGGCACAGTTTTTTTTATAGATCACACAACATGACAGATGCTGCACACAAAAGCAGAGGAAACAAGGTCTGATCTCCTTTTTTTTTTCTCCACTTCTGCACCTCCTCTCCTCCCACCCCTCTCTCCCTCCCCTCCCCGTTCCTTTGGATCATGCTCAATTTTCTTTCTTACGCCGTCTGTCTTTGAACCAGGGATGAAGCTGAGATGGAGTACTTAAAAATAGCTCAGGACCTGGACATGTATGGCGTCAATTACTTTTTAATCAGGGTGAGTCAACGTTGTTACAATATATCTTTACAAAGTGGGCAAATATGAGAAATGAGGAGGCGTGTCCCTTCCACTGTGGTGTTATGAAATGAAGCGGAGGAATAGCAGTCGGACCCGCTTGTTCTTCATTGTCCATTGCTTCCTCTTAAGCCTTTTTAAACAAATGCAGGTGTTTTGGGGGTAAATAAACAGCTGTTACTCAGCTCTGGATCTTTTCCATGCGAGTCAGAACAAAAACAAATCCTGAAAAACTCTTTTAACAAACAGAAATTCACTTGAGGTGACTCTGGCCTTGATCAATTGTTCTCTAAAAGGACGTGACATTTTAAAATACTACAAACAAGTCAACCTTAGTAATTCACTGTAGCATTACTTTTCAAGTAAACAAGCCCAGGCTGCATATAACAACCTGCAACTGGCATTGTTCAGCTCAGTTTTGATAAATAGTTCAGACAAGCAGAGCCACCTCAACGCCACCTGTGTCAAATGAAGGTACAAATAAATGTTGGCTGCAAATGTAGTCCCACAGCTATCGCTAGTTTCCTTTAACAGACAAGTAGAGGAAAATCGTCATTACTCTGCTGATGTGGTTTAGAATAAAAAGGGAACAGATCTTCTTCTGGGAGTGGACGCCCTGGGTTTGCACATCTACGAGCCGGACAACAAGCTGACACCCAAGTGTTCCTTTCCTTGGAACGAGATCCGCAACATCTCCTACAGTGACAAGGAGGTGAGGATTCTGATGTTGCACATCATAATTAAGATTTTTTCCGAACAGTATTCAGATTTTAACCGTGAAGATTTGTCCGGTTTGAACAAAAATCTCATATTCTTGTCTCCCAAATGTTTAGTTTACCATCAAACCTCTGGACAAGAAAACAAATGTTTTCAAGTTCAACTCTTCACGACTCAGAGTCAACAAGTTGGTGAGTTCAGCTGAGATGATAGAAGTTGTTTTGTCTGTTGCCAGTAAATATTGCTTTTCCAGCAGCTACTTCAGCAGTCTGTCAGCTATAATTTCTGTTTGTTTCTCTTGGTGGGGCTGAAGAAACTGGAGGTTTCAAGGGATTCAGAGTTTTGGGATGGACCGACTCTTTCCGTGTGTCACTGTAAATAGCACCCGTTCAAGGTTTTGTGTCTCTCATGCAGATCCTCCAGTTGTGTATTGGGAACCATGACCTGTTCATGCGCCGGAGGCGGGTGGACTCACTGGAAGTACAGCAGATGAAGGCTCAGGCCAGAGAAGAAAGGGCCAGAAAACAGGTATTGATTATTAATATCAAACTGTTTCATAAAGGTACAACAAGATTTACAGAAAAGGTGCAAAGGTAAATACTTAGGACTAAGTTTTTCTATCCACTAATGTTACACAGCACACACTAAGATAAACAACTGCTGCTGCTGCTGCTAATTCTCCATTCCATCAAACTATTGCCAATTTTTTAAATTTTTTTTCAAAGCATTTATTTCAGACATATTTCTGTATGTGCATCACTACACTTCTTGTGTGTTGACTCATAATTAAAGTGGGTTTCTTTTCAAATGTTCCATCCCCTTGCAATATTACATTTTTCACTCAGGTTTTACCACTTTTATTAAGAAGACATAAACATTGTGTACCTTTGATGTGAAGGTGATTTGTTCAGATATGTGTACTACAAAGCCATCCAAGAAAGGAAATTGCAAGAACCCTTAGAGAAAAATATAACAAAAACATTGTTATAATAACATAAAATTCACTTTTTACTTTTTTTTGTTTACAGCATCTTGTTTTTTTTCTTTAACTGTATGATGCTGTCCATCTAGTGCACCTGCTTTGTGATTTTTTTTCTCTCAGATCCATTTGCCCATTGTGTTTTCATCAGTTTCCCATCCGCATTTCTCTCCTATGTCTGACTATTATCTTTGTCCACACTTCATGTTTTAGGTGGAGAGGCAGCGTCTGCAGAGGGAGAAGCAGCTGCGGGAGGAGGCAGAGAGAGCCAGGGACGAGCTGGAAAGGAGGCTGATTCAGCTGCAGGATGAGGCTCATATGGCCAATGAGGCGCTAGTAAGATTCACTTGCTGATCTTGAACAGAAAACACACTTTTTTGTAGGCTATGTCTTGTATACACCAGGTTTTACAAAAAAACCTACAAACCTACAACCTACCGACAAAAAATCCTCCAACAAAATATGTAGTCAAATTGAGTTACTATTACCCCATTACACCGTTTTCACTTCACGTCTTCTAAGTTTTTCATCTTTTTTCATCATTTCCTAATTCTTCCCCTTTATTGTCTCTTTCTGCTTGCTCTTTCTCTTCTATAAATCTCACTTGCTTCATCTGTTTTCATGCTTATTTCTCATTCCAAACTTCTCTCCACCTTAATCTGCATTAACTGTCATATTTCTGTTTGGCTCTTCTCATCCTTGTTCCCACTTTTTTAACTTTTCCTTTCCTTTCTCCCCCTTCCTGTGTTTGCCCTTCTTCCTCCTCCTCTCCAGCTGCGTTCAGAGCAGACGGCGGACCTGCTGGCTGAAAAGGCCCAGATCGCGGAGGAGGAGGCCAAGCTGCTGGCCCAGAAAGCTGCCGAGGCTGAGACAGAGATGCAGCGCATCAAAGTGACTGCCATCCGTGGCCAGGAGGAGCGAAGGCTCATGGAGCAGAAGATGCTGGAGGCAGAGATGCTGGCTCTTAAGATGGCGGAGGAATCAGAAAGGAGGTAGGGAGGAGAAGGAGGCCTGCATGGTAGTAGGGTCCATGTTATTATATACATGAATATAAATGATTTTGAACCACTGTGTGGCTTTGTTCCCATCATGCCGTCTCTCTCTTACCCATATTTTCTGTCTTTGTATTCATCTTTCAAACACACAGTCACGAATATGCACCATTTTTTAGATATTTAAAGTACTTATTGCCATATCTCCCTTTCGTTCTGTTATTTTTTCTCCTTTGTAATGTGAATACCTCGAAATAAGGAAGTTATTTTTCAGGAGCATCAAAATGCAGTTCCTGAAAAACCGCCTTAACACATGAGCCTTCCGAAATGTTTTTTTGAGTTCTTATAGGATTTAATATCAAGGTGCACATACACACCACTGCACTTCAGTTTGCTCAGCCGTCAAGAAGTCAGTCAGTATGCTCTGAGAAGTGAGCGTAGAGTAATGCAGCTGCATTTAAATTGCTGGATCAAAGAATAAGAACTTCTAACTTGTTAAAATCATTTAATTTTCAAGGCTTTGTTCTTAGGCTGTGGCTGAAAAGCAGGTAATCATGCGGTTACAGCTACTTGGCTGCACAGAGAAGGAAAAAAGAGAGAAAGCTTTTGTTCAGCAGCCCTCTTCCTCAGCCTGAGACGCAGCAGTTAATTTGGGCAAGCTAATTGTTAGCAGTAGTATCGATTGATGATAGCAGTCCCAATCAAACTCTTTAACTACACACTGAAACTGTAAAGTGCGTTTAGTCATTTTTCATGATAATACAGTTTAAATTCCAAGTTATGTTCAAATTCTTAAGGCAGCTTCTATTAACTTTTTTATTTGTTTGGATATCAGATGGATAAGGAGATGAGGGCTTGAGGGATGATCTTTGATCAGCACCCTGTAAACCATAATAGATGCCAAAGCATTGTAGCATAAAACTGTCATTTTCATACATAGATACTAAAAATATCACTTCACAGCCCCTACTGCACAATTTATTAGGCAATCATTTCAAAAAGAGACCATTAACCACTTGCCAGTAACTGCAATTTCCCTACAAGCACTTCCTACACCAGAGAAATTTAAACCTGTGGTACTCAACATGTAAATGACTACGTCCACTCAAACCCTCGAGGCACACAGCTCCCCCACAGCAACGAGAAACTGCTGAGTGTTCAGGAACACAATCAAGAGAAATGTGATCACCTGCATGTTATGTTCTTGCATCTCTGTGTGCAAACTCGATGGTGGTGTTATGGAGTCAGAGAGGAGTTTTGCGGGGGTGATAGATTGATCGCCAGGGTAATAACTAATTGACATTCTTTGTTCGCTGAGTCCAAACATACTGATTACGTAGGATAATTTAGGATTCAATTTAGATAATTCAGTTTCCTTTGAACGGCTGGGAGGTGAATTAAAGTATTAACTGCATCTGTCTGTCTCTTTGTCGTGTAGGGCCAAGGAGGCCGAGCAGCTGAAGCAGGACCTGCAGGAAGCCAAGGAGTCGGAGCGCAGGGCAAAGCACAAGCTGCTGGAGATTACGAGCAGAGCTGTCTATTCGGTAATGTACTACGAACATATAGCCACTTACTCGTGGCACATATGCAAACACACATACATCCTTACATAAAATTAATACACATGCAGCACATATTTGGCATCTGTTAATAAACCACAACTGAGCACCACAGAAAAGATACTGTGTCTGTCCTATTTTGAGTATTAACTCAAACAGTAGGTATAGATTGTCTATGACCATATAGTTCCAGATTTATTGCCAGTACAGATCCAAGTGTAGCCCAGCAAAGCCAACCTGAACAACAGATACTTGCATAGGAACAGGCAGCACGAAAGGCAGCCTACGTAAAAGCTTCCAGCATGCTAAACACACTACAAATTCATCTGCTCACACACATGTTCAAACAAACACACACACAAGCACACACATATATACTGAGATGCTGGCCAGTGATACTGCTCAATGAAACCACTCGCTTGAAAGCTTTGAAATAAAGATACAAAAGACATTGTGCTACAGAAATTCAGCTATACATGCAGAAACTCATGAGTGACACCGACACATATACACAATATTTCCCTTTCCCATTTCCCATTTCCCATTTCCGTCCTCACAAAATGCCCTCGATGCCTGTTCAGACCATATGTATTTTGAACATATCTGCCATGTAGATTGCATTCACATGCCATCCAATGTATTTGCATTTATATTGTGCATTAGGTCCTTTCACATCCAGAGACAGCTGAGGTGGATGTGGCGAATGCATTTCAGCCATGTGATCACAATCTAAAAGCTTATATTTCTCTGTTCATGCGCTTTGATCATCAAAGTGGTCATCTTTTTTTCCACTTTCTCCTCTTTAAGTGTTCTCTACATCTACATTGTGTGGCACTTGCACACATCTTTTTCATGCATGTTTCCTTTCCCCCCCTCCTTATTTTATTTTAACCTTCCTGTGTTTTCCTTTTTTTCCCCCTTTTTTTTCCTCATTCCCATTTCTTGTTTATTCTGCCCCATTTTCTGTGGGGTTTTTTTCACTGCCAGTTCATCTAGTTTGCTTCCTTTCATCTAATCTCTCTCTCCATCTCCCTCCTAGTCCCCTGGATTGCCTCCTGACAGCATGCCTCCCGACCTGAGCTTCAGCAGGGAAAATCTCAGCTTCGACTTTAAAGACACAGACATGAAACGCCTTTCTATGGAGATCGAGAAAGAGAAGTGAGTGTCTGGCACCACACTGCTGAGGCTCCCTAATATTGAGACCTCAGCAAGTTTGCATTTGACACTGCCTGGGTATGTAGTTAAGCCCGATTGCAGTGGTTCAGTGATTTCATTGTCAATTAGCTGAAAGGATTCAAAAACTAATATGAGAGTAATTTTAAATGCGCTCAAAATATGTGAAAGATCCAACTTAATGCAGGATCACACTTGGAGGAGCACCATCTTTTTAATATGCACATTTTGATTTAGGAGTTCAGGTAAGCAATTGACCCTCAGCATTAACTGTCAGCAATGTTACCACCGGTATTCAAGCACTTTGTTTCAGGCTCTCAGTGTCAGTGATTGCAAAGAGGAAATATTACACTGAGACAAGTATGACCCTGGCTGTAGAGTTCAGGCTAGGGTTATTCATCTATTACCCGGTCTTTGTTGTCATGTTAATTAGGTAAATATATTTTTAGAATACAAGCAAGTGAGCAGAGAGACTGAAGGTCCAGATTTGCTGGGTAACTGTTCATAGGACTGAAAGACTGCAATCAAATCGAGGTTTGCAAAAATAAAAATAAATAGTGGCACTATGAGAAGTTTACCAGTGACATTTTTCTGGAAAGTGTGAAATGTTTTTCCCCCTCTCATCATTTTTTATCATCCTATCTTATATTTACCTACTGTCATGGGTAGCCATAGCTGCTGTTATAGCTCATTGAAGTTCCCTGGTACCGCAATCCCTATTTTCTGAAAAAAAAAAAAAAAAAAAGTACAATGGTGATGAACTTTGAATAAAGCTTGCTAACTTTTATTTGCAGAGTTATCATATTAGAAAGAGTATTAATAAATGTTTCATTTTTATTGTTTACTCTGAAAAGGCCTTTCTACAAGTTCATTTAGCCAACCTGCGATTTGATCATATTTAGGGTCGAGTACATGGAAAAGAGCAAGCACCTGCAGGAGCAGCTCAATGAGCTAAAGACAGAGATTGAAAGTCTGAAGCTGAAAGAGAGGGAGACTCCTCTGGACATCATTCACAACCAGAACACCGAGCAGGGGACCAGCAAGCACAGCAACTTCAAAAAGGTAGCTATCAGCTCGGCTGCTCACATTCCTTATACTGTAACACGAGCCACAAAAATACTTGTGTTTTCTTCCAAAGTACCCTATTAATGCATGATTCTTCCCATCCATGCCTCATCTTGTCACTGTTGTGTTCATGCAATCAGATATTTAAAGTTATTGTACCATCCTTGGTCTTTGGTTTAGACAACAGAGATCTAATTACATCCACTGTGTGGAGTTGTTTTAGAAATTCAGGTGTAAAAATATCCTGTGGAGCTCGGTGCACAGATTGTGAGAGGATCTCTTGGAGGGCAAGAGACCCTTATTATTGCAGAGGGCAACCTCTGTACCTGGTGTGTACTCTTTTATTGTAGGGCCCCATCCATGTTCTTCATTTCATTTTAGATTTGTCCATGTCTGTGACTGCTCACATGCTGTAAACACTGCCTCTTCAATGTGAGCACGCTCATGCCCAGATGGTGTAAATTGGGGTTGACTTTCTGAGTTGTCCACTGTGTGAATTAAATTGTAAGGTTTAGTGAAACCAGATAGCAGCATGTTACCCTGTACAGTACATGTCTCTTTCGTTCAGGTCTTCCTGCATGAGCCTGAGATGAATGAAAGTGAGATGTTTTTGTGGAAAAATAGCTTCGTATTACCACTTCAGGTTTAAAACTTCACAGGGACCTTTAAATAAGTCCTGCTGTGGGATTGGCTTAATGGAAAAATATGCACCCCTATATATTCCTCATCCATCTCAGTTGCA
Organism: Ctenochaetus hawaiiensis; assembly: GCA_029783645.1. Classification (NCBI taxonomy): domain Eukaryota; kingdom Metazoa; phylum Chordata; class Actinopteri; order Acanthuriformes; family Acanthuridae; genus Ctenochaetus; species Ctenochaetus hawaiiensis. The sequence continues at coordinate 10,100,331 of JAPZDY010000022.1, forward strand.
GTCACAAGTTGCTCTTTAGCTATTCAGCAGCTGTCAGATCAGCTTGAGACACAGTGGTGAAGTGTAAATATGGTCTTTATACTGATCATATATCATCCTCCAAGGATAACTCTCAATCAAAAATTTGATAGTCCTTCCTTGTAAAACCGTACACCGCCCATGGCAAACCATCATATTATTTTAAGGCGGTAGATTGATTCTCAGAGCATCACTTAATAGAAATGATTGCCACTTGGCCTCTGGTTCTTTTCTTCTTTGATAGATTTTTTGCTAGTGGAGGAGAGGCAGACATATTCTTTTTTTCACCATGACTTCTACAAGTGCACACTGATGATGTGTCTTAAGTGTATTTAAAAAAAAAATCACAGATCAAGTCAGAGAAATCTTCGTTTTGTACGGATCTTATGCTGACTTCATCGATAAGAAAAGCTGTTTCTTCTTATCCAAGTGCGTGGCGTAATGATGATTTGAAGTGACACACAAAAGTAACAGACTCCCTCAGCTTGAGGGGTTTTCCTAAAATGATTGGTCGGAAACAGTGGACCTGTTAAAAAAAGTAGATTTCATTTCCACTGTCCTCTGATGAACTGGCCGATTAGACTCATTCTCCTTTATCTTCCCACTCCAGTATCTCTTTATAATTATAATAAAAGTATCAAATGAAAATTTGAGCTTCGTTCCAGCAGATAATAAAACAAAAAAAAAAGTCTCCTTTCCTTTTTGACTCTCAGTGTAAAACATATGCGTTAAGGAGGCTGTAATTGATTCTTGCTTGGTGATTAGTCATTTGGATGGATGGGGCACGTCCGGTATTCATTTGAAGAAGGGACCTAGTTAAAAGTGTTGGTTTAATTGAACTAGAGGTGGTCAGCATTCATCATTTATGTAAGAGACGGAGCGGAGGCACACGACTTTGCTGAAAGATTGGAAGAGGAGTTGAGAATGAAGAAACAGGGAGGTGAGAACTTCAGGAAAGGCTGAGGCTGACAAAAAATTTTATAAGGAGGTGCTTTAGGGAGGCTGAGCTGAGAATCTACACTTTTGAAGCCGATATCACTGATCCTGTTATTTACCTACCATCATAAACTGTACATGTTAACCTGTTTGAACAGACTGAGCCTAACGAAGCGTGAGTTGGTTGACTAGTCCAACAAATGCAGATTAGGTCTCATTTTCATGTCTAATCCAACACCCAGGGAGATGTTAAAGGTTGGCTAGTCATAAAATTTATCACAAGCCTGGGTTAGCATAGCTGAATAGTAGATAGGATGAGAGGATACGGTAGGAAAAAGAAGAGCAGAGGGGATGTGGAGCAAAGCACAGACCTGAAAAACAGAAGCACAAGGACCTGCTGCACATTAGGGCAAGGTTTTCTTCGTCCAGATTCGCTCTCCCCTCTGGATGATTAATGAATAGCTCCTTAACACGGCCCAGCGCCTTGCACTTTTACCAGGCCACAGGTTCTGCTCTGTTAGCACCAGGCCTGTCAGAGGAGCTCATTGTCAACAACTGAATCACAACACAAGAGCTGCAGTGATTCTGTGTAAAGTTTTACTGAGGGGAATTACTGTTTAGATATTCCGGTTCATACACATGTATTAAGGCACGCAAAGGAGGTTAACTTTGGGGGTACCCACATTGTGCTCTCCTGTATAGTAAAACAGCAGACAGAAGGGTTTATTTTCTTGCTGTCCTGCCATTCACAACATTAATACCGTACCAGGAACATTGAATAAAGTGTTTTAAATCTTTCCAGCATTGAGACTTTGGGCAGTGGGAAGGAAAATGCAGCTTAGACAATAAACTAAAATTCAGGCTTTTATACTCACAAGTGTAGTTCAGATTCACAGGGAAATGCAAGGTGATCTATAAACATGATGCTGCAAATCTTATCCCCCTCCCACATCTATTCTTTTTGGAATTTCTTAAGTCCCTCCATCTACACATTTCCTAGAAATAACCTAGATTCCTGAAACGCCTTCATCCCCAGACTAATGTTTACTTTCGCCAAGCGCCTTAATTCTCTTTACCCAGCGAATGTTGAAGAGAGAAGAAAGTTAGTCCAACCAATTTGAAGTAGTACTTGCTGTATTAGAGGAGCTAATGGTGAGCTGTTCTGAAGGGGTTAAAGCACAGCCAGTGGTCTGAATTAATCTATCACAAACTCATTCAAACCTGGAGAGAAAAACAATTAACTGTGCTTTGTCTCAGTGGTATTGATCTTCTACTCATCCTGCTCTCTCTGTCTGTTTGATTGTCCCAGAAGTCAAAGAGAGTGAATGGGAAAACCTACAGCTTTCTTTATACATCAGGGCGAGTTGTAAACCCTGATGGGTCCTGCCTTTTGTTTCATTCTAAGTTGCGTCAACTTCACTGCATGCTTTCACATATCATAAGAGATCCATCATGAATTTTATCTTTTTAAAACAATCAATTAATCAATCAAGAGGGAACCACATTTTAATTTCATTATACAACTTGTTGTA
>JAPZDY010000022.1:10102916-10121696 GCA_029783645.1 Ctenochaetus hawaiiensis
TCCTTGTATCCTTGTATCCTTGTATGAACCACAAACAAACCACCAAACACAATCATAAGGGTATGTTTTCAGGAAACACACAAGAGTTTTATAAAATCTCTTAAGTTTTATAAAATCTTCTGTGGTGTTTTTCAGAGGTAATACTGAATAAAATAGCATGTTTGTACCTCTGAGTTTGAGCTTTTACTGATAAGAAAATGAACAGATAAAAATATTGATGCGTCAGAGCTTGCAAATGCCTGACCGATCAAAGTCTAATTCTCCAGTAATCATTTAATATCACATGAAACTATGAAGCATGAAAACGTGATTTTGTTTATCCTTCTTTAGTAATTCTCTTAAACACTAAATATTCATTGGCCAAGCAGGAATTAAAAATTCAAAAACATAATTGGAATCCCCCTTTCTGACTGAGTCTTGCTCATATTTAACCACAAAAAGAACAAAACGGGAACAAGAAATAAAGGAAGCCCTCAAAAAACTGTTCGAACTCATTGTTCATTGTAAAATGTAAATGAGAAAATATTTGTAAGCACCTTATAGGTGAGTTCAAACAACTTTTATTAATTTTTATTTCATTCTCAAAATGTATAAGAATATAGATTTTTGGAAATGGAATAGACATATAATGTTTCGTCCGTTATTTTTCATAGTGTAACATGTTGCTGTATCTGGAATACACATGAATGAGAGAAACAACTTAATCCTAGCACAAGAGCAGGGGAACAAAAAAGAGTCAATGATTTTCAGAAGCCTCAAATATAAACCAGCCGCACAGAGACCCATCCAGGGTGCTGGAGGTGTCACGCATGTGCACCCAAACTAAAAGTTGGGTTTAAGAAATCTGCTCTCACACTGCAAGCTGTGGACCATGGCTGCATTGGCTTCTTTTTTGCTGGTATCTGGGTCAGATACTAAGAATCTTGTGCAGATTTGGTGGTCATGGTGCTTGCATTGGAAATACACAGAAGGATTGGACCTGGCAGAAAGGCCGGAGGGTAGCAGACAATTTCAGTGACATTTGTCTTGAGTCTTGATTTCCATTTGCTTACTTGTTTTGGCTGCCATGTTATATTCTGTACTTGTTCACTTCCACAACATCTAAAAAATAATAATAAGGTCTTTTAATATTTTTCCCACAGCTAACACTACAGAGCACCAAGTCGAGGGTGGCCTTCTTTGAGGAACTCTAAACTACATACCTGTAAAGGTGAGGATGCACGACTGCAAAAAGTCCTCATGATTCTACATTCCTGGTCAGTTTACATTATTGGCCACACTACAAAGCCTTATACTCCACTTCCTGGGAAACTAACAAGAAACACTACGCACAGAAGAGTGACCACTGCCTAAAGCTGCACCAACTCCAGGGGCCCCATGGATGGACAAACAAGGATGCATGCATAATGTTTCTGCACTAAATCTGGAATTTATTAAAAAAAACGTGTGTGTGTTTACAGTAAAAGTGTGTGAAATACTGCACATCCTCCTGAAATGTTTGAAGTGAACTTGGGTGTGTGAGTTTCATTCATGTCCAAAACCAAAGTATATGATCCAAAAAATAATTTAGAAGTGGTCTTTGACTGTTCTTTTTCCACTCTGGCTGTAATGAGCCAGTATTTGTGGAGTTTATAACGGTCATTATATCATGTTCACATACGCTAGCCTACATATTCTATAACTTTACTTTTTTTAATATTCAGATAGAAGTAACTCAATAAGGGACTAAGCTGAAAAACAGAATGAACTGATTTTACAGAACATTTAGAGCCTGTACTCTGACCCAAATATTCAATATTTGGTAGAAGTGAGCGGCAAAATACTGTACTGAGCAAGTCTGCCTTCAGCTCTAACACTGACCATTTGATTTATAATGCTGACACTTTCCTCCATAAACAACCTGATTTTTAAAAGAGTTGGTACACTGTGTTAAACACAAATAAATACAGAATACAATCATTGGCAAATAAACTATGTTCCTAAGGCCCGTGTAGTAATATCTTTTCAAACTTCGCCCAGTTCTTGCTTTTGGTCAATCCAGAATGAAATATGAAGGTTTTTGAGGTAAAACGTAAAAATAAGTTGTCTTTGTACTAATTTCCAAATTGAGTACGTGTTCAAAAGGATTGCAAACTATCACATTATTTTTATTTAATTTTTACACAGTGTTCAAGCTTTTTTACAATCAGGGTTTTAATACAGTCTTTCTTTGCATAATGACTCCATGCTGCCTTACTTTTCTTGTTTTTAATGGAATGATTGAATGAAGACAAAATTAAAGCTGCAAAACTGGGCATTTTCTTCGCCATAATACATTGAACAGCCAATTTTTGCTAATAGCTGAAGCTGATGAGCTGTGGTGGATATTAAGCTCAACCCAACACAAAGATCCAGTTGTTTGAGCAGTGTTTTGTTTTTTTCTTTTTTTTTTTCTTTTAACTCAGATTTGAGTTCATGTCCATATCTTTTGTGCAACTTTTTATAATGAATGTAGACAAAGTGTTATGCCTGCGTTTACATGCTTTACACAGTGAAATAATGTCACATACTGTAGCTCTGGCTGCCTCAAAGCTGTTGAACACTTCATCAGGGTGTCCTTACACAAGGCACCGAGTGCACTACACTCTGCCCTCTACAAGTGAAGAGATGATCACTGATATCAGGTGAATCTTAGAAGTCAAACTTAATAAGGGAACTGTGATTCTCAGATGTGAACCTATCTATCATCTAGCTCTCTCTTTTTTTTTTTTTGGTGGGAAGACATCCACTTTTTTGAAACATGAATTTGCATCTATTTTGAATTAATGTGTGTTTTTTGAATTAATGTGCTCTCTCCCTCTAAAAGCAATTTATTTTTTGGGAATCATAATGTGAAGAAAATATATTAGTTTTTCTTCCTGTCTGCATTTAAGAAGGATAGTGAGCAGTATTTAAAACCAAACTTTGAGTAAAGTTACAGGGCCTATTTTACTGCCTATACATTTTTACAAAAATATTGCAACATATATGTATGTTTTTCACATCAAATAAATGAATATCAGGTCTGGATTTTTGGCATGTGTGAGTTTTCTCTATCTAGAAATAACTTTGTGTTAGTTATTTTGTCAGACTTTGATGAATGTCAGCTTTGATATTGCAAGAGCCTCCTCCACCCAACCCAAACAGACATCCAATTACACCTTTGAAAAGAATCAAGTGTTACGTAACCCCCCTCCATCTTGTGTCAGATCACATACCCTGCTTGCTTGGGTGACAAGGTTTTTGTGTGTATGCGCGTGTGTGCGTGCATGTGTGCGCTCAGGGATGCGTGGGCGAGCAGGCTGTGTTGCATGCCCCCTGCACCCATTTTTACACGAGCGCGTTTTGTGTGTCATCACATTAACCCTATAACACAAGTCCCTTCCTGCGGTGCCGGGGCCTTGGGACTGACAGCTCCCTGACAGAGTGAGTGGTGCCGAGGGTCAGGGGGCTTTTCCACAGCTCTGTCACCTTGGAGCTCTGATGGAGAATAGCCACCCTTGGCTTGTCAGTGCTGTGACAGAGAAGCGTCTTTAGAAGCCATCTCTCTCCTCGGGGTCCAGAGGGGAAAGGGTGAAGGGTCGACCGATGGACACAGATTCTCCCTCGTTGCAGCCTCCCTCCTCAACACCATCCCCTGAAACAAGGGAGAGGGAATAGGGGATGAGATGGGAAGTCTCACATCTTTTGTCATTTATTAATTCTCATGGGATCACAGTTGACGTCACACATGCACGTACTTGTCTTGCAGCATATTGGCAAAGGTTCTCAGTTTACTGCAGGGTGAAGGGAGACCACGGCGACTGCACAGCACCTGCCAGTGGCTTGAATATAGAACAAGCACACAAAAGGAAGAAAAAAAACCCCTCTGTGATAAACCAGAGCCAGTCTTCATTTACAGAGAGAAGTCATGCGTCAAGGAAATGATAAAGTAGAGTTTTATTAGCTTAGTGCAGTGGACAATAAAATATCTTTGTTTGCTTTTTTAAATTCGACTGTATAGACATGAGACGATGGTAGATTTAAATACACATGAATTGAAAGCAAACGCACCGTGACCAAGTTCATCTTAACACTTTCAATTATGAACTGAAATATTGTTGAAACACTATATTACTTTTCTACAGGTACATACTTTTGTATCAAGATTTCTTTTTCAACCCAACATTTTTTCCAATTGATTTTTTCCCAAAAATTTACAAATGAGAAAAATAATATGTCACACATTAGGAACACACACACACACACACACACACACTACCATACAGGATATCAGGCAAGGTAATGGAACACAGGCATTACTGTTCATAAACCATTTGAATCCAAATGTCTATGTAGCATAAACGGCCAAAAAATAAGAATACTCAGATTTGATGGCTGGCTGAAGTTAGTTGCTAATAAGCCAGTGGTAATACAAGGCTAATAACTAGCATTCGTTAGCCAAACCCTTAAGCTCTGCCCACAAATGAACGATTGATGTTGGTAGTAAATTATTTAACATTCAAGATTAGCTTGGCTTCAAACTCTCAGAAATAAAGTTCTCGCCCCCTTACTTTACCCTAACTTCCAGACCTAACGCTCCATCTCTGAAACCACCTTGTTTTTCCTTTCACATGACTCATACGCTGTGTCCTGCCATTGCACCGTGAGCTCGGCACACTAAACCATCCATTGTGTGTTTTATCGGCACCAGCTTGCTCGCTCTTTCCTGTGGGTTTATCAACTGCTTTCACAAATCTACTCCCATGTGCTAATCTCTTCCTACCCATACCTGTCCTAAAAATATGCCAGCTCCAAATTATTTTAGCTCTTTTCTTCTCAACACTGTGGTCAAATGCAACATCATATTCACATCAGATGACAAATCTCTATCCATTTGCTCTCAATTTCTGTTGCTAGATAAGTTATTTTACCTAGCAGTGTTTGGACAAACTGTTTGACTGAACATAGAGGAAGGAAAGAGACCTCAATGTATCTATAAGCAGACAATTATGATGATTTGATAGGAGATTTAAATGGACATATCCTGCAATGTGCCAAAAGTGACAGAATACAATATGCTACACTGCAAAGTCTCTCCTCTTGCTTCACATTATAATTTACCCATAGTCCTTTGGCTTGACTGTGAAAGAACACTGTACTCAACTCTGCTGCTTCCTCCCGATAATGTGTTTCCTCCATGAGCAGCCAATGGTTGCCATTTGTGTAAAACTGCTTCTTCTCTCTACCACCTGTCGACATGAATCTTATACCTGGGTGCAAACTTCACCTGCTGAACTGATTTAGAGTCTTTTAGCCTCGTTTGTAACCTCACCAGCATGGATTTACATATTCACTCTTAGCTACTTTACATTTACTGGGATTGATTTGTAAATAGGGTCCAAAATCCATTGAAAAGTCCCCAATTTAGTATCTCACTGGTGTGCTTAACAATACGCCCCCTCCAATACAGCCCCCTGCACTGTATCACATGACTGTTAGTAACAGCCTTGCAGTTTACTCATCATTTGATCTCACTGGACTAGTTGCATGAATATGTGCTCCTTTTTAAAAGCGTTTTGTGTCCTTATAGTCACAATAACCTGTGAATGATCTGCTGGCCAACATTTGAGGCATCAATGTTAAAACTGAGCTACATTTGGCTTAAAAAATTGAGTTTTTCAAGTCTATACATTACCAGTGTCTCATTGTTGAAAGGACAACTTTTCAGTGTGAAACAGCTCTCCACAACATCACAAAATACAGTAGCTGAAAAGCAATGCTTTTGTGTAACAGAGACTCTCTTTCTCTCAGTGTATTTTGCCCAGTTTTAACTCATCTTTTGAAGTCCTCTGGAAGTACATTGTTTTTATATCCCCTCATGGATAAAAACTACAGCCCTCTTTGTTGTTTTTCTCCTCCTACCTCTTACCTTGATGTTTGAATGATCACCTGCAATATCATTAAAAAAAAAGGTAGAGGTAATATTTTAGTCCCACAGTCTAGCAAACTCTGCCTTTGTGACTCATCCTTAAATACCTAGAAAACACTGAATACCCAGAGCTCTGTAAATCAAACCCTACCACAATAGTTGATGTGGTAAACAGCTAAAGGCATTAGCAAGGTCTAAAAATACCATATAAAGGTCTCTGCTCTCTAGCTCTGCCAAGTAAATTTGATGCCAAGTCATGCTAAAATGCTCCGAGCATCTGAAAACGCCTGATATTACAGGTTTTTCTGGTTTGTCAATTAACTCACTCAAAGTAACTGGACTGTCGCCACCACAGTTGAGAAGTTCTTTGCTTATTCTACAAGCAAACAAGTGAGTATAATCTGATTGACGTATACACTGTTTTTATTCATGGAAAAGTCTGCAGCTCCGTGCCTTCATGTAAAGCAGCAAACCTTTTCTCTGCATCTGCTGGCAGCAGCAGAGCCTGAAGGCATCATGTTCTTCAGGTTGTCTGTCCGTCCTGTTCTAGTAAACACTATACCTCAGGAACGCCGCAGGGGACTTTCTTTTCTTTTGGCACAAACATTCACTTGGACTCAAGGATAAAATGATTAGATTTGAATGGTTAAAGGTCAATGTCACTGTTACCTCACATAACACGATTTTAGCCAAAACTCAATTATTTATACACTTATTATGACAAAATTTTCAATTAAACATCTTAATATGGTAAAATGATGAAGTGATGATGTTTTATACCTCAAAGGTCATAGGTCAGGGTTCTGCAAAAACACTTTTCTGGTAATTATCTAAAGTCATTGCTCAGGACAGAGGAAGTGAAGGTTACCATATTTCAGTTTTGGTCAGATACTGAAATGGAGACACTTATCTTGGGTATCTGCCTTAAAACGCTTCAAAATTTGAAATCTTTTGCAGCAAAATTTATATGTGGAGCATCACAGACCACCACAAACTCTTTGATTGTGCTGATATTGAGCTTCAAGTGATTGGCGTTGTACCATGTGATTAAGCTCTTCATCAAACCTCTACTCCTCTGTAAATAGTCTTTTAGTCTAATAATAGTCTCTAAGCGAAGACAGCATGTTTCATACTAGAAATGATTCCCTAGAATCATGCATGCCAATGTAATGATCACATCCATTTCATTACAGTTTATACCTTTTATTGAATTCCCTCAAAGTCTACACAAATGAGTCTGGAGAGACATTGATGTAAACTGCAACTAGACTTGTTTACAGAGGCAAACAGCCGCGAGGCGGTAATTCTGGTTTTCAGGATGAGTCTTTTTTGCCTACACGAGAATCTCAATAAATTGGGTTTTAGTATTTATGTAAGCACATTTGAGTTTTGGCTTATCAACAGAAAGACAGCATGTTGAAACATCATCTCAGTGGGCATATGTACACTGTACCTGCATGTTCTGAACACATTTATCAACATGTTGTGCAGAATTGTCCTGCCAGGAGGATCCATTGACTCTTTTTTTTAATATAAAAACATCCTGAAAGAGGTTAAATCCCCCACTTGCCTTGATGTGTGGGGGTGAGCTGCAGCAGCTTTGCCGGCCTGTTTCTGTGGGAATGTGTTTTATTCACTATATTGAGTACAAATCCTCATGACATTACTCCTTTCTGCCTCTCTTCATGCTGGTATTTATGCGTTAGTGTGTCACCTCACCTTACACATATGTTCCGTGTGATTAAATTTTTCCTTGGAGTGGGTGTGCAGGATCCGAAAACTTGGAAGCTTTGCCATGCTGCATCAGGTTGCTGGCATATGTGCATTTCACTCAAATCCATGCACCCACACTTTTGACAGACACACACACACACATACGCTCACGCAGAATCACAAAATCCTCCTCGGTCCTTCCAGCCAAATTAGTATCTCCTTTCATTCCAGGATGCAGATGTCTCTGAGTGAAATACCTGTGAAAAATCACCATGATTGGGTTCATTATGTTGCCTGAAGTTAGTAAAGATGGAAATGAGTTTGGTATTTTAGGCTGGAAAAAAAAAATCTCTTTTTTTAAAATATCAGCTTGTTAGACTCAAGGAAGTGCTGCTGCCTGCCTGTTTTGGTACGTCTCTGCACTGCTTGATGAGGGGCTATGAATAAATTTTCTTCTGACCCTGAGATAACGATGAGCTCTGTTTTAATTGTCTCACTCCATTAAAAATTACAATGAATTTCTACTTGTCTCTACCATCATGATATGAATCAATCCCCCCTGACATTCCATATTCTCTGCTCGTCTGTGTCACTTTTTGCCTCGTTTATCTGCTTTTACGTCTGCTCTCTCTGTCTGTCTTCAGGGGCTGCTGCCGCTGTGGGAGTCAACGGTCATCATGATCATCCCTCTGCGTCTGTTGAACAGCATCGTATGGACTGTCGGTACAGCGAGACTATTAACGAGACTTTGACATTGCCCGACATTATTATTAATGACTAGCAAACTATTTGTGGATATTTAAGGCTGAAGAAACCATGAAGGAGTTAGTTTTTTTTCCCTCCTCCATTGCAAAAAAAGCTCATTATGCATGCACATACCCTGGGGGGCTGTTCAGTACACCTTTAACGTGCAGTTTCTCTCTCCAAATTAGTTTCTCTTTACATAGCCTCTATTCTAATGTCCTCATCTGGTGGCGTGACAGATGGGTCTTAGCCCATTCTCTCTCACTCAGACTAATGGTCTGACCGCCGGGCTACTGGTGGCTTGTTTGGTGGTGTCAGTGTGCTTTAAGAAACCAAATACAAGCAGAAAGAGGGAAAAAATAGCTCAGGAAAAAGTCTTGGAGGTATTAATTAGATCCTAAGAAGACTGTTTTTTCCCTCATTCATCCATCTCGACCTGCTTAACTGACCCACTTCTGCGGCTACCTACACGTCTGCTGCGGTGTTGTAGATCTTGCATCAGAGGTGCTCAGGGAGAAGATTTTTACATGGTGGTGGGGGGGGGGGGGGGGGTTCCTGCTGGAGGCCTTTTGCTATCTTCTGCAGCCTCTCTGTGTGTGCTCGCTTGTTTGAAAAACCTCGCTCCACCTTGCAGTTCATTTCCATCAGAGACTTGTTTTTGGGGAAAAACAGCTCATTTCGAGTCTCTCTTGTTTGCACACTAATTCCAGCGCAGAGGAACAAGAGGTCATTAAGTTACGAAACCAAGGGACCTGTAAGACACATGCAGACGTTGCAAATATGATGTGGTGACCCTGTGGACTGTTTGTACTTCTCTACGCCTAAACTTTAGTCTTTTCTAAGCTGTATAGGAACTGTACATCTCCAGGTTAAATCAATGGAGGGCAGAATGTTGAAGAGGTGGAAAAGCAGCAGCCCAGTGGTGCTTCTGTAATTGGCTGTTCTATTTATGATTTCTACACCAGTGCGGCAGCAACGCAGGGGGATGATGGCGCAATGTGCACATCTCTCTCCTCTCCACTTGATACCTCTGTATTGATTAAATCTCCTGAGACAAGACTGTACTTGTAGTAATGGCACACCAAGGCTTTGAAGGCAGGCTTCAATAAATTACTGGTAGATCCGAAAGCCCAGAATATCCTGTTTTCTTTTTTCTTTACTGTCCAAAGTGTCTTAATGTTGTATTCGTAGGAAGTAGTGTACTTGCCTGTGCCGTACACCACCAATGTTAACCATTCACATTATATCGAATGACGTGGTCCTTCATTAACACAAATATAGGCACTGTAATTACTTTTAAAGACATAACTGTACTTGCACACTGCAAAATAGTGTCTTACAAATACTAGTGACTTTTAGAGTTACATTTTCACAGTGCCCTGCTGTTAAGGAAGTTACTATGCTGTTTTTTGACATATTTTAAGATTTTATGTCTACTGAGAAGGAGACAGGTAGGACTGATGAGAAGTACTTTTCACGGTAAAATCTCAAATTTTGCCAATCTGACTCTTTAATATTGAATATTATGTCTGTGCACAAAATCTAATTGGAGAGAAATATGGAATTGTCATTGAATCCAAGTGTGTCAGCTTGGTTCGTGTGTACTCTGAAGGACTTTGGATGTAATGTAGAGTTATGTAACAGGCAGAGATTGGGGCAGAATGCAGCACAGAAGGCTGTCTTGCTGTCTTGAGTGATGTCAGTTGTATTGTTCATTCATGTTCCTCTCTCTTTCTTTCCAAGCTGCTATCCCTCTTACATCCAGACATCCCAATATCTCTGGCCGAACATAAGGGATTCACATACACATTTGGCAGAGGCTTCAATTTTCTCGCTGTCCTGCTCTCTCTGTTTCCTAACAGCTAAAAAAAATAACTCAAAACACTGTCAGGTCTAGAAGTGCCTCTGCCTGCTTCGTATTTTTAGGTTGGCACTGAAGCAGCACATTTCTGCTCAGCATTATGCATTTTTCCCTCCTGTCTAAAATCCATACCCCATGCGAAGCTTTTTTTTTCTTGTTCCTCACTCTTGTCATCTGTCTCTCTGTGATTACCTCCTTCTCTGCTGCTTTATATCTCTGTCTCATTCTCAGCTGCCACCCAAAAAAAGAAAATTAGGCAAAAATGTAGAAGGAAAATAAAACTATTATATGACTCACTTAAACACAACAAATCAGTCAACTTTAACATGCCATATTGTGAAAAACTGAAAATCTATACAGCAATTCTGTTTGAATCTCTTCATAGCCATTACTGGGCCCAGTGGGGGCTGTCTGTCTGTCCCATATTTTTCTGCTTTATTTTTCTCTTTGTTGGCTCCTAGAATCACATCATCCTACTTCCTCTCCACCCTGTCGGGTTGTGGTTTGGTGACCTATTTGTTGGCATCCTAGTAAAAGAACATTTTTCAGGCTTGTCACCTCTCTGCTTTTCACAGACGTCAGTGATTTGCATAGATGTCTATGTGCTGCCACCACTAACTGAATAAGCCTTTAAAGGACACCGCATTATTCAGACTGTCTGAGTTCTTTATAGACCTTTGTTCAGAACGGTGTTGGTGGCAGTGTATAAGGATTGATATTTGATCTCCTATAGAGAATATACAGTTACATATAATAATGCTAATGTGGCCTGTGGAATGTATTAGCCTTGTCCATGTGGTTAGTATTGAGACTACTGTTTAACTGCAAAGAAGCACTTTAAAATGATAGTGTATAACATATAAGATTGAAATTCTTAGTCATTTTTAAATAATAGAGAGAGGTAGATGAAAAAAACATTAATTCTTTTCAGGCGTTAGCAGGCAATCATCAGTTTTGGCAGCTGGAGATTAGCTGCCCACAAACTAAGCCAACACTTCTTTCTTGGGTTTGTCAATAAAACGGTCTTTTGCTGACTTTTTAATATTTCCTGCTGACTTCTTTTAAAATGAGATGAAGGAATATCTACTTGATAGCTATACATGATGCTAAAAGACAGCTAAGCTAACAAGTCACAGGCAAAAAAAACAGTTGCCTTTTTGGTCAATACCAGATGCCAGGTAGTGATAGTAAGATGAGTTACATGTAAGATCAGCCTTTTTGTCCTCCTATCATTGGCTAACTCTTTGGACAGTTTGTTTTTCACTTTTTTGTTCAAAGAGGATATAAATTCTTCTGGCCAAGCTAGTTTAGCTAGCCTTAACACTGCTGCTAGTGATGGGTTGTAGGGAAGGGTCCCATTGATGCTATTTCCATGCTATTATACCCGGAGATACATTAATAGACAAGGCCATAGCAAATTTAATCAATTACATTCAAGTAAAATGCCACAAAGCCTCCAAGTGCTAGTGTATAATGATTGTGATGATGATGAGAGTGTTAATCACAGTTATATGAATGTATTGTTCAGAAATTCATTAACCCCCGGGCTCGTATTTTTATTCTTTCAAAGGCCCTAAAGAGAGTTGAGTTGAGTGTCATTTTAGTTCCTAAGTGCTGAAGCAGCACAGTTGTTTTATTAAGGAGGTTGTTCATTTTTATAGAGAGCCTCTGGCTATTAATATTGGGTAGGCACAAAAGGGCAAGGAAATTAGATAGGCTTCTGATATTTGAAAGGTGATATGGAGCATGAAGTAAAAGACTGACTAATTTTAGATCTTAGTGAGGTCTGATTGTAATACTTTTCAGAGTTTAAGTGATTGAATAAATCAGGATAGAGCAAGTTTTTAAGTGGCTGCTGTTAGGTAAGAGCAAACTGACCAAACACTATAAATACATGTTTTATTTATGTATTACTGTCTATGTTTGTTTAGTTTGATGTGTTTATCATTAATGTAAGAAGTCTACATTCGAAAGTGCAACATCCCAATTTTGATCAATAAAATTTTTGATTTACCAATTTATTTAGAAAAACCATGACGTCTAAAATGAAACAGGCTTAACTGGATTGAAAAGTGAATTTTTTTTGGATGTAAAGATCATTGAAATGCAGAGTTTACTATATTTCAAAGCCTTATGAGCTTACACAAATGTTAAAAAAACAAAAAAATGTTTGATGCAAGCTAGAGGTTTTTAAAACATTACTTTCCATTTGCTGGGGATGGTCTAATGAGGTCATAACACATCACAACACAAAATCCTGGAATAAAAAGAATATTATCTCACTTTTGGCTTCAGAATTTTTGTTGGTCCAATAGTTGAATTGTGCCATGACACCTTCTGTGGCTCGTACTGCTGTCCACCATCATGAGAGTGCAAGCAGGTGGAAAAGATTGCGAGTGTGTTGAAATGCCAGTAGATGGGGAGTATTTGTTCCAAAACAGAGGCCAGAAAATGAGCTCTGAAAGCCAGACGCCTCTGCACCTGGTGAAGTAAGTCATTTGTGTTTATCAGCAAGCCTATCAAAGCTTCAGACGTATGGCTAATTATCGCTCTGGGACAATTATTACTTTTCTTCCTCTTTAATTGTGCATTTGTTGAAAAACAGCAGTCAGCAGAAGAGTGATCTACGTAGTTGGTGCACTGTCAAAGTGGAGCTCATTCGCAGTTACAAGTTCATGGAGGCACCACAGAAGACACTTTGAAAAATACCACACCGATGCGTGATGATACCCTGTGTCACCACTGCTCGATTCAATTTCATGCCCACCGAGCACTGAAGCAGGTGCTCGCATCTCCACTCGTGTATTTGATGCCATAGGCGACTCTCCAGGATTTCAGTTCACTTCTCGGCCTGTCTGTTTGTGAGAGTCTTGCAACCCTGTTGGAGACCTCGGTCAGCCTCAGTAGAGTCACACACCCGAAGGCGACGAGCTGTCTGCTGACATAAAGTCAGCTCCAACGCTTTCTGTAGTTTTTTCCTTTTTTTTTGCAGCAGGGCTGTTATCTATACACGGATAGATTGCTGGTGTTATGTGTATATGTTACCAGCAGATGTGCTGCAGGCTAATTTTGCTGACAGTCTGTTAATTTTAGAGAGATTCATCTTGGACACACGCCTTTGGAGGAGATCACAGATTGTAAATGTTTGCTTCTGTTAATATATTTGACAGATCCATTAAAATCCTACCGTATGGCAATATATTGGGGTGTATAATGATGAAGCTTATAATGGCTCCAGAAAAATCACTTTAATTATTCCTTAACACACATTTTTGGCTGAGACAGTTTCCATTTGATATTTGTTTTAATTGTGTGTGAGTCTGTGTGTGTGTGTGTGTGTGTGCTCAGTGCTGTTACAGCTGCTTTGATTTATGATTGTACAAACAACATTTACTAATCTGACTAATTTTTTATTCACATTTCAGGAGCACACATCCGAGAGGACAGCCGAGTGCAATAAGTTTTGCTTAGTAATACACAACATTTGTTAGCACATTACCACTGTAAAATGGAATATGTTTTGTTTCTTTTTCATTGTTCTTCAGTGCCTCAACAACAACATAAAATCTGGTTGTCATTTTTCTCTAAAATGCATTAAAACACACACAAAAAGTCTATTTGCACAGTATAATGCATGTAAAGGAGGTGGAGCAAAACACCATCATTCCTTTATTTAATAGAAAAATAGCTGTGAAGAAAGTACATTACGAACTGCATTTATAAAAAAGGGCAAATTTCATACAATGCCAGCTCCTTTAATTGCATCATTAATACACATTACAAATTTTGTTTCGGGCATCTTTTGTTTCTTTCCCCTGGAAATCACCTCATGTCATGCTAACCGGTTGTCACAGATGCCAGAAAGTCCATTATTTCACCAAGCCTTTCATTAAAAGAAAGATAAGAAAAGAAGAAAAAGCAGATTGGGTGAAATTGCAATTTGCCTCCCTCCGGCCTGTGAGTGGCTGCAGAAAAGGATGGCATTAACTTGCATTTTGTTTTGTTTTTTGTTTTTAAACACGAGTGAGTTTAACTGGGAAGCAGTATCATCTTGGGGGCTATCAATGGCAAAGCCTGGACAACCTGGGAGCTGATGCGCTGGCTTGTTCTGCAGGGGTAATTTCATTGGGATTGTCTACAATTGGCTCTCCTGCCTGTTTCCATTACCCTCAGAACTAGTGGAAAAATAAACAATTTAAGATGAATGAGAAAGTGTGGAGAAAAAGAAAAAAGCCAAATGGGTTTTACAAGGGGTTCCTGCTGTCCACCTTTAACGGTTGCCTGAACATTGTTTTGGAAGAAAAATGCGTGAAGTTACATTTTTTGAAGGGAGTGAAGTTAAGTCTGCTGTCAGAAACATTGCTCTTTGTTGAGATTTTTGTATGAATATGCATGTACTTATGGATTTTAAAAAAAAGTAAATATGATTATGCAGATGTCCTCTGGATAACCTCCTAAAGTGATTGAGGAAAAACATTATAATATTGACAGTATACGCAACCATGTTAGTGATGCACATTTTTTTCTCTTTGCTTTGCTTTCACAAGTTCCCAGCACTCCCTTGTATTTGAACCCCTCATCCATTTTATTTCCAGAATCTTCCCTCTCTGTCATCGATCCAGTGCAGTCAGTGCCATCTGGGAGACTTACATAACTTCTGGAAAACCCGCCTCTTTCTGCAGCTTCCGCTGAACGTGGCACCTCTTGCAAACAACCCTCACTTCAAAGACATTTATGGAAAGGACTCCAGGCCCGATTCGTCCTTGTGTGTCCTTCTATGCTTCCCTTTCAAAACAAGCAACTATTGCATGGGAATTTTTCCGCACGTCTGGTTTCAAAAACAAGAGGTACTGTATTTGTGTTTCTTTGGGGAAGATGTGAATATGCTGCACACTGAAGGGAATAAAAAAGATTAAATCAAATGGGAATTAAGACGTGTTGGTGTCTATTTCACACTCGGGCTGTTTGCCCCTGCCGAGGGGGCAAAGCTAATTAATTCCACACAATTATAATGAAGTTTTATTATCGTAGTTTTCATGCAACACTATCACTCACTTGACGATTGCTGCTGTGAAAATCAGAATGTTATACTCAATATTTATTTTTGATATCTAACTTTTTTTGGTGTTTCATGAGTTCTAATTTTAACCATGGAAGCTCTGAAAATATCTGGCTACATGCGGAAATGATTTCCTGATTTTCAAAACCTAATTAGCAGATATGGGTAATTCAGAATAGCTGATTGGTCTCAGCATTTGTTTTGGTTACCATCTGTTGGAATAATATCCTGCTCAGTGTGAGTGGCTGTCTTGAAGCTTCTATTAAATTGAGATCAGACTGCAGAATGCACTCAGATCATTAAAAAACAAACATGCTGAGAACATTTTTACACCTGAAGATGTCTGCAGAAAGCACAATGATGCAATTAGAAGACGCTGAAGTGCCGATATCAGTGAGACATATGTGGCCTTGAGGAGTATTTTAACTTTTCATTGACAGCTAACAGGAGGCAGAATGAGTGCGTAAGAGCTCACTCCTGTTTTTTGGTGGTGATGCATATGTCCAATTTAAAAAAAATCACATCTGCTCTCATTCAGTGAGGTCAGATGTCATTTGTTCTCCGTGAGGATGATTAATTGTATGAGTAATGGGTTTTATTTTGAAGGTAACCTGATATACCTGATGTGTCCTTGAAAAAGATTGTTTTCTGTCTAAAAGCTTTAACACCTGATTACCTGCTTAATGCACCAGTGACGGATGGATCGGCACAGGAAATTGTTGCATTGTGGTAAATGCAGACTGCCCTCGATGGAAAATGAAAGCCCTGAACATCAATTCAAACACTTTTACGTATTTTGACAAATTTGTGGGATAAACAGTCTCTGAACAAAATAGACAGACAGATTAACAAAATTGTAAAGGTGTTATGACAAACGTGAGAGCAGAGCTGCGTTGAGTCTATTAGTGTTTCAAACAAATGAAGAGAATTGCAGCATTTGCATTAAAGTTTGCATTAAAGTTTAAAGCTTTCTGACCAAAATAGGTGCAATATTTAGCTTTCTTTGATCTCTGTTGTTATGTTTATCAGCTTCTGATGAAAATGAATCTTTTGTCACTTAACTATGTTCATCAGTTAATCACTAACTTTGTCTACTGTTTGGTAAGGGTGGTGGGCAGAGGACTCTCACCGAAAACAGCTGCCTGTTGGCATTTAAAACAAAGCTGATGTGAGTGGTGGGAGTAAAACCAAACACAAATTTGTACAAGCTTAAATGACTCAAAAATACTGTCATATATATTGTTTTTTTTTCTGTATCCTTTGTTTGGATTTTTCTTAAATTTAAGAATTTTTGTTCAAAAGCCCCTTTTCCTTTCTTTTTCTTTTACTGTCATTCGCATTGACGCTTTAGTAATCTTTACAGTCTTGAAATAAAGGAGAAATTCTAGTGTTGTGGCAAAAATGAACATGTTATGAAAAGTCCTGTTTTCACTGTGTACCTTTGTGACTTTGGATCATGATTGAAAGTAAAATAACTTTTCTGTATTTCTCCCACTGTCTTCTGTCTCCAATCTTGCCTGTACGTCTGTACACTGTGTGTTTGTATCTCACTCACTGACCTGATGCAATGCTTATCAGAGTTCACAGCATCATATGAGATGATTTACAACACATGCAACTGTTCTGTGAATATCCCGGCCCATTAAAAGCTCTGCTCATTAGAATACAAACACTTGATCCAAATTGTCTGGCTCTGGGTCTGTTTTCCTGATGGGATGGTGTCTGGGTCCAGACCTGGACTGTGTTCTGCCGAGTAGTGACCTTGGTGGGGATGAAGAAGGACGGCATGTTAACAGGAGGGGTACATTTTGCTCCACTTGAATTGCCTGCTGACTTATAGTAACTGCTGAGTCGGATGATAATTCTCTGTGGGTTCATCACCTTGAGGAATTCCATAAACATTTACACACTGCCCTTCAGGTTATTATTGATATTTAAGTATAGATCCCATGTTTATGCTTTTCTGACTGCTGTAAAGTTGGATGGTAGGTATCAGAAGTAAAGCCTTCTTCTAAGGTTTGATTTATGGCTTGTTGGATCAGGAAAACTTGAGACTTTAACAAATACTGCTCATGTCCACATCTCCTACCAACAGTATGTGCTGGTTTCTTTAAGCCATCACCACATTCCCTTCGTGTAATCAAGTAGTTTTAATTACCAAAACAACCAAACGTCATGAATAAGTTTGGTTTTGGAAGACAAGCAATATGACACTGACAGTCAACCTATTTGTCATCCAGGTTGGAGAATAAGCAGCCAAGAATTCTCACATTTTTCACAGTTACTTTTCTCTCCCCAATGTATTTTCATTATAGCACCCTATTAACTACTTCCTGTTTATTTATCTAAACCACTAGAACTTGTTTATATCCCTGTGGAAATCCTTTGACATGGACTCCTGGGCCCAACAACGGAGCCTCAGCATACAGGGACAAAATCTTCCTAAACGATTGCTGCCTCGTACCAATTATGGGCACCCTAGAGTGTTCCATCTGCCTTTTTAATGCCATAAATATTTCTCTTCATAAAACTTCAGGCAACAACGGGAATAGGCCCCCCTTGAAAAATGCATATCAAAGGAGTGTGTCCCTGAGAATGATGAGGCTCCATTACCCTGGAAGGAAATATATCCTCTGTTCGTAAATTTGCTTCTCACACAAGTCTGTATGAGATGTGTGTGAGAGGTTGTCGACAAGTAGGCAAAGCTGAGATTTGAGTTCTTTATGAGCCTCCAGCATCATGAAAGAAAGAGAATGATGCTTGTGTGATCAGGGGGTAGATTTAAAATAAAAGAATCCAGGTCACATTTCGATGCAGTTTCCTGCAAAAGTTGCATAAACATTAAACTTAATGAATTGAAATTATTGACATTTTTTAAATGACTGCTTCATGTTTTGGATTTTATTAAAAAAGCAGAGTCATCTATCAATAAATGAGTGTTGAATGTTGTATCAGCACCACGCTGTGATGGGTATTCCTCTGTGAAATGCAGATTTATTCATTAGGATTGTCTTGCAGCAGGATGAGGACAGTGTGAGACTGATGGCGACTGAGAAACTAAAGCACCAAAAGGGTTCTTTTTTGAAGAATATGCTTTCATTAGTCTGTTTTTCTTTGATTTGTGGCAGTATTCATAGAGAAACAAAGACATTTCCATGCTGTGACATACACTCACACACACACACACAGACACTCGCAATGTGCATAACCCTGCAGATGTCAAGCAGAAACACCAGCATGCTCTTTGATTGTGCTCCTGACCTGACGGGCCTTCTCCGTTTTTGGAGGCTGCAAGACCTTTTCTCTAAAAAGCCTGTTGTTTCTTGGTCATAGCTGTAGACACAACTACGTCCCCGATAAGGATCCTTAAAATCAGGGTTATCATCAGTGTTGGGAATAATGCATTACAAAAGTAATGTGATTACTGTAATGCATTGCTTTTTGCTGTAACGCGGTAATGTAAGGCATTACAAA
>JAPZDY010000022.1:10131669-10143746 GCA_029783645.1 Ctenochaetus hawaiiensis
TGTCAGTGCGCTCTGGCAAACATTAAAATACACCAAGGGCCAAATTAAAGGTAAACACTATTTTATAAAGACACTGTAGAAATGGGAGGAAAAATCTTCTCCTCGGAATATGTGACTATTTATTTCAATCTTGTCTTTTTCCGTCTACAAACGTTATCTTCTCTGTCTTCATTCATTTTAATGAGTTCATCATATTAAGCCCACTTCTTCTTATAGTGGTGCCATGCCACTGCTGAAATGGTCCATTTTAGCAGAACCCCAATGGTGCAAAAAACAAATCGAACAAACAAAAACCCAGAATGTATCCCCCCTGCAGTTAGTCTGGTCCTGTCCATGGTGCTGAATTGGTTTCACCAAAGAAAAACCCTGATCCTCAACCAATGTGAAGACTGCAAGGGCAAAACACTTCAGAGCGAATGTCTTTGTCTGAAGCACTAAATCTTCAAATCAGTGGTCTTTTGTTTTTAAGAAAAAAGGATGTTGGCAAAAAAGGGGCTCCAAAGGGAGCAAAGGGGTCTTTTTGGACTATTGTGTATTCAGAATAATAGACTGCCAGAAAATTGGGTAGTTCCCCTTCAGGCTCCATAACTACAAGCTAGCAAATCCACCCAGTATAAGATCATTTTCTAGCTAATGTGCTAGGATCATTTACTTATTGGCACAGTTAAATGACACATAACATCATCAATTTTAAATTGAGGTTGTTTTTCTCTCTTTGCTCTCTTTTGTGTGTGGTCAAATCTTGACTAAAAAAAGTTCTTTGAATTTAGAAGCTGATGTTAAACCAGAATTACCAGCTAGTTGCTAACTGTCGTTATGATATGCTATTTGGTGCTGGTCGGGTAACATACAAGAGAAAAATCTCAACTTATTTCTCAGAGGGAACAAAACAAAAAAAACAGCTCCTACAGTAAAAGGGTTAATAGTGAGGCCTTCTGTCAATCAGACTCAATGAGCCTAAACAAAATGATATTGTTTCTACAGCCTGTTATCCTATCATGTCAGAGGACCGAAGTGTTAAAAGCTGTTTTAAATGGCCACATTCAAAGACAGCATGAAAAAACCTGTCATTACAGAGAGGGGCTAAATGCAGTGAATTGAGCAAATGGATGTAATGGATGTAACCTTTCAAGCATTTGTTGTGTTTCACTTGTTCTTACACATGAGAAGACAGGGAAATCAGAGTTTAGAAAAGAGCTTCAGACCCGTCCTACTGTCTCACCTCTGCTCACCTGACCAATTGCTTTAACAAGAGGGCTCTGATTAACGTTTCTGAGTTAGAAAAGTGTGTGTGGAGGAGGAGGAGGAGGGGTTTCTGCCGCTCTTCAGCCTGACATCAAGCACATTGGCTGAACTATATGTCTGTGTAACCATGCAATGCTGTGTGACAGTTCTCTGTGGGTTCATCACCCTTTTGGTACACACACAGTCATTTGAAAGTATTGATGAAAGGAGCTTAAACAATTCCTCATTTGACATCCCAAAGTGCTTTTGTCTTTGAAGCGGCAACCTTTTTAACCTCTGTGGAAGAAAAATGGATTCAGATTTTCTGAAATCCACTGACAGTTGTTGGTTGCTGTGTTTGAAATACCATCATGAGCCTGTTGTTGTTGTGGTCACGTAACTCACCACCAGTGTGAATCATGTCCTCTCTCCTAACTTTATAGGCCTACATTTAATATAGATGCCTGAAATCTTTAGGGTGCATATTCCAGTCTTTTTTTTACTAACGTTAATAAATATTGTTACATTGGTAATTGATTTCTTCTCACTGAAATGCTATTAAGGTGAATGTACTGACAGAGTTACTATATATGGTGCAGTTGCTCCTGTGTGTGTGCGTGTGTGTAGGTAAATCCCTTCCTCTTTCATTTTTAATGGAAAGTTTTTTTTCCTGCACAAAGCTGTCTATAAACTTCAGAGGTTCCAGTCTTTAATAGTCAGGCTTATCAGTTACCTGAATCCTCCACCAATAGAATCCCTAATCTCTACTCGGGGATGGAGAGGACTGCACACTTCAGACAGAGGTGTTGGGAGGGAAAGAGGGCACTGCCCCCCCCCACACTCCTAATGAAGGCTCGTCAACCCCTGCAAGGCACTCGGTTTGATATTCCCCGACAGGCAGCAATACATTAGCCTCTGACTGTCCATTTCCCTTTTGACAGCATCACACAGTCAGAGGTGGAGGTAGTGGGCAGAGCAGGAGGATTAGGATCGCCTCAAAAAACTTACACTTTTTCTTTCTCTGCAATGTTTTGACTGACACTTTAAGTCACCACCGTCAGTCATGCGAATAACAAACCACATGCCGATACATATAAAAATAATTATAACACAAATGACCCTTTCTCGGTGCAAAACATCCAATGATTTATTTGACCAGCAGTGGATAAGAGATGATTTATGATTCATTTTAAGCCCACCGTTCAGCAGCCAGAACAACATATTGGTATGCGCACCAAGTAATGTTTTTGGTTCAGTGGTTACAATCAAAGCTGGGTATTATAGTAGTGCAGCCCCAGCGACAAAGTACTAGAAGAGAGAGAAAGAGAGAGAGAGAGAGAGAGAGAGAGAGAGAGAGGGAATGTGTGTGTAGGAGTGTGCATAAATCTGGTGTATATTATGCTGTAATACTGTGTGTATTCAGGTCCGAGCTTATCTGATGCTAATGCATCTACAAGAGCAGGTCCCTCTTCTACTGCTGCTGTATTATATGTCTGACCTGTTCTCTTTCACAGTTCACAACTCCCTTGCTGTTGGGAGGGAACAACTCGACTAAATTACAAATGTTGTCCACCGCTGTACGAAGGTACAGTCGCATTAAATGTGAAGTGCTTCACAGGAGAAAATAAACAAACAAACTTTGCTAAAAGTTTCGGATGAAGTTACTAGTTGTGCCTTAACTAAAGGATCATTTCAAAATATGGTCACGAATGTATCACATTTTATTGTATTCAATGTGATTTAATAAATTAATCTAAATTTTTTATGATAATAATTATGATAGTAAATAACGGAATGGAAGTAATGAGCTTAACAAGCAGAAGTAAGGCTTTCTTAACTGTACAAAAACTTAAAAGACAAAGAGTCGTCTCTCCTAAAAGTGGAGTTGAATTTCTCTGATCTCCAGCTCGTCTCTGGATGATGTGACAGTCAGTGAGTATTTTGCTGACCTCGCTCACGCTGCCACTGTTACCACTCTGTTATCTCTTTCGCTCATCAAGGCTGCTGTAAATCGCCTCTAGATAAGATTCTGCGGTCATGAGGACTCTTCATACCTCCTGCAGTCTCGTAATCCTTCTCTCAAAAAGACATGTACTGATACATGTGTGTAGGATCTGAGGCTTTTTCTTTTCACAAATAACATGTAAAGCGTTATTGCATTTATAAATTATATACATGAATAAATGATGATGATGATAAAACCAAGTAAGCCAGCCTTGAACACAAATCTCAATGATCCAACAGAAGTCAGAAAATCCTTCAGACATGATTGTTGTAGAAAGATTTGATGATTTTAAAAATGGAAAAAAGTAAAGACATATTACAAAAACAACTCAGTTGGGATTATTGTTTAAACAGGTATAACAAACACATGAAGATGCATTTCTCTGTATCATTCATCACAATCTGAGCACTCTGGCATTAAAATATATGTAACTGTACCATGTTCTGCAGGATGCATTCTGTGTAGTTTTACAGTTAATGAGACAGATGGGGAGAAAAATTGGAAAAACTAGATAAATGAAACATTATACAGATGTAAGGACTACATATTTTTCCTTTGCCATCCGTCTTTTTTCATAAAGAAAAATTGTGGGCTCTCTGCTCAGTGACAACCCGTTGTTCACTGTCATTGCCACTGTTGGTATGAGAACCGCAGTTTAGAGGAGAGTTATACAAAACAGGTAATTAAATTGTGCAAATGTTCAGCTATGTGCATGATTAATAAAAGGTCAGTCAGTTCAGAGGAGCTAAAACAGATGGCATTAATCAATACAGGCAAGAACAAGCAAAGTAAAAATTGAAATTAAAGTAAAGCAAAAAAGTTTTTCTGGAACGTTTAGACATAAAAATCAGATGATGGGCTCAATTACTTTTAACGTAATTTTTAATCCCTCGTGTGAAACTAGTATTCTTTCAATGTGTGGAAAAAACTTTGGACTTTTTGTACCTTGATGTGATGCAGTACTACCATATTAATACATCTAGTCATGACAGTTAAACCATTTTAGTAAAATGCAGCATGTTTCCCTATAATTTTGATGAAGTAAAGCAGGAAAATAAAAAAAAGAATCTTAACAAAGTGATATCCTTGAAGCCATGACATTGATGTAATGAATGACTGCAAAATCTTCTCCAACGCCAAATGTCACAGTTGCGCAACATGTTAGGATCCAGCACAGACTGAGCAGACTGCGAGCAGTGGAAGAGGAAATAACACCGGGTCCATCTGTGTCAATACATGGCTGTGAACGCACAGCCACAGTGTCACAGGGAAATGGAGTCTCTCACAGTGGGGCGTATCGACCACAGGCTGCTACCTTGGAGGAATGTTGTTGTTGGGGGAGGTGAGAGGAGGTGTGGGAAGGGGAGGAGGGACAGACTGACGGGCAGAGGCGGCTCCATTGAACTGCTGTCGTGCAGAAGTCCATCCATCAACAGAGTACCTGAGCAAGTGGCGTCTAATAGACTTATGGAAGAATCGAGCAGGATTTGAAGGTGATGCACCCATCACCAGTCAAACCCGTTCATAGATTGATGAGTCATAAATGTTGGTAGCAGAAACATCAAATTTGTGATGCAATGAAAAGAATACAACCTTATTATATTCCACATATGCCACATTTTCATTATTATTTTACATTACTCCTGCTCCATTACTTTTAGGTTTGTTTGGTACTTTTTTGATTCCGAAATCTCCTTGCACCTCCTTTTTCTGCAATGCCATGGTTACACTGGAGAATCAGCTCCTCTCAGAACTTATCCAAAGGAACCAACTTGGAGTATTTGCACAACACAAATAAGCATTTTCTTTTGCTGATTTTATGAAAATATGATTTAAATCGCTTTTAATTTGGATGGAATTCTGGCTCTATTTTGCCCATTACCAACACATCCATCAACAGCAAGGACCCCGGGGAGCCCCTCAAGAGTATCTGAAAGCAGTTTGGCAGCGGCTGACAGGCCCGTGACTGCTGGAAACCTTCAAGAGTGATTTCACCTTTGTACCTTTCAGTCACAGCAAGTTTGATTCAACAAAGCTAATTAAGGAGGCTCAAGACCGAATCCTGCAGTGAGAGCGAGCTCATGACAATTAGAGGCATGAAGTATTACTCATGCCTTTTTGCATTTGAATGACATTAAATGGAGGTATGCTTCTCATTTACATGTTAAAGTATCATTCCCATAATGCATGCATACAGTAATGAAGGATTCAGGAGTAATTAAAAGCATAGATTTCTCCATGCATAACCAAATTACAAAGCTGAATGATAAAACTGTAAGTGTGACAAAGAATCAGATAAATAAAGACCGTAAGGTGAAGGATTGTAAGCACGTCCAGGTAAATTTGTTTCCAACATTTACCTTGCTTACAGCTACAATTAATTCAGACAAGCAGAAAAAAAAGACATTTAAATTACTCAGATTTTCAAAACTAATTTGAAACTAATCAAATTATTTGAAACTAATTTCTCACTTCCATTGTGAATATCAGTAACTAACAAATGAGTGGCACATTTTGGTTACAAAAATATGTTAAATAAAAAAAAAATAAATGAAATGATGCTGTTATGTCATGGAATGAGCTCTCTGCCGTTCCATGACTGGGCGAGCTGACAGGTGGACCGCATGCAAATATAATATGAATCAGAACCATCAGCTACATTTCCTGCATGTCTTTTCCATTTCTTTTGTCATGGTCTGGTGATTCTTTTCACAGAGCCAACATGTGGGGGGCCACGCTGAGAAAGACTGGTAAATCAACATTCAGATCCACTTTTCTTCAGATTTCTTACTTGGTCACAGAGCCATGTAGTAATGCACCGTTAAGACACCAACACAGGAAGCTGGAGATGGAACATCACTTGTTTAGTATTCAAGGGGAAAGCCATTGCGGTGAAGTGGAGAGTAGCTGTTGACAGCAAACAAAGAGTGGTGAGAGCGTTTCGCTATCAGACCTTATTGACTGCTGGGATTAACCTCAGTGTTACACTAAATACACGCATAATGACAGGGAAGTGGAGAGCACAGCTGACTGAGAAATTAGCAGTACTGGAAATTTACAAGGACTTATTAAACCGAGTGCTCTCAGTTAGCTGCTAATTTTTTTTTTTTAAATAAACAACTTTCAACTTTTTCCACATTATGGCAAGAAAAATAGATTTCATATCATCTGTCTTTGACCCAGTGTCCTGACCAGATGATGATTTTAATGGAGAAATTTTCCATTTTTTTTAACTGTGAATTCAGCGACAGCAGCTTACATAGCTAGATATGCTAACCAGAGACAAAACATCGACAATACTTTGCAATATAATGAAAAAAAAAGGGTTAGTCTTGACAAACATCTTGTTAGTCTAGAAGCAAGGAGCCTGGACCTTATGTGGCATTAGCATAGCTAAGAGACAACTCAAAATTCTAAATCAAAAATATTTGTTAGCATGCTACCTAGAAGCGAACATAACCTCTCTGATTTACAATCTGTTGGGTCTAAAGATGACTTAGAAACTGTTTTATAAAATAAACTTGTTAGCATGTGTAACAGTTTTGGCACAGAACTGACTTAGCAGACAAGAGAGTTAAAGTTTTTGGAAGTTTTAATAAACAGACAGGTAAAAACCCAGAGATAAGTCAGATAAGTTAAATTAAACCATAGGGATTTAAAGAGGTATACATGCACAGGTTCAGGCGGCAGAATCTCAGACTGAAAAGCTTGAGCACATGACATGCAGACAGTCTGGTGGAGTCTGCAACAGGTGAACCGTTACTTTTGGTAAAATGGGAAGCAGGTGAGCGAGTGAGAAAGTTCAGGTGGTGGAAACAAAAGGAAAGGGGTTAGTGCAGGGCAGGAGGGAGTGGCTGGATCTTAAATGACATGAGATTTAGATGCATATAGACAAAATAAGGTGTTGCAACACCTTCAACTTCTGAAAAAATGCAACCTGACATTATGCTGGGTTAGCCAAGCGGCAGATCAGTGTGAGCGGAGCTGAACAACCTTGCCACTAGGAATTACAAAGACTTGCACACTGCTGAAAAAAACTGCAGTGATTTTTGCAACACCTGATTTGTTTTGAATTGGCCTTTAAATGGCAGAAAGACAAAAAACCCAGAATGAATGTTTTGATCTGGTTAGAGTTGTGACAGCCTGCTGTGTGGAAGCTAATGTTACTTCAAACTGATTTGAAGTCTGCAGAGTCAAAAAGCAACATGTATCCTGTGTTACCCCCCAATGTGGTATTTGACAAACTGTTTGTACTTGTTTTTTTTTTCTCCATTTATTTGAACTGAAGTAGCCAAGGAGTCCAAACAGGTCTTCAGGCTTTAGTTTAAGAGATCCTACTGTGAGGTTGACCAGAATAAAAATTTGCCAGTAACCTCAATAACAGACAGAATAGATACCAGATGATCCTTGTTCAAAAAAGATGTATGTTATTCTTATTAAAATTTGCTGTTGCATAGCCAAATGATGTCTTTGTCAAATTTTATTCTTGCAATAAGAGGTTGCTCCACACAAGAAACTTCCAAAGGAAGCAGAAGCACACAGACTGATCTACATTGTGTAACTGCACAAACAGACAAACAGTTTAACCACTACTGTGTCTTTATCAGAGAGAGAGAAAAAACTTTTTGAGTACAAATCAATTAGTGTACTCATGTCACCTTTTTACCTTGGATATTCATTCACCTTAAATGTTTTATTCACCATACTAATATAAATCAATTTGCAAGCTATAATCTACGCTCGAGGTAATTAAGCTGAAGTTTACCTCAAGGATATTTTTAACAAAAAAAGACATGGGCCCATTTTCAAGGATGGTTTCCCTATTATCTGTAAACAGATGTTATTTAGTCTTTGTGTTCTTTTCTTCTTTGTCTCTCCTTTATCTCAATCTGAATACATCTGCCAACTTAACCCTACTGTTTTTAATGAGGCAGTTCATTTTGTGAACATATTGTAAAAATTATTAGGCTTACACAGAGTTGTGGGTTTATTATCTGCTAGCTGTAATAATACTTGTAGTACTTTTCTGTCTTATAGTATTACAACCAGTGAAAGAAGTAGTATCAGCATAGTAGTAGAATTAAACAGCTGTGAAAAAAAGGCCTCGAAGTCTTGTTGATAAAATATCAAACAGGTGTTTTCAACCTCTTTCATAACTGAAACACCAGGAAGACATTAAACATGTTCCCATGCGGAACATAATGGATGTAATTTAACAATTACTGTATAGGGCACAATCTTCTCTTGAAATAACAGGCTATTTGGTACGTGCTCATAATTCCTGTTATGGGCACAATGTACAGGAGATTGAAAAAATAAAAACATGGGAACAAAAATAAGAAATACAAAGGTAAAGAACAGACAGCAAGCACTTAGGCACACACACACACACACTCATACAACTGTTCACAAAGTGCTGCAGTACACACAGTAACGCAAAGACTTAAACTGTGTCTTCATTTAACACATTCCCAACTTCTCAGCAGTGGGACAGCCAGTGAGACTCCACACTAAAGAGACACTGTAACCTTTTCCTATCTGCTCTCGCAGACCTGTCTGAGAGGCCCATTTTCTCAGCGGAGTGCAGTCATGGAGGGGGGGTTGGGGGGGCGGCAGGAAGGGTTTGTCCGGACACAGTCCTTATCCTGGATGTTACTCACATTATGCTAAAGGGTTTAGCTTTAACTTCCACATGCTCAGACACATACAAACGTATGCACGCATGCACGCATGCACACACACGCACCCACGCACATGCACACACACACACACACGCGCGCACACACTTTAAATCATCCTAGGAAACTGCCAGGGCCTGCACATCCCTAGAGATGACTGTGAATAATTGATTTTAACCAGGGAGACGTTTGCATCCCCCCTCCTCCCTCCATTTCCATATAGAGGAGAGTCTCGAGGAGGTGATTCAATAGTTGACTGATACTTGCAACACTTTGGAAAAGTTAGAGAAAGTATAATTTATAGGTCTATGATGTGTCCCTGAGGATGTTAGGAAATAATGTTTTATTGAGAATCCTGAGCCAAATTGTAGGATTTTTTTTTTCCAAACAGGTTGAAGCTACAACTACATGCAACATGCCAAGTAGATGACATACAACAAGAATCTTGTTTTTTTTTATGTTTAATGACATCACTGTGACATTTTCGCCAGTGTCACGGTTATCTAATCAGGTTTCACCTCACTCTAAGTGAACTTTGAGTTTGCTTAACTTTTTTTCAAAAGGCTAAACTCCCTCGTGGTTTGTCTTCCCACTGCCTTCGGTGTTGTCTTTCATTTCTGGTTCATGAGAGGGAACATAGACTCGGGCGTTTTTGATGTGTCGAAATGGTTCCTGTAGAATAGGTGTGTAAACACTCTGCAGCTCACTCAGGAGGTAAACATGACGTGGCTTTCTTACCCTAGTTTCCACAACTTTGATGTTTGGGAGATAGCATTAACATTCTGGAGGGAGAGCGAGCTTCTCCTTCTGTTCATCTAACATCCCTCAAACTAGGAGCTTAAGGCGGAAAAAATCTACCAAGAATTTCTCTGCCCTAAATCTTGAGTGGTTCTCAGATTTTTCTGTTACTACTCAGCCGCCTCCGGCTGTTGGTAACGCGGTCAGTCTGACATCACAGGGGTTTTGTGGGAGAAGCTGAATGTGTGACAGCTTTTTAAAAGATGATGAGTCTCCAGAGTCTGTTTAATATCATTACACTGGGAGTGGTATCAGTACTGTGGCTCTGCAAGGACAAATGGGAATTCAAATCATTTAAAATGTGATTGATGCACTCTTAATGGAACATTAAGTTTCATAAAATGACTGCATAGGGGGAAAACCCTGCACAGGCCAGCGGGAGAGCGTTTCAGGGTTTAATGAACAGAGGCCTGGCTGTTATACAATGTGTTATCTTTGCATTTAAAACTTTCACACAGCCCTGGTGGAGTTAGTTCAGGCTTGTTTGCCCCTTAGCAAAGCTGCAGCTCGGAAGTGCTCATTTGTCCAATTACCAATATCTAATTAAAGGTTGATCAATAAGTGAAAACTGTATTTATTTGGCAGTCAAGAAGACTTGAGTCAAACAGCAAAAACAACCTCAGGGCAGTGAAATGACTGCATTACACCATAACACCACTCACTACTGCATGCTCGGCCCATTTCATCATCCAACTCTACTGACAAGAACAAGAGCATCAATATCGAACAACCCTGCTCAACTTAATGATGTTTAATGGCAAGAAAATTCCTACAACCAGTCCTGATGTTCATTGGAATTCTCTTTCTCTGCAGTTTCTGCAGTCTGAGACAATTTTTTAGTTAAGATTCACACACATCACAGATATTGTGTATAGCTGCGGTGAAGGTTTGCTTAGGCAGCTAAAACACTGTTTGACTAAATAGTCCAGGGAACTATGGACGAAATCAAAAAGGGGATAAACAAGAAACTAAGACTGTCTTGTTGTGTTCCTACCACAGGCTGTATAACAGAGAGGGGGTGGAGACATTTTTACATCACCCATTGTTTTGTGGAGTACCGCTTTGAATAATCAAACTTCTGCATTGTGCCCTTCCCCACTTTGGTTGTTTGGAGTCAAAAGACACCAAGCTTGGATGAGAGGGTGGAGCTGGGGAGGTTAAATAAGGCCACAAGTGACTGTCTGACATCTGGCTGACAGCTTGCCGCTGCTGTCTCATCAAGTAGCAACATTCTTCAGTATGCATAATATTAAACCCTTCTATAATTTAATTCAGGCAGTTACGTAAAAATGCACTCATCCATACAGTTGTTATGATGAACAAAGAAATAAACTATAGAGACTTAAGTATTTTTCTTGTACTAGGCTGTCAACACTTTCATTTCTCATATAGGATTGGGAATTTAAATGTGGGCATCAAGTTGCCATTTAAGGATTTGCAGTTTTGGCACCACTGTGTAGATGTTGCCACTATGTTTCTCAAAGGTCAAAATGGTTAGAAACTAAACTGTTACAACTCCAAGTCCCTGAGGTCCTGAAAGGGTTTCTGAGGGTATGGAATAGTCAGCCTTTCTACATTAGGGACACAGTACTTCTGTAACTGCGATGGTTTCTGGCAAGACATCTAAATTGTGCTGTAGAGAGTTGTTCAACCTGGCTGTAATTCTAGAGATATTGAACTTATTATTTCCTCATTCTGTTCTGACCTTTTCAATGTTTTCTTCATGCTTTACACACCTTTTAATGCCACATGACTGC
This sequence comes from Ctenochaetus hawaiiensis, assembly GCA_029783645.1. NCBI lineage: Eukaryota > Metazoa > Chordata > Actinopteri > Acanthuriformes > Acanthuridae > Ctenochaetus > Ctenochaetus hawaiiensis. The sequence goes on from JAPZDY010000022.1 coordinate 10,143,132, forward strand.
CACTGAATAATATAATGTGCCACATTTTTTCCAATATTCTTGCCTATCCAGAACTGAATCTCATATTAAACCCCTTAAATTGGGTTATTAATTATAGAACAAGCCACAGTTTGTAAATTGAGCACTTATTTTGTAAATACAATGTATGTTTATTATTAGTGAGGGGTTGTTCATTTGTTGCAGCAAATCTCATTCAGGTGTTACACTCTGTGGGAGGAAACAAAACTAGAATGAATAGACTTTTCTACTTTGCATGGATAATTATGTGTGAGGATCACAAAATATTTTGAATGATTCCATTATGTTTAAGCTTCAAAGACTGCAATCTCTCTTCCCCTCCCTTACAGCAGCACCTTGTGTACCTTGAAAGTCTCAGGCTCCTGCAAAACCTTGGATGACTTTTAGTCGAAAGATCAAGGGCCTGTTTCTACTGGGATGTACCCAGCATGCATCTGTTTGCCACCAGGGGTTGCTATTTAGTTTGTTCTCCAAATAAAGAGGTTTTTTTTTTCACTTCTAAATCCAATTTTTTTTTTTTTTTTCCACCCACACCTCCTCCCGGCGGAAGCTCCCCAAATAGCAAAGCAGTACTTCAAACAGGCACAGACCTCCTCT
>JAPZDY010000022.1:10143846-10156853 GCA_029783645.1 Ctenochaetus hawaiiensis
TGAAAACCATCAGCAGGGTCCAGCTTGGGGCTGCCCAGCAAGGAAAGCAGGAAGGAAGGAGAGGAGGGTGTATCGTGGTTAGGAAACACAAGCCAAAACACTGAGGGAATACTTGTTGGGGCCTGCAGTGCAGCTTATGTTGATCCTGCAGCCTCATTCAGAGGCGGATTCACTGGCATAGACACAATTCCCTCACAGACTGGAAACTCCTCTTTCAACAGCCAGAAACTTTTAAGAATGGCATCAGCAAGCCAGTCGTGTTTTATAGAGGAGTGAGGCATAATGTGAAAAGAGGGATGATGCCAGTTCTCCCAAAAGAGGATGCCTGGATTTGTTAAGGGACAGCGGGATGGTGGAGCAATCCAAGGTAGAGCTTAGTGAGTAATGGCAGACTTTTTCAGCATTTTAGACTCCCAAAGCATCCTTCCAGTCATGCAGACATCCTATAAATGCGTTAGCTTGCTACACTAACTGCTTGTAATGCAGAGCTTAAATGACATAGGTCTGTTCAGGGGTCTGTGAAATGACCATATCTGTCTTTCTTGTCCCTCCCAAACAGAGAGGAAAAGCTTTTTCCTCCATCTATCCCCTCAGTCTCCAGCTGTCTCTGGCTCCAAGCTTATAATCCTACCGCAGTTCAATGGGCTCGCAGTATGGGCCATTATTCACTCCAATACTTTTTCTCTGTGCTGGTCAATAGCCAAGGACGTAGTTAGAATTGAAAGGGTTTATTTGTTCCACAGGGGCAGACGGATCTGACCACAGGGGCAGCATCACAACAAGCCCTCATCTTATGGACTGCCTTCTCTCCAGAGAAAACGACAAAGAAAATGTCCTCAAATTTTTCATGTATGGCTTTGTTTATTTATTTTTGTCACCATGGCAATTTGGGGGGGTTGTTATTTACTTTGAAATATGGTAAGTCCTTAGAAGTAATAACTTGTGGCAGGTAGTCAGGTGAAATTGCAATCTTTTTCTCCCTTTTGCCTTTAATCTGCAACAATTCAATCAGGCAGCTCGTGTGTATGGGGAACCTGGGCTTTTCTCTGCTTTGTACTTGTTACAATCTCATCAAGACTTTCTCTTTGCTTATCTGAGGATGAGAGGTGGAGGAAAAATGAAGCAGGGGAGTGAGGATTTCAGGTTTTTCTGATTACTGTCAGATGAGCTGAGAATGAGGGTTTTAGAATCTGTCGGGACGAGTTGCCTTTAGAAATCACACAGACATCAAGGTACCAATGCTGTCACACACCCATTATTTAATTTAGACTAACATTAGCCTCATTTCCACGTGTAGCAAGCAGAGGTTTTTAGCCTAAGAACAGGTAAACCCATGGTACACTACCTGCCAAGCACCAAACTGCAGACAAAGTTTTGTGGCAAGTAAAAGATCCAAACATGTCCTCTTTCAGAGATGGCAAACAAATTTATAAGGACACGACTTGATATCATTGCAAATTTTGCTTTTTTTCACTTAATGAGTAAAGAGTGATTTTTTAATAACATTATAGAGTGAAAATATGTTAGCATACAGTTTAAAGCAGGTTTAAAGGAAAGCAGGAATTATGTGTCACACTCCTGACATATAATTACATTTGAAGAAAACTATTCAGAAAAAGGCAAAAAGATTAAAGCAGTCTTTGTCTTCTAAAGAAATGAGGAAGATTAGGTGAGATGTCTTCTAATCAGGTAACAGTCTTATTCTCTTTGCCTTGCTTGAGCAAAAAAATGCCCATTTTTATTGAAATCATAAACAAAATCAGTCAAATGATTCCTTCTGCAGCACAAGAAGCTCTGCACTTTCTCACTCAATAATAAAATGCAGCAGCTTTTCAGTGATTATTCAGAGACTATACGCACTTGAATACACAATTAGTTTTAGACTCGCATTTACAACTTTGTCTAGGAGAGACTTGGAAAGAGGAACTTATGAGCAGATGAAGGCAGGCCGCAGTGGGGTGATGCATGGTGAGTGAGGAAAATCTGGGACTTAATGAGGGAAATATTGGACTCCACTGTGTAATCGTTTGGCTTCAGAAACTCTCATCATGCTGAGGAACTATTTGGGGTAAATTGCTGGTCACTTTGTGCACTTTTGGAGTTCGAAAGGAACATGTTGTGTCCACTTCGGCTCATATAGAGCTGCGCCTGATGAGATTAAGTCCACATTAATGCTTGATTAATAGATTAACATGAGGCTAAGCAGGAAATGATAAAGTGGTAATTTTTTTAGATTTTATTCTGTTACAATAATATGTAATAATAATGTGACTAACAATAAAGTGACTGTTTCACATTTTTGAGTGTTTTTTCTACTGATATCAATATAAATTTAAATACAATTTCAATCCCTAGGGGCGTTTTTTGGGGTTTTCATGTGGATTTCACTTAGCATTAAATGTACAGTATATCATTTCTATCATCTCAGAAAAGTTAGCTTAGGTGCGATTTAGCAGCCCCAAAGTTTCAAAGTGGAACATTTGGGATAATGAAAATACATCAATCATAACAACAAAGTCTTTTTCAGACATTTTTTCTACATATAAATATTCATATTCATCATTTAGAATTTCTTAGACTTCCATTTAGTGACCAAACAGCAGAGGGAGGAGGATCAGCTGCCATCTAGCGTCTAAAGACCAGCCCATCTCTCACATACACAGACTGTATACTGCCAGAATCTGAGAGACCTTAACCTGGCAGGAGTAATCATTAAACATTTCCAGTGACAAAAGTGCCCTGTGACGCACTGGAGTCTGAACATTGCGGCGATTGGATTGTGAAAGTGGCCTGACCTTCAAAGTTTCCTCCTGTTGAGAGGAGCTCTAGGTAGACTGTTTTCACAGAAATAAAAGGTGCCACATGTTACCCGAGGATACAAAGTTGGTCCTGCCCTTTTGTGTGTAGCCAGCGGTTGTTGGCTACTGCTGAAACTGTCACACTGACCAATGGTCTATTGAGCATTAGAAAATGCCAGCCAGCACAGTGTTTTCATGTGTGAGGAATGTTGAAAGTCAATGACCGAGTGAAGTTGGAATATTGGAGATGCTTTTGGTTTTTTCAGTGGTTATATAATCAATTTAGACATTGCAGAGCTTATCTGATTGGCTCCGGCCTGGGGCATAGATAACCTGGCCAAATTTCTGCAGAACAGTATCAGCTTATCATGGCTTATCTTATAAAATAAGCTTCCTGCACTCAAATGTTTTTTTCACAGACTGCTTGGTTGTTTTTATGAGATCCTGGAGATTAGATCCCAAGCCCTCCTCAACAGCTCAAAAAAACCCCAACATATTTTAACCTGTAACAACAAGTTCTAAACACTATTATATCAGCTGTCAGGCTGAGACTGACGTCTACATTCACAAGTTACAGTGCAACTTTATTGTTTAGTTGGATTTGAGTTTCTGACCATGTTGTAAATGCCAGGATTTCATCTCTTTTAGCTCTGTTTTTGGTCTCTACCAGTTTTGACTCTTGTGAATATCTGGCTTAAATTGCTGACTGTGCTTGCCAGCTATTTTCTGTTTGTGTTTGTCTATGCTCTTTGGTGCTTAGCAGGAGAAGCACATTGGGTTTCTGGAGCTTTTTCTCTGAAAACAGCTGCCTGTTGTGGCCAAGAATGAAAAATATGAGATGACAGTAAGAGTGAATCAAAACATAAAAACTTCCTTCTCTGAAAGCCAAACAGTGAGCTGAAAATCAGTTTAAACCATGCAAATCTAAAGGTGAAGATTCAGGTGATAACTCTGTAGTTTCCCGAAACAATGATGAAGTAGGTCTAACATTAAAAAAACAAGCATCAATGTGGAGCCAGTAAATGGACTTAATGAATGTTTCCATAACCCCTCTGCATAACAATTAATCACTTTTGTTGCTTCGTTCTTAAAAACATCCCTCGTTGACCTGTCAAATAAAAAGCTTTTCCAAGATAGAGCTGGGACATCGCCGTGGTTTATGATCAGATGGTGTCATCAAAGGGAAACATAAAAGAAACATTAACACAGCTAATGACTGAAATAAATGGACGATTTTTGACCAACCTGACATACAGAGTCCTTTAAGAGAGGTACATGTCAGGGAATTATCAGGAAATCAGCCCATGGTCATCAAAAATTCAAGTGAATCCATTCAACACCCCCCCCCAACTGCTTATCCAAGCACATCTATTGAAGAGTACAACCATTCATTCCAACTGGGACGCCCTGCGCTGATAGTGGTGCAGCAGAGGATACAATGGGGAAATGATGAGACAGAAAGCTTAAGGGAATTTTAACTGTTTCTGATCTTCTTTATTTTTTTCTCTCCTTCCCTCTCACAAGCAGAAAATACCTCCCACTGCTCCTCACATCAGTTTAGGCCTAATTCAGCAGCAGATCTCAGTTTTTAGGCTCTAGCAAAACTTCTAATGCGTAATAGTCATCAGCCTAATCGATATTAATTCGCGCATGCAAGTGGTGTTGCAGGGCAGTAATTTGTATTGTGGCCCCGGCAAGTTAAGAGGTTCTCAACTATTCACCTACCATACACCGTCATCAATCACACTTCATTGTTTTTTTCATTGTTTTATTCTAAAATCCGTGTGTAACCAACGTGTGCCCAGGGAGAGAAACTGAACAAAAAAGAAAGAGAGATAGAGAGGGAGGGATGTTTCTGTGTGTGTGTTTTTTGGGAGGGAATACCCACACCTATTCACAGTGTGTACGTGTGTATGTGTGAGTGTTTGCAGACGTATGTGAGAGGCAGAGTGACGGGGGTTATAAAGAGAGAGAGAGAGAGAGAGAGAGAGAGAGAGAGAGAGAGAGAAGACTACATATCAGATCCACGCAGAGAGCTTTCTTTTACACACACACTCACATACACACACACACACTCTAAAAAACACGCCTTCACTCATCCACTGAAGATGGAACAACTGGATCGCAATGCGCCCCCATGAGAGACTGAGAGAAAGCCAGCGGCAATTGTTTTTTAAGGATCCGGGCACGTGCTGACCTGTTCTCACGCTGCCAAGAGTCACATTTAGATTTTTTATTTAAATGATATTTTCCTTTTTTTCCTTTTTTTTCAGAATAACGCGTCGTTTTTGTGGAATATATGAAGCTGGTAGGATCTTAAGGAGGGAGTGCGTCAAGTGAGCGCACGTATCCAACAAGTGGATGCATGAATTTGCTCGCGGCAGACAAACGCTGGGACTGAACACACAGTCAGTGGATTCAAATCTGTGTATCGATTGATCGGTTTTTAACAGTGAAGAATATCCTGCACTGATCAACTCAGGTGTGGAGCTCGTCTTAGTTGATGGTGGTACATACATGTGCGCATCGTCTCAGCCTGATGTAGTTTTTATATCTATTGGCTTTGTGTTTAAATCAGGATTTTTTTTTCCCAAGCAAATAATAAAACAATGATGTAAAGCACCCCCTATTTTTTCTACTGCTTTTCCATCATTGAGCAAAAGCAGGATTTCGGGGGAAAACGCTGCGGAATCCACCGACTCCCGCCACCTCTTCTCCCCCCCGATCCATGGACTCACTCCTCCGTTCCCTCGGTGACCGCGGGGGGAAGTTAGGATCCTCTCTGTAGACATTTCTTTATGACGAGGGCGCGGGTGGCAACCAAAGGTCGCAGTTATGCCGATGCACCCAGTCACCTCCACGTTGATGTACCGGGGGATCTGCACCATCCCTGACATCCTCTCGTACAGCGCCCCGGTGAACCTGCCTGAAGACGAAGTTGAAGGTGAGCGGTTACCTGTAACGTGCTATAGCCGAGGGTCCTGGTGAGCCTCACCCATAGAAGGGGGGGGTTCATTCATAGCAGTGGTGGTGTATGTGGATGGATGTGGTCACCTCCTGCTCTGGAGCTCTTTGAAACAGGCGCGCGGTCAGCACCTTGGACAGCGCTCATGACGCGGAAAGAGATTGGAAAAAGATTGGGATTTTCTCTCAAAATCTCCCTTTTTTTCTGAGCTAGATTTATGAAACAGGACGTGTGCGAGAAAAATCTCACACCTTGTTATTAGTGTTTCTGAATGATCAGCTATCTTGTTACAGTTTTCTTTCATTGATTGCAAATGTAGATCTGCAGCTCATTCAGAAGCTGGGCTGCAGATGCCCTCACAGTTGAGCTGGTTTGGTTAAATAGAATGAGGCATCCCTGCTCCCTTTCTGCCATGAAGTGCTGCTTCTTGTGAACAGCAGTGATGCATTGGCTCTAACTAGAGGCTGAAGCTGCTGGGTGGAAATTTGCTTTATGGAAGTCTGATTTTACTAGCTCATTAAGAGGGGTCCCACAGACTTGATAACAGTGAGATGGTCCAGAAATGTTTGATGGTCCATCTTTTATTCCAGCTTTTATGGAGACTGTGAAGTAAATGTGCCACAGCTGTTAAATTATTCAACATCCAGTGTAAATCCTCAACGAAGTTGTGTGAAAACCATCTTTCCACATCAATTTACACATTCATCCTCTACAGCACTGCAGTGGCACCTAACAGCAAAGTAAGTCTCTTGACAACAGCAACTATTATGTGCAATTAGTTTCTCTCAGTAGCCTGAGAATATTCATGCCTGAAGCACTTGTAATGTGAACCTGCGACATCTGCACATTATCATGCAGCCACCCCTGGGACACTGTTCAAGTCTCGGAGCGTGTGTGACGAGAGTAAGTTCTTGCTCTGTTGCCATGTTTCAGTGCAGTGACGCTGGAAGGTAACTGACGTACTCCTGCTGAATGATGTGTTCAGGGCACTTCTCATCCATGTAACCCTAATATTACACACATTGTTAGGGAAACAAAGCTAAAGCTCTTTTTATTTTGACAGATGTGACTGGTTTACCAGACTTTAAAAGTGATTCATTTCTAATTAGGCTATGATTGAAATGCATATGTGTCAATTACAGACAGGCCTCGTCTTGTCAGTGAGTGCTGGTGCTGGTGCACAATTTCCTGGGGAGAAGTGAACTGTTAATTAAACCTGAAGTTAAACATATTTGAAATCATACCGCCACACACTTCTTCTTTGTTCCCTCCCCCACTGCTACAAGGAAACATACACAACACACACACACACGCACATAATAGTTTGCGTTGGTAACACATGCACAGACACACTTGTACATACATAATAAGGCTGGCAGGAAAATGCCATTCAGTGCTGAGGTTGATATTAAGCAGAGAGGCTGAGCAGAGGAAGCTGAATATGACTTGGGTGACTCCCAAAAGGTGTTCAACAAACTGGTTCAGTACCTTTTTCAGAACACACACACACACACTCACACTGACACGGCACCGAAACCATCCAAAAAAGCAAAAGACGGGTGTGAAATAGATGAGAATTTTCAGGTTGTGTTTTCCTCTCCATCCCCTCCCCGTTTTGCTGTGACACCCAGCAAAATGAACCTGTGATGAAAGGAGTGTCAACATGTCATTGCTAAAAGTAATATTTGCATGATGTCATACCCACGATGAAACCTTGCATGACAGAAATGTATTTTTCACGCAGCAGCAGCAGAGAACAGAGATAAATGTTTCATATTTCAATCATTTTTTAGCATCTCTAAAGAAGCTTTTGGTTGTTGAGATCGAGGATTCTCAGTTTCCTTCTCACCCTCCCACTTTAATTTACGGCTGAGCTTTGAGTGTGATAAACAAACAACACTTCATTTTGACTTTAATTAGTCAAATCCACTTGTCCTGTCTTGCTGCAGTCACTCTGTTGCAGGACCAAAGTGAGCCGTTTGTGATTTAAAGGCTGACTTATAGTGGCAGTTTGACTGGTGAAGCGATGGGATGCTTTGTGGGGAGAGCAGGACAGCCTGAGGTAATGCTCAGTTAACAGCAGTGACAGAGCCTCTTTCAGCCGCTGTAGAGCATTAGTGATCCCGTGTGAAGGATGTGTTACAGGTTGTAAAAGAGGCAGGCTTTAAAGGCAGTGTCACTGAGGAGATTGAGTGTTTTTGTTGTTGTTGTTGTTGTTGTTGTGTAACTGGGATTCACAGCTTTTTCCTGCCACATAGCACAAAAAGGAAAGAGCATTAATGTGACAGAGTGGATTGGTTATATATTAGAGCTCCAAAAAATGGACTACATTAATACTCTTCTATGTGTTGAGATATGCACTTGGAAAAAAAGAATGTTTAGCTTCTGGAAACAATTCTGCTGTCACCCCGATCATATTTCAAAGGTTCAAAAATAGAGGACAGAGCTACAAGTACCAGAGATCTTAATGCATTTTCCTCACAAACAACATAATGTGCAACAATATATGTTTAGCTTCTTGCCATTTTCTTGGATATTTCATTTGGCAACTTTATAAATCTAAATGTTCTTATTTGAAGAAGGGACCCCAACAACAACTTTAGCATTATTTAATTAGCTTATAACTTCATGATTTCAACAAACTTTATGGGAATTTCCAATGAAAAGGATTTTGAAGCAGCTAAGAATGTTTGAAAAGTCTGCTGTTACTTCTGTTCTGGGTCTTCAGCTGTAAAACGTAGTTAAAAACAATAGACTTTTACATGTCCTTTATCTGTGACTGTTGTTGACAGATCATCAATGTTGCAATGTCCTCTGAAATAAATCTGACTGAACTTTACTATCAGAGTTTTCTTTCCAACTAAACATGAATAATGTTACTAAGTAGGATGATATACTGTACACTTCTTTATCTTTGAATGAATTTACTGATTGAACATGAACAAATATGCATTTGTACATATATACACAACAGTTCTTTTCCATATCACTTATATAACATGAAAGGTTCCCAATTACGTAAGTTAACAAGGCTCTATGGCCATTTCCACTTTTTGATACATCAGTCATATGTGCAAAACTAGGAGGTGGTTGGTCTTTAGGGCGCAAAACGATGAAATGAGCCGTACCTGTGGTTTTTATTACAATATGTATAGAAAGAGCTTGAGTGTGTGCTGATGGGATGAGAAAGGCACTGTGTGAGCAACGGTCTCCGTGTCTTGTCACCGCTCTCCTCTCTTGGGAGATGGATGGGAATTGGTTGGAGGTCTAAAGCGTCACACACATCAGCTTGTCTGTAAGTGAGACAGGGCTTTGTCACAAACCGAAATTGCACATTAGTGAATTTGTGTGTGCGAGTGCATGTATTGGGACAGCAGGCTGAGGCCCCTTTGCCACGCACAGCCAAAGACTTGATTTTCAATTACTGGCACGGACACCCGAGGGATTGGACCAATGGCGCCATGCATTGTGGTTGAGAAGGCTGTCAAAGCTATAATTGGAACAAAACGCTATTTTTCTGATGCTCAATAAGCCTGCATGTGTGCGTGTGTGTGTGGTAGAAGGTGGGGGGTGGTAGCAAGTACCTTAATGCACAACGATGCGAGCATAAATTGAATTGGACTCCATGTTCTCCATTTCCCCTCCTACACAAGAGAGACGAAAAACAGTTGGTCATATTACAGGAGCTCGATATAGTTTAGACCTCCTCCACCACTAACAGATACACACACTCAATCACACTTATACACACTCACACACACACGCACACACACAAAGCTTAGTGTCAATATCACTGCAGGTGGAATTAAGTGGGTAGCCCATTTCCACACTGCCTAACAACAGGCCTATTAGAAGCAGCTTTAGAAAAGTCTCTGGGCTGAGCTTAAAGCATTTGTAACAGGTCCCAGAGTGAGACTCATGTAAACAGACTCCAATAGTTCCCTGCAAACACAAACTGAAGGTAAGAAAAGGAGTAGAATGTTCCCAACTTTCTGTAAAGGATATTATCAGTGCACTTTTTACATGGTTTAGGTTAAATCTGCTCTTACTTTTTATTTTATTGTTTTACACTTTTTCATTATTTTGTTGTTTTAATGTCTAAGATTCTTCAAACTTTTAATGTCCTTAAAAAGAGTGTCTCTGCATTTTGTTCATTTACTGTCTTGCTTGTGCGGAGTTGTAGTTTACCATTGTTTAAAACGGAGGTGTCTAAGATATGACCAGAATTTATGCTTTAAATATTCAAATATAAACTTACATAATAAAAAAGAATGTGAACAAGTGACAGATCTAACGTTGTGTTGAAGACATCTATGTTCTGTGTTGCTGATATAACTATTGCAGTTAGCATGTAAACCAGCTAGCACAAGTTGATCCTGTCTTTAAATATCACTGCAAAAGAGTTCTGAGTTCTGTTTCCCACCAACATTAACCTGGTGCTCTGAGCTCCTGGTCCAGAAAGGCTCATATAGAGCCACTGGCTGCTTGGGGGTTCCTGAGCTAACAAGCAAACAGCAGCTACTAGCTACAGCCAAAGACAATGACCTCCTATTTGTTTGGAGGAACCTCAAACAGGTGGACAAGTGTTACACATTTTCTCTTTACAGACTTAGGCCCAAGTTCTGTTTGCTTAGTAAGATTCTCTATGAAGTTGCTCCCCCCCAAAAAACCCCCCAAAAACACAAAGCACCTTGTTCATCGGTTCATTGGTTTATTGGAAACCAGGTGTGAAAACAGAAATTATTCTTTAAAAGTCAGTATAATCACACATTAAGGTAAATACATCTTTTTGACATACATGATTCAAGTGCCAGAACAAGCCAAACAAAAAGGACAGTTCTGCTGTTTTCTGATAACAAAATTTCATACTTAAAAACAGGAACATAACAGCTACATTCATTAGTGAATAATAAAAACATTTTAATCCATGACAAAAAGCTAAATATTGAACTGCCAAACTATGTGCTAGTTATTCCTTTTAAAACAAAATGTCAAGCAAATTACCTTCTGACATGCAACACAAGAAAACAGCAGTGAGAGAAGCAGACATAAGAATGTGCTATGAGGCATAACCAAAAACTCCTCAGATTAAAATGTTAGTTTACACTTAATTAGGGTTTCATATCTATCAACATGTACAACAACAACCACAGTTGTTTATTCCTTGCTCAACTCCAGTTCCAGTGTGTTTGTTGGCAATGAAAGCCTTTCTCTTAATCATTGTCAAAGAAACTGGGATGTATTGTGAGCCAAACCAAAGAGAGCCCCAGCAGGGACAAATCTCTCAAGGAGCGTTTTAAACTCACCGAGTAACTGTCTGTGGTAATCCATATCAATGTAGCCTACAGAGTTAACTCTCTATTTGTTCATGCCTGTGGAACAGTAAAGGGGGCTTTCCTTGTCTCCAAAGCAAACACAGATTTGGCTGTCAAAGCCCCTCTTAGACAGGAAGCTGAGATGGTGCAAACAGGAAGTGATCGAAGTAACTGGAACAAAGTCACTGAAGCTTCTGGCTGGATTTGAAACGACCGTGTCTACATTCTTTCGTTTACTTTGTGATAAGAGTGATGGCGAATAGGTCTGTCTCGTCTTATAGCTGAATTAGAGACTGCTGGCATACAATCATGTTGTTTACATAATTTTTCTCTGATAGAAAGGGAAAATTGCAGTGTGTGGCAGGATGTCTGTGGTGCAAAAGGAGATTACTGAGACTTTCTCATTCTTATGAATAAATGCTAGTGGCACTGGTTCTTGGACTTGGGCTATTAGATGGTTGGACGGTATTGTAAATTTTTAACTTGTTTTTTTTACATTTACATTTAATTTTTGTGAAGAGTGAAATATCTCATCAGCTACTGGAATGATAGGCATTTTTATTCAGAACGGACAAAAATGCTCACCTACTTTGTTGTAGCAGTCCTGATTCTTTTTCATTGAGCACCACTGGCAGGTCATAATTTTAATATGTGTGATACTTTAGTTTATGTATATGTACCTGCAAAACTAAAGAAAAGGAAAATGCAAAAGCACCACCATTAGCCTCAAATGTACCCCATTTAGCACTAATTAGCACACATTATCATGCTAATACACTAGTGAATATGGTGTACATTTTTTGCGTAACATAAGAATGTAAGCATTGTCATTTTAAGCATGTGAGCATACTAATTCTAGCAAGCGTCATTGTGTCTAAAAACAGCCCACTGATTATATTAAGATGGACTAATGACATTTTTAAGTCAAAACATGTTGATCTTCCCCTGGTGGCAGGCCGTAGTATGGGTCATAGGTTCCACTCCTCCATGTTATCTGATTTGACATGGGTCAAATTAAGTAAAGTATTTGAAAAAAAAACAGTTTTCCCCAGAGGTATATAGCTGTTATTCAAGGAAGTCTTAGAAAACTGATTTATGTTCAAGTGTCCATCTAACGGCTAAACTTGTTTCTAATTAGTTATTTGGTGCTAAAAAAAAAAAAAACAGGGGTGTGATGTCATGATTGACAACTAACCCTAACCTGTGATCAAGTTGGACAGCTGTACATGTGGAATTCTTGTTGACAGCATTTCTGTCAGCATCATCCTGGCTTGATTTTTAATGTCATTGGTATGAGCTGCTGGCATGGCTGTAGACTCTCTTGTTCTACTGTCAACATTCTCAGCTTATAATGAAAATACAAGCTGGGCAAACAGAAAAATCACAGTACGTTTGTTTTTTTTTTTTGTTTGCAGTCTCCTTAAATTGAAGAAATGTACGTTAGCTGTAGTGGCTTTACGCATGGGCTACATAATTAATTAACACACAATTCTAAATCTCTTTTTAATGACAAGGTAGGAGAACTGTGCATAAATTAATGAAATCATCTTTGGTTGGATCACTTATCATAACATGCAGACCTCCTAGTTATGCCTTGATCACAGCTCAGGGTGAGTTTGATGTCTGTCAGACAAGAAGAAACTCTGTGTGGGCAGGAATGTTGAGTTGAATGTGAAATCATTCAAGTAACAACCAGCCACACTAAAATAGGTAACTTCTGTGTTTTTGGATAATGAATGTCAACGCTCTTGGCCTGACAGGACTGACTAGGGTTTTTTTTTTCTTCTTGTAAGTCTTCTTATTTCATAAATATGCATTTGAGAACATCCTCTTAAGATGTTCTAACTTCTGCGCAGTATTTTGTTTATCAAAAGCATTAAGCCCTCTGAGTCGTAAAAATATAACTCTAATATTGGAGCTTCCTTTTTA
>JAPZDY010000022.1:10156953-10168940 GCA_029783645.1 Ctenochaetus hawaiiensis
AGCTTCCTTTTTAACATTATAAGTCATTCCCTTGGCAGAATTTTTTGGGACCTCGTAAAACACTTTAACTGACAGCTGCTCAAAAAAAAAAATAAACCACTGAGTTCCTAACGGCATGAACTCCCTTTGAGGCGATCTTTAGGTTTCTGCTCAACTCCTACTGTAGCTGCAGCAGAAAACATTGACTCATTCCTCCGCCCTGAGGTGGAGGGTTGCCTTCCATTCCTTTGGAAATACTTACATGAATACAAATGAAGATATTTAAAGACACCAGCATCTGCTTGGCAAGACAGAAATTATGCACATAACGTATTGCTGCTGCACAATCAGTGGGTGTTGTGGGGGTGTACTTCCAAGGGGTCAGCTGAGACCATTTTATAGAATATGCTGCTGAGAAGATTCGGACAACATAACATTACAAAGTGATGAACTATAATAGTAGCATATGTTCGTTTCCAGGAGTGTGAAGTGTGCAAATGATCCAGATGTGCTCACCAAAAACATTTTTGTTCTCTCTCCTGTTTACTTTAGATACTGTCTGCTACTAGCAAGGCTCTTCCCTCTTCCTTGGGTGTCCAGAATTTGCTCTATTATTGTTTTCATATGACAGAAACGCCTCATTTAACTTTTAAATTGGTTCCTCTAAATAAACATTTTGTTTCCTCTTGCATAGACAAGATCTTTTTATATTTCCATGTAAAAAAAAAAGATTTTTTTCCATTAAAGCAATATTGAAACAAAAAAACTGAAAAAAGCTAATAAATGGAGTGTTTTTTCCACTGCCAACACTATTACATTTCCATTTCTGTCTTTCAAATCCTTTTGACAACTCCACAAGTCTGGCAAATGTCAGTTTATAACTCAGAGGGCTTTTGTTAATGACATACAAAGAAGAAAGACATGTGGCAGAAACAGCATTGACTGCTTTAATTGTTAAATTACTCCAAAGTTAAATGCTTCTAAAGCCTGTGGCATGTTTGGAATTCATTGTCAGAGTTTTACTTTGGTGGTGCTGGATTTTTCATTCACTTTTTATTTTATAAAAACACTGATGTGGGATGGTGAGATGATGCTGCATGAGTGTACAGCGAAGGCGTCCTGTGGTGAAATATATCAGTTTGTTCAATTTCAGTGCCTGAAAAGCCTCAGAAGCTATCTGAAATCTCAATAAGAAAACACAGTTGAACACAAAGTACACACCTGGGTGAAGGAAAGAAACACAAGCGGCACAGGAAGATTAACTTCATCCACTTTGGCGAAGGACATGGTTCGCGATATTACAGATGTGCTGCACCCCTAAAAGCATCCTGCTTGTATATAAGCAGGCTGAGAGCAATAAATCTCACTTTGCGTGCCTTCCCATCACACCGTCAACCTTACCCGCTCTTCCTGCATGATGGACGGTCATCTTATACAGTTTGCCAGACTTACAGACAGACAGACGGACAGACAGGTAGACAGGCAGGCAGACAGCAGTGGATTTCAAAATGGATTTCTCGGTCGTATTACCTGCCTGGTTGACACAGGCGGCATTTGAAACTTGACATAGCAGGTGATAAAGATGTGAGCAGAAATGAGCTGTTTCTCAAAGGTTGAAGTGACCTATCACCACAGCTGTGAACCACAGGTTGTATCTGTCCAGGATAACTGCTTTTGAAAAAATGTGTGGTTTTGTGAAAATGTTTGAGTTTTTGTGGAAAAAAAAGGATCTTTAAAGCAAAGGCATAACATTTCCTGACATGTGCCTACTTACTTTATGGAAAAGACTTTATTAAAGATTATTACCAATCTAATGTTTGTTTGCTAGTTACAAAACTACTGTTGGGAGGTGGTTAGCTTAGCATAAAGAATCCAAACAGGTGAGCTAAGCTACATAAGCAAAAAAAAAACACTGAAAATGGTATTTGACATTTTCCTGTAGTTTGATCATTTTGACATCCAGCTCACATCAATAATCATCATATAAACTCTCAGCTGATCAGTTACCGTAACCCGCCGAGTCGTTTTTTCACGGAAAACGTGATGCAAATTAGCAGAGAATATCATGAAATGCTGTAATCAAGACTGTCAGGTACATTAAAGTTAAGTCATTTATTTCCATTTTGATCGATTGCAACGAAGGGGTGTATTCAGCGGACTTTATTACCTGTGAAATTAAATGTGATGAGTTCTGGGAGGTGAAGAGCTTTTTCCCTCGGGATGATATTTCCTCCCTTTGATGAGCAACACTGCAAAGTCTACTCCAGACAATAACCAGATCCAGCAGGAGAAAAAATGGGATCCATAAGCGAGCGTGTACCGTTAACGTGGTGGAACTGATGAGGGAGTGCTGGATTTGCTGTAATGCATTGCGGAGGATTTTGATTGTCCACGTCTGACCTTTGTTTGAGGTGCTTCTCACGAGTTTTCGCCTTCTGGGATTTGGCCGGGACTCAGCTTGGTATCAGCTGTGATGATGATGATGATGAAAACCTGCAGCTTTAAGAAAACATAAGAACAAGGAGGCGAAAAAAAAGGAGACCAGTCAATGATTTCCCTTCTGTTGCTTGAAACGAAAAACCAAAAGATCAGAGACGGGCTAGAATTTCACAGCCTCTCATGGACTTCAATCATTCAAGGTCAAGTGGGACTTAAGAAGTTGGATCTGAGACTTTTTTTCTTATTGAGGATGAAGCACCTTGACCTTTCCAACTTTTTTTTTTCTTACATTCTCTCAGTGTGGTCGTGTCGGTGTTACACACTGGTGAGGTTAAAGCTCTTCAGATTTAATAATATAGGAGAAGTTTCTATCCCAACCCAGAGATGGGATTTTCTTTAAGACACAGATGACTTAGTCTCTGCCATATATCCCTTTTATATACTCCAGAGCCTTATTAGAGGCCTGTTATGGTAATTTTCAAATCTTCCGGGTGCCCAAGTCAGCTCATATCCAGCTAAAGATGGATTAAGGTTGCTATGGGTGTTTAAAAATAGTGGCCTGAGGTTCACACGCACACACAAACACACATAAAGCGAAGCTGTGTTTTCTCACACTGATAAGGTCTTACATAAAGAGTGGGTGTGCTGCAATTACCGATCCAAAGCAGCCCTGAGCAGATGCAGGTCTGACTGAAGCAAAGAAGATCTTTGGCTCTGGAAAAAACGGGCCCTGGATTACGTTCATGGACGCTTCGCTGCTACAAAAGCCCTGGCATTAGACAGTTCTGCTTAAAGAGCACCGCGTGTAATTAGCAAAAGTTTCTACTGATGCTAAATTTAGTCTGAAAAGGGGTAAAGCTCTGCTCCAGGCGTGCCTCGAAAATCCTGGTTAATATTTACTGTGTGATGCATTTCTGTTCAGTGAGGACAAGGAGAATTTATTGCACCAGTTTCTTTCTGATTGCTTTTTTACTTTATTATATTTATTCAGCACCAGTAGATAAAAATATTCTTAATTCTATCACTGCACTGTCTAGTAAAGAAACTCTAGACAATGTGTGTGACTTTCTTGTCTCGCACCTTGTCAGTGATGCTTCACCTTGTCATGAATCCAAGTGTTTTCTTTTATTTGTCTGCATGAATCAGCCTTATTTCTACCTGATTCCTGGCTTTGTCTGGTGCTGCATGCAGTTCACAGATCGTTCACCATCTCAGCGCTGCAGCAAGGATCCAGTGCACTTCATTGATATACAACAGTGTACAGAAAGAGCAGTGCGATGGGAGCTCACTGCACCTTTCTCTTGTGGGAGTTCAGCTTCGGATGCTCGGCTCTCGCAGCTCACGATCTTAACTTGGGCTTTTCATCCTCTGTCAGATCACACCACAGGGGACCGCATGGCAGCACGTCTTTGAAGGCCAACAAGCACCTCTCTACATCAAAGCAAATACCACACGCTTTCAACAAAAATATTCGTGCCTCCCCCGGTGGAGCCGGGGTCTCAGACACCGAACGTTGAAGATGCAACAAAAGCAACTTTTACATTTACAAGAAAAAAAACATATGCATATTGATAAGGTAGTATGGGAAAATGAAACTGAGGTTGAAGAGGAGAATAGCTGGAGTTTTAGGAGTCTGGGAGCTTTTAAAAAATCTGCAGCAGCAAAGACAAAAAAATTTAAGGGTGATATTAACTGAAATGAAATGGCAAGTTCATTTTATTTTGCTTTAATACTGGTTCAAACAGTTCACAAGAGGTCAAATATGTTTTCGACAAGCATGAAAAATAACTCACATCAATGCTGATTCCTTATTGTTCAGCATCAGCTAATTCCAGAAAGTCCAGTCATAAGGATGGAAGAGCCTTTGAATATTAACAACCAAAAATGCAATATGATATGCTGCTGTTTATACCATTTTATTCATCTGGAAAGTTAATGAAAACAATCAGTAATGCAGTGACTGTGCACTCATTTTATTGCCATTTAGCTGCCACTAACAACAGAGAGCTTTGAGAACTGAAAACATGATATATTTTAAACATTTCTTCATTGAAATATCTAAAATCAACCACACACATTTAGTGTGATGTAATGTTGCTTAAAGCCAATGGTGCATTTTATTTCATCACCTGTTGCAGGCGTTTGTTTTAACAGCAGCAGTCAGAGTGAGGAAGGAAGTCTGCAAACATAACTAAATGCAGAATGAATAAAAACACAATACATTACCTCGTCTGTACACATAACTACCTGCCAAAAACTTATTATAGGCTGCCTGCCATATATTAAATGGCAGACTAAGTTGGCAAATAGCTGGTGAACAAAGCTTAGCATTTCGTCACTAGACAGTCAGATGATAAAGCAAAGAGAGACTGAAGGTTTAAATCTGTCAGCGTTTTATTTACAGCTTCTTGTGCTGCCCAACGGGCTTAAAGCAGCGGTAAAGTGAGCAGGAATCTGCCTAGAAAAAAAAACAAAAAAAACACACAGCTAGACATCATTAAGGTTAAAATGACAAGCGTATAGATTAATATGACAGGTGGACGGACGATCAATCAGTAGTACCTTTCATGTATTATTTTTGCCTTCAGTATATTAAGTGATTTGTTGATTTCGTCCCTATTTTAATGAGAAGTGATTTTCCTTTGTTTCAGTTTGTTTTTTGGATAAAATGATTGTATTCGATATTTTCCATCATGTTCTCTCAATTTACATAAAATAATTATTATATCCAGAAATGAACTGTTGAACTGGTGTGATGTAAAACTGTTGTTCGCTTTGACACAATATGATTCAACAGTGTGAAAGTCAAAATAGATGTCACTTTGGCAGAAGGCAAAAAAGCTATTTTTCCTAATTATTTTTTTTACCTCTATTATTTGATTTGGAAACGTGAGAGTGGATTGTTGTAACTGACCCACAGTCATTTTAATTGTGCGTGCCTTGTATTTAGATCCATTTATTTCAAGGCTACATGACTAAGTGCTGGTTCATTTTGGCCGGCTGCCTTTCTTTGATTGAGCAGAATAATTCAGGTCATCTGCACGGGCGCACACCAATATCAGAGCTATTCTTTTCTTCCTTTTCCTATTTTTTTTTTTTTCACCAGAGCATTTATTCACAGACATGGAGAAAGAACATTTTGAATTCTAACAGAGGCAGTTTCTCAATTACAAGAGCCGCTGTGGTAAATGTCTATTTGGCCCATTGCAGGCTCGCTGAATTAAGTGAAAATGAAGGATACAGTTGTCTTTCCTGAGGACAATTAGGATAGATAAAACTCTCAGAGAGATAGCACTCTATCTGGATGTTGTGTGGCCAAAAAAGAGAATTTAATTCTTTCAGAGCATGATTACTCAGCCCCTTTCGATAAGTCAGAGTGGAGATTATGAATGGCCCGCTTTGCTGTAGAGATTTGTAAGTTCATTCTAGTATCACTGATTTCAAGCAGAGCCAAGTGTTTTTGTTGATATATTTGTAATGGTTATACATATTCCAGTTTTATAGTTGTATATCTCGCTAGATTTAATAAGCCCTTATTACATTTCTGGCCCCGTGCTGCTCCGAGGCTTTTGTATCCTGTAAATAGTTTGTGACCGAGTATAAAATCTTCCAACAACAAACTACGCCTGTCTTTCATTTCAAAATACAAACTTTTTTACATCAAATCTACACCTATATACCTTTACCTACACCTATACACCTTTCACTCAGTTAGGATGTTTTGCTCACCTTGGTCTTTGATCAATAAATAAAGCTTTCAGAGAAGACGGAGTATTTGCTCCAACTGTTTTGGCACCTTATTATCCCTCCTGCGTGGCTGCAACATGTGTTTTTTTGTGTTTTTTTTTCACTGTGTGTGCTGGGAAGCCCCTTTTTTTAAAGCAAACAGATAGAGCGAGGACCTCAGGTGGATACTAAGGTACTGTTTTTCTATAAACAAAAGGATCACACCCAGAAAAAGGAAGAAAAACACACAGCTGGAGGCTCTCAATGCTTCAAACTATACCTTCACTCAGACATTTTGCAGGGAAAAGCAAAGTGAAGAACGGATGCAGGGAATGTCACTCTGCTTGGTTTTTTATAAACTGCGTGGCCGGATGAAATCCATTGTAATACATGATTGCTGAGTACCCTTGACCCTGTGGCAGGGTTCCTACTCTGCAGACATGTACTCGATTACAGAAACCTATTTCCTGAAACTGTGCTAAGGAATTATACGCAGAATGATACACACTGTTTCCTGCCACTGTCGATATTTCATGTTTTGTTTATGCAACTGAAATATTTGTCAAAGATGGTCACGCTGTGGATTTTGGCCGGAGGCTGGGCCATTTGTTGCTGGTCTGAGACAAATCACTGGAGCAGTAATTCCCATTTACAAGTCTTGGGGCTTCTGCAGTGAATTGATAAAGTTTTGTTTTTTTAAATACTATTACACTTCAGTAACTTGACAACAGCTAATTGGCTGCAAACTGAGAGACAAAGTCATTTAAACTCGCATTTGAATTTTTATTTCACCTACCAGGGAGGCCGTTATTGTCACTCAGTTGTGTAACGAGTTATGCATTATTTAGCAACATCATTCAGTCGGTGGTATTGTTCATTCCGAACCTCACTCCACAATTCATTTACAATCTCTCTTCAAACTCTGACCTCATCTCTGCTCAGTCAGGCTTCTGGGAAATACCTCAGTTGCCTGAAAACCTTATCACAAATGCCGAATAGGACTCCTACATGAGTATTCAGTGATGCATGTTAAAGTTACTGATTCCAGCAAACGATAGATTAGAGAGATTACAGATCTTTCACGTCATTTTCTGAAGATTTACATCATCTCTGCTTTAAGATTCATCCCCTGCTCTGCTCTTTTGTGTGCTAATCAGCTGTGTGACACGAAGATGGGACGTGTCTAAAATTGTACTCGGTTCGTGATGCTATTGCATATAAATGAAGGGATTCAGTCCCTTATGAAGAGTAAATAAGTAGAGATTGAGGGGAAATGTGCAGTGGGTCTGAACTGAGGAATTAACATCCCAAAGATTTCCTGTAAAGATTAAGGAAATGCAATACTAAACTAATACAATGCAAAGCCACAAAGTCTTTGAATTCACAAGACATGTGGTCAATGAAGGGTCAAAATCACTGCAGCAGAGATCAGATATTGATAGGGTTTATGTGCATTTTGATTGATTATTTTGTCGTTTAACTGGTTTCTTTGTAAGGTTGAGAAATCTTAAATGGATAAAGACAGTGTGAATGTAATAATGACCATATAGCTGAGATAAGATTCATCTATTTTAGAGAGAGTGAGCAGCTGAATTTTGAGGACAAAAACTAAAGCACTGACCAGCTCACACTTTACTGCTCATCTGCTGCTCTAAACCCCAAGGAGGACAATCTCAGCTGGACTGAAAAAAAATTATTTAGCACAAATTATACCAGAAACACAACATGGATTCCAAGTCAACCACAGGAACACAAAAATCATCCAAAAAACAAAAAGGACGAGGCTGGACTCTTCCACTAAAACAGCTTTAAATGACAGAAAAGCTAGCCTCCTGGCTTGCATCACTAAAAAAGTAGAACCCTTTAGTATTAGAAGCTATTTAGAAGAGGACTGGTGTAAAGGGCACCAGGCTTCAAAGCCAGTTTTACATAGTGGCTAAACTGTGTAATGACATGTCACATGATGCACTGAAGCCCAGAAAGTTTACACTGTAAAAGAAACGGCTGTAAAAGCTGAATAAATATGCACGACTACCTTCACGAAATGTCTTGTGTTAACATCAAAACTTGATTAATTTCGGCTGATGACATTTGAAAGAGAAGAGTTGCAAGATAAAATTTCAATCTCCATTCAAGATGGCAGATTATCTGATAATATATTCTTTATGTATGAACCTCTGGCTTGCTTATCATTTAGTGACAGACATTTGTGCAGCAGAGCTTAAAATCAGCTTGTCAGTGTAAACTCTGACAATGATCCCCAGCAGTCATCTTGATCTGGAATTGTTTCAAATAGTGAGTATATTATTCTAACCTATGTGACATCCATTGGTCTGTCTAAGAAATGATTGTGCTGATGGAAGTGCCAAACCCACCAGAATTATTTTCATAACATATTCCTCTGAGGTTATATTTGCCAAAGCTTTTTAGATTTTGGCAGTCAAGAGAGTCAGACTTCATAGGTTAGATTCATCCTTATGCAATTTTAAATACAAGGAAAGCAAATTGTACTGCCCTTTAAAACGCTGACAATATTTTCTGAATCAAGCTCTTTGTTCAAATTTATTTATTGATCTTATTTTAGCCCCATTTTGTCATATTAAGGGTGGAATTTGTTCTCCTGAGCTGCCAACCTCCAAAAAAACTATGACTCAAGCATTGATGCAGCATAACTAATGTGTCTTTGGTGTGTGGAACATTTCCTGCTTTCACATTCTGCTCTGCTGCATGACTTCAGCTAATTTGTGTGTGTGTATGTATTCTGCAGAGATCCGTGAGGCCTTCAAAGTGTTTGACCGTGATGGGAACGGGTTCATCTCGAAGCAGGAGCTGGGGATGGCCATGCGCTCCCTGGGCTACATGCCAAACGAGGTGGAGCTGGAGGTCATCATCCAGAGACTGGACATGGACGGTGAGGCAAACACACACAGCTTGGATTTTTTACTTCGAAAAAGTCACAAAGCACAGGAGCAGATTGCTTTCTTTTTGCCCACAAAACTAGACTGCAGTAGGCAGTAAAAAACCAATGATAATTAACACTGATGATTCCCTTTTTCTCCGCAGGTGATGGCCAAGTGGACTTTGAGGAGTTTGTCACTCTTCTGGGCCCAAAGCTGACGGCAGCTGGGTTGCCAGATAAGTTCCACGGCACTGACTTTGACTCCGTTTTTTGGAAGGTGCTCATTATTCTATCAGTCATTTCCTGCCTATTAGAGGGAAGATAGACAGCGCAGAGGCAGCTGTAGAAAACCTCCGAGCACAGAAATATTTAGACCCTGCCACTGTGCGACTTTAATGGAAAACCAGTTTTAATTGCCACATCCACTGAGCCCTTAATGGGAGGATTTTAATCTTGGAGAGGTTTGGATTCCCTTAAGAATGACGTCCCTCATCAAGGAGCTGAGTTGTTATCTCCGCCCCTGTGTGTGGCAACAGTCTTATTACTGTGAACATTAAAGTCAATTTTCATGTAAAATAGATATTAAATTATTTACAGACACCTCATTAGATAATCAACTGCTCACTTTGACAGTGGGATGAAATTAATGGGATGGAGCTGGTGTCAAAGCCGCCTTTGTTGTAGTTAGGTGATAACAGCGCCGGAGAGGCTGTCAAAAACTAAGGCTGCAAATCGAGTGAGAAAGAGAGGGGATTTGTGGGAATTCTTGGTGCAGGCAGTGTATGAAAAAGAATCACAAGCAAAGACACCTGCTGGGAGAGTCAAGAAACCCAGGGGACTGTTGCAAAGGCTGCATAGCTTCACATAACATTATATGCGAGTAGTAATATCAAGCATGTGCTGCTTGATTGATGTCACAGAGCCTGCGGTCACACTGGCTCGGCTCCGAACGAGCTGAAAATGAGCAACATAGATGAGCTGTCCAAACAGGCGCACGGATTGGCACTTTTACAAGGACTCTGTTTTTAGTCTTGGTCTTAGTCATTCACAGATTCTATGTTTTATTTAGATCACATTTTTCACAAAGCCAGCGGTGGAATTTATGAAAGTACATTTACTCCAAAACTGCAAAACTGTTACTATATACAATATGAGGCGAAATGTATTTTCTGCTCCACTGAATTTATCAGACAGCTATAGTCACTTTGCAGAATCCTATTAGCATTTAAAGCCACCTAATGAAACACATTGCTACTGTAAAGGTTGAAGGGATAGTTTGAGTTTGTTGAAATTGGCCTGTATGAGGTATTTATTCATGGTTAGTGTATCTACGGTAGTTGGTGATGGTCCCCACTTTGAAGAAGCAGGAGTTGTGGATGGGCACAAAAACACATTTAAGCCAACAAAAGGTTTACCTAAAAAAAAAAAAAAAAAAAGAAATCTGTTATTATAAGTGATTTATTCAGAACATTTTTCACTGGTTTATCTTGTGAAAACTGAAGCTGTTGTATCCATCTATTCTTTCTTCAAAGCCACCAGAGTCTTTGGACAAACACAATAATCCTAAGTCACAGCACACATGAGTTGCTGGTCTACTGCTGCTTCAAAAAGTTAGTAAATTTTATGTTATTGCGTAACTTTGGTGTTTCAGAGGGTTGGTTTGGATTCACTGAAATCACAGAATAATACAAACAAACTAATCAAACCAGTTGTTGAAGAGCAACAACTCCTGTATTCTTCTTTGTAAACTGATTGCTTTTGGAAAAGGGGTCTGGTTGCTCTGAAGATAGTGGAACAACAGCTTTAGCTAACTGTCGAAACAGCTAACTGACAGCTAGGTGAAGGTGTGAAAATATTCATTAAGTATAACATGGATTTTTTTCAATGGTACGCCTTTATTTATGGTGGCTGAAAGTGTATTTATACTCCTGTCTAAAGAAGTTCACTGCTTAGCTTCCTACCATGATCCTCCTGCTTTTCCAAACTGGGGAATTTTGATTGCTATCTACTGGAGGTCATACAGTGACAGAAAAAGTACCTCATACATCCCATTTCCAAAGAGTAGACAAAAGACTTCAGTATATACTTAAATATGTGCCCATAATTGGATATAATAATTTGTACCACAAATATATTTCAACATATTATTATATTATTTCTGATGTTATTGTTTACATCATTTTTATGCTAAGTGTGTGTGTCTGCATATCTTAAGCATGTGAAAATGCCTGATTTTGTATTTACCGTGTATACGTGTGCTTTTGTGTGTTTGTAGCATCATGTTTGCCAGCCTGTGTCCGTGTTAATGTTCAGTTATGTGTGTGTGAATCTCCAGTGTGACATGCAGAAGTTAACGGTTGAGGAGCTGAAAAGGCTTCTGTACGACACCTTCTGCGACCATCTTTCCATGAAAGACATCGAGAACATCATCATGACTGAGGAGAACCACATAGAGAACCCTGAGGACTGCCAGGTGGATATAGACAGTAAGGAAAAACCTCCTCTACTT
This sequence comes from Ctenochaetus hawaiiensis, assembly GCA_029783645.1. Classification (NCBI taxonomy): domain Eukaryota; kingdom Metazoa; phylum Chordata; class Actinopteri; order Acanthuriformes; family Acanthuridae; genus Ctenochaetus; species Ctenochaetus hawaiiensis. The sequence goes on from JAPZDY010000022.1 coordinate 10,168,506, forward strand.
CAATAGACCACTGCTGTTTGTTATTCACTCAGATACAGATTAATAACTGGCCAGTTCAGGATGTCATGTCCATATTTTATTAGTGCATGTTAGACATTTAAGGGTCACTTAACTCTGCAGCTAGTGGATTGTTTTTAGCTTATTAAGTGATGTTTTTAACCATGAGATTCCTGCCATCCCACCAAATACAGCAGAAGTAAAAAAAAAATATATATATATTTAAAGTCAATTTCAAGTATATTGTTTATAGATAAACACATTTGTGTTCTATCCTAACAAAATGGCTCACAGGATGTTCCTTCTGTTAATTTTTTTTTTCCCAAATGTGATTTATTCAAGCCTCAAGCACCACAAATAAATTTTATTTACCTTCATAAAATTAAAAGATTAGTTTTCACTTGAGATATTACCAGGAGGGTAAGTGAGAGCTTTGTT
>JAPZDY010000022.1:10168975-10260580 GCA_029783645.1 Ctenochaetus hawaiiensis
CTATACAGATGATTAAGCTTACAGTGGTGTATGTGAAAAATATAACCTTTACAATTCATTAGGAAATATCCAGCAGTTTGTTATTGAATAGGATATGACCGATTATGGTAAAATAATTTGTGGAGATACCATAATAGTTGTTTTAAGTTACTCTTCAGTGAACACATTGTAAATTCCTTACAGTCAGACCTCCCTCTCACCTTTTTGCCCCAAAACTCAGCAGTCCAACAGGCTAAACTGTGAAACTCAAACAGCAGCAATACCAATTTTAACTGCAGCCAGTTATCAGTAGTCTGTTCTCTCCGAGGATGCTGTTTTGTATTACGAGCAGCTGTGCACAGCAAATGGCATTGTTCCCTCTACTCTCTCGCTTTCTCCTTACCTAAAAAATAATAACAAAAAATGACTCCAGTATTGCAAAATCTTCAATTGCCTCCATAGACTCTGCATGGAGAAGCCCATCCTCTGGAGCTCATTTTAAAGTCATTGTCAGACACGCAGGAAATCCCAAACTGAAGCAAACGTAGAGGCTCATTTAGTGGAAATGTCTACAGTAAAAAAGTCAATTGCACCTCTTTATTACAAAATAACTGAGATTTACCAAAGACAGCAAATTGCTGAGAGTAAATGAACCATTAAAAAAAGGAAAATTCCACCCTTTCGGAGGGTCGTTGAGTAGGTGTAATGACTTTTGGTGCCTTTGCAAAACAGTTATTTGATTTGTAATGATTACAATCTTTTCTGCTGAAGTAAAATTGTATTTTGAAGCGACAACCCCTTAAGAACGGGTAAATCAAAAGCAATGTAAGTTTTTTATCATTTAAAAATCTTAAAAAGTTTCAACGGATATAAAAGTTTCTATTCAAACATTTTGTTTCACTTTAACTGATGTTGGTTCCTACATCAATTTATTCTGCACACAAACTTCACCCTTGCGTTGAACGCTGGTGTTTTTCGATGAGCATCCTTTAACATGCCACTCAGATGCCAATCCATTTGTTTGTTGTTCCAAAATTCCAATCTACATTTCAATCTAGATGCAGTTGCGCAGCGTACAGGTGTGAAAACAAATCCTCTTGGCAGTGTTCTTCCCGTATAATTGTGTTCATGTAATTGTGAGGGTTTGTGATGAGCTCTTTCATTCGGAAATGATCAGATCTCTCTCAGGCAGTAAATAATACCTGATTCGATGGACCTTTAGGTAAATTTTTTTCCTCTTTTCCTCCTATCTCTCATTTTTTTATCTTTAGGTTCCAGCCCAACGCAGCAAGTCAAGCAAACCTGTGTGCGCAAAAGCCTGATATGCGCCTTTGCAATTGCTTTCATCATCAGCGTCATGCTCATCGCGGCCAATCAGGTGCTGCGGAGCGGCATGAAATAGGAGCTGTGGCATTTTCAGCCTTGACCACCACCTAAAGGCTGCCTTACAGATAAATGACTGAGGAGATGAGGCTCGCAAAAACCCAAACACAGACAATCACACAGCTGTAAAACAGGCAAAACAGAACTGGAGTCACCAAGGACACTACATGTGCATGAAATCGTCTTAGGGTCAGAGACACGGTGACAACTTCCAGTTTCAAGGACAACTGCACCTCACATACAAAGAGACAACAATGACCAGCTGACTACACATATCACTTCATAAAACAACATTTAGTATTCATTAGCTATGTGCATTTGAGCAGTCTTGCATTCAGTTTGGTGGCAGCTATAGAGAGAAGTGTAGTGACTGTCCAGTTTTGTATTTGTCCAGTGTACCATACGGTTTATTATAAACAGCTAGAGAGACATATGTGAAATATTGTGGTTGAACTGGGAGAAATGTATTCCTGAGGCTGGAAAATGTGCCATGTCCAGGTCTGGAGTCCACAGTGTGGTGAAGATATTCTATGTGGTGCACCATTGTTCAACAACGACATGGGAATAACAATAGCTTGGTAGGGGAACAGATAAAAAGGGTTTGCAGGGAGGGTGCATGCGATTGTGCGGATAGCCTGACTCATTCGCAGGCTGCAGGGCTTCGGTCTGAGGAGGATGGAGCAGGGTGAAGCAGGTTAACAGTCCTCTGGAGGAAAGGTGTTAAGTTCTGAATGGACAGGAAAGTGGAGGGGGTGGGGGTGGGGGGTGAGGGGGTTGTCTGGACATGCAGCACAGCATACACTCAACTCTCTGTCTCCACTGCGGGGTTTTTTTATTTTTATTTTTTGCAGGCCTCAGAGGATGACCATCATCTATGCATGAAATGCATGGATTTAAAACAGTCGTCTTGACACATTTGTAAAAGTTCTTATCAATGTATTAATCATTATGACTGTGTAACAGCTGTTTTCACTTACTTAATGACAACTGTGAGCATTTTGTGCAATGCGGGGTATCAGCAATCACAACAACAGCAAAACGTACAGCTGCATGAAAAAGAAGGGCTGCTTTAGTACACGCGCGTGAAATTAGTGTCAGAGTTGCTAAGCTGTGGACCTTTTTGCTGCACAGGGCATCAAAAATGATCATCTCTCTCTCTCTGCCACCGAAGAGCAAACAACTTCAAGATGTGTGCCACTCAACTGTTCAAAGAATATGCATTAAAACTGATCTGGTTGGTAGTGCTGATACAGGAGTCCAGGAATGTATTTTTTTTTTCTTTTTTTTTAATTGTCCTGTTTTTTAAAGTTATTTTTGTCTGGATGTGTTGCTATGGAGCAATAAAAGTGTGTAAAATAGAAATCTCACAAAGCTTTGAGCAGACATGAATCCTCTAAAACGTTAGCACCAATGGACCTTTTACCTGTTGAGGTCAGACAATATCTGCAGCACTTTTCAAATTGAAATTTTGGCAATAGAATGGAGCGTTGGCTCTGATGTTCAAACAGGGGACGACCCTCTTATTCAGTGGGACACCGAGATCAGGCAGATGTGCCGAAACCTAGCTGCCCAGTGCAATGATGTTTAACCAGGGCCAAAAGGTATAAACCGTTGCAATAAAACTATTATCTGTGAAGCACCACATGAATTTGACTGGGTGTTAGTTTAGATTGTTGTGCATGCATCTTTGTAAGGTCTGTCACTGTTACTGTATACTGTTCATATAAAAAAAAAAAAACAACTTCAACCAAAGCTTTGGAGGAGTCTGTGACAACAGGACTGGGCTGCACAATGATAAAATTATCAAAAAAAAGTTCCATCATCACTGAAACCTGGTGAAACTACTTTTGTTCTCGAATCAAATTTTAATTTTTAACAGGGCTAAGGTGTATTTTGGAAGTTCGGATAATAAAAAAGTCCTTCAAAATGCCCTTAAAAAACAAGACATTTCAATGAAGAGATCTGAATAATTCACATCTCATGAACAGAACTGTTGCTGGCTGCTTCCCAGACTTGGATCTCACAAGAGCCAGAACCTCACAGAGGCAAAATGAGACTACCCTTTCAAACAGAGCCAGGCGGGATAACGATTATCTGATGCACCAGGGCAATTTGTCAAAAGTGTCAGCTCTGTGGGGAACACGAAAAAAGAGAATAAAGCCCATTTATTAACTAATACCTTTGTTTCCATTTTGCACTTTAAGATGTGCTGCAGCGCACAACAACAACAACAACAACAACAACAACTCACCGCCATGATTGTTCATCAACTTCCACATATAGTTTAGGCATAAAGAATTACTTTACCATAGATGTATCTATTTTTGTGAAAGGGATGTGATGGGCTGGAATATTAACTGACTGACAAATGATACTGTGTCATTAGTTTTCTATTATATCATCACTGAGGGATCATTTTCATGGGGAATAAAGTTAAAACTACTATTTGATTAGTTGCCTTATTCTTTGAGACACTTTGTGCATACGAATGAAAAAACACACCAAATCATGGGTTTTTAATTTATCATAAGAGTAAAGTGTACAAACCGATATTTATTTTCTTTTTACAGTTGAAAAAAGAAACCGTGTGAACATGTTAATAGTCTACTGAATGTTCTATTTCCATTGTACTGTACTTTGATACTTGTCTTTGGATCTTGCAAAAATGTTTATTGACCATGTGATATCCGTTCATTCACCTCCACCTGATGTTCTTCTATGTCCGTGGAATGATATTTCACATGAATAAAATGATATATGGACCATGTTACGTGTCCTTGAAATCGTTTTGATTTATCAGGTTCTCAGTCAAAGAGCCCGAGATGGCTCTATGAAATACTGAGGACCAGTTTCGCTGTATTGATTGATATCCTGCTGAGATTTCAGCTTGAAACCCACAGAAAATGATTGATTCTCTTAATCCATGGATTTCTCTATTCTGTTTTGAGATTCCCTTTGGCTTAGCCAAGTGTTTAGGGCCCCATCCGTCACATTTTTCCCCAACTTATTGGCCCCTTATATCTCTTATAGCCTCTTATAGCCAGGCAGTGGTCAGGCTATTTCATCCAATCCAAAGAGTGGAGTGAAGAACTTTTTGCAGCAGCCATTCACTAGAAAAATACAGCTTTATGTGGTGAATGGACTGCATTTATACAGGGTTATTTTAGTCTTTTAGACCACTCAAAGCAATTCACAATACAAACCAGCATTCATCTATTCACACACACATTCATATACTAATTGCAGGGGAATCTATGGAAGTGCAAAAAGGAACACACACACACACACACACACACACACACACAGGCCTTTGGGATCAGTTTAGGGTTCAGTTTTTTGCCCTTTAACATGCAGACTGGAATGAACCAATGACATCTTTGATAAGCACCTCATCGCCTCCATGTGTTCTGCATCTAAACAGACGTGTCATCGGTAGGATTTCAAAAGTTGTATTATGTAATAATCAAAGACTGGCCTGATGCCTGCAGTTTTGTCATTCTCTTGAGCTGTGGTGGCTTTAATTGCCAGTAAAGGAGGTAAAATCTGAGAGGAAACATCTTGTGTTTCCAAATACGAAAAGTACTACATGTACATTTTCTCTTCCAGCCCAGAAAATAAACATTTGAGCCTTTTTGGGGTAAATACTGTGAGGACACACGGCATGTTGTGATGCTGCTCTCTTGCCTGCAGCACCATGTTCTGTAAGATGTGAAAATTGCAAGTAGGTGTTAAGAGGAGATTAGGGATGTCTTAAATTGCTGGGAGACAGACAATTTGTGTTCCAAAACTGAGTTCAAACCAACCAATAAGAACTGAATGCTGGACTTTTAAGGCTCCTTTTGGTGTAATTGTTAAAATATGGATAAGAATTTAATGATTTTGTGAAGTAAGGTGTTGCTTATTACATCTTGTGGGTAGATGCAACACTTAAAAAATCCATTAAATGGGCACACCATTAAAAGTAATGACCTTCTACAAAAGAGTCAACATGACCATTTGTCCATTAAAGGACAAATGTGAATTTGCATTAAAAGTGCTCTCCAACAGTTTTGCATACAGACCATTAAAGGGAAAACAATAGAAAAAAACAGAAAAATGCAAATCAGAAACATTTTTCATTATTTCTTTATAAATGACTTTATTTTGGTTAAAAAGATGTGGGCCACTAAACTCAATTGTCCTTTCCTCCCAAAAGATTCAAATATGTCAAATAGACTATGTAAAAACAGTTACCATTTTAAAAATATGCTTTTGGAAAATTTATGTACTGCAGCTATTTTCACACCAGACTTCAGTCTTTTGACTTTCATTTTACTGTTTTATTGACCTTTGGAAACAAACTACATTAAAGAAATTGTATAAATGTTACCATTGGAACTTCACTATTTCCATGTTGACAGTGAGTAGTGTTTCTCTCACTAACCTCTGGGAAGGAAACTATCCATCAACAAAAAACAACAGATGAATCTAGTTGTGAAAGGTAATATTGGATTTCTATTGGCTTGAAACACTTCAATGTTTTAACTGATATACACAACTCAGAATGGACCAAATGGAAAACCATTAATCCCCAATCTCCATTACTGTTCATTCCTACCAGCTATATTGTTAAATTCTGTGTATTGGCATCTGAGCAACACGAGTCAATTCAAATCTCTCAGGTATCGTTTGTGTGTTCTCACATTGAGAGAGTCTGCACCTGGAACATTCTTGTGGATACAGACCGCAGTATGATTACTCATGTTGCAGGTTTCTGATGACTTAGATTGAAAAAAAGGAAATAAAAGAAGCACTTCTGGAACATGCTGAGATATTCACATCAAATATATATTAAAATAGAAACAACAAAAGCCCCCTGTGCCCCTGTCGGAAAGTTGTAAAGAAATAAATATATTGGCTCAAATCTGCTTGAGACAATTTTACCTGAAAGAAATAAATGAGTTAGAACATTATTTGCAGATGCAAAGAGATTTGAAATTGCAGGAGGGACAATTGTACAGCAGCTCCTGGAGGATTAACTAAGAATGATTATTTTGTGGATTTTAGCATCATATTTCAGCTTGCTTTGCTCTTCAATGTTCCAAATGGCAGCACAAGCTTTTGCTGGAATGAGTAACGGTTTTGTCACTCTCAGAGAGAAGGGGAAAATGGAAGAAGTATTTCATTTCTTTTGTCTCAACGTTAATCAGTTGCGAAATGCCTCAAGGTGAACACTGGTTATCAAAGGGAAATAACTGGCATGACATTCATCATTTTTTGTGTGCTGCATGAAAAACCTTGGAGACACCAACAAATAAATGAATGAATAAATGAAAAAAAAAAAACTCAGCAAGTAGCTCCACTGATGACCCAGTGAACCATTTCAGCGAACTGTTGATCAATGGAGGTCTGAAAATGAAGTAACGCATGAACACATTAATCATAATGGAAGAAGGCGACACACAAGGCTTCCAACTACGGTGCTCCATAGTTTGAAGCCTTGTGGTTTTTTTTCTTTTTCTCAGCAGAAAAGCTAGATTTAACCCAAAGTCCTCCTTGGGATCAGTGACTCATGGTTAGTTTATTGCTCAACTGCAGAAAAAGCTCTATTGCATCAGTGTGTAAGGGGCTTTTGCTGAAGTTCTACATATCAGCAGCGTCTTCGTGCACCCAGGGACCATCTCTATCCCCCTTCTTGGCAAAGCTTAAATGCATTTTTACTTAAATATATATACACATATCTTGATGCTGCTTCAAAAGGAACCAGCCAAGGTTGGACACGGTTCTTAATACGACTTGAAAATCCAGAGATGGCATCAGCCCAACGGGTACTTGAGAAAGAACATGAGAACTGTTTCAGAAATACACAGGATAATACCTAAGAGCTATGCAAACCCTTAGAGGAAGTTTTGTTAATCTCATCACAGCTGCACAAACAAAATGAGAAATTGAGCATGTTTTCCTCTCCACCATACCTAAATAAGCACTAGAGCTAAGCCGATATGGTGCAGCACCAGTGGTAATCAAATTTATTTATGGAAGATGGTGAATTAGAGAGCATATAAAAGTTTGTTCTGGGGATCTCTGAATCCATAAAAAGCATTTTGAAATAGATAAGCAAATGGTTATATGTAGCAGCAATATTTATGCAGGAAAAACACTGAATGTTGAATTGCTAATTGCTTAATTGTTTGCCAGTCAGGCACATATTGTGTATCTGCGAGCAGTCAGCAACTGTGCATGCAAATGGTTAGCAGAGAAATGGTTTAAAATGCAGCTCAGTCTCTGAATTATAGACCACACATTTCTGTTTCAGCCAGTTCCTTTAATTGTTCTTGCTGCCCTGGTTGCCTGAACTTAATAGATCATTATCATTTACCAATAATGTGCTAAACTCATTTGCACTATCTCACTAAGTTAATCGTCTTGGGTCTGTCTTTAGTGTTTGCCAATCAGCATCAATTTGAACTGCCAAGGCTGCATACGGATCACTGGATTGTGATCTATAGATGCAGGAAAATTTTCTGATAGAGCAGCACTGTCATTTTTATTGTAGCATATTGTGCCATCATCAGTTTTTCAAAAGGGGACATTAGCAGTCACATCAGGTCACGTTATGATTTCCCACAGCGAGCGAGTGATTAAAAAGGCTTGTTCTCACAGAAGCAGAAAAATGGATACATTTCTCATCCATCACTGATGAGCCTGTTTAGCCTCCATAGATGAAAACAAGGATCTGAGCTTATTAATGATTTATACTATCAATCTCAAATTTTAGTGAGGGCAAAGTGAGAACTGCTTAAAAGAGCTTTTTTCAAGTTAAAGTATCAGTGAGATTAATAGTAAATAGAGGAGCAGAAAACAAAATCATTCAGAATATTTCAGTGTGATCAATTGCATTGACCCAAGTTATTATCGCCCACAAATGAGTACAGGTGTGAAAAATAGATCCTCTTTACTTTCTCTATACTAGAAAGCATATAAAGTTTCTCACTTTTGGCTTGTATATATACAAACAGTTTTCTGACTAAAACTATGAGAGACAGAGAGGACCATGGGCGGTTCTTCGAGGCACTTTCTCTGGGGGTTAAACAACAAAATACAGCCGTGTTTGGACACAATGCTGAAGAAATAGGGGGCATCATGGGAGCAGTTTTTGCACTATGGGTTAAACATGCTGTGTTTATCAGCCAACCAGTCTTGACACTGAAGAGATGGGGAGAGAAAAATGTGAACATTTTACCCAAAGGAGATGGATCACAAGGCAGACTTATGATACCTTGCATGAAGCCTTAGTAGCTGATAATTGCAAGACAATTAAAAGAAATACAATTAAATGCAAAATCCCTGAAGCAAAGTGAGTTGAAAGAGGAATCTGTGAGCTTAAAATGTTTTATCTAAGGAAAAGAAAACAATGCTAATACTAAACTTTATAAATCTGCCCCATGGACTTGTTGCTAACATATGGACTGTATAAAACATTGCCACAGTGGTGTCACCTTTAGGTTCCTGATGAGTCATTAAGCTCGGTGTGTTGTTGCCATCTCAGCAGTGCCTGTTTCAGCGTCATTCCTGCTGAATCCAAAGATGAGCAAAGGTGGAGCATAGCTGAAACCAGACTTCTTGAACTTCTTGCTCTCTGTTCAGTGAATTAATTAATCATATTTGAGCAAATATCTATCATATAAATATCTTCAACCTGGCCAGAGTTTTTCAGCACATTAACCTTCATTGACTAAAACTGCATCTGTGTAACAGAAGAGCCAAAAAATCTAAAATAAGCTGGATTTTGAAAGCTACCCATTTACATGTGGACCAGGCCTAAAATCGGATGCTAACAAACAAGTCCTGACACTCTTCTTTACTGCTAAACATGAAAGCAGCACATCTGTAGCCGCTTCTCACTTAAAAATCATCAATCACTGGAACAGCTTGTTTGTTCAGCTCAGCCTGCCACCCCTCCTCCCCACCACCCTTTGTCTGGCACGTTCACAGCTCAGGAGATGAAGAGTAATCATCAGACTTCCAGGAAATCAAACAATGTTATATTTCATGCCAGGAAGAGATGTCATTTAAGTTGACCCCTGGGTCAGGGCCAGTGTGCAGCTGCGAGGGAGAATCTGGGGACCGATTTGATGCCATCAGTGACGGAGCACTGATGGCATGTTGGGAGCAGATGGAGCGCTCGCTGCCGCAGCTGCCAAAAGTTTCAAGGTGTTTTTTCTCTTTTCATTAAAAAAAAAAAAAAAAAATCAATTTCACTTTTTTCATGCATGTTCTTTTGATAGCACAATTTTTCAGGTCTAATGTGACAGACCTTCAATGAAAAGTTCACAGTTGGTCACCTAAATGGGCCCTGGTGATTGGTCACTAAATAATAGGGTAAAACACTTATTTAAAACTTTTTCATACAGTAAAGAAATTAGCTTTCAAGTCAGGTAGCCAAAATAATAGTGATGTAAAATTGTAGTTTGTGTGTATTCCTCTGTAGAGGTGCCACAGCCATGTTTATTTCATGTTTTGGACCAAATTTCTAATCAAAGTTGGCTTTGGTTGTGAAATATTTTGGCTGACTTTGTGCTGTTTTTATACTAGTTTTTAGCCTCAAAATTTTAATGGAATTTAAAAGCCTTTTTTTGGATGCAAATCAGCAAAAAGGGACATACTGGGTAAACTGACAATAAAACAAAAAACAAAAAAAGACCCCCTAGCAAGAGAAAATTAAGGCATCACGATAATATTCCAAGTATTGTATGTGAACTTAAAAGTTGTAATAAAAATGAAGGCTTCCTGTCTCTTTCAGGTGCTGTGAATTAATAGAAAAGTGAAGGAAAATGTGAATAAAGTCAATAGAGGAAAGGAGTCCAAAGCGTTACAAAAAATGTGTGGCTAACCTTTTGTGAAAAAGCTGCAAATACATATAAAAACTACACAAAGAGCCTGTATAAACCCTGAAAATAACTGGTCTGTTAAAGTTGTGTGTTTTTGATTAAAAATTTGTCATGAAGCTGAGCAGCATGGTTCTGTAACAAAAAAGGCTGAAAGGTGCCCTTGTACCTAATCAATTCTGGATGGAAAATGCCTAATCATTTAACCTTTATCGAGCTCTTAATTGAAAGCTTAAGGTCACAGCAAGCGAGGGGCCACGCTTAGTCAATTTCACGAGGTGTTTGAATTTCAACATTTTAAAAAACGTGACCCACTGCCTGCCTGTGGCCATCAAGCCGCTCAGGTCCCTCTGCAGGGATGGATAATATCCCATAACTGCAGAATCAGAGGCGCAGTGGCTCTCTGCTGCAGAAGTGTCAGACAGCGGTGCTGCAGGAGGCGGTCACACAAGGTTCTGAAGGATTACTGCGACGACAGATACGAGAGGTTTTTTGTACGCTTCTTCACAAAATTCAAAATGTACAGTTATTATTGCACAACCCACGTGTATTTGTACACATCCTTAAACTCCTGTCTTTCATACAGTAAGACCACAACACTCCTGATGTTTGCGCTAGAATATAAAATGCAGCAATGATTTAAATAATTGACTTTTGAAACACTGAGTCGTAGTTAAGGGTAAAGTGGGAATGAAGTGTAAATCATTTTATGGTTGTAAGAACAGCTGTATTGATTAGATGTGAAGTATATTTGTTAGGTCAGAAATCTGTTGAATGAAATATCTACAGAAAGGCTGGAATATTATACTTTATATAGACATTCTGATACTCTCTGACCCAAAACACATAACACCCAACCTGATCCATAACACAGACAAATAAAGGTAGCTGTGTCACCGAGTTGATTCATTGACACTATGATGCAAAATTTATGGTTATCTTTTCAATGTTATTTGTAGCCAGTGGAAACTGGTAAAAGTTTAAGTTTGACTTTGAACCAGAAGGTAGATGTTTGCATGTTTAAAAATTGGGATTGGGGCTTTTAGAAACTGGTGGGTTTTTCAGGAACTGTGTTTAAGCAATTGATAAAAAATCATCTTTAAGGCAAACTCAAATTGTACATATGAAGTATCCGCAGTCCTACAGCAGCTGTGACAAGAGCTGGATTAAGTCTTTTATGCTAAAGAGGGAGCCATACAAAGTCTGATAAATGGCCACAAGTAATTTCACTTGAGTCAGATGTTAGTTGAGGTTGAGGGCTGAAGTCTGAATATGAAAATAATCGAATTAGATGTGGAGTCAGTAGAAATGAGCCTCGCAGACCTTTTTATCTCTGCTTTAGGCTTGTGGCTCAAGGTTACATTAACCCCTTTAAGTATTCCACTTGCGTATGCTGCATTGTGGGTAATCCAGGTGTCAGGTTTTGGTAAAGAGTTGGAATGAAAAAGAAAAATATCCTGATTCTGATGAAATAAATCCTCTCTTTCAAACTGGACATTATATGCTACAAATTTATAGTTGTGCTATACTAAAGTGGCAAAGTACTTAACAAAAACACCAACATCAACAACAACAACACTTGATAATTCTGTGGCTAACCTTTACACAAGACCTTGTTAAAATTCAACAACATCAAATCATGCTAGGTATGGATGGATGGATTTCAGAGTCTAATAACGCAATTATTCCCTGTACTTCTGTCTTTGCTTTATTTAGCTCCTTTGTTTACATTTACACACCATTTTTACTGCAACCACTAAAAGTTCTCTCACTTCTCTGCCATTTTTCTTTTTACTGTCTGTTAACGTTGAGACATTTTTCTCCATCGGCCTGACAGAACAGTGCAGCACAGGGGAAGCTTTTTTTTCCCCTCCCCAGCCTCTCCTCTTATAGCATTTAAACTGGAACGTCACCATTGCAGTTTCCAGCCATCTGACAATCAGACTGCAGTGACTTGCAGGACCATTCCTTGTCTCAGTGTTTTTTAATTCATCTTATTTTCCATCACGGTCCTGCCTCCCAGATTCCAATGTGTCATGTTTCTGTCTGTCACTGAAATTGTCATCAGTGGCATTATCATTCTTGTCATGGTCATGGAGCAGAGCCAAGAGCTTGATTGGATCAGGAGTCACCCAACTTCCAGTTTTAATTGAATTGGAGCTGCTCTCTCCCCAGGAGTCTACAAGTGGCCTGTGGGTAGAAAATACGAAGCAGAGCATTAAGCATATGCATGAGATGATTATAGTGCATTAACTGGAGGCTACAGAGAGGTTAATAGCCAGTGAATATCAATACAGAATTTTCTAACTTCCAGCATATTTTGTGGTCAGAATAAATGTTTCTTGATTTCTGTCTTAGTAATAAAATATACACGAATCATTACTTTAGAATCAACACAGCAATTTCAATAAATATTTGATGAAAAACATGAAGATAAATGCAGCTTTCAGATTAAAATCATGTCGTCTTCCAATAAAAAATGTTTTAATCGTTGTATCCTGGCTGTTGCTCTCTCTGCTTTTTATCTTTTTGATGTGCTGGGCTTCAGATGAAAAATTGTCAGGCTGTAAAGCAATCATTGGTGTTTTTGATTTGTTTTGTTTTTTTTGTTTTTTTTTTTCAAAAGCCTGGCATCATTTTCCACCATGTTTTTCCTCAACTGTTTGTCAGCTTGGAGGCAGCTCGATCATCCGGCTAACTATCAGTTAAAACGTGTTTTCCCATGAGCGCCTGTGGAGAATTCTCAGAAGCTCAGTGGCTTCAGCTTCTGCTGTTGCTGCCTGAGACAAAAACACAAACACACCAGAACAGAGCAGGCATGAAACGGAGTTCATGTGAGAATACGTATTTGGGAGCTTTGGGGCAATGATTCACATTATTCCTGCATAAATTATTATCCCCTCTGCATAAATTATTGCTTAAAATTTATTTTGTGCATTTGTGCACACATGCTCACATCCTTGCCGTCAATTAGCATTAGTGCTCTTATCATCATGAAAACTGACAAACCAAAGGCTTTCATAGTTTTGTCAGAACCCACCTCAAACAAAAAATCAGAGTCCTGTCTGAATCAAACGGTTGGCGGGTCTGTGATGGCTTCATCTCAGCTTAGAAGTGGAACTTTATTGCTCTGCTGTTTAATAGAAGAGCCAAAATAAGCCTTTACATTTGTATTCTGGTATTGCTGTCAAAGAATTTTTTGAGAACAAACAAAACAAACAATCAAAAGCAACAAATGGCAGGAGACTTTGTTTAAGATCAACCTTCTCACGCCATTTAAAAAGTAAAATGTAGATTTAAGAACTTATATTTAAAAATTTTATAAATGACAGAAGAAATTTAAAATGCTTGACCTTAAACAGGTCATCCACATCACAGATCAACAGCAGGAGCCACAAATAAAGATTTGGAAATTAGATTATGTGATGTTGTATCGATGTAGCTGCACATCACAACTCTACAAAAATTTTGACCTGCCTTTGCTTCTTCTTAATAGCTTTCAAAATAATCTGAGGTGACATACATGACAGATTACGTTAACACAAAGCACAGAGATATTTTCCATGTTTTGACCTTTTAATGTCTACTTTTCGGGGCAACTGTTTGCCTGTTTGGAACAGCTAAATTAAAAATGCTTATACAGAAGAACTGTAAGGCTAATATGCATGTTTAAGGGTTGGTGGATTATCTAACAAATCTTTTGGTGTATATCCAGTCCAAGAGTTTCAAAATTTAAATCTTAACAGTCTACTTAGCTACTTTGAAGTAGCTTAAGCGGACCTGTAATCAGGTGCATTTGTAATGGTGGCCAACAGAAAACATGCTAGCTACTGGCTCTTTTAGCTCTGTTTACCTTTTATGTTAAAGCCACTAAAATGTTGACATGCTAAAGTGTAGCCTTGCAAGAGTTTACTAAAGTTAGCAAACTAACTAAGAAGGTTATATATTCTATCCACCTTGGTTTTGTGACATTTGCTCATTACTTGTCAAAACAGACCTGCTTTAACAATTTTTTTCACTTATCTGCTCGAGATGCTGTTCAAAACATAAAAAGAAACTACAAAAGAAGAAGCCAAATAAGAAAAAAAAAATCACTACAGTGAAGCCTCTCAACAGCAAGGGTTTGTCTGAAGAGGGAAGATTTTTCTAAGGTGATGAAATAAAGACAGCTCATGTGCTCAGTCTCTGTAGCAGCCAAGGTTACTGGAGATCCAAGTGTCAAGCCGAAGTGTCCTTGTGAGAGATGGTTAGCCCCTACCTGCTCACACAGTGACAGATCCTTTGATCATATGACACGGCCATGACATGGCGAAACTGTAATTCATACCTACTTATAATTTTTTTCATCTGACGGTGTATGGTGGTTGCTGTCTCACAAACCTTGACTTATTGACTTGTCTAGAAATTTAATTCAAGGGTCTTTGTAAAAGAGGCAAGTGACTGTGGTCTATCGGCAACCTCTCAGTGGTGAATCTGAAAAAAGCTGAAGATGTAACTAACAGAGATAATTGAGAGCAGTGTTTTAAATTCAGTGTCTAAAGTTATGCAGTGTAATGTGAGTGAGTTCAGGCTTCTTTGGATTTAATGCTTATTTGCAGGTATAGTTTGCTTTTCCTTCATTGGTTGTGTTTCCACAATTACCCGAAGTACATTTAAGTAAAAAGTGACTCCACTAGGGCTCATTTAATAGAGATGGGTTGCTTGTCTCTTTTGCATTTTTGTCTTTTACATGAATACATTGTTGTAATTGTCCTTCAACTAAATGGTCACAGGCAAAATATCCACTGGATTTAAGACACCATCTGTGAGATTTTCCATTGTGCTGTAATCAGTGTCCTTAAGTAAAACTCTTTGATTTAGCCTTGGTCTCGGACAGGCCTTGTTTCCAACCCATTAGGTGTTGCAGTAATAACTAGCACTTGTAGAATTCACCAAGGCCAAAGGATTTGACAGGCAGATGGATGGCATCTGTGATGTAGTTAAATTTAATCTGTAATAGCGGGGAATTTACAACTTCCAATGCTGGCTGGCTAGATGGATGGATGGTAGATTGGTTGGATGTATGGATGGATGGACAGATGGATGAAGGGAGGGATTCTTTTAGCTGGCAAGAGTCCTGGCTAGATTTTTCTGAGCTGAGAAGATGATATCTGCAGCCAGACCCAAGAAACAGGATCCTGTGTTGCCAAGAACTGTTTTCATGGGAACTCCTCATGTGAAGGCTGCACATCCCTCCCAGTGCATGGTGCATTTCATTTCTTATTATACGCTTGAACATGTAACATTTTTATAGATATCTCTTGTTTTCTTGTCACCCTGCTCGCACCAACTGTGACAGTTGGTTACAGCTGATCGGTTTGGATATTGACTCAATTATACAATGTTAAATATAACAAACTTTTGTTGAAAGGGAAGGATTTTGATTTTATTTATTAAACTTTGAAGGTTTATTCTGTTAACAGAGTACAAGTTGTTTGGCTGATGGTGACAATCACCAGTCAGAGAGACTGAGTGCATGTTACAAATAAAGGGCTTATATGTCATATGGCTGTAGTGTTTTGTACAATAAAATTTGACTGCTTTACTTATCAAAGTATTTTGCAACATGAAAACTCTTCTTAGATGTAGGGATTCTTACAACATCTGTAAGTCTCCAGATGTGATGCCTTGCTGGTCTCTGATGGATCAGTATTAAAAATGATTTTCTTGTGTCTTTCTTTCTTGAGTTTGACTTGATGCTTTTAATTTATTTATGTGGTTCAAGAGGGACATGTTTGCTCAGCTCTGTTAAATACACACACTGAAACGATGCTGATTTATGTAATATGAAGGTTGAACAATGAACAGAACTCCCAGACTGCCTGTATAGCATTTTAATAGGCTATCCTGTCTTAATTTGGAGGCTGTACACAAACTTTAAGTGTGTTTGACTAATGATTTGATGTACTGTAATCATAGTGTCATGGAATGTCTATGACTTGTATGAAATCTTTTTTTGGATGTCATCATTATACATATATGCCTTTGAAAACTCTGTAAAAACCCAGGGATCATAACAAATCGTGTCTCCAGTTAGTGAAAACATGGCAAAAGTATTCAGAACTCTGGAAAAAAAAATACAGAGAGAATGAAACAAATTTGCATCAGAAGTAGTACTGTCTCTTCTGCATATTCACTGACAGTGGCAAACCCAGCCTGAGCTTTTTCAAAAGATTAGACTTCGAGCTCCCAGAGTGTTAGAAACCTCCCTCTTATGTGAAGAGCCGATTCAGGTAACATGCAAATGGTTCTATTCAAAACACTCTCAATTTATAGCTAACATAGAATTTTTTTTTTTTTTTTAATGTACTGAATATAGCAGCTTTTATGCAGTTTGCTCTGAAGGCAGTTCATTCTCCTGTGTCATCAGGCTCTGCAGATTTAATACTGTCGCTCCTGATAAAATATTCATCTGTACTGTATGGTGAGTGGCCATTTAAACCACTGGGAGAAGTGAATTGCCCTGCTATTCCCTCTCACCCAGGTAATCAGACACAAATTGAAAATATCCAGCTACCAATTTCAGTCTGAGTTTCAATATTCCCTGTCTGCCAGTATGATGTCACATTTCCTGCGGAGCCTGTTGGCTGTAAAGGTGGAGACTATATAAGTGGCTTATGAATGAGATTTGAATTTCATGGCCCAATATCATTTAGAGTCAGTAATTGGCCAATGCCTATTCTGTACCCTTAAGGGCCACTTTCTCTCGTTTTTGATTTGCGTGGGGAAGCGGTTGGGTCATAGAAATGGCATCCAATAAAAAAGTCATACATGTGTTCCCATCAACTATGATATTGCCATTTCTTTGCAGATGCCAAGTCCTATTCTCTCAGCCATATCTGGGGAAATGAGCAAAAAGATCGAATGATGTCCCAAAGGATTTAGCAGTAGGCTTGCAGCTGGCACTCCCTGCAGGCCTGCAGGGACCTGAGCTCACATTATACTTTTGGAAGAAATTTTCTTCGGTTGCTAATGGTAACAGGTTACAGTGGAATGGCAGGGCCCTGCTCACGTGGGTCGGTTGTGACTGTGTTTTCTGTTTTAATGAGTTTTTGCTATTAGATTTAGATTAAAGTAAAGGTCAGGTTCATCCAAATTATGAGAACCTTTTTCATCGCCTCTGGCTATTGAACAACTTGGAAAAAAAAACCATTGTGGTAAAGACACTCAACAAGAAAATAAAGAGGAGTGGGGAGGTAACCCAGTATCTTTCAAATTTATGTACATATCTGATGATTCTGTCACTCACTGTTACTGTACATTCAATGTTTTTTTCAAGGGCAGCTGCTCAGGAGGCAGAGTGGGTCATCTACTTACCAAAAGGTCAGTGGTTCCCGACTCGGTGTGTTATATTGTCCTTTGGCAGGATTTTGAACCTCAAATTGGTCCCAGTGGATGTTCCATCTGTGTGTGAATCTGTGTAATAAGTGCTACAAACAAAATTCAGCTGCATCACAGCAGTGTTGAAAACTTATGTAAGTGGAAGTCAAAGTTTGCACAAGCATTGCACACAACTCAGACCATGCTGAGCCAGCATAACCTCAGTTCAAGACATTGTGCTGCTAACACCTAGCGAAAACACTTGGCCTTAAACATTAAATATCCCCTCTTAGTGGTGCAAAGCTTCTGTGATATGGTGTAAAACTAACTCTCCCTGTTTGTGCAGTCATCTAGCTGCAAGGCTACCAGAGCTAACCAGCAGCTACAGCCGCAGCAGTTACAGTTAACTTCTGAAAACATCTAAAATGACAGGGTTAAAGCAAACAGTCCTCCATGAAATTTGATCTATTCTCAGTTCTGTTTGTGGGTCAAAGTACCATTAAGTGTTACAAACTGTTTTCTACTCACTCCTCCAAGATACCAAGCATAGTACCTAAATGAGATCTGGGCTCAGTGTGACTGACAGAGATGCTATTCACCCTATTACCAGTCAGTGTACACTTAATTTTAGTAGAAATAGTCACATAATGCTGCTTTAAATATACTGTAGCCATGCACGGTTATTGTAGACAGAACTGACTTTGAAAATGATGAGAGCAAAAATGATGTCTACACGCTCAGTTTAAAAGGAAGCTGCAATAACATCAATATGAAGGCAAATACCTTTTTTTGAGTCTGGATTTTGTTTGCAGAATTTGAATCTAATAGTTTGTAGATATTAATACATCCTATTTTTTTAGCATCATTTAGCCCATGTTTAATATGCTAACATGGAGGGGCAAAATTTACAACCTTTACTGAGATGTTTTGGTTTCACTATTGTGGTCCTGTCTTCAATCTTTACTGATTTCAGTGCTTGTAAAAGTTTTGAATAAAACCAAAAGTTTAGGGAGAATTCCAAGTGTTTTCAAAAGATTACTGAAGTGCAGGAGGGAAACAGTATGTTTAGCAAGATATAGAACATAATGTTCCCAGATTTTCCAGAGCTATTATTCAACACACTCCACCATAGAAAGCCAATTTGACAAGGGGAAAGGTGTGAGTAGCTGCTTGAGATGTGACCACTGTGTCCCCAGAGGAAATTTCTATTCCTTTTTTTCACCACCAGCTGGTTAATCTTCTTCCTCTCCAGCACCTAATAGAGTCCATACTTATTAAAACTGGATATGAGACAAGCTGAATGGGTCAGAGCATCCTGGTGAACATACAGTTCTCTCTGGAGAGAGGAGTGTGTGAAAGCAATGCCAGGGCAGAGAACACAGACTAGTGTCACTCACAAAGATATAAGCTCTGTACCAGAACTGCCATTTCTGTATTGGAACAGGATCAGTAGATGTCTTTTCACAATTAAGAGGGAGGACAAAAAAAAAGAGAAAAATAAGCAAGTGCATTGCCTCTAGCTTGAGTACAGCTCATGTTTTTCTGAGCTGCCTCCTTTTGTCTATGTCTGTCTGCATGTGCTTGTTTTCTCTTTGGCTTTACTGAAGAGGATAAACATGTCCTGAGTGACTCTTCCATAAGCACTTCACTTGTGTTGAACATCTGCCATTATGAGGCAGCCGTAGCTCTGTTTGCACGGAAGGACTAGTCAAAAAGACAAACAGTCACACATGGTTCCCTTTCTGTTGTGTGCTGTTAATCAAATTTCAGTCAAGTTTCCCTAATAGCTGATCTGGTTCAAAAACTGCCAACAGGATTAGTTGGATTGTAGGGTCTCACGGTCAATGTGGTAAAACTTTTTATCAAGAAATCAGGAATTATCAAGAATTTGAGACTCACTCAGTGTGACTGAAGCTACATTTGAGCAAATTCTGTCACACTGATTGTTTAACCAGACCCTGTAAATGTGGGATTTCTACACTTTATAAGTAGTCTGAGAAGGAATGGATTGCCACTAAAACCAGTAATTATTAGGCATCACACAGACAGACAGACAGACAGACAGACAGACAGACAGACAGACAGACAGACAGACAGACAGACAGACAGACAGATATAAAGACAGAAAACAATCTGGAAAACCGCAAGTGAAAACTTCCCTGTATAAGTAACCTGGGAGGAGCTGATGAGTGATGAGCTGCAGCTGGTCAGACAGGTGAGCAAAATCATGATTAGCTGAGCAAGAAACCTCAAAAGAGACAAAAGAGGAGGGAAAATGGAAATAATTAGTCATCAAATAAACCTTTTAATTTTATCAAAATGAATATATAACAACTGTCAAAACAGCACATGTAAAAATATGATCAGGTGCATGGTGTGTCTCTGCTTGTTTTAAAGCATGTGCAGGATGTGAGAATAAATCTTCTCGTGAAACAAAATAGAGTAAGTAACTGAACTTTAGTCACTAAATGTGAAATCATTGGTTGCTGCTGTACTTGCCTGACATGTGAGGATCCAGATACAGAGTTTTACTTTAAAAAACACAGTTTTAAGCTCCCAACCAAACAGCTTTATCATCAGTATTGTTGCCAGGTTTTTCCACTCCGCAAGGTCACTCAGGCAAAATTCAACATTTGGAGCATCTTTTTAAAATGAAGATAAAAGGATCATTTCAAGATATTTGTGTGGGTTTGCTTAGTTCCACTTTGCAAATAAATAAAAAAAAAAATCATGTTAAACCTTTTGAGTCATCATTGTTTTTACTCTAAGGAAAACCAATTTAAAAAAGCACAGAAAAGTTAATAGATTTACTTTTTCCATATGTCAGTTCTTTGCAGCAATATGTGACCTCGTGTTTCTTTTGAGCATCAACTTCTCCAACATTTTTGAGCATTCATTATATCCATCACTCTGAATGTTTTTTTTTGCCTTTTTCTGTTCTTTATAAACAGTGCAGCAGCCACTGCAGCTTGTTGTTCCCTGAATGTAAAGTAGAACGAAATGAGCATGCTGTATCACAGAAAACTGATTCTCACAAACTGGCTTGTTGACAACTAAGTGCACCCCACTCTAAATAATTTCTCCGTAGAAAAAAATAAACTAAAAAAGAACACAAAATACAGACTGTGTGCCTGTTGTAAAACAAGTGTGCCATCCACATTTTGAATCCAGACAGAGAAAAAGGAGGTGCAGACAAGAAAATATGAAATTGATTTCCCTGTTAACATGACACAAGTTATAGACGATCCAATAATACATCATACTTAAGTGTGGACATGCCTAACCTTTCTTCTGCTGCTGGAGGGTTTCCTGACCAGGACATGAGCTGCATGATAATCTGTTCTCATTGGACTTTGCAGCACTGTCAACTGCTCCACATCCCTCTTTTGGTCGCTGACTGCCACTGTGTGGTCATAAATATTTAACACATTTCTGCTGCAGTTAGGTTTAAACTCTTACACTTCACAAGCCCTGAGAAATTTGGTTCCTGCATCCCTCTCATTAAACAGTGATGGTAATATTGTATTCTCTAAGAACCACTGCAAGATAAATTGGAAAAATTGAGTGTAATTCTCACATTGTTCCTTGCAGAAACATAAGAAAAGATTGTTTATACTTGAGGAAACCCTAATCTTTACTTGTGGGGTAAAAAATTAAATCTACATCTGCATGAAAAGATCTGTTCTACCAGCACTCTATCTTGTATCATCCATCATCCTTAAACAAGAGAAAAAAATGAAGCCCTTTTAACATCATTTGATAAAAGCAGCTGCTGTCAGTGTACTGCCTTGTATTTCGGAGCCCATTTTGTTGTTTGATGGCATATTTTCCTCTTTTACCCTGTAAAGGCACGTCACTTCATGACAGCTTGGCTGACATGGCTTCAGGTTCTGACATTTAGAATGGAGCTGCAATGTTTTCATCTTTTTTAAACATCAACAGTAAATGTCAGCATTTTAAATCAGTGTTTCTTTTTGAAATCAAACATGCTTGTTTCTAGGGCTGTCATTTTTTTAACACAAGTGATCAGATGCCTTACAGGATGATATGGCACACAAACATTTCTGCAGTGGCCTCAAAAACCAGAATGTGGTCAGAATACATAAAGAATGACACCAAACAGTTTTTACAAAATACTCAGATAGCTGTATCAAAATGCTTACAATGCCACAACTGCTTGAAAATAAAAAAACTCATATACATGCTGAGGCAGTTGTCGTTAGAACCAAAGCACATAATGTAGTTTTAGCAAGTAAACAGTAATTTTTCATGCCAAGACTTAAATTATTACCTAGTTACTTACCAAGTTAAAATTTAGGCTCTTTACGCAGTGCAAATTGAAAACATCTAAAAGACTTCATCTAACTGAAGGGTTCTTAATGGATCCAGTGTGTAGGAATTAGTGGCATCTAGTGGTAAAGTTGTAGGATGCATCCAATTAAATATCCCTCCATCAGCCTCTGTGTTCAAGTGTGTGGGAGAACAACAGTGGCCACAAAAATCACCAAAAATGCAAAAAAAACTCCTTTCAGCCAGTGTTTTGTTTGTCCATTCATGGTTATTGTAGAAACATGGAGGTGCAACATGCTGGACTCCGTGGAGGAGGCTCAGTCTAAGGTAATGAAAACACAATGACTCTTATTTTCAGGTAATTATACACAGAAGCGAGAATTACACATACTTAAGAATATTATATACCTTTTCTGCTATATATTACAAATAGATCCCTTAAATCCTACACACACCGGACTATTAATGGTCCATATCATTGGTGGATGACACTGGCAGTACGCTGCGGTGGTAGGGCAGCCCATACACAGGGCTAATTCCCGCATGGCGGAGGTTCTCCACCTTGCCAAACTGGCGCAGATGGAACAGCAGGGTGAGCTTTCGGGTCATGGTTCTGAGCGCCAAGAAAGAGGCCAGGATCTGGGCGAGCAGGAAGAGGAGATAGAGGGAGTGGACGGCTCTCTCTAGAGGCAGGATGATAATTCCTTCATCGGTCAGGAAGAAGAGCAGCACTGGCAGCTGGAACATAAAAGACAGGAGCCAGAAGGCTGCCAGCTCTGGCACCTGATGACAGGGAGGGAGAGCATTTGGGTCGGTGGATGGAGGCGATGCAAAGATAGAGTAGTCAGGCATCAAGTGCTTCAGTTATATCCACATGAAAGCACAGACACACCTGCACGTCCACGCATACACACACACACACACACACACACACACACACACACACACACAAACACACACAAACTCAATAGATAGTTGAAGCCAAGAGCTGATTGTTTACACACGCAGGCCGAATACTTAAGAAGCCACTTCCTGCGCTGCGTTATTCAGGAGACAGGTCCATAAAAGAGCTCTGCATTGTGCTTCAGAGAGGATGTTGGTTTGAATTACCTTTTCTTTGAGGTTGCCAATGTAGCCCAGATAAAGTCTGACCACTTCAATGACTGTGAGGAGGATCACCCCGGTTATGAGCAGAGCCTGGTAATACCCGGGAAGATAATAGAACTGAAACGAAAGCAGAGCTGGAATGTCAGAGTGCCAGGAAGGTATGAAAACATCTCTTTACTCGCAGTTCACAGGACTTTCACACTATGTGCTGTTTTGTAGCCAAATAAAAGACACAGAAGAAAGTCTCAAGGGATTCTTTTCTATGATGAAATTATGAAAATATATGATGACCGAAGCTAAGCTTTACAGAAAGATAAAATGATCTCCAGAAGTCGTAGTGCAGTCTGCCGTATGTGTCACTTTCAGCCTATTAACTTCCTGATTAGATCTAAAGGGGATGTCACAGGGTCTCTACTTGCTGCTACCACCACCAGAAGGCGCCAAAGTCAAGTATCTTTCAGTTTGAGGCTTAGTGGATTATTAAATTGATTAAATTTCACACCAGTTTTTCTTCTTGTGAACACACAAAAGAGAGTTCTCACTATATGTTATGTTTAATATGCTTGAATATACTGGAAGTGCAGCCTTTAAGAGCAGCATGACTAGCTCTCAGTCACCAGACCTTCTTTAATTGCATTATGCACATATGACACTTATGATGCAGCGTGACTGATCATAGATATTGTCCAATGAATGGGCGCCTTGTGCATTAGTCCTCGTGATTTTCACAGCCCTGTGCTTATAATACACCAGTGTGAACTCAGAACAGACCAGAGCTTAAAGAAAACAATGTAACTTTTTGATTCTTGTCATGAACCAAGAGAATTGAACAACTTCCAACATGAAGGATCCAGTCTGTGAAAATGCAGATCACCGACTAACCTTTACTTCCAACATGAAAACAGCAGAAAACCACCAGCATGGAAAATAAAACATGTTGAAGTAAAGCAGCATCTGCAGAGGAAGGTTGGAAACCAGCTCGTTGACCACTGGAAGACAAATAACACAGAAACATAAACACTCACATTCATCACACCCACAGTCAGTTATTACTGATATGCTAATAATATTTTCTTAGCACATTACCCATCAGAACAGAGAGTTTTATGAGGTAAAATACAGAACAAAAAAATACGTAGAGGGTTTTTATTTTTGAGAGCTGCATAGATCAGAAAGATGAGATTCATCAAGCCATTCAGTAAGCCTGCCCAGTGCAGACTCATTAGTATTACACATCCCTGCAGAGTATTTCAACTCATTACTTTGAGATCTACCTTTGCTGGGCGCACAAGCATTATGTTGAACAAAAGCCAGAAACAAGAACTCTGTTGTTTGCTGCCCAGACCTCATTTTTAAGCAATCTCCCAGCTACAGCAAACTGCCAACTGTATGTGGCAATACCGCAGATTAGAGAAATATAAATGTTTGGCTGATTAGCTTTAGCTAATGCTAGCAGCTGAGCTATAAGACAAAGGCCTAGTTTCTGGCTAAAGACCCACTTGCTGCTGGAGCCACAATAACATCAACCCTATAGGTTTGTTGAATGTCTAAGAAATTAAATTCATCTTTTCAACCCTCTAAACCAATGTGATAGTAAAATGAGAAAAGAGTCTCAGTGTCTCCACAATGTTTCTGCTGATTTTAATAGAGATTCACATGAAGTTTATGACTGGCCATGAATCACTCACCCAGATGCACATCTGTGACACATTTTACAGGTCTACATTCAAAGTTACAGTTGTGCTCCACTCAGGTAAACACAAGTTGGCTTTTTTACTATATTGTGCAAGGAGAAAATTATGCTTTACAGGCAACTGTAATTTGGCACATGGGCAGGCTTTGCAATGTGTAAATATGTATGTTGATGTTTATATCACTGCTGGGACGAGCAGAGACCTGACCTCAGAGCAAACTCAGTGTTGTTGTAGCAATGCGACTACTAATTTATTTCAGATCTGGAGATGCTTCTCACCTGCTGTGCTGCTTGTACATGCAGGCTTCTAGAGCGGAAAGATTAGCAAGCAGTATCTCAACTATGAACCGTGCTAATTCAACCCCAGGAGACTGACCCCAGAGAACTGGGTTAATTTGTGGAAAATGATATGCCATTAACTGAATCACAGTAAGCAGCTCTGCAAAGGTTGATCAAGGGTCAAAATGCTGATAGCAGAATTTGTCAGATGTGGTCAGGAAATTAAAGCTTTGCCATGTGACTTTTAAAGCAGCATGAAAATCAAGTAACAAATCCTCAAAAGCATAAATGTAAAACATACATCATTAATAAGCAGGAACATCATTAATATTATCATTGATATTTTAATAGAAATATATCTAACAATATATGACAAATGATGTATGAAACCAGAATTAACGTCAGTTAACAGTTATCACATGTAGTTCATGTATGTAATTATTATGCGATAATGAAGCCGTATTACATTGTAAAGCACGATACTAAACTTTATACAAATGGTAAACAATCTGCATGTGTTAACCAACCGGCAGCGTCCTCCTGCTCCCTTGTGAAGTCGCTGTCTGCTGTCCTGTTGTTGGTGAACACAGAGCCTCCCATGTAGGCCAGACCCATCTGCAGGGTCTCGGGAACAGGTGAGTAAAACACAGGCATTGTGGGTAGAGGTGGTTACCATGACCATGCCAAGGAGTTGGGAAGTGTAACCGTCCAAAACTGTGTTTGTGTCCCTCACGTCTCCTGCTAATCCTTGTTGTATTTAAATCACAGGTACATGAATGCATGAAGGCACAGATACAAATGGACACACACAGACGCGTGCTGGCAGACACACACTGCTAATCAGATTAAAGTGAAGGGGGAGCAGGATGAGGATTAGTCTGAGACAGCAGCATGGCGGTTTGTTATTAACTTAGTGGCCATTCATGATGCTCAGTAAATTTGTTTATCTAATTAGAGGATTTAACATTTGTATAAGCTCTGCTGTGATAAAACAGGGACCAAAAAGCTGTTCAGCAAGAAAAAAAAAAAGGAATCTTCCCTAATTTTAAACCCATAGTTATTTTTTATTCTCCCATACAAATGAGTCTCATTCAAATTTCTGTGTTCCTTAATGCTGTGCAATGTCATAATATATACAATTGCAAGTGCCCAGGCACATTCATAATGATCCACTCAGTCATTCATTGTGGTGTTTATAGACTATTTTTTTTAATTAAATTCAGCTTATAAACAAAGCGACACAATAATGACTAACACACTGCACGCTGCACCCAGCCAGCGAGTCTTCTGAATGGTGCCTGGCTTATCGTTTTGGCCTTGGGGCCCCACTCTTCATTTATGCGGCCGGGGTGCATCGTCAGAGTTTCACCACAAGGTGTCGTCACAGCTCGTCCCTGGGGGCGTGCAGGGGGAAATGCTGGAACTCCTCTGGCACCTCTTCCCCTTTCTGGGACCTCTTGTAGAAACCGAGTGAATCTAACAGGCTGCTGATCTCGTCCGCCTTCATTTTCTTCACACGAACAGTCTGACGTGTCAGGAAGAAGACAAACACACACACACACACACATGCATTTGGACTCACAGTTGAAGGCTTTAAAGCATTGATGCAGTGTAGATTAGCTGTGAGAAGCAAAGTAGTTTGCAGATGCACAGTGTGTTTTGATTCAAGATAGTTTATACAGATACATTCATTTGTCTCCCTTAAATTGGAGTTTTATTAAAACTTGCTCAGTCCCTGCTGATACAGAGAGTCCTCCTGCTCATTTGTTTTAATTTACCCGCTCAATAATTCAGTCTGAGAAATAATTCTTCGTTTAATGTCAAATTACCGTCTCAAAGGGCGCCCACTTTATGAAACAATAAATGAAAACAGCAAACATTAGATCCTGAATGTGACAAAAGAAAAACTCCATATAAGCTTTAAAAGAGGAAACAAAGGGTGAAAACTTCAGGAAAGAAGTGAAGTTTTTTAAAAAGTTTATTTGTAAATCACAGTAGTGTTTCTCTGTGCTTTTTTAAGAGACAAACACTGGAGAATTTCACTGGTTTCAGTGGAGAGTTTTATTGTCTCATGCTGGCCTAAATGCAGGTCCAGGGGCTTTTCTGCACTGACAAAAATAAAAGTGTGTGGGAGAATGAAGAGTTGTAATTTTCAGGGCATGAAAATGTTCAAGTTCACGTCAGCTTTCACACTAACTATGCTGTTTCAGTGAAAAAAAATAATATGAGTAGTCAGAACCCCCTAATTTATTCACCTCTCTGCTCTCTTTCTCCTTCTTGCTGTCTGTATTTTTCTTTGTGTATAACTCTATCTCGCTCTTTCAAACACGCTCGCTCTCGACTTATCTGCCAGAGGATCTGAAATCAGATGCAGCAGTTTTAAAACTTGCCTACATGATTCTGTCTTGACATTCTGGCGCTCCCCAGATAAACCCCCCATCACAAGTTGTACGAGCAAAAAGTTCCTGAACTCGCATCTCACCTTTACAACCTCGTCCTTTTCGTTATAGAATATCAGACGTGGTTTCTTCTCCTCCGATGAATCGTATTCCAAGTTGTGGCTTCACAGGAAGAAATGGATCAAGGGAAACAACAGGTAGACGGTGAAGAATAAAGCACATCCATCTGTTTTTCTGCTATTTTTAGACCCACTATGATTTTAACTTGGAAGAGCAGAGTTTTGGAAAGCTCACAGAGCTGGCACTGGACTTGGCAACTCGCTCGGAACGTTGTTTTGTTTATGAAAGAGGTCATGAGAAAATCTGGGGTGTTTTTTTTTTTTATATTCCTCATAAGAAAAAAAAAAAAAAGCCTTAGCAACACAAAAGCAAAAGGATACTATAAAGCAAAGCGCTCCAAGAGAAAACGCTGGAGCTCAGGCATTTTCTTTATGCCTCATCCGACCAAACTGGGAGCCTGCAGGAATGACGACAGACAGTTGTAAAAACAGCATGACAAATAGCATTGTGCACGCTCCCTTCTTCGTCTGATCAAAGGTGCCAGAAATAGGTTCTGTATCTCAGCAGATTACATACTGACATGGCAGCACTTGGCTTAGGTATCCCTCATCTTACTCATCCTCCCATTTGCTCACTGGGTGCTCTAACTGTGTCCCCTGTCCTCCTGTCATGTGTTCAGTGTGTTCATTTTAGACTCCATTGCACAGGATCCTGAACATTTAATGCTCATGTCAAGATGATAATGTTACTTTATCCACGTTGCGTGTGTTTGTATCTGTACTCACCAGCAGTTTTCCTCTGGCTATAGCAAGCTTTTCTTCATTCGCTGTGTTGTTGTTAGTGTCTGATGCCCCAACAGCAAAGGCAAGAGTGAGCACCAAGAGGGCCCACATTTTTTAAGACAAATAAGGATCTTTGAGTGCTTTTGCCTAAGTTTATAAAAATATGTAACCCTTTATGATCCTGTCAGACACTTTCTCAAGGTGGACAAGACCATAACACAATCCTACAGGGGAGAAACACCCTCCTGTGTTAGATTTTTTGACTGTTTCGTGCTGTTTTTCTATCAAAAATTCTTTATTATCTGAGAAGTAGGTCACTGGTTCGCCAGCTGATCCACATGCATATTATTCTTTAGTAGTTTCAGTTATTAGGCTGTTTTGCACGTTTTAAAAGGCCCCTGGCTTTACAGTTTATAGTTTCTCCCACATCAGGTGTCATTGGGGGTCCACAGAAACCACAGAGCATCTGTGCTCTTATCTCTTTTTCCCATACAGTTGACTTGCAGGTGGCTAATGATCACTGAGAGCCAGCCCTGCTCTTGTAGCCGCTGAAGTGCAAATTCTAGTTGAGCTGGACTGGCAAAGGTGTTTGAAAAAGAAGAAAAACAGTCTTGCACCACATTAGACTTTATTTCTACCTTTTTCTATTAAGAAATTCTTATGCCTTTTTACAAAAGCAAAGAAATTATGATTCTGGGCACAATGTTCATGATATGAGATTATCAGTAAAACCTGAGGGAACATTTCTGCCTTATCCAGCTTAAAAAGGCCAAAAGTTGCAGGCTGTAAAACTAAATTTTAAGCTGGTAGATACTGTAAAGCTATAACTGAGAGGATCAACAGCAGAGTTGGTGATAATTCTCTGCTTTTTAAACCCTCCTTTACATACATGTTATGGCTTTCATTGAATTATATTCCTCTGTCCCATATTGTTTAAGCTTTTATTAAAGGTTATCTGGAAAGACCACTGTGTAGGTTTTAGTGGTGTCTAGAGGTGAGTTAGCAGACCCAAACCAACTGCATTCACCCCCTCACCCTTCCCTTCCAAGTGTGAAGGAGAACCTGGTCACTAGAAATGTGAAATATGCTACAGACCCTCTCTAGAGCCAGTGTTTGATTTGTCTACTGTAGAAACATGCCAGTGCAACACAGAAGACTCCATGGTAGACAAGCCAGTCCTCATGTAGATACGCAGAGCTTATTCTAAGGTACTAACACCTCAGTGGCCATGACCATGCACTCATGAAACCTGACTGTTAAAGTTTTATTCCACTTCTTTGAATAGATTTCCCTAAATCCAACACACTGGACCTTCAAGACACATTCAATATGTTTCGGTCCTTTTTTACATTAGATTCTAAAGTAGTTTTGCAGAACAAAACCTACTGTAGCACATAAAATTACACAACATGGTAAACCTCCTGTGCATTTCTCTCACCACTTTCCTTTTTTCCCCCCCTTTTTTTCTCACTCTGTTCCAGTTGCGTGAGAAGTAGTGTTTAACTCTATTGTATACTGGTGTATGAAATCAGACCTCATGACAACACAGCACATTTGCAGTGTGTTAACACCCTGGAAGAGGAAAACATCTCTCCCTTTCAGTTTTTTTTTTTCTGTTATAAAAAAGCAGATGCTTAATGCAACCACAAGAGGGCGATCACACCCACATGTGCACTCTCTGGCAGTTTGGCAGGTAAAATGTACTTCCAAATCCTAGCCACAGACAATTATGTTTCCAACAAAAATAAACCATTCCTGCCTGGAATGCTGAAGCAAAACCATCCCTCTGTCTCTGTCTTTTCCAGACGCAGAGCTCTGCAGCTCAGAGTCCTGCGCTCTGCATGTGCTGTTTGAGATTATGTGTCAAATGGCAGTAAAACAATCCCCTTTTTAACAGGGTTTCCTCCCCTTGGCAGCCATCGTAAATCTGCGGGCCTGTACACTTCTCTCACTGGAGGTTTGCATCTTTATGTTTTAAAGTTACAGTCCTGTTCATCACTGTGTACGTTGGGAGAACTCATAGGGAGGACTTAGAAAAAGAAAGAGTTAATGAGAGAGGGGAGAAAAAACAATATGTGGCGGGGGTGGGGTGGCTCCTTGGTCTATATGTGTGGATGCATACCATATGTGTTCACAATTACATTTCAGCTTACATCATATGGTGCGCGCCAAAAAAGGGGATGTCGTTATTTTTAATCTGCTGACAAAGGGGAAAACACAGTTATTTGGGTTATAAAACCAGAATAGAGAAGTAGATGATGAAGACATACACAAAATTCATGCTGAGCAACTTTTTTCCAGTCAAGTTTCGCAAATTGCAACACTTGCAGCTGCCAAAAGATCAAAAGCTGAAACACCTCACTGAAATCCTGCCTCCCTCAGAGAGCTGGTTATAAAGATATACACACTTCCTGTTTCTCCAAAGCACCGGATGCTGCAGACCAGCCAGCAGGACATTAGCTTGTGTGTCCGCTCTCTTATGATGTGTGCACTCATTCGGCTCCAGTGTCTTTTTCTCTGAGCTCTAGTGTGGACGCTGTATTTGTGTATTTAAGGATGACCAAGGGAGAGATTAATAAAATATGAGTTTGAGTTCAAACAGTTATCTGTGTGTGTCTGTATGTCTGTATGTCTGCATGTGTGTGTGTGTGTGTGTGTGTGTGTGTGCATCCTTATCTGTCTGGAGCCTGGGGGCAACTGGGGGGTAAGCCTGTTGCCTGTCTGCCTGCTGCGCTCCAGTCTGCTCATAAAGAAGAGAAGCAGTGTTGAAAGAAGTGAGGGCCATGTGGAGGCCTCCATTCAAAAAGAATACAATGCTAATGAGTGTGTTCCACTGTACGCTATGCTATAAGTGGACATAACCTCATGGAGGTTCAGGTTCAAGGCACAAAACACTATTTCCTCTGCTTGGAAAATTAGTTTGTCCAGCACAAAACAAACAGTTCCAGTGTTTTTGTTGTGTTATTCCCTCATGGAGCTTTTCTACACAGAAAGATCTGCTATTTTTTTCACTCTCTAATGTGCATTATGAGGTTTTTATGTTGCTGTTTGTGTGCTGCTTTCCTATGGAGCCCTAACGGAGTGAGATGTATGTCTGTGACAGTGTTGTTAAGCAAATGTACAGGCCGCAGAGTAAACGAGGACGTCACCGAGTTTGATTTAGCCCCGTGGTTGGCTTGAACCTACGACCCAAAATAAGTGGCTCCTATTTTCCCCACACTGGAAGGCCGCAGGAGGCTGTGCGACGCTGCTGGCCTTGGCAGAGGATCTGTGTTGTACAGCCATGGATGACGAAGGTGGTTTTTGCCTGTGACCTTGTTTGCAACATTTTTTCACATTGATAGTGAAGTTTAGAGAAGGCTGCTGCTTTTTACAAAGATTGTGATTTATTCCAGTTTTATGGTAGAAAATTTATTTGACAGTATTGACATTTTTGTTGTTGGATCCTTACTTGGTGTATGCATGTACCTACACAACTTAAGTACACTTTAGATATACTTGTGCTTTTGGTATTGCAATTTTTGCCACATTCTACCAAAGTAGTGTACGTTACAACAAGGAAATATTGTAATGTCACTCTGCTATTTTTATTTGAGTGTTGTATTTATAAATTACTCTGCAGACTAAATTTCAATAAAAAATGTGATGTATCATCATCCTGCTACAAAACTACTACAGCAGTTATACAGTTAGTTAATATATAATTAGCCATAAAATATATACACTCACCTACACTGATACTATGATCAGCAATGATGGGTGTTAAATCTTTATGCAAAGCTGTGAATATAAAAGACAATTTTACACTGGGGAATTGCCTTTACTAACAGAAATACTTTGACATTATGGCAAATAGACTTGTTTTCTTGCTTAGAGTCCCTGTAGATTTAGAGACTGATATGACTAAGCTATAAATAGTGAGTCACTGTGCCTGGCCAAGAAAAAACTCTGTGTGTAATAAGCAGTTTTTATCTTAAGAGAGAACCAGACTAACGGTTTCCCCGTGTCTGGTGTTTATGCAATGCTAACCAACCTTAGATACAAGAAAACTAACTCCTATTAAATAAC
The DNA here is from genome assembly GCA_029783645.1 of Ctenochaetus hawaiiensis. NCBI lineage: Eukaryota > Metazoa > Chordata > Actinopteri > Acanthuriformes > Acanthuridae > Ctenochaetus > Ctenochaetus hawaiiensis. The sequence goes on from JAPZDY010000022.1 coordinate 10,201,242, forward strand.
ACTTAGTAGAAAAAAGAACAAACACATTACCAAAAATGTTAAACTCTTACTTTGATTTTAAAAAAATCACAATACTTGTTCCATCACTTTTGCGCCTTTGTAGTGTTCTTCAGATCTTGGACCAGGAGCTGGCACCAAGCCACTATGCCAATAAATAATAACTTATTCCATTGTTGTGTCTAGTGAAAAACTATGACCTACTGCTGATTGAAATATCACCATAGTGGCTCGACTTTCTCTGATCCCTTGAACTGGGAACAGTCTTTGCTTGTCTCTTATCCATCATCTTTGTTTTAAGCTGCTCTCAGGACAGGTTGGGCTGCTTGGCATGTGGTCCTATAAAGGAATCAGAATGTTTTCCATGGAAAATATTTATTTTTGATGCAATTATCATCCACATGGCTGAAGGGATACAGCTTTTACATTGTTGTTTTAAACACCATCTGGCTCATTAGAGTGGACGATGAAAAAACTGATGAAAAACTGGCTGCAGTTGCAATAATAATCACCACTTCTGAAAGGCAAAAGCCAGATTGGCAAATCCTCTGTCAAATTTAGCATTTCATGGAGCATTACTTCTGATTGTGGCATGTAATTATTAAAAGCATATTTGTAAGTATGTTTTGACAATTCTAGGATGTTGATGAATGACATGAAGAACTTGCTTTTGCCTTTTAGGGTGGCTCATCTACCACCGTTAAGAGTCATTTCAGCCAAACAGTCTGGGTTCAGGGACTTTGGTGATTTACTCATTCTACTAAAGTGACCTTGATCAATTCATAGCTTCCTCACACTCGCTGGGACACTGTTCTCTAGCTGACCCTGACCTCTGACCTCTCTAGAGGGACGTAAATCAAAAGAGGACCACCCTGTGGTGGCCAAATAAGTATCACAGTGCTTAAGGCCACAACAAACACAACATCTTGTTTTCTCTGAGTTCAAGCTTGTACCACAAAAGTGCTAAAATCAAGCAACAAACACACTTTTTAAAGAATACAGCAGTAATAGTTTTGCCGCCATATGTAGGTCAAGTAGAAATAGTTTCACCGACAAAGACTCCGATGTTTACATATCTAAATGGGGACCAGGATATGGTAATAGATTGACCTGGTTGTGACATGGAGGCAGATGTGAGAGTTTGGTGTAGAGGTGGGAAGAACGCGAGGGAAGCAGAAGGATTTGCATTGATGGCTGTCCAGTTTCTGCCCACATCAGAGGAGCTGTGAGGTGGGGGACAGCAACCGCTGCTCCCCTCCCTCTAATCTGTGCCTGGGTAATCAGAAACACATGGCGTCCCATAATGGCTCCAGTGTTGTCCTGTGAAGTAGAACAGGGCTGGGAGGGTCACACACACACACACACACACACACCAGCTACGGTGATGGTAAACACACCGCTAACACTTCCTTTCCCATGCCAGTGCACTGCAACCACATACAGTAAATGTTACGTGGCATCCATACACAAGCAAAGGCAACTTCTCTGCCTATTTCTGAGCTGTTATCAAAGTGTGTCGACTCAAACAGGCCATGAAGAAGTGTGTGAATAATCCTCACCTAGCCTCTGAGTCACCAAAACGTGATAAAGCAAATCCAATGCATTTTTATGAAAACAGGGAAATGCTCCTGCTAAAGGCTAAGGGCAAGTAACTCTGCATCAACATATGTTCCTGTGAGTGGTTTTGGCACAGAATATAAGAAAAAAAAATTGGATTTCAAGTTTGCATCTCGAACAACAAAGCAGTTGTTAGCCTTCGTTCATCGGATGCAGACGGGGCTGACTGTCAGGACTATTGAGGTTCAGTGCATGAAAACAAAAGCCTTCGGCTGATTTTCCTTGGTTTTAGGCAGACACGATCTTGTGATCATATTTGTCCCAGAATCTTGAATAGGGCAGCAGCTTTCTCCCTCTCTCTCTCTCTCTCTCTCTCTCCCTGCTTGGAGTGAGTGAGAAGCAGAAAGGAAAAAAAAAAAAAAACCTTTGGTTTAGCCTGTGGAATTATGTGAAAGCTGAAACCTCAAGCCACATTATGAAGTCTGAAGTCCCACTTTACTGCACAGATAGCGGATGGATGGGTGTGTGAGGGAATAAAGGGTGGGGGGTGGGGGGGACAGAGTGAATGAGGGAGAAGGAAAATAGGCTATGGAGAAAAAACATAGAATGAGGGAGGGATTAAAAGAAAAAGGAAGAAGAGAGAGAGAGAGAAAAAGCGGGTTGGAGAGAGAGAGCGCCTGACTGATCTGCTTTCTATTAGTCATCCAAATCTTCTCCCCTGATACACTCGTTCCGTAGAATTATGCTGACAAAGGGGGAAAAATCCAGGGCAATTTGAAGTCCCAGACAACTGTTTGCAAACCCCTCCATGCACAGGAAAAGGAAAAAAAGGGAGAGAGAGAGAGAGAGAGAGAGAGAGTAAGAAAAACCTCCATCTGGATGAAGAGAGCAACTGTGGCTTAATTACATTTCTGCAGAACTTGTCAAGATGAAAACTGTGTGTATGTGTCTTCCAGAGTCCCTGTGTCCGAACACTGCTGGAATAATGATGCCTCAGTTTGCCTCAAAGTAGTGTGAGATGTCACAGATGCAGTTAAGTGAGTTGAACTTGAGTAAATAATAGTTTTCAGCCTCATATGTTGACTTGAAGCACATTACTGGTATGTTTATCCATTCCAACTTGAGATGCAGCTCGTTTTGACCTAGTTTTTGCACTTCATCAGCTTGTCTAAGCATCTATTTGGGAGGTCGGTGTGTCGTGTGGTTGCTTTTAATTTCGGCATTAAGAGCGGCTCTTTTTTTTTTTCGCTCTGTGCCACTGCAAGGGAGTTTCGGGTTTATTATAATGACAGTCTTAAATCGCAGAGTGAGTAGATGTCACTGGAAATCTATAAACACACATTTGATGCTGGCGCTGTCTCTCCTCCCCATTCTGGTTGCGAGCTGACCTCAGTTCTCAGCGGTTTTGGCTCAAGAAAAGCAACCAGCTTCGTTTCCAGTAAATGTCATTTCATAGTTACTGCATTTCCACAGGGCTGAGAAACAACATTTAACGTGTAAGGAGGACTGCAATTAGACAGTGTTTCTCGCAGACAGCGCGTCGACAGGGATAAGAGACGAAAACAGTTTTTTTAAAAATCTCCTCTGGCCACCTCTGATGCAACGAATCAGCAGAGGAAATAACTGCATTTTTGTAAAATCGTTCGGCAACAGACATTTGTGTCAGACAGCGAAACAGCTGGCAGTTTGAACACGAACACAAAAAGGCTACTTTTAATTGTAAACGTCAGAAACCTCAGACTTTTGTTGCACTGAAAGTTTTTCAAGAGGGAACATGTGCTAAGCTCGTAAACACTGCAAACATTTCAACAACAGGTTTTTCGAAACAAACAAAAGGATTTGCACAGAAAACAGATCCTCACGGCCACACGAAATCTGGCCTCTGGTCCTACAGCATTTCTATCCATGCATGCATAGAGGGTGCTTTTCACTGTGGGCCTCGTACAAGATTTCAGCTCAGATGGAGTAAAGCTTAATCCATTATCATGAACTTATATGGGCACCGAAAAAACTGCTCTTGACTGAGTTCACGGTTGAATTAATATTTTCAACCCCTTTCAAGTGTAACTCGACTCCACTTTCTTTCTGCTTTGCATTGCAGAAAATATTTGTCTTTTTTCCCCCTCACTCATAAATTTCTTTCTTCCTCTCCATGCAGGGACTGAAATGGCTACCAGATGTGGTTCCAATCTGTTCCTGTTGCCGTGGAAACACAGGGACTGGAATAGGTTTTCTGAGTCCAGAGCTTTTGGCTGACTCATAGGGCCTGAGTTTTAAAGCCTTGCTGTTTCTATAGACTTGGCACAGCGAGGGCGCCCCTGCTCCAAATCATGTTTAGACTGGCAGCCGACATGTCATTGAACCCCCTTCCCACACTCCTAACCCTGACTTTTTGACCAAGCTTTCCATTATCCTGTATAGTCGCTCCTTTGTGTTCATTTCTGTTGCAAAGGCAAAGCGAATTTATGTTTCACACGTCAGCCCTCCGTACCAAGTCAATAAAACGAGCAAAATATTACTCTTAGCTAACTGCAGAGGGGATATTAAAAAGGCCAGGTTCCTAATCATTCACAGGCCTCTCTCATTTAAATCCATTCAAAAACAGCAGGCACAGAAATCCATGACAAGGCGTACACATGCTCAATCAACACAGCTTATCCTGAGATGCTGCACAACAGTGACATGCAGTGCTCATTTCCAAGCTGTGACTTTCCCACAACATGTCGAGGATGAAAAGCCAGGGAACATGTGTTGGTATGCTCAGCTGAGAATCTTCTCCATCTGCGAGTGGCGGACAGGCAGATGGAGGCAGTTGTGTCAACATTCCTCTCCATTCTAGCAATGAATCATTCTTTAAGGGATTGTCACATGAAAAATGGAACGATTTGGAGGGAAGTATACAGATTCCAGTATAGAGGTTTGGCTGACAGTTCTTAAAGGAAGTTATAAAGAAGATTGATTTGGACACATCAAGATTGTGGTAGTCAGACTTAAGAGGAGGTCCAAAACAGGGCCAAAAAAGGAAAGACCTCAGATCAAATTGTTACCCGTTAAAGATGAAACAAGACTAAGCCAGTCTGGCCACTCTGTGAGGCTTTACGCATTGGGTATTTGAGCTGATTTTGATTATAACACCATGCTTAGTTGCTCACAATGACCATGCCAACATACGGATGTTTAGCAAGTCTAACTGTAGTTTTGCATGTTAGCATGCTAACATATTCTATTAGCAGCCACAAAACACAAAGTTAAGCCTAGGCTGATGGAAATGTCAATATTTATGTGACCGTTTGATCATCACTGATATATTGGACAAATAACCTGATTATGGTGCTTGATGAAAAGTTAAGCGATCAACCAAGTACAATTTAGCTTATGGGGACCATGAAACTCCAAAACCAAATCTTATGTCAATCTGTTAAATAGTTAAGATATGACATTCAATAAACCCAGATGTAAACTTCAAGGGGATCAAAAAAAAGAAAAAGTCAGGGAATGACAAAAGTCAAGAAAACATTATTTTGGGACCATGTATGATGTAAAAAAAAAAACTTTGCTTAAAACCCTCTAAATTTCGTTTAGATTTTTGATTTAAAAAAAAAAGCCCAGATGTCATGATGATGCCAAAGGAAACATCAAAATCATCAGGATTCATCCTCTGGAGATCAGGAATATTTGAACATTTCCATGGCAATCCATCCAATAGTTGTCAAGGCATTCCGCTATAAGCTATGCTACTATTTGGCTAAAAAGGCAACATACAATATGTCTTTCAAAATGGGGATAGATGTGAAATGGTTTGATCTGCTCAAGAGAAAACAGGGAAGTGTAGCCATACAAACCAATGTTTTGGAGTTTTTTCTGTCTTTTAGAGTAGTCTATAAAGGTCAGATCAGCATCCATTTGTTGTCAATATCATGTCAAAAGTGGAGAATCAAAGACAAAGGCGCTTTGCTTCTGGATCTAATTACCTATTACATGACCTGTCCATACATCCTCATTTCCGTCCGTTCTTCCTCCGTCACTGCCTTGTGGCCCAGTCCTGCCATATCCCTCTTCTCCCCGCCAAAAAGAGGACATATATGAAGCGCGTGATTAACTACTTAGCACAGAGTTTCCACTGTTTTTACCCAATGAAAGGAACTCTTGTCCCCCCATCCTGAAGTAGCCAAATGAACAGTTCCCTGGTTGCCCCCGGGCTCTTTGAAGAGCTGCCGTGACCGAGTGACTCTGGAAGACTTCTGCTCAGTAGCCCAGAATCACAGGAAAGGGTCAAATATCAATCATTGGAATGAATCTGTTGGAGGACTACCAAATGTATTTTTTTTCATAGCCTTATTGTTGTTCTAGTTGATTGTATGCTGAAATAAGACACTGTAAGGAGATGTCAAGGAGAGGTCATGACCCCATGAGAACTAATGGTGTCTTAGTAGCATGTGATGACTGTCACTGTAAATTGATGCAATGAGGACAGATTTTAATGTTCTGGTTTGACTAGAGCTACATGTACTCATTTTTTATTCCAAAGAAGTAAATGATAAAACACCAATTTAATGACCATACACAAATGGAAATCAAAGATGCTAAAACAAAACCACAAAAGACAAAATATACCTTACAGTTGGTAATGTTTTTTTTTCAGCTTTTCAGGCCCTTCTTTACAAAAATGCACTGTAAGCCTATAAAAACAGGCATGGGCCAGTCATAAAATTGCCACTTCATAATTACACAATGTTATGGTTTTACGTATATGCACTTGTTTCAACAGTGGTATCATAGTAGTATTGTACAATCCTTTCTGTATGAGTTATTTATGGGAGGCAATAACAACATCTGGAGGGAAGAAGGTTACAGATATTCTGTGCAGCTATTAATGCCATATAATTACACTCTGCGTCATGCAGTTAAGTGTTACACAAACAATAACATCAACAGAGAACAATTACAAAGCCAATGTAAACTTTACAAGAGGAGAGTACTCATACTGTAGGTTTGCCTCAGAGCCAAAAATAAGCAACATACCAAAAAAAAGCAAATACAACATGAAAGCCAGTTCATTGACACCAAGGAAAACAGAAGTACTAAAAAGGTCATATAAGCACAGCTTACAAAGATAATAAAAAGTACACAATGTATACAAGTAGAAAATGTTGAAAAAATAACCAAAGAAATGTGTTGTACCTTGATAAAAACAAATAAAATCAAGACATTTGTTCAAATTTTCTGTAACTGTCAACTATTCTTCAGCCCAAAATACCAATGGCATGTTAACTTGTCTCATTCATACCCATCGTCCACTGGTCAAAGATCTTGTTTGAAGTACTACTTTCATAAAAGCTAATACTGACAACAGAACTGATAAACTGAAGCAGCTCAGTTTATTAATTCCACCCTGCCACCTCCTTGGATTTACTTATTCTGTTGAAGTAAAAGTTGGCAAAAACAGTTTGCAAACATAGCTTCTTCTGCTTAAACTGATCCACAGTTGAGGCACATTTTAACACTGGAGGCACGGTACCGTAAGCCTTATAGTCTTAACCTTTAACAATGAAATTACAGCATCATACTGACTGAAGATAATATGATCCTTGAGGGACGAAACATCTTTGATTTTCTTTTTTGTTTTTTTTTCTCTACAAAACACCCCAATGGCATAAACAAATGTAAAATGAGAATAGTTCTCAAGGCGATATTGACCTAGTTTCTTGACTAAACTAAAAGAGCAAACAAAGACACAAAGCAGTCTACTTCTGTAGTCAGATCTGTAGAGAATGCTACTAAAAGCCATCACTTTGCTATCTGCTTTACAGGGAGGATTTTGTCCTGCAGTATGTTTCCTTAAATACAGCATAGGGAATCTACAGGTGTCGCTGTATCATAGAAAAAGTGAGTTTAAAGTGAATTATAAGCATAACATAAAGTGAGGACATAAGACAGCCTTGGGTTTCCTCTTTGGTTTAGTGGTTTAGCTGACTGAATAAAACGTACAGTAAGAGCACATTCTGGTGATTTGGTGTTAGTAGACGTATGAAAAAGGTTTAAATCAGCTCTTTTATGCAAAAAGATCAAAGAGGTTGTTTGGGGTTTCAGCAAACCATGTCTGACAGAGTTGGACAAAAGAGGCTAAGACTTTCTATACAAAAATGCAGCATTTCTGTAGAAAAGAGCCTTGAAACCATTGCTTAAGCTTTAAGACAAATAAGAGGTGACTCACAAGCAAAGAATACTATGAAGTTCTAAATGTAGCATAACTTTGGGGTGTTAAATCAGTTGATTAAAGAAAAGCTTCCTTATACTGTGATAAATCAAAATTAAACTTGCTCTTAAAGCAAAACAGAGGAGAGAAGGCTATTTCTGTAGAAGTAAAAGTTCCTCAACAAATCACAGAGAAACTGTAAAACTGTTGTTCTTATTTGATGATTAAGCAGCCCGTCAGCAATTAAAAGCTTTTTTAAAAATTTTATCTAAGTAAGGGTGGCTTAGGGTATAGAACTATAATTCTGCATGTTTGCCCCTAGGAATAAGGAAAAAAACAAAACAAACAAAAAATAGCTTGCAATCCTCAGAGGATCTAATTTTCTTGTTATTTCGAGTACCCTTTAGTACCTGTGGAGAGCGTACAAAAAATAGCTATCTTTCTGACACCTGCATAGCAAATTATACTAATGCAGCCTCAAAAGCAATCTGTATATAAATATAGTGGTGGACATATTGCAGTGGAATAGAGATGAATGGACTATGGATTATGTCTTTGCACCACTGTGCTCACTGTTGCGTCCGGCTTAGCCACAGGTTGTGGTGTGAGAATGATGCACAGCTGTTATAGAGAAGGTTTCTTGAAATGAAATACAAGGGTGTATAGAGGTCATCATTATAAAACTCACCAATATGACTGCACTGACTTAAAAAGTATTTCTCACTCTTGTCCAGTCCTGGAGTCACAGCACACTCGCACAACAATATGTCAAAATTCCTTGATTTAAAACTATGTGGTTCTCCATTCAACAAATCCATTTTAGTCTCTTTGAAATCCATCACAAACTTTGGCCATTTGTCTTTAAAAACAGTTATTTCACTACCTGTGGTGGCATAATGGCTGTCTTTGGTTGGGGTGATTTAGTTTCTGATGTATCCAAAGTACCCTCCTTGCCTTTCTTCCTGGGTGGCTTTTTAATGGGAGTCTTCTTTGGTGTAGGATCCAACGTTGGGTCCCCTGCCCTTGAGCCGTTCAAGTCCTGCTTCTCCGGGCTCTTGGCTTCAGGGGTCCCTAGGTCAGTGGTGACAGGTGCCACCATCTTCTGGAGGCTGCTCGAGGTAGGCAGCAGGGCCTTGGTGGAGCTCTGCTGGCTCATTCCACTAGATGGGGTCCTCTTGGCTTTTTGTGGAGGTGTTGGCTTCTCCCGGCTTCCCTTCGGTGTGGAGAGACCATTGGTTTTTGTCAGACCCGTCCCCTCGTTCCTGTTGATGCTTTGAGTTTTCTCCTTGAGCTGAGCAGCCAGGAGGGTGGCTGCCTCAGAGTTCATATGAGGGTGGATGACCTTGGGGCTCTTTGGTGGCTCTTTGGGGGTCTCCTTTGGACTGTCAGCGCTCTTCTTCTCAGATGAGGAGCTGTGGAAGTAACTTATCTTTTTGAGGGCGTTCTGAACCACGCCATTGATGTGCTCCATGTGACTGGGGCTGCTGTGCTCGTCCCCAGACTTCTTGCCTCGCAGAGGCTTGTGTTTGCTGGGGGAGCCATTGATGTCTGTCTGCTTCCCCTCCTGTTTCTTCTGTTGCTCACGGCTCTTCTGCCGCTCCTCACTCTTGGCTGAACCATCACTGGAACTTCTCTTTTTCTCCTTTGGCACTGCAAGTACCTTCATTCCACCCTGCCCCTGCTGCTCTGCCTGGGGTGATGCTGTGGTATTTCCATGTATCCACGATACCTTGGGCTTAGTGGATGGGTCCGGCGGACGTGGTTTGGGCTTGCCAGGTGAAGGTGGTGGCTTACCATTGCGTTTAGCCTCTGGTGTGGGAGTGCCATCCCCATCCTTGCCACTACCATCATCCTCCTTGGACTGCTTTGAGAGGCGGGCAATACGGGCGTAGAGGGCAGCAGTATGGGACTCAGAACCACTAGTGGAACCTTCACTGTCAGAGGATTTTAGCAGGGGCTGCTCGCTGCCTTCTGGTTTTGTGGCACTGGTGTCTTTCAGGGAGGTGTACTCCCCTGCATCCTCCTCATTAAGGACAGCTTCTGCCTTTTCTGTTGCTGGACTGGGACTGCGCTTCTCTTTGTTCTCGTTCCCTGACTCTGTGGAAAATTGGAAGATAGTATTGGTCATATTTTCTGCTTACTATTCTGAATTTAAGTACATTTTGATTTTACAGAACAAATACAACTAGACAAATGCACAGTTAATATAAATACACTGACATTATCAATGTGATAACAAGGTTATTAAACAAATTAAAAAAGAAGAAACACATTTTTATTCTGACAAATGTAAAGTAACAAACCTTAACAATAACAAAGCTTAGAGCTTTTTCTATTGAAGACTTAATTGGTCTGGTATAACCAAGAGTTTATGGTGGTTGATGTTTGCTAAGGTTAGCTTACTTTTGAGTTAGTTTATCAATGTGATGATTCCCTACTTGAACTACTTTTACACTTGTTTTTAGCATAATCCTGTAATTACCACATAAGTAAAAGAAAGTGATTGATGCTTTAGAACATATAGAGTACATAGAGGATTCATTTGCTGTATAAAGTGTACAATCCTTTGAGTAAACTTAGTTTTTTGTATTTTGAGATAAATAAATTAAACTGGCTGTACAATTCAAGACAACCTGTTCTAAATTTAGCATAATAAAGTACAAATAGAGAGAGATAAAGATAATAACACAGAAAACAGACTGTAAGGAGACTTCCTTCCACCAGGAAAGTATTAGCACATGTTACTTAAAGACTGCTATCTAAACCACTTCATTTGCTTATTTGTATACACATACTTAAGACCGAAGCACATTGGTGCAACTCTAATTCAAAACCTTTTCAGGATGTTTACAGTAATTATTTTGTGCTGATGGCTTTTTACTCAAAATCAAATGTTCCAAAACTCTTAAACCATTCATGAGGACAATGAGAACTAAAACAAAGTACTGAGAGAGCACTAAAAATCCATCAACTTGCACTGTCAGACTTCTAGAATAGAAACTGATGGAAGGGTGTTTTCTGCAAAAACTTCAAGTTAGTCACTATTTGGATCTGTGCCATATGCTGACTTGACCATTCCATTTCCTGTTTATACTCTCCTTGTTCCTTAAAGAGAAACCTGGGCCGAGATGGTATATGATAAAGAAATAATGAGCTTTACAGAAGTGGGTGAGTCACTGCACGATCACACTGGGGATCTTGACTCCTGTAGAAAACGTGTGTCTGTCAGCCGCTGTGTTTGTATGTGAAACAGCTCCTACATGGCATGGACAAATTATGGATTTATGTGCGTCATTCCAGATAACTAAACTGTTTATTTGTTCTTACGATGACTCACCTTCATGGGGCACGCAGTAAACTGGCCCTTCGTCTCCACTCTCAAAGGAAGAGAAGGACTCCTGGGACGACCAGGAGGAGGGGGAGGGCTGCTCAGCCACTGAGGGGGGCTCGATGAAGCTGCAGTTGAAGGTGTTCTCTGGGTCGTGGTGGGCTACTGAGAACAGAAAACAAACGCAGAAGCCAAAAGGTCAGCCAGGGGGTATTATACCGAGTTACAAGAACAACAGTCTGTTCTCACTCACTCTTACAACTGCTGCAGACTTGTAGCAAGTGTTGGTTTAAGTGAGTCTGTGGAAAAAACGGGTTTTATTGGTTATGCATGTGACTTAACAAAAGCACCAACATTGTGGAAATTAATGTAGATATTTTTAGGTGTGGGTTGTTTGGTTTATTTGTGTTTTGATACCAACAGCTAATTTAGGTTTTCCTTTGAGTTAAATTCTTTCGTGATTAAAAAAAACAGACCATCAGAAGTTGGGTGTGTCTACAGCTACTATCTACAGTGTAAATAGGGTTAAAAGGCTTAAAAATATAAAACTCCCTAAGTTAGAGTTGGCATTTTAGGAAATACTCTCAAAGTGCTGTAAGAAGATCAGTCTCATTAATCACAAAGCTAATAAGGAAATGCTTATCTACCAAATCTTGGTGTTAATATCGGAAGATTTTTCTATTCCTGATAGTTTTTCCAAATCCTTACCATCTAACCCTGATCAAGAAAAGACCATTGGCCAATAAGAGGGACATTAGGCAGGCCTTTCCAGACAATTTGTAACTAGTTGGGCTTTAAATAAAAGGCTGTCAAAACAATATGCAGCCCCTGAAAACAAGGAAAATGATTCTGGTCTTTTCCAGCTTTTTGGCGTGAAAAGTGAGTCAAAACATCGGTTCTTTAGTCATCTTCCACTGAATTCCCAGGTTTCTCTCTCACTGTCTGCCTCCCTCTTTCTCAATCTCCCTCTTCCTTCCTGCCCTTCAGACATTGCAGTGTGCTGCTGACCCTTTGGTCTCAGGACAGCTGCGGTTTCTGAGAGAAACTTGCGGTTGATCTTCCCATCTGGTGTGATCAGCGCAATTTTGGCCTAAACTGTTCTGGGCGTTAACTCTACATGACTGACCACATCAGATGCTCCTGTTTACATGCCCGATGACACATGGGTCCATCCATTTGTTTAGACCTCCTATAAACCCTGCATGGAAGAAATCCCCCAACCATACCAGGACCCCGGCCAGGAACAAATCCTGGCTCCTAAGCTGTTGTTGTTTGACTGTAACTTAAACGAATAGCTACTTCAGGAGATCTAGGGCCGGATTTTGCAGACCTGATGACTTGTAGAAGCACCACTTGATGAAAAACTGCATTTCCTTTGTATTTCATCTGTAATGTCAGGGTATAAAAGGCCTATGTCACTCAGATTTCACACAGCTTTGTGTAAAATCTCTCTAGTTTTACCCTTGTTATGGATGTGAATTCACTTGCTACAAAACATGATAACCTTGATCCTATTAACATTTAAGAACATATAACTTTGGCAGATGAACTGGATAAATGTCCCTCTCACTTGGAAGTGTGAACTTACATATCTGGTTTATTTTTCACCATAAACCAGCTTGATATTTACTGTCTTGCTTCTTGCATTGTCCATCTAACTGCCTCACACCATGTGACTTTTGGTTTATACCTTTCTTGCTTTCAACTTTTTTCTAAGATAACAACCAGATTAAGTCATAGTCAACTCAGAATCGCAGAGGGTGCATGCATGTGTGTGCGCGCCACTAAGTTGTTTCGTGTACTGACATGTTATTTTCAAGGACCATGATTTGTTTTTTCCTCAAGGCTGCTAAGTTTTATCAAGTTTACCAAATTATAGTTTGTGACTCAAAGTTAAAACCTCAGATTTTTCAAAGTCTTGATGACATGTTGAGAAAAAACATCGAGTTAAACTTCTTTACTGCAGTGATCTAAAACCATTGTTCCTTAAAAAAGGATATTCTCACATTTATTTAAACCAAGTCATCATAAACTTCTGACCTACATGTCTGAGTTTGGAAGTCAAATGTCTTTGTATCACTTGTAGGGTGGATAATGTCAACACAGGTGCAGCTTGTCTACAATAAGCAAGTACAGATGTGTGTGAAAGAAGGAAACAAAGACCAAGAATAACAAGAGTTTAGATATATATGTAGAGGGGACTTCCATCCAAGGGCACTCATTTTTGTGATTATTTAAGGATATCCTGTTTACCAGAATAATGCCAGCCTGCTCTCTCTACATGTGTAGTTAGTGTTGAACTGTTGTGGCTACAAACGTTAAATACTGCACTACAATTCCGAGTGGATTAATTGTAAGAAAACAGCTTTGCACAGATGTGGTAGATGAATAACAATATATGGTGTCTGCAGAATCCAGCAAAAATGTTTACCTAGAGAAAAAAATAAACAAGATAGTCTGTCTTCACTCCTGCCCTTATGCATGATCTTTTCCATGCAGTAGCAGGCAGAGAGTCTGAGTTCTGAGGAATGTAGAGCAGCTAACCTATGCAGAGACTTCAGTTAAGTTCGTCAACAACTAACACATGGGCATTTGCGACATCACTTGTATGCAGTGATGAACAACTGCTGCCCTTGAAAGCTGCTCCCTCCAGACTGTGGGTCTAGTGGGGCAGATTGTTCTGCAGACTGGACGCCACTGTGATCCCTCCCTACATGTAGGCCAACGCACAACAGGGCATTATTGACACATCCCAGCTGCAGCGCTCCACCACCACAGTTGCTCAGCAGGGGGATACATTAACAGACCTGTGGCAGAGGTAGTCTAAAGGTTAAAGAGCTGGGTTTGAACAAGAACGTTGCTAGTTCAAATGCCTGGTGCAGCTGTGGAAATTTGGACACAGAATTGAGATTTTGCCAGCCAATAAAAAGAAGAAACAATATGATCCATCCTGATATAGCCTGTGTAAGTGATTGCAAATTTGTCATTAACCAATTACTGATACCATATATTTATGAATATCCATTAAAAAATCCAACAAGGACAATTGTAGCAGCAGCATCTAAGTTCTCAAACTTTCACAGCCCTTGTCTCCTTTATTTCATCTTCTGTACTTCAGAGTGACTTTAGGATGTGAGAAAGTTTTCTTAAGGCATGTCACAAGTGCCTAAATGTAAAAGTTTAGCATTGCTGCAAACACAACTGCAAACCCATCCAATTTTCTTGGGATAGATAATGAGGGAAAAAGCATTTGGACACAGAGGATGCATGAATGCCGCACAGACGTGTATCTGTGGGGCGTGGAGTAAATATGCTTAGAATGGAATGCCAGACTACAAGCAAACAGCCTTAGTTCTGCCAAAAGGGGAATAAGCAACGGTGTGTTCATGTAGCTTTTTTCTCCAAAGCTAACTATGCTAACTGAGGAGTAAATGTTGTCTCCCCTCTTCTCTCTTGTCTCTTTTTCATTTTGTCTTGACACAATCTGTTGCCACTGACCCTGGCGTGGATAAATCATAGTTCTGACACGGGCTGGGGTAAATTTGACCACTTCCTGTTTCAAGCCCCTTTGGGCCCCTCTGGAATGTGTGTGTGTGTGTGTGTGTGTGTGTGTATGTGCAGCACCCAGTCAGAGTTTGAGTTTCTAACTGTTGGCAGACCACTTTTCTGTGGGTAGCCCAACAGAGAGTAGAGTGGCAACAACTTGGTTAGGACAAACCAGGAAGTTCAAATAAGACACACAACAGGTTCATGGTATTCTTTTTTTGTTGTCTAAAAAGGTAGGAACTTTGACTGAAAAAGCCTATAAAAAGATTTTTTTTAATACAAACCAATATGTTTCTGTAAAACTATGAGATTGATTTGGGTATAAATGCGTTTGACTGGGATACTGCTGCTTTTAATGCCTTCAGCACATTGTTTCACATGGTCAAGGTCCTCACAAACAAGTGCATTAAAATCCCACATTGTAATGACAAAGCCAGCTCTGTCCTAGCTGTGTTTTGACTGAGGCAAAATAGAGACAAATTCTAGCTTAAATAATCAGCTGGATGAGTGAGGAGGCACATGCTGCTCAGACATGGAAAAGAAACCAGGTCATCACGTTTTAACTCCTTCCATGACACAGTGACTTCATTAGAGACTCATTCAAGAATCAAATTACAGAATTCTCTAGTGATGCTTAAGTTGAAGTAAAGAGAGAAACTGTTGTGCATCACTTTATATATCCATCCATTTTCTATACCGCTTAATCCTCTGCAGGGTCGCGGGGGGGGCTGGAGCCTATCCCAGCCGACTTAGGGCGAAGGCAGGGGACACCCTGGACAGGTCGCCAGTCTATTGCAGGGCCACTTTATATATATATATATCTATTTACATGTATAAACTAAATGCCAGAAAGAACTTCCCATCACAAGTTCCCACTGCACACACTTATAGTTTCTTTTCTAACACTGACAGTTTAAAGACTGAAGACATGAAATAGGCTAAATCAGCAGATTTGTTGGAATGAAATACCACTATAAAGGTTTGTTACACATTTACTTTCTCTGGGTGGATTAATTCACTAATTGACAAATTACCTTACTGTCCTCCTTTTGTATAGCACTGAGGTTAATGTCATCACAATATATCTGACAGCGTTGTTTGCTAAGAATTATTAATGTCCATCTTCAACCACTCAAATAAACATTTGAGCTATTAATACATATGAGCTTCTATGTACATGACAATCTGCCAGTACAGACACTTGAATTTTTAAGAGATTCAGATCACCTCTTATTTATAAATGAATACAACTAATTATGAACCCTAAACAGAAACAGCCATGTCAAACTGTGTGTGGTGGGGTTTAAAAGATCAGCATATCTCTTCCGTCAATGATAAAAAACCCTGAGGTCACAGACAGATCCGTCACAGACCACGAGACCTCTGCATGGAGCTGCAGAGCTGCACCGTCCACCCAAACAGTGCGCCCTTTGATAGTGCGTCACTCACCACCACCCAGGCCCCCCGACAACCACTAGCCTTCTTTTAATAACACAACCTCCTCCTCAGCCCAAGAAAAATTTTCTTGGTGTAGAAGACGATGGAAATGAGCAAAGAAAATGGGGAGAAAAAAGCCCCAGTTTAGGGTTGTACAAATATGAACACATGGCATTTGAGGGTGCCAAGAATAATAAGGGGCTCTAAAACCAGTGCATTCCTTTCAAATGAAACCCCATACTTGCCTGGCAGCCACCATACTCTTTTCAACCCTATTCATCATCTAAAAGGCAGACTAAGGTAGCACTGAAGGCAAAATGCTCACTCACTGCCACTCACTGCTGTCATTGTATTTGTGTTGGTGACGAGTAAAACCACAGTTTTCACATCATTTCACACCTTCATTGTGTGTCCAAATCTGATTATCATTACATATCAATGACCTGTGCTAATTACGTACTGGCTATAAATGAAGCTAAGACTAATGCCACTTTAGCAGACTGTGTTGCACAAGCATCAGAGAGGATGATTACATAAAATGCAGCAGCCTCTGGCAGCACTGCGGTGGGATATGAGCAAGAGTTTCAGGGCTTACCGACTACTTTGGGCAGTTTCTGTCGCCTCAGTGGAATACGAGGAAGTTTAGTGCTGATTCGGCTGAATCGTCCACACAGGATCCGCTTGGCTTTTTTGCTGTTGGTAGAGTTGTCTTGGTTAGGATTGAAAAAGGGATGATGCCATGGAAATCCAAATGAATCATTCAAAAGAGACATATTAAACCTGGCCCCATGCCTCTTCTGAGGGCTCAGGGGCTGCTCACATTGCTACCACACAGTAATGTCAATATGTAAAAGCCCTTAAAATACAATTTATATGCAGTTATTCATTTAGCAATCTGGTACCTGTGAGAGAGAGAAAAAAGAAAATATTCTCTATTTTCATAACCAGGGCAAGCCTCCTACGAGGAACTCGAGCACCCAATGTGGACATAGAGGTAAAGAGACACAACTTGTCACTCACTTGTGGTCGTCTTTGTGTCGACAGAGGCAGCAGCAGCACAGCAGCGAGAGCAGGACAATCAATAAAAAGGAGACCAAGGTTCCAGCCGCAATCACACCCATCCGCTGGTTGGGCTCTGAAAGACGAGACGCAGGGAATTCTGGGTGTGCCACATTGCCACATTCAGAACAGAACTCTCAGTGCCAAATTCAACAAATCTCTCTCCCTGTCATCAGTTAGAACAGACACCTTGGCATATAGCAAGTTAGTATGATTTACTGTTCACGTACATTCATATGACTAGAAGTGAAGGTTTGGATAAAACTCTATATAATTGTTATTAATGTCATATGTAGCATGAGCAATATAGATAAAGAGGGGTGTTGAGTTAAAAATTGATTTTCAATCACTGCTTGATGTGAAGCATCTCTGAGAAAAATGAAAATGCAACAGACTGCAATTCACTCCAAATAATTCACTATTAATCTTACCTCCCTCAAGACATTAGACCAATTACCCTTTCATTGCTGATTTCCCGCAAAAGACCCCCCCCCCCGTTTACTACAAGCCCCTAACCCTAATCTCGCCAATGATTTATTAGCACACTTTCCTCTCCAAGTGGGACACACCCCAAAGATGATAAGTGCTGCATTGCATAAGTGTGGACTGTAATAGGAGCTTGCAAGGACAGATGACAGCAGAAGAGATGCATGATATCAGTTGGGGGGTAAGTAGAGGTGTTGACATGTCACATAGGGCAGTGATGGATTATGGGGCAGTCTAGGCGGGACATGTTGTCATTGCTCTTTGCTTACAAATGGATAAAGAATAAAAATGAAACAAGGTCTTATGATATCACTGACCAACCTGCTGTCACCCATCTTGTTCACCGCCCAAAATCCCTGCTACCTTTGTATCCTGTACAATGATATTCTCCCTGCCTGCAGCGATCTCCTCTTTCCAAACAATCCAGTTTTCCCTCTACTTTACCTCCCTCTTTTCTCCCTTCCAACTTTTCTTTTTCTTTCTTTCTTCCATCGCCCTCTTTATTTCTTCCTCTCTCCCTCTCTCTCTTGCTGTCTCTGGCTGGACAGGATCGGAGCCAACAAACACAGCCATAAAAAGGACACCGGTCTGGGTCTGGAAACACTATCAAGGCCTCGCTACGTTAACTCTCCCACTACACACACTGACCTGAATAGATGTGTTTGTTGGTACTCAGTGTGGACAGCCAACTATTAGACATTTAATACACAGGCAGAACTAGTGGCATCTGGCTCTTTGGACAAACAGTTCAGAGGGTTATAACTCTTTCTTCATGCGCATTACGAGTAAGAGGTGTTTTTTGTGTCTGAAAAGTTTGGAAAAACTAGCCTCTGACTACTGCTGTTCACAGAAAAGCCACAAAGCATGTGATGTGCCTTTTGAAAAGAAAAAAGAGACTTTCTTACGTAGATAGCAAGCACCAGACACAGGGTCACAGTTCTTGTCATTGCAGGAGCAGGTTTGGTTACAGTTCACTCCATACTGGCCCGGCTGACAGGTCATATTGCAGCTGGAATGCAGAGAAAAGAAAAAAAACAAAAAAACAAACACCATTAATTTAATTTTTATTGCAAATGACAGATGTATAAAATGGGGCACAGAGGGGTAGAAAAGGGCTAAAGTCAAATAGTGTTTTCCTTTAGGCATTTTTTTTTCTTGTGATGAGGGTTTGTGGGAATTTTACTTTTCTCTTTCAATTTTTATTTATATTTCCACTTCTATTGTCCTTGCTAAGGACAAAACACAACTCTGCCCATTCAAGTCCCAAGACATATAAGTGTGGTGAAAAAATAACATGAAAGCATGTGTAGTGTATACTTGCTGAGAGTTTAAACAGGAGTGTTTTGGGGTGAGAGGTGTCTTATGACTTACTAGGTGCCATAAAACCCCGGGTCACACAAACATTCTCCAGTGACAACGTGACAGATGCCATTAAAACAGTGACTGCAGTTGTTCTCACAGTTCTCGCCATATGTGCCATTGGGGCAGCGCACCTCACACCTATCACACACAAAAGGAATGCCATGATTACAGTCATTTTCAAGCTGAGCAGTCCTAGACATTATCACAGTGGTGCAAATAGCTTTACAGTAGCTGCTTGTTAAAGGTGCTGCCATTATGTTTTTAACATTGGAAAATGTCTGACTGAACAAAAAAATGAGAGGCATTTTTTTGCATGTCCTTTGTACACATTTCCAAGTTGGACTGTGAGTGTTTACTTACCTGTCGCCAATCCAGCCAGGGTTACAGTGAGAGCATTTGCCATGAATGGGGTCACAGTGGTGACCGTCTTTGCAGGTTGGACAGACTTCCTGGCAGTTTTCACCAAAGAAGCCTTTGGAGCAGAGCTGGTCACAGCGTGTCCCATTCCAGCCTCTGTCACAGGTGATGCAGCGTCCCTCAGTCACCTTACATGGCTGCTGGCCCTTGCAGTGCCCACACCTGGAATCAGCCAAGTAAAACAGAAGATATTCACTTTAAACTTGTTTATGCAAAAAAAATCCTCTATCAGATTTTAATGTAGTAAAAAAATTCTGGAAAGGACCTGAAACGTGACAAAAAATTGTATTTCTATACTTTAACTGTTGCTCTACAGATCCTTTAAGAGTTAGATGAACCCACACTCTTAAAACTCTAACCTATACACTCTAGCTGTGCTCTTCCTGTGTGAGAACGGCACAGTCCATGGAAGGTAAAGCACTTAACCTGAATTGCTTTTACATGTTGGCCTTTGATTATGGGATAATGTGAATACTGACATCCAGATCTCACTTTATTATGGCTCCATTAAGTAACATGTTCAGATATTTTAAGGGTCATCAGCTGCAGCATACATCAAATCTTATTTCCTATCAAACCACAAAACCACTGTATAATATGGATCAGGCAAGGGACATTACACATCTGTAAAACTGCACACTTCCTGTGTTTTTGAAATGGTACATTTGCTCTCTGCCAAGTTTTTTCCCCCACCTGTTCCTGCAGTTTTGACCATAGAACCCGGCAGGACATGGCTCCCTGCAGAATTTCCCACGGTACCCTGGTGTGCAGGTGCACGAGCCGTCTGCTTGGTTGCACTTGCCATGGACGCACTGGCAGTATCGCTCACACCGCGGGCCCCACAGCCTCTCCCGGCACTGGCAGCGTCCCGTAAACTGGTCACATGGTGAATTGTTACAGTTACACTGGATTGCACAGTTCCTCCCAGTCCAACCAGGATTGCACATGCACCGTCCTGTCATTGCATCGCAGACAGAGTTGATACTGCAGTAGCAGTTGTTGTTGCACTGGGGACCCCAGACGCCGGGGTGACATGTGCATTTGCCTGTCTCTTGGTCACACTTGCCCTTCTGGCATAAGCAAGCATTCTCGCAGTTAGGTCCCCAACGATTGTGGTTGCAAGTGCACTCCCCGGTCAAGTCATCGCACTGGCCATTGGGGTAACAGTTACATTTCCCTTTGCAGTCAGGGCCCCAGAACTGGGCAGGGCACTCTGTTGAACAACAACACAATAGTCAGGGAAATGGGAAATATTCTTCTGCCAGGGAAAAATAGCTTTAGACAAAAGTAAAAGTCTACAACCATGCTTGTTGCTTTGTAAGGCTGTACTGTTAAATTGCTGATGTTTTGCTGCCACAAGGACTACAGTCACTATCTTTATTTAGCATGTTAGCTCAGAAATGCTATTTAGCACCAAACATGACACACAAGGCTGTTGAGAAATTTGGGCAAGTAAAAACATTGACCTGATAATGGTGCTAAATTAAAGGACATTAAACTAATGGTATAGTGATTTATCCTGATGAGATTACAAATGCGTGTACCGAGTTATGTGGCAATATTATTTTATTCAATATCATTACACTATAAGAACAGTTACATGATCACCAGAGTCAACAGGATTTAAGCTCTATGCTCCATAGGTGTCACTACAAAATTTCATTGTGATCTGTCCAACAGTGGTTCAAATATCTGACATACATGTAGTTTTAGATTTGTAATTAGACCTTAAAACTGGTAGTTTACACGTGAAATATTTTCTAATTATTAGACATTTAAACACCACATTTAACAGGCAAAGAGAAAAAGTGAAAATAAAAAAAGAGAAAAAATCCTTACTAGTGTCACAGCTAGCTCCAAAGTATCCATGACGACAGCGACATTCATTTGGTCTGACACACACCTCATTTTCCTTGCAGGTGAAGTTGCCCTCACAGAGAGCTTGGGTGAACAAGAATGAGCCACATTATTCAGCTGGTTTGCACACTGAGCTACATGACATGCTCTGAGAAATGTTAGCACTCTGTATGCTACATACGTGTCAGGCATTCATCCTCTAGCTGTCCCCATCCACTGCAGCACACAAATCCTGATGATCTGGAAAGGGAATTCAAGGGATTCAGAATGAGAGGAGTGATAAAGAAACTGGCTAAAATACAGCCAGCTAACACATATCAAAGCTACAGCATCCACGCCCAACTCAGGCCTCTTTGATCTCATAGTTCTTATTGATGTGGCGGCTGCCAAATTCTACAACGTCAGCAGGGCATTACACATGACACATATGCTTAGCACATGGCATATTTATCTGAATATGGGCCATTTCAATGTGTAAACAGTGCATACACTCAAAAGCTTTAAAACTCTGATTCGGCATAGTTTATCAGGTTTTTAAGGTCTCTCAAGTCTCTGGGGGAGGAAATGTGAGTATTCAGAAACAATATTTGGCAGCCAAGTTTAAGGTCCTGTCAGGAAAGGACAGATGCATCTCCTCTTCCTCCCACGCCCGTGACCTCTGTGGGGCCCTGCAACACGTCAGCTTCCTCTAAAGTGTTTGAAGATGGCAGTTTACGTTCAGTAAATGAGCAGGGAGCAATGCTGTTTTTTATTCTGCCAAAAAAGGCACGTGGTAGAGATAACAAATTTAACCTCTGCAAGCTGTCACTTATTACAGATGGATGATTAGGATACTTGGAACTAAATAAGGAATGTACCTTTTTATTTACATAATGCTGCACTGGATTCAACTTATTTTTGCAACTGCACTGCACTACAAATCTTGATGGACTCCAGTCAGTACATGGAGTAGACCCTTGTTCATTACAGGCAATCCACCACAGTGTTAAAAAAGAAAAAGTGAGTTCAATGTTTTGTAGCATTAATTTGTTGTTTAAAGACATAGTTACACTCCTGTTTGTTTTTCACTATTACATAAAAAATGTACCAACTACCTACTCCAATGGCTGCTATGTCACTGATTCCAAATAAATATAAACATGGGCATGAAGGGAAAAACAAGAGAGTGGTGAGTTCACTGCAAATATTGTTGGATGCTGGAAGGAGGGCAAAATGTCAAACTTGTGGAACAGCAGAGGTCATTCCAATCAAACTGAAAAGTTTGCAAAACACAAATAAAGGCTTTATTTTTCTGGTAAATAGCAAATTTGTGTCCCAGTGACATAATAAAAATCCATAAGAGGAGAGCACAACTACAACTTTCTCCTCTTTTTTAGTTGACATTTCATTGTGGCTGCCCAGTAAAACGCAGTGTGTGGGATTTTACTGATCAAGAACTTTAATGGTGAGTAATCTAGTTTCTATACTTATCTGTTTCAAAGTCTGTAAAAGAGGTGATGTTATGTTACAAAAAAACAAGAGATGCTCTAACAATGTAGGGACAAAATATCTTTCCACTCATAGTGTACAACAAGCCAACTCCTTTTGTCACACAGACAGTCCAACAAGTTTGGATGCTTCATACAGCAATTATGGACTAGGTTGTGTTTTTTTTCTTGCAGTTGCCAGACATCCGCAGGCTTAATAATCCTAGATCTTTATCCTAATGCTTTTTGGACAGTTAAACTTTTAAGAGGGGACTCTCTCCCATCATATAATTCTATTAGTCCTGGCATAAGTGACTTTTATTTTGAAATATCAACTCTAAACAAAACATATTAGTCTACCTAGGATATTTTATAAACTTTCCAGGTAATCAAAAGTATTTTAAAAGTGCATAAACCGCAATGTGATACAAACGGTGCCACGAATGCTGTATAGGTTGATGAGTAATGAGAGCGCCCCCTACAAAGAAGTGCAAACACCCGTGTTCCAGATGTACACATCTGTATAGCTGCTCTCTTCAATGGACTCCGCCTACTGCGATGCAGCGGACTAAGGACACGTTATATGTATAAAAGAAACTTGAAATAATACATCGAAAGCAACCGTTTTAATAGGAATGATATAAAAGTGTAAGAAAAGTTTGGTGAATGGTCGGTGCTTGACTTCAGACAGTCAACAGCGACTTTTTCACTTTGGTAAGAAAAAAAAAAATCCGCTATTCTTGCATAAGGCCTACGCTGCAAAAAATGTCAGTTTTATCAAGTTAAAAATGTCATGTGCCCAGTTTTAAAACCTAATTTCTCTTCGACAAAATGAAAGTTCTTGGTAAATGAAATGATAACACTTGTTTTTTAAGTGCAACCAGACTTTTTCATATTCCTGGAGCAAGAAAATGTGAAAAAAATTGTCACGAGGAAATCAAATTGATTTGCATCAACAACCACTGAAATAAATCCTGTTTTCTATTTTCAGCTGTACCGATGCTTACCCGGGCGCTTTGCACACATTCTTGCCTTTAGGGTTGAGTTCTTGGCTGAAAATGGAGCAAAAGAAGAGAAAAAACACACCAACAACAGCAAAAGAGTTCTTCACTTCCATTGTACAAGCAGCAGCATCCTTCTAGACGCCGTTTTCACTCCGCATTTCCCCTCTCCAAAAGTGTTAATGAAGGGTTTTCACTGGATATTAAACACCCCGATCTGTTTCAGTTAAATATCCCAGATCTTTTTGCAAAATAATAAATCCTTAACTGTCAAAAACGTGATTTTAAAACTCCTGCCACCACCTACGCCATTGAGAAACTTGGCAGAAAGAAAGTGACCAGCGAAGGCAATCTCAACCTGAAAAAAAGCTAAAAAAAAAAAAAGTCATAAAAACAAAACTTTCAAATCACAGTATTCTTGGTTAACGCTGTTCTCTTGTAGTGCGCCGTTTATTCCATCAGCGTTTCTAAAAGAGGCCATCACGCAAAGCTGATGGGTCCAGACTCATGATGAAAAGTAATAACTTTTTCCCCCTTATAATGTCCTCGACGCATCTGGAAAGATGAAAGATGATAGATTGAAGATGATCTTGAGAAAAAATTACGGCAAATTAGCCGCCTTTCGCTTTTTCCTCTCCGAGGAGAAGCGCTTAATCCGTAACTTTTGTCCTCTCTTGCGCTCTCAGGAGTGGCAGGAGGGAAATTCCTGATTTGTTACTCTATCTTTGGCTTTGTGCGCCATGCGTGCGCCACCAAATTTACATAGCCTCGGCCTCTGTGCAACAGGGTTTGTGTTAAATGACCCGGTTAGAATAAAAGGTCCTGTTGCCTAATCTGTAATGAACAAAAATGACCTTTCACACTTATGTCGATCCTTAGGACAAAAAAGCACTGGTCTTATGTGTTATGAAAATGACCACGAGCGTCTTTATTATCATTAACAGCTGCATATTTCAAGCATCTCCTACATACACATTTTAAATTATGAATGTGTGATTCATAGAAGCTGAAATGACAGATATGACTTGTATAATAGTAACCTACTAAAAAAAACCCACAAATTTAAGGTAGTTTTTAATTGATGGATGGGACAGTCTGTGTGCCTTTGTGTGTGGGGGGTGGAGCGGGAGGCACTGCAATGTGGCTACATGTTGGACAATGGCTCCCCCATCTGTTAACAAGAAGTAGTTTTGGCCTTGCATCTCCTGCACTAAATATATAAACAAGTGCCAGGCCAACAACTGGTGTATGAAGTCAAGAAAAATATCGTATTTTTTTATTCATTACATTTTTATAACGTTTAGCTCAGTTCTATGATGAGCCTTGGTTCTGACAAGAGCAGCTCTCATTGAATCCTGAATAACGTGATTCATAACTCCTCTACAAAACGTTATGACATGGTTGTAATATAATCGTCCTGACATAATTCGCGATCCATGAAAGCAAAACCCACTGTCAACATTCAAAAAGAAAAACTGCTTTGACCTAAAATTATTTGAATTTTTTATATAAATATCTTAACATTAGAAAATTACAGCTTATGATAATAAATGCTTTCTGATGTTACAGCTCAGATTCAGCAAAATAAATAAATAAATAAAAAATAATAAATGCAGATAAGGTCTTTGTATTAGCATTGTAATCTGCATGACAAAAATGTTCCAGGGGTGTATTGTTGATCTTGCATTTACTTACATAGCTTATGACACAAGTATGAGATTAGGCTACTTGTCTTGCAGATGATGCAGTCCTCAGAGTAATTTGTTGTTTATGCACCACCTGAAAGCAAAATACCTGTCTGACTTACATAAATATTATATTAACCAATCCCAAATTGTCATTTTTTTAATGTATAAAAAGAGGTTTTGGTTTCTTATAAAATCTTCATATGAAAAGTACCTAGTATAAGCCGTCTATTATATAAAAAATATAGGCCTATATTTTGAGATTAACACCCCCTCTGAATGTAAAGCAGAAGTAGAGGGCTTGAGAAGAAAATACTCAAGTACAGTGCTAGATTAGCTACTCGAATGGGCTTAAGTACTGTACTTGAGTATATGTATAGTATATGTATAGTTGCATTCTACACATTTAGCTAAAATAACTTGTAAATACAGCTGTTCAATAAATACCCAGGAGTACAATTAGGCTACTGCGTGTATTTACTAAAAGTAACCACGAAAGTGAGCTCATGTGTAAAAACGCAAATTACTTGTTATTTTCCTTCAGTGATAGCACGTTAGCATACCTTTAGCCTTTATACACACCGACTGTAGTCGTTCTAGAAAGCTAAGCTAACGGCCGTAACGGCTAGTGAGACAGTGTAACGTTACCCACTACTAAAAGTAACGTTACGCCAACGTTAAGCCAAGCAAATATACTTCTAAGGCGAGGATTACTTCCACTGTTTCCACTGCCTTCACCTACTGAAACTGGGAGTGACATTGGGCGTGAAGCTGACACAAAAAGTTTGGGAGTGTCAAAAAAAGACTCCTGCGTCACATGTTATCCACCAACCAAGTGATGCTAACGTGCATGTGTGGTTTCCTATCTGTTTACATTGTAGCGTGCGGCGTTAGCGTCTACAGATGGTCTGCTTTACTTCACCGCTCCGCTGACATCCACCTCCTACAGGCAGGCTGATGTTTCATGTCAAAACCGTGCCAGCCCTGACACGGGCAGGGGGAGACACCGCC
This sequence comes from Ctenochaetus hawaiiensis, assembly GCA_029783645.1. Lineage (NCBI taxonomy): Eukaryota > Metazoa > Chordata > Actinopteri > Acanthuriformes > Acanthuridae > Ctenochaetus > Ctenochaetus hawaiiensis. Next base: position 10,227,647 of record JAPZDY010000022.1, read on the forward strand.
TTTAAGAGATTTCTCTCCAGTCGAAGACTCCGGTCTACCGTCACCTCCACCTCTGCGACCCAGCCGCAGGAGGATGTCAGCAGTCGCGGCGGCGCTCGACATGACTCTGCACGCTCGGAGTGTCCCGAAAAGCCGAGGAGAGGAGGGAGAGACGGCCCCATCGCTGCTAATGAGATCTCCGTAGACTTTGACCAGACACGGGAGGCTTATAAGAGCAAAGACTCATTAGAGCTGCTCAGAAGTTTGGTGGTTTTTAAACTTTGCTCCTATGACTTTCTGGTTGATAAGAATAAAGAGGTAATGAGGCGCTATCCTATCGTGCAGCCGGCCATTAACCATGAAGTCTATTTAGTAATAGGATTTTAGTCGTTCAGCAGGTGACTTCATGATGACACTCTGTTAAAGGTTAGCATTATTATTACTCATATGTGACATTTGACAATGGCACAGGCAGGAAAGACAGAGTGTCATCATTAGAGACAAAAAACAGGCGTAAGTAAGTACAAAAGGCACTAGACTCCAGAATACTTGTCTCCAAATTTACATCATTATAGGTGAGTTACATGCAATGTGGGAACATGTTAATATTTAACTCTTTTTATGTGCAAATAAGTCTATCAGTCAATATCCGTAATAATAATAATAAACTATAGATATATTTGATGTAACTTTAGAGGCCTTAAGTTGAATTGAGGTAAACAAAACCACAATCAGCTTTGTCAGAACTGAACTCACAGGCCTAGCAGTCTGTGCCTAAGGCACACTTTTTAAATACACACAGGCTGTGTAACACTCATCTCTCAAATTACAACCTGTTCTGCAAGTGAACCTTTCTGCAGTGCATGTTACCTAACCTCAGCTTGAAGTTAGATCAGGTTGCAATGTTAATGCTCATCCGGTAATGTTAATACAATTTATATAACTGGATTGGCCACAAAACACACTCTCAGTCCATAAAATATATTTCAGCCTGTGTTGTGATGTATGTTGTTACAGTGCTGTAATAGACCCTTCTTTCCACACTTATCACGTCTGCAAGTAATCAATAAAATCAATGAAAATCTTGGCCAGGGTTGGGAAAGCAAGAAGATGCACTAGATGTGAAGCAGTAATCTAATCTGGTATTACTCAGACTTTAAGTGTAGCTCCAATGTTTCATCGTTTTTGCCTGTTTTAGTCTTACATGCCATGTGTGGTTTAAAGCTCAAGGGTAAGGACATGATTTGAATTCTTCTGCTTAAGAACCATTACCTGACATACCATGAGAAAATATAGAAAAAAGGGGCAAGTTAAACCTGTTGCCTTCATAACCTGTCTAGGCTGGAACATGATGAGTAATGAACTAGGCTAAATGGCATTCAGAAGAAAGTAGGATCATGTATTGAAGGAAAATTCTATATTGTCAAAAAAAAGGCCTTGGTTTAATGTCCTCTCTCTCTCTCTCTGCTCAGATAATGGATCTAGGTAAGAAGATCATGGGCCAAAGAGCCTTCGACCAGTTCATGAAGATGACATTTTATGGCCAGTTTGTAGCTGGCGAGGACCACATAGCCATTAAGCCACTGATCCAGAGGAATCAGGCCTTTGGTGTCGGCTCTGTCCTGGACTATAGTGTGGAAGAAGACATCAGCCAGGAAGAGGCTGAGCAGACAGAGATGAGGTATGAAAGCTGTGTTATTATCATACATTTCAGTAGATATTACAAACAAAAAAAGATGTTTTTGAGTCCACATCATCAGTTTCAAGCATTACTGGGATGTTAACAGCTGGTAATGACACAAGAATAAATAAAATCAGCTTATTTGTATCGACATCAGTATTGACTATTTAACTGTAGAGATCTTTCCTTATTGTAGCTGTATTATGTAAATTGACCTCTAGACAGACCGCATTATCTTGCCAAGTATTTTCCCTCTGTTTGATGCTAAAAATAGGTTTATTTTAATATGCCTGATAACAGGAAGTAGATTCTCTGCAGCGTGATTTGTTGGCTCAGTCAAGGCCCCTTATTTTGGATTGGCTGGCCAGTGAGAATTTCTCCCTCGTTAGGAATGAAGTCACATGAGAGGCACAAGGCAGTGGCAGTCTGAGCTGTGAGCTAATGTAAACTGTAGTAGGAACCTTATGCAAGCAGTCCCTCTACACCTTGGCAGCAGCAATGTTACTTAAGATGTAGATCATGAGTTATGAGTAATTAGGGCGTCTTGTTGTCCAAATAAAATTAAGACTTTTTGGCCCACATAGGAATTGCTTCACAGTCAAATCTGTGAGTATTATCTGAGGTCTATCTTACTAGAGTAAAAAGAGAAATGCACTTGTCAGATTAACTTAGCATAGCAATGCTCAGCCCCAAAACTCTGACCTTTATAAATCAAGAGATGTTGTGCGGGATAAAATAAAAAGGTCAGATGTAGTGAATAAACAAGGTTGAGGCGGTATATGTAAGTATGCAGTGTTTAATTCTGCCGATGCAGAGTGAAAGCTGACTGCAATGTCAATTTGTGCCAGACAGAATGTCCTCTGTTATTGTTTTATTACATTATCACAGTGTGTAAGTTGATGAAGCGCCCGTGCGAGCCCTCTGATAGGAATTTTATGACCCTTCTTGTACACACTCATTTTTTTATACCATATCACTTGTAACAAGATATCAGCGCACAGCTTTGATATACTTTGTCTAGCGGATGTCTGCCTGAAAACATCAAAAGAGGTATCAAACCTTAGTCTAGAAAGCTTTTGTTTGGCGAAAATACACCTTCAAACCGTAAAGCAGGAGGACAAGGCACATTAAACCAGCTTGATCTCAGACAGCAAGGTTTGACAGGCACTCTAGTGATCTGTCAAGATAGCAACAACAACATCAGTCAGTTCCGTGCAGCAAAAAGAAGATATAAGGAACAGAGAGGAAAGTCCTGGCTAGAAGCTGGAAACATGATACAATGTCAAGCTTCAGTTACGTAAGGCATTTAAACCTAAAACATGAGCCTAATTTTACAGCTTGGAGGTAATTTATTTGATAAATAATGATTCATTTTGATGACTGGTGTTGACATTTTTGTAACAATAGTTGCCAATAGCCAATAAATTATGCCAGTAATAAAATCCTGTTAAAATGTCAAATACCAACAATGACTGCTTTGAGCACAATTTGAATTTTGGCAGTGCTACACAGAAACCATGTGCAACGGAATTTAAATCATAGTGCAGACAGTAGTGGACCCAGCAGTAATGACAGGCCCATCTACTACGGCTATTCAGTGCTATGTAAAACTCTATGATTGGTTTAGAGCTGTACTGAGTGATAAACTATCTATAGTTAATATGTTTTTTCTTTTTTTCTTTTTACTTGCAATTGATTGACTGCCATCCCAACTTTACAGAGTGTCAGAGTTGACATCTTCTAATGATGTTTTTTCTGACCAATGATCCCAAATCCAAGAATGCCTAACATACAAATGTATAAAATAGAGAAAACTAGCAATTCTAATATTTGAGGGTCATTTTTCCTTGACAAGAAATTATTTGACTATCAGGACTGTTCTCGCAGTTGACAAATCCATTAATTGACTTGTCATCTAAGCCCCACTATTTTGAAATGAAAAGATAACATAAAGGAATCAATACTCAACATGTGGCCTATGTGACTAAAGTAAATGTATGTCAATGCAATTTAAGATGGATTCCATTGCAGATAAATCCAATTTTCTACAAAAAAGTAATGTAAAAGCAATTTATTTCAAAAAGGAGATGACTTCCTCTTAGTTTCCTGACTTTGTATCTTGTTCACGTCCCTGATGTGTTAGTGTTTAGCCATCTGTTTGGTTACATGAGCTCCCCAGTTCCCTGTGATGAGAGGGGAGCAGGTCAAGTGTGATGTGACGCTACAACTGCCCTCTCTGGAGGGTCAGTGGGCTGACAGCAGGACAGTTCAGCATATAGGGTCACTAAACACAGCGTCAGCCTTTGGCATAACATTGCCACAAGGCCAGAATGTTCACTGAAAGGGTGCAACTTCCCGAATTAAACTCAAAAATACCTGTTTTTTCTGATGAAACATACTTTGTTAATATTTCTCAAATACAACTAATACAACTAATATTAACCTATTTTATTCTTTCGTATTTCTTCTAATTTAGCTCATGTGTCTCGGCTGCAGAGAAAGGAAACATAAGTAAGCTGCCACATAGTGTTCTCATTTGTGTACAAAGTATATGATGTAATTAGAAGTAATGGACATTATTTTTTTTTTCACCTCCAGGCAAGAAATATAGCGAGAAAAAATATAAAGCACACAAACAGTTTGGGAACCAACATGGGGGAGTGAGCGGCGACCGCACTTACTTCTACGCTGATGAGGCCAAATGTGACCAGCATATGGAGACCTTCATCAAATGCATTAAAGCATCTGGTAAGTAAACAGCTACATCAAGACTGCAACTTTAACATATGCTGCAAAACAGTCGTATTTCAAGGTTGTAACTGCACTGCTCCATTCTTCAATACTGTTTTTAATTACTTAATATTGCAAATATTTCAATCCCTCAGCTAATGCACATGTAGTCATGCTCTGTAATCCATTCCATTTATTACAATACAGCACCGTCTAAGCATGCATTTACTGTCATGCTGATGTTTTGTTAAGACATCATTTGATTTATTCTAAAGGTAAATATGTTATATCCATAGGTGGGAGTTCAGTGGATGGTTTTACAGCTGTCAAAATGACTGCTCTAGGACGACCTCAGTTTCTGGTAGGCACCTAAATTGCGACTGAAGGTCACTGCACTAAATTAGCTGATACTTTTGGGAAAATGATGTTGTTGATTGACGTAGTGTTTTTTTTTTAGCTTAAGTTCTCAGAGGTCCTGGTAAAATGGCGTCGATTTTTCACCTTCCTGGCTTTACAGCAGGGCAAACATGACATGGAAGTCTTAGAGCAGAAGCTTGACTTAAAACAACTGCAGGTAGAGTCTTTCCTCCTCTGTTCTCCTGGTGCACTTTAATAATACTGGTACATGTGTAGTCTTCACCAAATGTTGCATCCAGTCATAGATAATCTTAACACTATTGTTTTCTATACAATATGAGGACTTTGATATAAAATGTGCCTTGTAGGACTTAAAATCTGTATCTATATAATAATCTATATAATCTATATGTCCATATAGGAATTCCTGACCACACTGGGTGCAAAAGGTGACTACTATGGCTGGTTTCGTGGAAAGAAGGAGGAATTTTCTGGGTAAGCATGAACACAGACAAGTGAAATAGACAAAAATTATCTGTAAAAAAGTATTACACTCTAGGCAATTTAGAAACAGTCAGTAAAAGTGTATGATGGAAATAACAAATAGTGTCCTAGTGAATTGCAATTAGCAACTATTTGTTCATAAATGATCTGAACTGCAGAAATCTACCACCAGAATTTGTTTGCAGAATTTAAATTTTGCAACAAAGTACTTTAACACAAATTAAAAAAAAAAAATCCTGTCATCATAAATTTGACAAGAAATATCATGTAATTTGGCAGGCTTACGTTAGCTAACATATAGCACACTGCAGATGTGTTTGGACACAGTCAACAGATAGCACAAGAGAAAGATAAACTTGCCAACTGACCAACATGTTGGCGTGTAGATGCAGGGAGGATAAATAAATGAACGGCATTGGGCTTTCATACTAGTTTTGTTGCAAAACAGTAAAAAGCCACTGCAGGCCACAGTTCAGCTCTCTGATTTTCCAATTTTTCAAGCACATAAAGGCTGAATATCTCTCCTTTTGCAACTTTGCAACAGATAAAAAATCATGTTTGCTATTCTTCTGAAATTAGTGAAGCTGACCTCCCAAAATAACAATAAGTAGCAACACTTCTCTCAGAGGCTTCTCCTCAGATACCTCTGCTTTCAGGGTAGTCATGGCAAGTTGACTGGTTCTTTGGTGTATGTGACGTCTGAAACCTTCAATCTGTGTTTGTGGGATACACCTCAGTTCCAAGATGGCAATGCTCTAATACAGCACATATCACTTATTTTGCATGTGATGTCTTCCAGTATATAAGAAACACCCTACGGACATGAATAAGGATAACCAACAAGGATAAAAACTGATTTAAATTGGATTGGGTCAGAAACAACACACCTAGTTTCAGTCAGACCAACTAAAATCATATTATAAAATGACCAAACATTAAGAGCCTAATACTTGGAATGTTTTAGTGTCCTCTCCTGTAAATTTCTATCCTCCTTGACAGAACCATTGACATGCTTGACTGGAACAGCTTGATAGATGACAGAACAAAGATATCAGACCTGCTGGTTGCCCCAAATGTAGAGGTCAGTAGCATAACACACTGAAACAGAGAGAGCTTACTGTGAATAAATACTGTAAAAATTGTAATATAATTCAAGAGACAAACTCAACCGAGCCAATAACATAGATGATATTTGCTTTTCCAAATCTGATGTGCTTAAAGTTTACAGCAGACAAAAGACTGTAAGTATCAGCAGCACCAAATTTGAAGTGATTTTCAACTGTAAGCAACTCAGTGAAGCAACTGCAGCTGTCTACTTCTGTCATGTAGTTGTGATGTAACTACATTTATTAATTTATAAGTGTGATAATGTCTTTCTTCCTTCCTATGTGAACAAGCTTGTGACACATTCATGTATAAAACCTTTTGAAGAAGGACTAAGAAGGAGGCACTAATGGGTGTCATGCTGTGTGGTATTAGCATCTCATGGTGCACACCCTCCTGGGTTGTTTTTCCAGCTTGGTGAGCTGGAGCCTCTGCTTCAGATGATTACTTTAGAGGAGGAGAAGCAAATGAAGAGGGTGCTGCAGCGCATGGACGTCTTAGTCAAGGTAAATGCACATAGTCTACAAAGAGTTATTACAGTAACACAAACAAGGAGCAATACATAACCTCAAAAGCAAAATCCATTTGTTGTTGATCTGCTTGGAGCAAACACTTGAATTGTCATTGGTTAACTGTCGCTGCACTGTTGCTATTGTATTTGTTAAATATGCCACAGAAGTTGTAGTTTAAGAAAGCTTTGCCATTATTTTTTTGTGTACGTGTAGCATCTCACAATATCCCTTGCTTGTGCAGTAAACATACGTGTCCACCACTGTAGGCACAAGCATATGAACAAATCTTGAGTATTGTTTGTATAACAAGCTATTTTTTTTCTAATCTAAGAACAGATTGATTAAAAACTGTCAGACAATATCATACCTAATGAATAAAACCTCTTTTTACTGCAGCATGCCATGGAGAATGGTGTTCGCTTGATGGTGGATGCCGAGCAAACCTACTTCCAGCCTGCTATCAGCAGACTGACATTAGAGATGCAGAGGATCTACAACAGAGAAAAGCCTGTTATCTTCAACACCTACCAGTGCTACCTTAAGGTCAGAACCCACAAACAGCATAAAGACCAGAAATGTGAGATCAAAAGTGTAATTATGTTTATTCACAGAAAGCGTGCAGAAACAGCGGTTTTAATTCCCATGATGGAGAATACACCGTGACAAATCATGTGGCTTCAATTTTCAGCGTGTGAAGAGATTACTATGAGTCAGCTGATTTGAGGATTAAACAGTGACATGAAGAAGAGGATAATGTTAGAGGGAATTTAGTGCTTTATTTTTATTTTTTCTAAATACAACATTTTAAATAAGAGGCTGTTGAGTGTCATTAATGGGATTAACTCCCTTTATTCAACCTTATAATTATTCCATCAAGTACATAGGCTTAGCATATTGTCACCTAAGATATGCAGATATTTCTATTAGTAAATATGAATGTCACATACTAGTGTTGGATAAAGGCTAATTTATACCTGTAACCTTGTCTTGGTCAGGCTGATGCATGATGTCGCAATGATGTCACTGTACGAGTGTCATAAGTTAGTAAAAATAACTTTTTAGTAACAAGTTTTTGGCTCAAATAATAAGAAATTTATATCATACTGTATTATTTCAATAACAAAATTCTACCCGATAAATAAAGCAGATAGTACAATAGCAAGTTGCCTTTGTCGAGAGCAGCATCTATATAACCTGATGCAATAGGTCGCAGTCATTTTATTTGTAACAAGTCTGACTAAATTGAATTCTGCCTACTTTGTGAAATTTTTGATGTACTTTGTTGAAATAATTAATGAACAAAAGAAGAGTCAGATGTCTTTGTTTGCCAGTTAAGTAAGAACAATATTAAATCTTCCATGTTTAATCACATCTCAGCCTGTTGAAGCCCAGGTAAGAATGGGCTACAGGTTATAATTGCAACTTGTCTTAAAATGCAAACAAGGGAAGTCATCTGTTGTCTTACCAATATGGCTCTGAGAAGCAGAGTAGGGTAATTATGTTACTAGTAAAAATTCCATAATGCCCATCTCTTGAAAAAACGGAAAAGATGACATTGGACTGCTTTTAATTAAATTATTTCAACATTATTTTAATTAACCCCTGCTAAAGACTGAATCGTCCTCTTTCCTTTTGCTCTGCAGGAAGCCTATGACAATGTTACAATGGATGTGGAATTGTCTCGACGTGAGGGATGGCATTTCGCTGCCAAGCTGGTGCGTGGGGCCTACATGTACCAGGAGAGAGAGAGAGCTGAAGAGTTTGGTTATGAGGACCCCATTAACCCTGACTATGAGTCCACCAACAGAATGTACCACAGGTAAGAGGCTTGTTTACTTGGTGAAAATAGATGACTGTTCCAATCTGCACCTGCATTTTCTTCTGTCCTCTAAAGCTGTCTGCAATAGCCATAGTCTTTTGCTGTTGGATAGTAAACAGTTAAGAGTAAAATGTCATTTAAAATCTTTTTTTTTACTTAGATTTTCTCATACTGTTGACAGATTTTAACTGGCCACCTTCTTGATATACATCTTCCACCGATGACAGTACAGAGATTTATTTTTTAGGGAAGTGGTCCTTCAGTTGAAGTTTCTCAGTTAAGCATCTCTTTTGAGCAAACTTCCAGCCTGTTGACTTATGCAAGCTAGAGAAGCTCCAGGGGTGCTGTGTTGTAACAATTTTGTAACATTCCTAGATTAAGGCAGGCTCAAAGAAAAAGCCCTGCGGAGATCAATATGTTTTGCACAGAAAGTGGAAAGGCCACCCTCAAGCCATCAATTAGATTCTGAGGTAAACATCATCATAGGACAGACTCAAAGTTTAGCTGATGGGCTACAGCACAGTATGAGGTGGGATTTAAAAATATGCAGATGGTGGTAAAGCACATGCAAATTAACACGGCTACATCAGAAATGAAAGCAAAATGTAGAGGTGCTCCCTAAATGGATTGGTTTAGATTTTTTGCAAAATATTTTCAGTGTTTAGGACCATTTTCACTGTTTAGCTGGTAAAGACAGTCCTGCACTACCTTATAAATCTTACATGCCAATGAGGTCAGTTTATTTGGATGAGTTATGGAACACTGAAGCCACAATATGCACACACTTTACTACAAGATATATATTTATAATGAGTAATTGAGTAGAAAATAATTGTGATTATTCACACTTCACAGACTGTTCACAGTTGCGTTACAGACAAAAGAACAGTTAAACTGCCTTCCTCCCATGTGTTTTTGTATCCATGTAAGGTGTCTGGACTATGTGCTGGATGAGATTGCACTCAATAGAAATGCAAACGTGATGGTTGCTTCCCACAATGAGGACACAGTGAAACACACCTTGAAGAGGTAAGATTTTAATTCTATTAAGCGCACTTGTTTGTTTTTTGTACACAAGTTTACACCTCCATAAACAAGGCTTTTTTTTAAATTATTTAAATCTCTTTCTTTCATCCAGAATGAATGAGCTGGGTCTCTTGCCCACAGAGAGAAAGGTGTGCTTCGGTCAGCTACTGGGAATGTGTGATCAGATCAGCTTCCCATTGGGTGAGATATCACACGCTCTAGCTCAGTGACAAGGCACTAATCTTTCAGACAGTTTAAGCTCAGTGTTTGCAGGATCTGTACAGGCAGTGCCTCTCTTTTCACTTTCACTTGTGTCTCTTAAGATCTCTCAGCTAGACATGTATGTTACCCCTGCGGAGCACTCGGACTGCATGAAGCGTGCATGCTCAAGTCAGGCTGCAGCTCATAACGTGACATATGAACCAAGACACCCTGGTATTGACGAGCTGTCTTAACAAAGAGCCGCTGCTGGCTCCCACCACTTTGTTTGTCAGTCAAAGACAGACACAGCAGCGGCAGGCAGTTGTCTGTCAATGTGAGGCTTAAGTTGAAACAGCCTTGAGCGGTATTGATGTAAACAGGCGCACGTGTTTCTTTGCTGGTTTCTCAGGGGAAAAAGGCAGTCAGGTCTGTGTTCTTGAATGTTGAAACAATGAAGATGTTGATTTATGAAATACAGAACATTATTTGTCACCTATTCCGACCATTTTTTTTTTTAAAAGGTGCCATGTTCGGTTTTAGGATTTATTTTTGGATGTGCTGCAGCTCAGGATGCTCTTTGTTTCATTGCATCATTTTTCTGATGTTGAGCTTGTGATTGTGGATCAGTTCGAAGGACAATTATTTCCACGAATTTGAAGAGTGAGCCGTGGCAAAACAGTGGCAGTATTTAAGCCTGGCAGACAGACAACAGCAGCTCCTCTAATTCAAATGCAGCAAACTGAGGGTGTCTGTGCAAATGCAGTAAGACCTGCCTGATTAAAAAGGTTGTAGCAATCAGTGAGTGGGGGAAGCCAGTCGAGATGACATCCAGCTGTGATGTGTTCTTTGGAGTTTGTCCAGAATAAGCTGTTAAAATGATGTTCTCCTGAAAATGAAACTAGTCAATCAAAAATCACATTTTCACAATCTCATTATAAAAAGACTTTGATGATATTTGCACATATATAGAGAAATATTCTATCTTCATTTATCATCTTCATCCAAACGTTACAAAGCCATTTTTTTTCTTCCATTTCCCATCCAACCCTCTTCACCCTCAGGCCAGGCAGGCTTCCCCGTCTATAAGTACGTCCCGTATGGACCGGTGAGCGAGGTGATGCCCTACCTGTCTCGGAGAGCCCAGGAGAACCGAGGTTTCATGAAGGGTGCCCAAAAAGAGAGGGAGCTGCTGTGGCAGGAGTTGAAACGCAGACTTGCCTCCGGGGAGCTTCTTTACAGACCGGCATACTGAAAACACCGAAAAAGAGACAAAAAGGAGAGTGTATCAACGTGAAAAGCCTCTTTTTTTTTTCATCTTCCCTGGTTGACGGCTGCTGCTGTGGCTGTCTGTTCTGTCTGATTCTCAGTACAGCTCTCCCTAGATGTACATCTCCTGTTCTACCCTGTCCTGGAGTTTTCTTGCTGATGGACTGTTTCTGCATGTCACTCTGCTTTTTTTATTTTTTTGACTTTCCATTGTTGTTTTTCTGCATTCTATTCCTCACTGATGTTACCCACCTTCACCCCCTTATCCTTTCCTTTGTGCGCCGCTCATGTTCTTTCTATTGCTTTTCTTTATCCCTGCCTCTGCATCCATAAGCATCCCTCATTTTGTCTTCACATTGTCTACAAAGCTCCGGTATCCATCAAGCGGGCATCTTTATTGCTCCAAAAGGACTCCCTAAAATGTCAACGAGACCAGGGCGGGCTTCTGTTTTTTATCACCCTATTTATCTTTGAGAGGGACAACAATAATAAAAATAACAGGCTTGATTTAAATGGTAGTAAAGGACATATCAATATTCCCCTCCTATATTATGTTTTTTTGACTTTCAGGCAGCCACACAGTCCCCAGGGGAGCTTTATCTGTACTGTATATATGTGTGCTGTGTTTGTGGTTGTGTTGCTGGTTTGAAAATGATGCCTGTTTTAAGAATCAATGAGACAGTATAAACAGCTCCTCACAGCATCTCTTTTCTTCTAAGAGTGCAATGTGTTTGTTATTGTATTTACTGGAGAAAGTTATATTCTTGGTCACTGAGGTGTTTCAAGAGAGTGTTCAGTATTCCTTTTAATGCAGACACCCTGAAAGTGTGTGTGACACAAGATAATATGCAAGGGAATAAAAGGTAGAGGGTTCCCATTGGCCTTACTGCTGTGTGATGGATTAACACTGCAATTTTTATTGTTGACAATGTAAATATGTTTGAAGCAGGTAATTCCATTTGTTGGTTTTACTGTCGTACTTTATGGACCTGTGAAACTGCGCAATGAATAAATATGCACTGTATAAATGGGAAAAGTGTGCCTCAGAATTTATGTAAGCACAGGACTAGATGTTATTGACTGCCATGTTGTAGCTCTGAGCTATTTTGTACAGCTGTAGTTGTGGTCCACGACATCTTCCGCTTAGTTATTGATACACAATTAGTATTTGAGTCAGAGGGTAACCAAGCTTCATGATAATTATGGCCTTGTCATTTTATGAGAGCAGTCAGCGCTCTGTAGACCATCATTTAATTACCCATGATGCTACGCTCAATACAGATCACAGAAATTGGATGCATTAATCATTCCTCAGAAGAAACTTTTAGTGGCTGTTAAGTTTTACTGAGGCAAAGCGCCACAGAGCTGTCAATGCTGCTGTATTCTATTGGTTTAATTAAGAATCAAGTTTACTTTTGATGTAAGCTGGGCCTTTGGGTGTACATTACACATTATAAATCCCTTCTTGCAGGACGCTGAAGTTTTAGTGGTTAGCCTCATTTGCAAAAATTATTCATTGAGTGTGAAAAATTCTACACAAATTTCAAATCAGTCAAAACCAAAATGGGCTAAGCATGCTCTTTGGGACTTACCAAAACTTTTTGCAAAAATGGATGTGGCATGGAACAGAGTAAACCAGAGCTAATCTGAATTATGTATTGAATAAAGACTTTACCTCTCTGGGCTCCTAGATCTTGGTTCCACATGGTCTGACATCTTGGATTGCCTGTTTTGCTGTGTACTTTGTGATTTCAATGAGATCATAACGCATGCACGTATGCTATAACAGGTCTTCATTTGAGAACATGCTGTGGATCATTTCGTGAGTAAAAAATTGAGAAAGATTTTGTCTTTGATTCATTCTAGAAAGCAATTTCTAATCAACATTTGTGTGCCAACAGATTGACTGTAAGGAGTACAATGGCTTAAAATCATCCAGGAGTATTATGCATCTTTATTATTTGACAGCAAACAGATCACTGACTCACAGCAGAAGACACAGAAAACTGGGCCCATGCACATTCATTTCTACAGCTGTAATCATACACTCAGTAATGAAAAGATGATTAAACTTTATATCACTCAAGGAGGGCTGACAATATTTTTTTATAGAAATCATATTGTAACAGAGTGAAAAGCCGTTTTACTTTATCTGTATATCTATCTATCTATATACTTTTTTCCCCTTAAAACTGATAGGGTGGGAAAGTATAATTGTACACTTAAACTGCAATGTCAATGTTATTTAGATCAACATAATTTAGGTTTATCCTTGTGTACACTCTTAAAATTGCAAAATAAAAAGTTTAAAAAAACCCCCAAACTGATAGGGTGCTATCATCTGTCGGCACAATATTTCTTATGTAACACCTAATTGTTACATCACTTGATCTAACATTGCATCTCGATCATATATAACTTGACAATGAAAACAGTGGGCTTCTCACTCCCTTAATGCTTCTTAACTGACTTTTTAGCCCTTATACCATGACAGAAAAATCTAGTTTTGCTGCTTTTTTGGTTATCACTGACAAGTAGTCTGCTGCCAACAACAGGATTGCTAAGAGGTCAAATTTATTTGGTTTCTCAGTGCAATTACAACTTCAATGCAGAGGGGATGGAAGTAAAATAGAAAATTCGAGACCTTCAGCAAGAGACAGTAGACTGGATTTCTTGGTGTTGCAACATAATCGCAACATCATTTCTACATGACCAGTCAGAATGACAAGCACAGTACAACTCAGCATAATGGCATCAGTGAAAATGCTGCGAGACATGTTGTCAATATTTTATAGCAAATTCTGAGGATAACCTGACTGAAAATGTCTAACAAGGTGAAAGGGTTGTTAACTTTCTGCAAGACACTGACATTTCCTTTGAAAAATAATTGGCAACACTTTACAAAAAGGGTGCATGGAAATCCTTGGTAATTACTAAAGAACAACTGAACCAGAAACTGAGTGCTAATTTATTTTATTGTCCACACAAAGTTAGGAGTAGTTTCAGTTTTCAGGAAATGTGCTCAATTGCTTTGGTGAGTGGAGAAGACTGATCACTTTTATATCTAGGCAAAAATTAATCTGTAGTCAGGAGTCCTTCAGCTTATCCAGACTTCAGGAAGTAAATGCACCAGGTAAGGAATAAAACTGGCGCATTGCCCAAAAATCAGGTCTAACCTGTTATATTGTGTTATTTAGGTGGAAAAAGTCAAGGGTTTGGACAAAATTAAGCTAGCTGTTTACGTCTTTTTCCAGTCTTTGTGCCTAGCTAAGCTAACAAACTGCTAGCAGAGGCAAGCAGGATGTTTGAAAGAATTTACAGAGATGAAGCATTGTGGACCAAGCAGAAACAATTATCTAGTAAAACAGTTCAGTGTTCAAGGCCAAAGTTTTTAACACATTGGTCAAGTAGACTGGTTTGCTTTTACAATTTTTGTGTTGAAGGTTGTTACCTGAATTAGCTATTGCAGCTTGCAGCTGAGGTAGCTTACACTCTTTAGAACATATATCTTTCCTTATGGTATTTTAGGCTATAAAACTTGTAAAAGCAATAAGTGTGTAGAGATTGTCTCATGTAACAGAATGGACAAATATTAAAATATCTCTGTTATTGAGAGGGTGTAAAAATATGCAGGGATGATAGAAAAAAACATAAGCCTGTGAAAAAAGATGAAGACATGAGCCTGGCATTCATTAAAACATCACAATGCACGACTCTGAGTTTGACTTTTATTAGTTATCTGTACTGTCTAGATAATATAAAGCTATGCACCTGTCAAGCCATGTTCATGTTTGCAGCTGTTGTAGACAGCGACTGCAAGCAAACTGTCTGACTTGTTAGCCTTCTCTGCTAAATTTACACTTGTCAGCCCTGGTGAACAACACAACATCAACAAGTAGTAAAATTTTTAGATGTTCTGACCAAACAGCACAGTAAAAACTGGCATTTTATCTGTAATTCCCCTCAGGCTTTGCAATGTGGCATTTTCCCCATTTCTTTGCCTCTTATTATGATCATAAATGAAGAGAATCTGTGTTATTCATCACAGCTAGTTAGTGAGAAATGCGATGATTAATTGGGCTAAGGTGACCTCAGTGCCTGGATGCAGTCCTGCACTGAAGGAATCCCTGGCTGGCCGCAGTAAGCTCTGATGTGAACCAGCGAGTAAACAAATGAGTCGTAAACACAACAGATGGGACAGGCGATGACTAATCTCATCAGCCCAAATAGAGTGGCAGAACACAGAACCAATGATCAAAAGCCGAGGGGAAGCAGGATGGAGGGGCGAGATGGAAAGTTTGTGTTTTTCGTCCTGCACGCTGTCAAGTGTGCACGACAGAAAACACTTTTATTTCACACACCAAAGCGTCACATCGTGTCACCTCCATCGGTGTCATCGCTGTGCTATCAAACACAAATCACCGAAATCATCTGCCAAATCCCTTGAGTGGATGTGTGTGGCAGAGCGTTGTCACTTATCACAGGTTTTGTGACAGGGCAAGCTGGGGAAAAATGCAAATAACATATCACACGCCTCACACATCCCTGAAATTAATTTTTAGTTTTTGTCTTCCTGTCAGCCTGTCATCACTGACTAGTTTGTGGTTTTGGTAATCTCATTTGGAGGCGAGTAAAGCTGTCCAGGAAGAATTAAAAAATACAATGGCCGTGACAGAGACCTCCCAATCCTCTCCCGCAAAGTCACCAGTAAAGGTGGGTGACACTGAATGAATCTTGTCTTGATTTCTTAGTCTGCCGTCTCCCCACCAACAACTGAACCTTTGTTCTGTGCCATTGAATGGCGCCCATGTATTATAGATCATTTCACCGCTTTCATCTCCTCTCTTTGAGATGCATGCTGTTTTCCCTTTGAAAGTGATAAGCATGGAGCAGCACGAATGAGCCACGAATGGATATAAATATAAAAAAAAAGAAGATGGGGGGTTTCTGTGTGTGTGTGTGTGTGTCTATGTGTGTGGGGTGGATGTTGAAGAGCGAACTGCTTGGAGAATGACACCAGTGTGGAAAAGGAGCAGAGCAAGCAATCCCTCACAGCCGCTGGCCAAGCAACCTCGTTCCAAAACATACCTTGAAGGCCTGGATTTGCCGCGCTTGATCCCACACAAGCACACACACACACAAACACATGAAGGCACCCATGACAAACCGCATACACACATGCCAACATACAGAGGACATGTCGATGTGGAAGCATACATGTGAACATGATCATGCATTAACAATATATGGACTCGCACAAACATACCTGCACCCTACTCACAAAATGCACACACACACGTGCACACCAACCCACCCACATACACACACACACACACACTTTCTTCCTCCCATTGGTACTCATACCTATCAGTCTTGGGTGAGAGATGATTTGGAGCGGCTCAATGTTTTGATCATTAGTTTGGACTCATGGAGTGCAGCAGTGATGAAAAATGAGGCTGCTATCTCATAGCCACCTGTTCTTTTAATAAGAGAAAGAACAATTCCCGTCACAGGATGGATTGGCTACTTGATGCCCAGGGAAGAAAACCATGTTGATGTGAGTGTGTGTGTATGTGTGTGCTTGCTTTAGCATTTTTTTTGCTTTTGCCTGCATGCATATACATCCAAATTCAATTTCAATTTCATTCAGCCTAAAGTTGTCTGTGGATGTATTGTATATACACAATAGAGCCAGGATAAAGGGAACGTATAAATCTTCTTGGAGTGCAAGGATCGTACAGCAGATATGTGCGAGTACATCGGAGAATGCAAGCTGCTATTCCTCCTCCATATTTCACCCATGAGTCACAGTTTAAGACATTTTTCCTTGGTGAACAATATTTAACACTTAAACCAATTTATAACACAATGTTTCCACTTAATTCCAATTAACTTCCCCTTTTCGCCTGTAAGGAAGTCAGATATTAATCGGTTTTGCAATATATTTAGAAAAGATGCTACCTAGGCTTAAAAGCTATAGCGGGCAGACCATTAAAGTGCTTTAACTTGTGAGATACCTCTATGGGAGATAGAACAAGGCACAACACAGTTTTTCACATTATCTATCACTTCCAGCATATGACCTGGAATCTACACTACATATCTAGTTTGTTTGTTCATTTATTTATTTAATCTGTTTATTTAATATTTTGCACAACTGGTTAAATTTACAGATTAAGTGACACACCCCATAAATATAAGAAGTGGAATGTCACAGGCAGAAGGGAAATCATACACATGAAATCATATTAATGTAGGGCAATGAGGCTGATGAAGGCTGAGATAATACAATATATAACAAGAGTGGAATTGCATGCATTAGACCCTGCAGGGTTAGAGTTAGGGTTAGGTCACCTTCGTGTTTATCAAAAGCAATGATATCCCAATATTTTATATGGAAATGGGTAATATTTTGGACAGAAGGCACTCAGAAAAGGGACACAAGCAAAACTTGATGCACACCAATCCTGCAGAAAGAAACTGGCATTTTCTACAGGTCCCGTCACTGTAGTATAGGTCTGATTTTTCTGAGCTTTCATAGAACAGCTGTTGTCTGAAACAATGTGGCCTCAGTAGTGGATCCATCTTCTCTGATTGTCCAGTCTTCTCAGATAGAATTCAAGAGAATTGCCTTTGGAAGCTGGCAGTGACACCACATTGCTGTCTGACACATGAGTCTCAAAACATGTTGCTTGAAAACATCTCCAGAGGGGAGCAGTTGTGCTGTTGATGCAATGCTTGTAGATGCCAAAACATATCTCAGCTCATCAGGGCCAGTGCACGGACTCCTGTTCTCTGTTCTCTTTTGTCCGTACATATGGAGGTGATATTTTCTTGCCCAGGGCAATGCATCTTCCAAGCTGTCAGATAATCCAAAGCCTGACATTTCTTGTAAATCAGCAAGGTAGGTCCTCAGTTTTGTTAAAGCTGGTGTCTTCACTCCTCTGCACAAGCTACTTGTGGTGTCAGCCTATGAGGGAGTTGAATGCAGGTAGAGAATCGCATAGTTCTGAATTTCAAGTTTATGTTGAAATAGCATACATAAGACCAATCGTGTCCACTGTTCACTGAGACAGTAGATGGTTTAAGCATCTCTTTGCTTGTAGTAGACAAGCTTGGATGATGAAATGTCCCGAAAACCTCAGGACAGTCCAGAATTTTGAACAACTGTCCTTATTCCTGAATTCTGTCCTATTTGTCCTGAAAATTAGACTGGGCCTGAGTTTTGATTTGTCATGGCCTAATGAGGCATTGAATCTGATGGTTATGAAACATTCTGTTTGCCGGACACTGCACCGGCTCTCCATCAGCTACAGCAGGGACTGCAGGGGAGCTTTTTAAAATTTAAAATCCTGTATGAATTATGACTCCTGTTGGGTTTTTCAAGCCTTGTACAGTAGTGCTGCAGGTAGGCACTCATTGACAAGGAGTCATCCGTTGGTGTATTGAGCTGACAGATGTGGTAGCTCAACACTGATGAAAATAAAATGAATTTTTAATGTAACAGGGAATAATTTTTGTTGCATATGATACAGTCATGGTGTTTTTTTCTTATAAAAGGGAGCTGACATCAAGAGCAAATATTGACTGAATATTGACTTCCATCTGTGTTTCTATTAATTGACACTGAATGTATTGTACTGAAGCCCCCCCCCCCCCATCTAGTCAGTCTAACACCAACAAAACAGGTATTATGGTATTTGATGATAAAGGATGAATGTGACTGTTGACTCAAATGTTGGATCATGATAGTTGCGTTCTATTTTTGAAACATGTAGAGTGAGGGCCTGCAGCAGTAAAATTTAATTTGGGATCCATGAAAGTTTTGACAACGAAATAACAAGTTGCGTATAATACAAGCCTTGCTTTATTCCAAACTTTTTCATATTCATCCAGTGTGACTCAAATTCTGTCGATTTACAATCAAATATTTTTAATCAAGAGTATATTTAGGAGAACTCAGAGAATACGAATTAAATTGTTGTGCTTTGTTCCACTTCCAGCAGGAGACTCTTGATTTTTCTTTTTTTTTTTTTGCCCTCCCACCCGCCTTAAAAGTGTTAGCAAGAAAACAAAAGTAAGTGCATGACTGTTTCTCTGTTAGTTTATTCTGACAAAAAGTCACATTTAAGATACGGAACAATGCAAAAACAAATTGAAAAAAAAGACAAGGGAAACAATGTGCTGTAAGTAGTATCAACAGAAATCACTTAATTAAAAACAGGATTAAAAAAAGTAACTTCACAATTTTCCAAACTTTACTCTGTTGTTGAATAAATCAGCACCTTCGATTTGCCTCCACTGCTAACTTCATGACTTGCAACTTGTATATTTTGTTTCCTTTTATCGCCATGACCATATCTTTACCTGAGCACATCCAACACATTTCCATAGTCTGTTAAAGGACAAATATTATAGTCTTAATTCTCTGCCTGTTTGTCAAGCAAGTTGCAAGGTTGTTACTTGACACAATCTGCCAGTTTCGAGAGCTGCTGGCTTTCCGCACGGTCAAATTGCTGTGTGCTAAGAATGATTATGTTATTGGAAAATCAATTTTTATGTGCTAGAAAATACACTCGTTGAGATCAGCATCATCACAAAAACACAATTGATTTGTTTACATGTTTAAGTGTGGCCTGTGGTAGTTATGGGAATCACAACCTCTTTCAGAGGCAAAGGCAGAAGCAGTGTAATGGTGTTTATTAATTATCTACACTTAAATTAAACCTTAATTATAGAGCTTGAAGGTTTAATTTGAGTTAAGACAGTTAGTTGTCATTAAGTTATACGGATTCAAATTTGTTCATTAAACCGTTGTCAAAGGTCTTTTTTTTATGAATTACATTAGTATGAATGAAAGGCTATAACTGCATGTACAAATATTACCACCCACACACTGCGAAACAAATGCGTGTGAGTATTTGTACATTTGATTATGTCTACATGTGCGCCTGTAGCTTTCTGTCCATCTCTGTGCGTGTGAGTTATTGATTTTGTGCGTGTATGCCTATAGAAAGCAGCATGCTACCAGGCAAACGCGGCAGGATGCTCCTTGGTTCGGGGATCCAATTGTCATGCCAGAACAGTAGGAGGAAAATTCACCCGACCAGTGATGCTGAGATGAAAGCAAAGAAAGTGGAGCAGCCAAGCTGGTTTTCTTGCTTCTCTGCAGCAAGCGGACAAACAGTTATCGACCAGATTGGCGGTGGGATTTGTTGAAGATATTACTGAGGTGCTTTTGTGAAGGCGTAAGGGCTAAACCAAAGTAAACCATATTAAACTGAACTTCATGGGTCTGACCCACTTGAAAGTCTACCTACTCTTCCCTCTTTCAAACATAGTTCTGGTTTTATTTGTCTAGGTTTTGAGGTATATTTTTGCTTTCTGTTGCCATCCAAGTGAATTGGAGGTGGACTGAATTTCTTTTGTGCTTTTCAAAGCATGATGGCAGATATGTCAGCAGAGTTTTCAGAGACAGAACATCTCAAAATCTTCACAATATGTTTTTGCCATTAAATAAAAGCAAGAAACGGTAGATTTTTAATTTACGTGAATTGACCTTTTGAGGGCATATTATGCAAAATGTATACATTACGATGCAAAAATATACCACAGTAGTGTTGTGTAGGTAAAATTTTCCTATGTTTTTACACATGTTTTGGAAACCTTCAGTTTTATTTAAAGTAATGGTGCATTTCATTTGGTGGCCTGTCAGTGGTTCACATCTCCTTAATCCCTCTGGTTGCCACAGCCTCTTGGGAAACAAAGGAAACATCAGATGATTTATCAGAGTGGCAGGTGAACTAGTTAGCATGTAATGGAGCATGATTCTGTATTCTCACTGACAATGCTGGTTGTTTTACAATAAAGACAACTCCCATGATCCAACTCTACATCATGATGTCATCAAATCATTTGTTATTGCCGTGACTGAGACACACCTCGGGGCAGATGTTACATTGGCCAACTGTGTGTTTAGAGCAATAATTTATTGTAACAATATCCTTATATTTTTCACCGTTAAACTTTACTGTAAGATTGCCATAAAAGGACGGGCAGGGTAAGGTGTTAATTCCTTGTTGAATTATCCCTGTGAGAGACAAGAAGTGATGGTACTTAGCCGTTTGAATTTGAAAATATTAATTATAGTCACTTTAAGTTGAATTTGCTTAAAATTGGCACATTTTCCTGCATAATACTTCATAATTACAACATGATGACCATGAAATCTACTGCATGATACAATTGCACTCAAAGTTTGACAAAAATTTAATCATTGCTGGGTTAAATTTTTTACACTTTTCTGAATTCTTCCTCCTTCTTTAGAAAAATCTGAATACTTAACTGAGCAGACTTGTTCTATTAAATGGTTTTCAAAAGGACTGCTTTATAAAAAGTATATTTGGAATGAGCTGTTCTTTTCAGAATATGGTGAATAAATTAATTGATTAAATGGTGTCTTGAATGAATGAAACTAATATGACACAGGGCACTAATCACACCTCCCATTTCAATTATGAACAGATTTTGGCATGAGGAGGCATACTAAAGAGAATATACAGCAGATACATTAAATTAAAGTGAAAAGGAGAGAACTTATAAGTGAGAGCATTGTCAGCAGTTTCAACTTATTCGATCCTTTTCCGAACAGGAAATGAATAATTGCTTGTTTTATTTCGGGATGATGAGTCAGAGAGTGCATCCCTATTCTTACACAACCTAACGCTGAACGTGAGGTGGCAGCCTATAAGAACACTGATTTTTTTGGATAAGAGAGCCAAGTCTGGCACATCTTCATTGATTCCTCCCTCTCTTCCTTGTACTTGTGTAGGTTCCCACTCTGAGAGCTACAGGAAGAGGGAGTGTGAAGGGAAAATAAATGGACATCTCATCCGTTCTCCTTCAGCGTTTTGGACACCCACATCTTCATTGAAGCGGCGATCACGATGCCTATACGAGGAAACTGAACCCACACCTTTTTGCCTCACCAAATGCTCAGCAGAGGAGAGCCTCTGGATTAAAGCACAAGTATAGAAAAAAAATACAGGTTATCCTGGCGTCAAACACCAGGGGGCAGTAGTAGTCTTCACGGCCCTTACATGGACCTCGACCCAGCTGTGTGTATGTGTATGTGTGCGTGTGTGTATGTGTGTGTGTGTGTGAGAAAGAGATCCTCAGCAGCATCTTCTCCTCCACAATCCTCAGTCCTAAAAAGCCCCTTTAAAAGACTGTATGAAAATTCATCATGCTTTCAAACTGACCTATTTTGGGAGATTGGTTGCTTGGCTTCTCTGAATTTTTCTGCCCCCCAACCCCCCCATATTCTTTCTTATCTTGATGAGGATTTTGAGAAGACAGAAGAAATATTGGCAAGTTTGCTAAGGCAGATTTAAACACATAAAGGCACCAGCAACAATTTGAGACTCTTGTTGCTAAAATTAGAGCCATAATACACGATACAAGTCTGTTTTATGCTCTTTTTATTTATTATTTGTGACTCTAAAATGATGTGCTATCTCGGCCAGATCTTTCTTGAAAAGAAAATTGCAAAGAAGATTAGAGAAAGATTAAATAAATTAAAAAATTAAAGATAAATTAAAATAAATATTCACTCAGCCTGCACGCACTTAGAAACATAACACTTTTCTCCTCTTTCTTCCTTTCCCTCTTCCCTGCCATTTCATAAAGCTTCTTGGAAGTCCAAACATGCCACCATCACTGGCTGAGAGCACTCCATTTCCACAGACATGCACCGTAGTAAACACAGTAATCCCATCCTCCATGTTTTAAGGATTAATATCATCTTTATTCATAAGCGTAGCAGGAAGACTGCTGTCTTGCTTGTGAGGGGACGCTCAGGCTACACACACAAACACACACATATGCATACACAGACTGGCACGCACAGATAACCATTAAGTGTCATGCGGGCCGGCTCAAGCACACGTGTCCTGGCCTTCTTTCTGTGATGACATGATCTGTGGGTGGCAGATTGATTCGGTCCAGCAAGAGAGGGAGAGAAACAATCAGATCAAAGAGGAAGAGGAGGAGAGGTGAGAGAGAGAGAGAGAGAGAGAGAATAAGCAAAGGGAGGAGGAGGGAGGGGGAGAGAGTGGGGGGTGGGATGGGGGGGAGCTCTTCCACTTTGACTTGATGGATTTAACTCTCATTCAAAGGGACAGACTTATGACACATGGGAGAGAGATTCGCTTTTCCTTCCTTTTATCTGCGGAAGTACTACAGTGTCTCATTCACACACATAACGCACACACACGCACACACGCAGGGCTGTAAAAACACCCTCACACTCCACTGTTCCTGCTCTCTCTCTCTCTCTCTCTCTGCTCTACACACACAAACACACACCCCTCCCCTGCTCATGTTTCCTCTCTCTCTCTCTCTCTCTCTATGCTCTTCTTCTTTCTCCCCTTCTCTTCTTTCAGAGATGGCTCCAGCTAACAAGCCCAGGGCTCAGGGGCTGCATTAGCGAGGTCCTCGGTCCACGGTCCCCGTCACTGCGCTGGAGGAAGGGTTTCAGAGCACCGCTATCTGTCTGATTGCTTGTGTGATAAAAGAATAAAGCTGTTAGGAGTAGAAGAGGATGAGGAGGAGGAGTTGAGGGAGTATCATTATAACAGCTCTTTTTTTGTGGGGGGGGGGCTTCAAATTTGGCTCCTGGGGTCGAGATTGTGTGCCTCCCTGCACTGATAAGACACAGGCAAAGTGTGTGTGTGTAGGGGGGGGGGGGTTGTTTGTGAAGTATCTTGGTGGCATTTTGTTTCTGACCGTGTGTGAGCATAGACCATATGTTTGTTAGTTGGTGCACTTGTGTGTGGTCCCAGGCGAGGATTACCTTAACGCTCATTATC
The DNA here is from genome assembly GCA_029783645.1 of Ctenochaetus hawaiiensis. Taxonomy (NCBI): domain Eukaryota; kingdom Metazoa; phylum Chordata; class Actinopteri; order Acanthuriformes; family Acanthuridae; genus Ctenochaetus; species Ctenochaetus hawaiiensis. Next base: position 10,251,695 of record JAPZDY010000022.1, read on the forward strand.
ACTCATGGTGAAGATGATCATTAGAGCCCTGCCTGCCCCTCGTGGCTCCTCCACCTCCCTCCAGTAACTCTCTGCTTATACCCACTCTACTCTGAGACACACTTTAGGCTACAGCATGCAGCAAAGGGCACATACTGTACATGAAATGATGCTGGCCGACAGGGAGGCTCTGCTTCCACCAGAAGAAAAAGCAAAGTGCAAGATAACGCAATAATATTAGCTGTGAAACACATTCATCTGCACAAAGCGCACATCTCAAAAAGCAGACAGACGTTACAGACTGCTGTTGGTATTGTTTCGTCTGAGTAAAAGCTGCTTACAAGCTGCTCCAGCAGGTTTACAAATTTTGTTTCTGGAAAACAATTTCACTTTCACAGACCTCCTTCACGCCCATTGTTCTCCGTCTTCTGCATCCCTTGTGAGCATTAGAGCCAGCTCACCCCTTGATCTCACTTCCTGCATTGCATGTGTGGCACCCGACGGAAGCTGCATAGTAAACCCATGGCTTTGTGATGTAAATGCTGTGCTAGATGTACCACATGTGTATATATTAATAATGATAACATGAATTCAGCAGTGTTATTATTGTTTTATTTAACTGCTGGCACGGTGGTGATGAAAACATTGCCACAGTGATTCAAAGGTATGAAGGCAAAATGTCAGATAAGGATGTTTTTGTGTGCAGAACTCCACTTTGCAGCAGTAAAAACGCTATGAAGCATGAATTCAGCGCTCGAGAGGCCACAGTGCAGATATCGTCATCCAGTTTTAACTATGACTAATGCGTGTCGTGATCTGGTTCCTGTTGTTATTTGGAGCACACCGAGAGTTCTTCAGTTTAGTACAAGAAAAACATCCCTACAATTCAGCTTTAGACTGGTAAGTTACACATCTGAAGCATGGCAGAGGGAAAAATACTATGAAATCATAAAATATTCCACACAGCATCAAAGCAAGGCTTTTTGTCACACCCACAAAGTTAACCTTTTTTCCCCAGTTTTTTCACTATTTGTCAAAAAGTAATCTCAAAAAGCCGAAATCTGTCATCTCGTTCTTATTGCGAGCTGAAATATAGTCTTTAAAAGTACAGCCGTATTATTATTCATGAGTGACATCGAATCACATTTCACCTACATTTTAATGTTGACTGAGGAAAAGTGGCGGGTTGCGAATAATGTCATCTCATCTCTCACTGGTGAAGTTCTGATTATTTTGCAGCAAGCCTGCAGAATAATAAGATCCAGATCCAAGACAGAGCAATTCTACTAATGCTTTTCATGTGCTTTCAACATAGCTAATGAGAACTTGCGTTTTTAAACATATTTTTTTTAACAGCCTGGCTCTTAGCCTGTGGAACTTTTAGACCTCCTTACGCTGCAATGCACCGATTCTGATGGATAAACTTCAATCACTCATTCAATAACACCAGCACACAAACGCATGCTCCAGGGGATACTTTCTTGGAGCTGATCACGCTCTCCTTTTTTTTCCCAAACACAGAAAAACAAAGAGGAAAAAATTCCTTATTGGGTCTTTAAATGCTGATTTGCTGTGTAATGTGGCATATAAGACTAGAAAAGAACCCCAAGGGCACAAAGAATGCGGCTACAATGGTTATTATCTCACTTCATTTGACAGTGACATATGGAGACAATCCTACAAGAATGTGTTTAAGCACTTTTCTGGTTGTATTCCCCCCACTTTTGTACTTCTCCTTGACAAAGAAGCCATGCTGGAAATTTCCTCCCTGACAATGGCTGCCGGCGCAGCTCCGGTGGGAGGGAGCGATGAGGTGTGGCTGAGGTGAGAGCCAGACTGTTTCTAAATGTAAACAGAGGCATTCGCGACTGTTGAGTCACATCTGTCTCTGTCTGCGGATCTGCCTCGGTGTCTCTTACTCACACACTTTCTCTCCCCCAAAAATATTCACCGACACGCACACTCACACATAAATTCATCTCCTACTCTATCCCATCATCCCAATTCATGCTCCCTTTCAGTTGTTTAATCACTGCAGAGGATTGTGAGAAACAGAGCTGATGGAAAAGACTCAAAAAAAAAACATAAACAGGTATTGGGAGAGCAGATATTGGCTGGGCAGGAGTCGACGCAGATTCCATTCTCAGCAGCCCAAATCTCAGCTGACCTTGAAGTGGTTTTAGAGACATTGAAAGCTGGCTGTCTGCTCAAAAGGGCCTCACTCTCTCTCTCTCTCTCTCACACACACACACGCACACACATGTATATACACACTGCCTTTCACCTTCTGTTTTTCAATTTCACTCTCTTAACTCTGTCACACATAAAAATGTAGTTTTTTCTTTAATCCATTCACCTCTTTTTCCATCCCTCCCTTCTCCTGTCACTCACACTTAAACACACACACATACACACACACGCACACATACATCAGACTAATCTCATCAATTGCAAGACCTAGAGGAAATGAGTCCCTGCCTGTCATTACCAGCTACCACATGAACCAGAATCTATTACATACATATGCTTCTTGATCAGAAACGAACATTTCTATTGTCAGTAGATGTATGTTATCACGACTCAACGTTAGTTTCAGGCAGCTTTTATATTTTCTGCTCTGTGCACCTTTGGAATGTTAAGAGAAGCTGGTGCACTGAGTAATCTGGTTCAGTGGTTCGTAAACTTTTATATGTCAAGGACCCCAAAGTGACACAAATTAAACCACGGACCCCCATCTTATAAGTTTTTTTGGCTTGCAGATGTTTTATGACTGCAGAAAGAGAGTGAAAACCATCACTGATATAGTCATTCTGTTGTTTTGTTTCTCAAGATTGAGTTATAGTAAAAATGTATTTCTCTTTTTGCTAAAGACCTCTTGAAACATCTTAAAGGGCCCCTGGAGATCCCCAATCTTCACTCTGAGAGCCACAGATCTGGCTACCTCGAACAAATAGCACCCCTGCCACATCTGGAACATACACCATCATTCAAAAGTTTGGAATCACTTGCCATAAAAGCTTTATTCATCACAGTCAGATGGCCAAGGAGGACTACTCTATATTTTTCATGCTTTTTTCCTGACGCGTCTTTCAAGCTTTTAAGTTGTAGAGGGTCTTCTACACAAATAGATGTTATTTTTTATGAAGGGTTTGCAAACAAAGCAATGTTTTGAAAACAGAGAAGGAACTGCAGTAAAATAGTTCAACTGCACTGTACTGAAGGGGCAGAAAGAAACAAAGATGTCTCTCAGTTGTAGTTGAACAAAAATATGAAAAAAACACCAGTCAAAAGAAACTGAAAATTCAACATCAAAATCTGTACAGATTTAAATATGAACAGGTTCCTGTTTCAGTGTCAAGTGCACAGTGATGTCTATAACAAGCTGGAATTATAAAGTAGCTGCTTTAGCAAAGCTTCTCTTATAACATCATCGTAGAAATAGAACGTTAGTCTATGGCTAGCCCTTTTGAATTAATATTTGCTGAACATACTGTTGACTGATAAATTACAGGTTAAACTTATTCAGTGTTACCACTGTGTGGCATGACAAGGGACCACAGAAAAAAAAAAGGTTCCCTAAATTGAAACTTGGTCGCTAACCCAAAAAATAGCTCAGGTCTCTGGAGGAAAAAATGGTCACAACAGCATTAAAGTTGGTGCTTTCACAGTCACACAGGAAAGGAAAGTATTAACAATTATTTTTTTTTTCTTTTGGAACCAAAAATAGTTTATATGTAAATCAGAAAAGTGCACTCAGTGAACACCAGATTTCTGCCAAGCTTACACTGAAGATGACAATAAAGATAACAAAAATGGGAATTTATTCATTTGTATCTCGCCTTATTTTAGGGGATTAAAAAAAAAACAGTATTAAATTGATCTGCAAAGGCTCCAGTTGTGGTTTTTAGGCCACTTCAAAGAACCAAATGTGAGGTAATTTTTTAGCCTAGCGAGTTGAAAAGAACAAGATTTCATACTAGAGCAGTTGTTGATCACTTTGGCCTCCTACTGGCCAGTTAGGAAACATACATGGTCAGTGACACTGTCCTGTTATATAAGACAGTAAAATAAAAAAAAGAATGTTAAGAAAAAGCAAAAAAGGAAAAAAAATATAAGTCACTGTAGCTATGAGAGGTTCTCAAGTATACAGTCATAAAATGTATACAAACGTCAAGCTGATGGCTATAACAGTTACTAGCTGTAGATTAATAATAATAAATAATAATACATTTTGTGTCTGCAATAGTCGTCATGAAGGGAAAGAAGAAAAACATCACACCAGTGGAATTCAATCTTTTAAAAAGTGTTGTAGACTGATAATAAATTAAGTTTTTTGGGGGGTTAAACCAATAAATAGCTAAAACAACAACAACAACAAAAACGGTCCAGGCAGCTGACAGATCTGTATGTATAATGAAAATTAGTAACTGACACTAGATGGATCTCATTCATTGCAAGCTGACAACCCCTGATGCATGTGACAAAATAATGTCTCTCTGTTTTTTTGTTCTTTGCCCGGCTAAAAATACACTTTGTCTCCATAGTTTACACGTATCTTCTTACCTTTATTGTATCTTAAGGTTTTAAAAAGGGATTTAAGCATTTGCTCCTGTGAGCAGAGAGATTCCTTCAGAGGAATTACAGTTTTGATCTTTGTTTCCTAACTTATATGTAACTTAATGTTATAAGTAGCACATCCTACACACAGTATGTTTCAAACTCACACATTTGTACTCTTTATATATTATACATAATGAACTGCAGTTCTGTACATTGCATGAAAGAATATTGATCTTGAAGCTGTGTTTGTAGCAACTTTAAAGTGGTCCACGTATAAGGACAGGGTGTTGACACCTATTTGTGTCAGTGTTTGGTAGTAACTTGTTTTTGTTGTTTCGAAGCTGTATAAAGCTCTTACGATGTGGCCACCATGAAAAAATGTAGATGGGGAAAACACTACATTTCCTCATTACTGATGATTCCCAACTGAATTTGTTGAGATTTTAACGAGCCAAAAACTTAAACTATGCAATGATGCAGCCCATTAATTAAAAAACAGTGTCTTTTCAAACACCAAAAAATGCCTTAAGCATTCATGAAATCCAGCACTGGTGAAATGTTAACAACGGCTCTGAAATGGATAACTAAGCTGTGGCATGTAGGAGTAACCTGACAAAAAGTTACAAGGATTAAAAGGTCATCTATTGCCTCGACTTCAGTGAAATAGAGGTATTTAAGCCGAAGAACACTCTGAGGCAGAGAGAGAGGGGGATTAACCCTCCTCTCCTGGACAGCAGGATACCATACGTGTCTGTCTGTACATGTGCATGTTTGTGTGTATGTGTGTGTGTGTGTGTGTGTGTGTGTATTTAGACATGGCTGTATCCTGCTCACTTCCTCTGTGCATGTGGGATGCAGCTGGTAGGTGGAAGGTGGTCTGGCATTTAAGTGTTTGACACTATCAGTGGTGTATGTGTGTGTTAATGTGTGTGTGTCAGGAGCATGTGAGGGTGTGCAAGCGTGGATAGGGAAGAGGAGGAGGGAAGGTGGGTGGGTGGCGGAGGAGGGGGTGTGTCGTGGGGGGGGGGGATGGGAGGGATTTCCACTGAGCCACAGAGCAGATGGTGCAGATGTGAGTGGGTGTTCTCAGTCTCAGCAAGGCCAGGTTTATCCAGCAGCCGTGTGGAAGTCTGGGGATTCATCTCCGTCTCGCTCTCCATTGAGGATTCGCTGCTTACCGGCTCGTTACCAGCCGCGGGCTAAACTGAGAAAACATTCGTATGTATACAGCACAGCTGGCACACTGCCAGGCCACACATTGTGGCAAAGTTTAGCTCAGTGAAAGCACAGGCTTTAAATTCTGTGATGCATCATCACCTCACATTGCTCATCGCACAGTGGAGGAGAGGGGTTAGGTGTAGGATGCAAAAAAAAAAAAAGAAAAGGTTTGTCAGATTGTAGCTATTTCTAACGGAGGTGTTGAGTGTTCAGGTGTGATGCTGCTGACAGTGAATAAACCTTCCTTTTCAGATCATCTCCTAAGCCACAGTCACACATACAGTGGAGCTATTTTTTTGACATTATTCCTTCGTGCCAGAGTGAATCTCACGATTCTCTCATGTAGTTTTGGTCAACATCCTTCAGTCCATGGTGCTGGAAAAAAAAAATCACATCATTAATAAATGTATGAACCAATTACTTCACAAATCAATTATTCAATTTCCCCATGAATTAACCATCTACGCAATCAGCCATATACGAGTCAGTCAATCACTGTTGATCCAGCAGAAGCTTCCAGCTCCTTCCTCCCGACACCATTCTGCTCTTCTTCCATCTTAACAGATGAGCGAGATGGGAGAAACCCTGTAGATGCAGCGTCTGATGTCCCTGCCTACAGGGTAGCCTGGGGCCAATTTTCATCATTACTTCCATGTCCTTAAAGTATTCTGCTGTGGCATGTTCTTGACACATCGGTGGCATTTTCAGAATGTGCTTGTAATCAGTGTGAACAGTCACAAGTGATGTGATGTTTAGAAGTCCTGTCTTCATGTCCTGGCTCACCTTGCTGAAGAAGATGTGGGAGAGTCAACCCTGTGTTGTGTGAACATGGAAAATAAAATGTTGAAAACTGCACTTTTCTGTATTCATAGTGAGTCATTAAACAGGAGCAACTTAATTTAGTTCAAAGTTGCCCCTCCATTTTCATTATTAAACGTACATAAGATGATGTAACAGACATTTTATCCCTCATGTCTCCAATCTGTAATAAATATAAATCAAATTTGAAGAAAATTGTTGCATTTAATTTTGAATTCACAACTGATTTTTTCTTCTAGGGATTCCAAGTGGACACTTTATTCTGACACTAGCTTCTTATGGAAACTCAGAGGAGTCTTTAATTCTCCCTTCACACATTTAAACAGCTCATTTAATAGACATGGTAATAGAAAAAAAGGCCTGGGAGGAAACCGGCACAAGCACAGAGGGAACATACAAACATTCCCAGCTGGAAACCAAACCCAGTGCTGTTTGACTGTCAGGTGAGAAATGTCCACTTATTCTCAAAGACAGGAGGACATTAAAGCTACTGAGCCTCAGAAACCGGTTGTATGAACTGGTCTTGGTTATTTAAATGGAAGAACTGGAATCAGGTAACTAAAATAATCAACAAATATGGAAATAATCTTGGGGTCACATTTATCTTTTTTGTTAATTAAGACAGTTTTTTCATTATTTTGTTTCTGTTTGCTCTGATTCTTACACATTTTACAATCACATAGAGATGAAATGTACAACAATAGGTTTCGTGTCCGTAATATGGTCAAGATGAACTTCTTGTGTACCTCAGGTTTGTGTGTTTTGAGTTGGGTTTTGTGCATTGATTTGTGTATCAACGAAAATGATATTAAAAAAAAATGTTTCAACCATTTCGTTTTAAAAGTGAATTCATCATTTGAAGAAAAAATAATGAAACTGATTCATCAGTTAGCAGATTTAATTAAATATACCATTTACTCATATTTTTTAATGCATAATTAAAACCTTTAGCATGGTTTTAATTGCTGTTTTTAATTTAGATATGAATTAATTGATTACAGCCAGACACTGAATGTGTCCACAGTTATTCTGGCATCACTCCGCAGGATCAATAGTTTATATCAACACAGCACAAACCGTAAATGAAAAATGAGAAATGATGAGAAAGTGAAATAATACAACCCACGACAGACAGCAAAGTCATATTCTAACATCCAAGAAATAAAGTTTTAAATAGAGATGAGTCAGCTCCCTCATTAGAACAAAATTCCCAAAAAAACACGTCTTAAGGAAGCAATTACATTTTTTTTTTTTTTTGGAGGGGAGGGGGTTTACTTCAGGAGATAAGTTTGTTAGGTGGAGCTTTGTTTCCAAGCCACAACAGAGGCTGCAAATTGAGTTTTAAAAGCTAATGGTGTTAAATATAATTATAATTTCATAAGGTAGTTGAGTCATCGGCACCGATCAGCGATCTGCAGCACCCCTGCAGATAAACTGTTCATTTCTTTTGCTACAGGGCAGGAAGAATCTCAGGGTCTCTTTCATTGACCCAGTAAAACTGTGATCAGATCTATCTATAATACAGCCACATTACAACATAATAACCACACTGATTAACCCACTAAATTGCATTTTACCACCATCTGATATGCGTCAGTGTGTGTCAGATTACTTGTGGCTGCCGCTGCAATATTCTCCGGCTCTATCAAAACTTCACCCTGTGGTCATTCCTCGCGTTCCTTCCTTTCATCATCTTGGTCTCATTTTAATTATCATCCTCCTTCCTCCGTTTCTTTTTCTGTGTTTTTCATCTCCAGTTTCTCTTTAAGTTTCCTTCCTCCCTCTGTAATCCTCATCATAGAACTCCTTTTTCCTCTACCCTCCAGTCCCGCTGCTCCTTTTTCAAACAAACTCCCACAATCCCCCTCTCTCAGTCTAATAGGAATCGGTACAACCAGGCAGAAGGGCGACTGTGGTCTGGGGGACAGTTGCAGAAGTCTGTGAGTGGCGATTTGTTCATTTCGGATTGATTAACACACAGTGCTCCGCCTCCCAGCCACCACCAGGGGCCAGCCAATGAAGTATCTGATTGACAAATGAAATGGTGATCGGAAAAAAAATGTGCTCACACAGGATTTAATGGATGTCGATCCAGCCACTGACGGGCCAGAGGCTCTGATGTTCAGCAGACGTGTTTGACATTTTAAAGTCTTTTAGCACACTTGTTTGACCTTTTTACCCATTTCTACACTATTTTTTACAGTTGTTTTTTATGTCTGGTTATTCTCAAGATATCAGAATCAGAATCAGAATCAGAAATACTTTATTGTTCCTGAGGGGAAATTACCTTTCGTTACAGATACTCCCATT
>JAPZDY010000022.1:10260851-10302761 GCA_029783645.1 Ctenochaetus hawaiiensis
CATCAAAGTAGTTATTGCATCCAACACTTAGAGTGAGGAGTTGTACAGTCTGATGGCCACAGGCAGGAATGATTTCCACTTTCCCATATATGTCATATGTCCACTTTCCCAAATATTCCCATATATGTCCACTTTCCCAAATATTTTTTTTCAGGAAATTTATAAAATATCTGTGTTACATTCACTGGTAATGTTTGTTAGGTCCAGAAAGTGTGCATACTGTGTAGAATTAAAAAGTTCCTAAACTTAAGCAGGTGTTTTAAGAAAGCCAAAGATAACCATAAACAATACTGCATTCCCCTTAGGAGTTGGTGAAAATCAAAACAGAGCTAAAAAGAGACTGAATATTTAACTTGCATTAATCTGATAGCCAGAAACGTGACTCCAAATACATGCTAGTATTTCTTTGTTTATATTAGCAAATGGCGCCTACCATGTTTGCAGCACTAACTCTATAAAGGGAAAATTAGCTTGTTCTTTGCAGAAAACACATAAATTAGTCGACAGTAAATGTTTAGCAGATTAAGGTTTTCCTTTTTGGTGGAAAGTCTAAACTGGTCAGTGTTTCTTCATATTTTCAGAAGCTAATTCGTTGCCAATTCGTTGTCTTGTGATGTCTTTCTTCATGTGCAGCCTCTACGTTCCAGTCTACTTTTTCTGTATCACTTGTCAACAAAGGGACCACAGAGAGCATCTGCAGTAAACACAGACAGAGGGCTTTTAAGAACATGATTAAAAAGATAAGGCTCAGTCCATCAAACGACAAAAGAAATCATCAATTTCTAAGTATTTTTTCCTCAAGCAAAAGGAAGAGCAGGTCTCTCCTCATTCGTTTCATATAGACCTTTGTTAGTCTGGGCTCACTGTCAGGTCTGCAGCCAGTGCAGAACACGACTGGACAGTATGTCCACTGTCATTAAGCAAAAGGTTGATGTCAGCTTAATTAAAGCATTACTCTTTTATGAAGTAAGGAAGCTTCTTTGGCAAGTGTATGAAACAAGCAATCAAGGAAAAAAATGACACACTTTTTGCCAGCCATATTGTGGGCTCAAAGCTCTGAGAAACAACATCTGTTAACAGCTGCATGTGTTACTAAAAATATGACTTGGCTCTCTCACAACTGAACTGAGTGTATGCTTTTCACTGTGCTCTTTTTTTGACTGGGAGCTGTTCATTTCACTATTGATGCATCAAATCAATTTCTGCTTCTTCAGCTTGTTAGCTAGCTTGTATCAACATCCTGTCGTGACCACATCAGCTTACAGCTAGTTGGAGAGGCTGCTCCCTTGATGCCAATGACAAACAAGGTGATCACAAGGATCATGCTAAGTGGATTGTAGCGACAACTTTCCTTGGGAGGGTTCAAAAGCAAGTTTAGAAAGGAAGCTGTTAGGTGCATCTTCGATTGATGATAGAGCATCAAAGACAAAAAAGAAACTTAGGGATAATTTTTTTCCTTTCAACTATCACATTCATCAAGTGCACCCTTTGGCAGCAGCACTCATTTACCTATTCATTACATAGCCATTCAATCACCTTTTTATTGTCGGCTGTAAACTCTGCTCTGACAGTGTCTCTCGTGGCAGTAACGGCTCATTATGTTTGGCATTCTCTTTAGAGTCTCAATAAAATGTCGTTTTTCGAGTGCATGTTGCTGGTTTTGTTTGATATCAATGCAAGGAGAGATTATGGCAAGAGCTGGAAGGCAAGGATGGGGTGCAGGGGAATGATTTTTTGCAACAGTGTGTGATGGTTTTAATGATTGTATTCACTCCTACTGGTAGACAGTGATGACTTCATATTTTCTGGCTTCAATGAGGTAAAAAAGATAAGACTGTAATATAAAAGTGCAAAAAAAAGTATTGTTTAAAATGGAAACCAAGCATGTACAGTAAATTGCTTTTTATTGTATTGGGACTTTAAATGACATGCTTGCATAGGCATATACTGTATGCTGATAGCATATCATGAAAATAGTCTCGCGTAATAAACGTATTGGAAAAGTAAATGGAGCAAATCTTCACGGTTGGTTACGTCTACAGCACACCAAATTGCTGCTGTATTGAATTTACTGCTCTTATGACTAAACCTATCAACTACTGCAGGAGTTCATTTAACAATTTAATGTTTACATATTGAAGGGTGGAGAAAATCAATGATCCACTGATTTCACAGAATCAGGGTTTTTTAAAATTGTTTTTGATGCATTTTTTTTTTATTTAGCGAGACAAATTCTTTCACATAAACCCCAAACACAAATCTCTTTGGGGCAATCTTCCGATGAGTAATTAGCCACTAATTGTAATTGATAAACACATCTGCCCAAACTGATTATCTTTCCGGTCCAGTTGATTAAACAGAACATATTATCATATTAACCAAATCCATGCTTATGTGCAATAAAATGTCATGGCACATTTGCAGGCAGTCAACACTTAAGAATGTGCTTACGGGCTCATCACATCTCCGTCAATACCGGCAGGTGTTGGCGTCTCAGCCTGTAATGAGCTTTCATTCTATGTGGATGGCTGGAAGGAACATATCAGTCCTGTGCAGCCGAGCTAGCCCCCTCTACAGTAAGTGGCACCGCGGGGGAAGCTGTGACATGCTAACAATCATAATCTGCCTATACTGCACTGCACATGTAACAGAATCCCGTGTGAGTGTGTGATGGCTGTACGGGTGCAGTGGAGGGAAGGGAAATGCGCGGACAACGAGAGAGCACAGAGCATGCCAAGCGAGTGGAAAGCTTGCCAGAGATGAGCAATGAAGATGCAAAGGGTCCATCTGTTGAGAGCATAAGTTAGAATTTTTAATTTGTCAGGCTGAAAGTAAATTCAGATTTTCATCTCAGTTTTTGGCACCAAGAACCTCATTAGTTACATGGAGAGAAGCGCACCAGACATACACGTGTGTGACACTGAAAAAAAGTGTCAAATATAGATTATTGTTTTTTTTTTTTTAAATAAATATTCATATCATATTTCTAGCCTATCACATATGAGTATTTGATGACTGATGACCAGCTTAAGCAGCTCAACAGAGTCAGTTACCATGGAAATGTGTTTTTCCTCTTCCAGGGGTGGTTTGTTGTTACAAAGTTATAAGTATTTTTTTATGTACTATTATTTAAGCTGTACTTTTGCTCTTTACTCTAGTATAGTCTTGGGCCAATAATCTACTTTTTGATTTTGCCACATTTGCCTTTCATAACAGCTAATCTGCTCTAAATGCCACAGTTCATCTTTTGGGGAAAGAGCAAGCAAAGGGCTCCTCTATTGCAAAAGTTTTCCAGTTGCATGAAAGACAAAGAAGAACCTCTGAAAAAAAATCAATAATAATCATCTGCAAGTGACACAAGTGGCAGCCACATGTGCTAGCACCTTTGTACTAAAATACAAACAACAGTCAGCCTACATATGAGAGTACCTGCTGATCCTCCTGAAAAACATTGAGATCTCTGCTTTTAAAAACTCCTTCCTTCCTCTTCTCCTCCACAGGCACAGTGAAGTAAATTGCACATGTTGCAGATGAAAATGTATTTTGCTAGCTAACAGTAGCTACATTTGTCATGTGTATTGTTAATCTTTAATTATATTATTGTTTAGCCTCCTAGCTCTGCTTCATAAAAAACAGTACTTTTTGCTCTTTTTTTTAATGATTGTTCACAGGAGCACGCTGAAAAACATTAAGATGGAAAGTTATACTTTGAGTAACTAAGTTTACTTGAGTTTGTGGCTCAAAAGTTACATTTCCCTTTCTTTAGTAATTTTCATGGGTTTTTTGTCTAATTTTACTCATTTCCTTTGTACTTTACCCCCACTGTCCCCTTTGCTGTTCGGTCTGATTGATGGATGTGTAAGCGTGTTGTTGGCTTGTATGACTGTGTTCCATTGAACATGTGTGTCTCCACATGCGTGTGATGAGCAGAGTGATGATTAATGGCGTTTATTTATTCCAGGCTGCCAAATTGTTCCAGCTAGCTCCTAAGCAGACAGAGGTTAGTACAATTTAACCTCTGCTCATTCTCCTTCCCCTGTAGGCCAAATCTTGCATCGGCGAGACTGATTATACTGAGCAACATGCATAAATCATACTTTGTCAATTGTTGGGCCAATTCATTATGTTTTTCACCCCACTTGGCTTAACAATTGCATTGATTCACAAAAGGAAGTACAATGCACAATGGCTCTGTTTACCCTCAGTATTGTCTGTGCAGGTGCCCATTACTGCACCTGGTAGTCTGTCTAAGCTCTCACTCATTAATGTGAATGTGTGTCTGCAAAACGTCACATTTACTGTACACGCGTGGATCTTCTTTGTATCTTTGTATGAGTATCTTTACTTTTGTCTTTGTGTGTTTTCAGTAATAAAAAACCCATGTGCAGCCTAACAACACTGTGAAATCACAACACACCTCAGCTTCCTCCCTCACACACCCCTCCTTCTCCTGGAGAGGACCAACAGGAGCGGAGATTCCACATTGAGCCAATTAAGCTGATGGGTAGGTGCTGCGCTGGCACGAGCATATGTTTACGATCTCATTATTAACACACTTCCATGTCCTAAAAGGGGCCGGCTCATTATTATTCCACGCCGGCATTATTCCCAGGTCCTTAATTTGGCATTGCACTGAACACAGCAAGCCCGCCAGGAGCGGAAAGGTAAATTGAGATTGTCAGTACCTGTGACTTAGAGGTGGTGTTGGCGGGTTATGATATTTTTTTTTGGAAGGGTTGAAGAACTGTAGAATTGATGCTGGTTGACGAGCCATCCCTAATTAAAGATGCTTGAAGGTGTGAAATGTGGGGGTTCCCTTGCAGCAAGGTGACAAAGCTCCACACAGGAAAACTACTCAAACCGCCCCTACGGCATACTGCACTTCATGCTCAGTGATGTGTCTTATTTTAGCAAAACGATGACTGGAACACTATTTCCTTCTTTGATAGGCCAGAGGAAGCATACCAAAATATGGGAAAGAAAAAAAAAGGAATATACTAGGGACCGCAGATGGACCGATGCCCCCATGTTTGAAAAAAACCCTGTAGTTTCCTTTTGAATGCCTCTGGGGTGGATAAAAAATGACAAAGTGTCCTCTGCGATAGCCCAATGTGGAAGAAAACATGATGAAGTGCCCCCCAGAGTGTCTTTCCAGTGAAGTAAATGTGCAGTACCATATAGGCTGCCTTACATGCTTGTAAAGGGTTTGGAGCTGTTTCTTCATGAATGCATCATGACTCTCTGTGCAATGGTTCCTCACCATATGCAACTGATGCCCTTTTATTTATTTTTTTTTTGCCCCTGATCTTCAGAGGGCCTGAGGCCGTCACTGCTGAAGAAATAAATGGACATGAGAGAAGTGGATTATGCGGCAGGAACAGTTTGAGAAGTTTCTGTGGATGTTTAGATATTTTTTTCCCTGATGTAGGAACTTGTCACAATTGGATTCCACTATACAGTAAACAACATAAATCAAAGTGACCACAGTTACTGTTCTCTGTGAAGGTACATATACCAACTATAACATCATCTTTTTCAGGCTGCAGATTGTGAGTGCAGTTTTATCTTAACTCAAAATAGAATTGGGTGGAGTATCACTGTATACAACCCTATAGTCCTCTGTGCTAATGCATTTGCCATGTCTCAAGGGATTCATATGTAATCTGTTACAAGGCTCTTTCTTCCCACAGTTGCGTGACAGCTGTGGTTGCCACCTGGTTAGAATGATTAAAAAGAAATCACTTTCAATAGACAGTATGCATTTATTCCCCACAAACTTTTGTTCTGTTTTTATGAAACACTTGTTTATTTTTGTCCATTGAATTCAAATCCATACAGTAGTTACAGCTGTATTAAGCTGTAAATACATTTTGAATTTGGAATGACATTCACTGTCAGTACAATAATGTATGATATCTACATGAATATTCGACCCAAGTTCTCAACAGAAGTAAGATTTAAAACAAATGTTATCAGAAAAACAAAAAAAAAACAACTATAAAAACTAACTGTATAATCTTAAAACCAAAAAAATGAAAAAAAATTAAGTGAATTTGCTATTGAATGTTTAACAAGGTTGTGACTTTACACTTTAGAAAAATAAAAAGAGAAAAATGTCATAGTTTGAAAACTGCTATATGCCATAATAACTTTTAACATTACTTTTAACTTTTCTCTTTTTTTACTCAGCCTTCCCTTTTCCTAATTAAATTTGACAACAGAACTGCATCATGCTGGTCTTTTTCATAATTATTTAATTCTTTGATAAGTGATTATACTATTTTGCTGCCCGGCCTTAAAGCAGTAGGGTTTCAGTGATCTTCAGAGTAATGAACTTTTCCCAACACAGCCACCTGTAACTTTTAATAAAAAATGCAAAATTCAAGGCCCTCTTTCTCCTCATAGCACAGATTAAATACCCTGACGCTGCACTGAATATTCTGTTATGCAGAAGGATTGCAATTGCATTGAGCTCTCTGCACGCAAAGCACAGGATTTCTGGGTGTGTCCTCCAATCCTGCACTTCACGTGCAGAGAGCTCATACAGTATTTTCCAGCTTACAGTCGTGCACCTGTCACAGCGAGCCTCTCACCTGTATGAACAACTCACAGCGGGGATGTTGCTGTGAATGAAGCATGACAAGAACTGATACATGCTTTCATGCTCTGGTGCACAGTGAACATACAGGCCTGCACACACATGTACACACAACAACTTGCTGATGGCGACAAGGCACGCACACTAGTCCTTACAGTGGACACACAACAGGTGTACAAGTGAGTGTCAGACAGTCAAAAGTGTATTTATGAAAGCATATACAGACACAGAAACTACATAAACACAAAGAAGCACGGAGGAAAATTCTGCATGAGAGGACTTTTATATAAACAGTGTGCATAGTTGTGTGAGCAAGATAGTGAGAGGAGAGAGAGTTTCAGAGCACAGTATATGCAGCTAACAGGGTTAATAAAGATCAAATATAGAATGAGTCATGCATATTCATGAGTATGCAGCATGCAGGAATCCTGTGAAGCGTGAACATAACAACACAAGTCGGATAACACACCACTGTAAATACATCCACATGATTTATGTACATGTATTCTCTGGGAGATTGGCTTCTTTTCCTCGAGGCAAAAAGAGGAGACACAAACTTATAGAACTTGGAGGTAAAAATAAAAAATACTGGGTATGTTTGAAGGTGAAAGTTTTCTTACACAATAAGAATGCCTTAAAATTAACCTAAAAATGAGTCATGTCTGGTAATGTGACAGTCAGCCACTTTGCCCTGGAGCTCTGTAATGCTGATGTGACAGAGTTTAATCTTGCCACTTTACTCAAACCCATCGCTTTGAAGTGGGGGGAGCATGAGTTCATGTGGAACTGGACCAAATTTTCACCCGAGACTCCACAATGGTTTCGGTGGCACCCGGTGGCAGGCATTCACACTGTCACCTTGATTGGCTCAATAGGCCGTGAAGCCCAGCCAATGGCGGGTTTACGCAAAGTCCTCCTCTTCTGAGCAGCCAGCCATCCCGTTGCTAAGTGAAAATGAATCTCCATCAATAATGATTAGTCAGTGCTTGAGCACTGCCTCACCCTTCCTCTCTCAGCTGTATGGATATAGATGGCCGTTTCTTTTCCACCAGTATACAACATAATTACTTGTAGTGAAGTGTCAAGTGGAGAAAAGAAAGTTGAACATCAACCTACTTCACTGGAGTTCTGGGGAGCAGCTTATAGGAGGGACAGGATTGCGCATTGAGTCTGAGAAGTTCCTGGAATCAACAAGATAGCGGCTAATTAGCTGTGGCTGTGTTTCTCATTACCCTCTGCCATGCATGGAAAATGCAGCTTTGTTTCCCTGGCATGTTTTTGTCATGCTGGTTGGCCACATATCACACACCTCCAAAGAATACAACTGTTGTTTCTGCTGGTTTTTGTCAGAATTAAATCTCACCTTTGCCAACCCTCCAAGTGATGCAGTTCCCTAAAGAGTTGCTGGTAGGTGTGCAGATAGCAGTCTCTGTGCTCTCAGCTCATTGCCCACCAGCAGCTGAGCAGGCGATGCATACATGGCATGCAGCGTGGGAGCAGTGAATAAAATGTCTATATGCTGGGCCCACTGACTGCGATCGTCAAGGGGAATGGAGATGAGAAAATTAGGGCTCTCCCCACCCTTGGATCTGGTCATATACCATCCATAATGAATGCAAAAAGCTGGAGTCCATACATGGAACATACCAAACAGACATTACACAACTTCAAAAGAGCTGCATTGGTTAAACCAGGGAAATGCAGTGAGGCAATTTCCAAGCCAATAGCCTCATCAAAACATATCAGCCATCTGATTGCCACTTTCATTTTCCTCATTTAGCTTCAGATACGGTACACAACTACTTTTTTCAGCCACTTAAGTTTGCACAAATCATTATACGTCACGCCACGTTATACATATGCATGTACAGTCTATGATTCGGCTAGAGGGGGAACCAATTTCCCTGCTGCACCGTAACTAAAAGCGTTTGGAGAAAATAGAAAATGGATTGCATTAACGTGCAGTGCACACTGCGCAGCAGAGTGGATACTGAATCATTCCTGTGGTCCCCTGTGAGCACAGGGTGGAGAAAAAAATGAAAGCAGTCAAGTAGTAAGTGTAATGGCACCCGTGAGAACTAGCTCAAAAGCCCACATGAGTAAACCCCCACCCATGTCCCTGCGACATGATGCAGTGGTCAGTGGCGAGGAATCGGATGTGATGATCATTCCAAAGATCAGCAATGGATTATCAGTTTTCCCTCTATCTGAGTCCAGCTCTGTCTATCTACTTTTAAACGCGTGTGTGTGTTTACCGAGTGCAATTTCTGATATGGGCCCCTTCTGGCAACTCAGAGGCCAGAGGTCCCTGGAGAGAGTGCATCCTTTAATTCCTCCAAACAAATAGATAGCGAGTTAGCCAAAGCGCCTCTGTGGTGGCACAAGACCAACAACACACAGCTGCCTGGCTGGCTGCAGCCAATCCGCCTCCAAGACATGCTCAAGAGGATAGAGATCAGAGAGAGAATCAGAAAGAGACAGACAGAGAGAATGTGTGTGAGAGAACACTGAGTGCTGCGAGAGGGAGGCCGACAGACAGGGAGGAGGATGTATGTGAGAAAGGAGAGTTAGCAGAGCAGCAAAGAGAGAAGCGAGCCAACCTGAAGGACACAGGGAAAATGATGCAAGGTGGGAACGTGTTTATGTGCGAAGACGGATTCAGCCGATATATGCCAATGCTCGCTTCTAAATTTAAATTTTTATCCAGGACGGAATACAAAAACCTTCATATTTTGGATTCTGGGGGTTGCAAACATTGACAGATTTAGATAAATAAACCTCTTTTTTCCTCATATCGCAGTCTAATCACATTCACTTCCTAATACCCTCCATAACCATGAGTTCACAGTGCATGTTTGTACTTTTCTGCTCAGTTTTTAACCGATTTTCTACCAGCAGGGGAGAATATAAACAAAGTCTGTTTAATCATACTGCACCTCCATAAATATTCCCATTTCATGCCTCTTCATAATTAATTAATTATATTTACATTTCAAATGAGAATGTTGTACTTTTCAGTTTTTATCAGCTATTCTTATTGCAGATAGCGTTGGTAGGCACAGGTTACACGTATCTCGAGTTATGTTATCAGTTACATTTATTGATAAAAAAATGTATGATCATATAACATACCTTATTGCTAATTTAAATCCTTGTCATTTGCAAAGTTGCCCCAGATATTATATATTCTTTTCCATAAAAGCTTCGCTGGGCAGTATGTGTTCACATCCTGAGCTTTGTTTTTGATTGGTTCTCTTGATCTTGTCCCCCTGCCGATAGAAGACTCTAAAATGTTCAGTTTAAAGCTTGTTTACCAGCATGAGATACTGTCAACGTGACACCAATGAATAAACATACAAATAATGAATAGGGAGAGTTAAAGGTTGCTGAAAATGAGGTTGATATGCTGGACCACTTAAAATCTCAGGGGAGAAGTCGAGCAGTTAGAGTCCGCACACGGTTTCACAAATAAGGACATCTTCTGCAAAAATATACCGTGGGATCTGTAACAGAGATTGGTTGTATATTTATGCATGTGTGTGTTAGCAGCAAACAAGCAGCAATGCATGCAGCCAATGCAGAAAAGCACAAGATTAACCTCTTAGGTGGCACTTTACTGGGATGAAGCCATTAACCACAATTGATCAACGGCTTCCAAGAGTAAAATCTATCAAAAAAACAGTGAGTGTGAACTTTATTTGTTCCAATTTTAAAATAGCTGCAATATCACACAGGCAAGCTTTCAGTGATGGTGGCAGGGGGGAACTCCCACAAAAGAAGAATTTTTCATATGGGCAATTAGAGAGGTGAGGGCAACGACTTTAGTTTGAGAGGCTGTTGTGGTGACTCTGTCAGGGGATCTGCCAGAAATAGCTGTAAGGAGGGGACGGATGGATTTTCAATGCTAAAATTTTGGAGATGGAATCAAAAAGTGATTGCCAAAAGCCAGACAGTTTGGGGCATGACCAGAACATGTGGATCAAATCGTAGGGGGGGGGGTTTGGAGCATCTATTACATTTTTTTTTCATCTAATCTATCTGGGTGAAGTCTGGAAAGTTTGGCCTTGCTGTAGTGGAGTCTATGATATACTTTAAATTGCACAGGGCTGATCCTGGCACAGCTGGATGAGCAGTGACAGCTCCCATAGCTGCTTCCCAGAAGTCATCAGAGAAGGTAATCTGCAGTTTGTTCTCCCAATTGGCTTTAATCCTATTAATGACAGGCTCATCCGCTGGAGATAAGAGGTCATAGAAGAAGGAGACACGACCCTCGGTCAAGGTTCTTGCTTCAAGTACATTGTGCCATTGGGTGGTGGTGGTTGTGGGGGGGACTCGGAGGAAAGGTTCCTAGCAAAGTGTCATAGCTTGATATTTAAATAAGTATAAACTTCTAAATAAGTCTGAGCAGAGTAAGTCAACTGTAGCTGTGCTACATTGCTTCAAACTGGCAACTTCTGCTGCAGTCTTTTGAATAAAAAAAAAAAAAAAATTAGTTAAATTCAGCCAGTTGGCTGAACAGCAACTGATGACTGTCATCTCATCTGTCACTATTTTGACATGAGAGAAAAATGAGAGGTTAACAAAGGCTGGAAGATATTTCAGATACACATTTTTAATGATATATGATTATTTTTTCATACTGGTCAGGACATTCACGGTCTAGCATGCTCTGTACTGAATCTCAAACAAATAAAAATGGCTGTTTTTCATTTTTGTGTATGGTGAGTTGTGCTAATTGAGGAACTCTTCCTTCCCTTCTTGGCTGCAAACACAGCAATAAAAAAAAGTTTTGTTATCCATCTTGGATGCAGCATCCTTTCCAGCTGACACAAGAGCAAAGTCTGTCCTGCCACATGGAGTTACACAAAGAGTTTTTAGTCATGTTTAACTTTGCTAATTTCATATTAATCTGGCATGTTCTTGTATAGTAGGACTAAATGTGTCGGGACTTCAGCATCTCTGTAATCCTAAAACGTTACTAGTGCTGAATGAAGCTTTGCATGTGTTCCTTTAAAGGCTAAATTATGCTCAGACATTCATTGCAGAGCTGCCTCTTTAAAACATCCTCCCTGTGTACCATTTCTCTGTTTATCTCTCTTTGATGTGACTCTATAGATGTGATGTTGTATCTAATCTTCGTTTAGTCTCCATCTATTTTGCAGAACTTATATGATCACAAGAAGTTTTGTTTTGTTTCAGCAGAGCTGCCAAACATCTTCTGTCATTACTGCACTCATGAGCAAGTTCTGACAGTTCGTAGATGTTTAACAGTTGAATTAACAGTTGAATGCATTTTTAAAATGTTTCATTTCTAATTCGTCAAAATTCTGTTTGCATAAAGAAACCCCCTCAAAAAACTCCCATAATGTCATGCTGACTGCACTTTACAGGGGTAAAGCTAAACTGCATGATGTGAAACTGTTGCCAAAACAGCAAAATCCATTCTGTATTTTCTGTACATCGATGCATTGAGCCGAGTCATTGACTGTGGACTGCAGCTTTATCGTTGCTGAAACAGATGGAGGCGGCATCTCTTTGCATCTCACCGGGTAGGTCACCAAGCTCACCAAAACAGTTTTAATTAACCCAGATCTCCGTAGGGGAAGTCTATCCTAATCCTTATGTGCTCGCTGCTGGGCACCACCACATGCTAGTGCTGGTGTTACGCAACTCCTCCTGCCAGCCAAGAAATGCTACACAAACACAAACACACACACACACACACACACACACACACACACACACACACACAGACAGACACCTCATCTGCCCTCTCCTCAGGTTGTTACAGGAACAATCTTCTGTGACACATTTCAGCACTGGCAAAATACTGCTCTTGGCAATGTAGCTTAAATTTCTTGGTCTATTTTGTTATCTGGTGGGGTGTTTTTTTTTTTCTTATTACTGGGGATAACCAATCATAAAGTAATGTCATATCAAAAACTTGAGAGTATTTAGAAAAGAGTTTAATGGAAGGAAAGTTTTGCAGTGTGTAACATCAGTAGGTAAAGTCAGGCTTTGGTGTCATTCCCTTGATATCAAAGAGCAAAGCCTTCTTACTAGTGTCATAATTTTGCACCAATGTGGGACTGTCACAGAGAAAGAAATCCACCACAGAATCATTTAAAAAATCTTTTTAAATCTTTTTAAAAATCTTTGGCAAAATTTGAAAGAAATGGATGTAAGTTAATAAGGTGAGAGAGTGAAGAAGACAGTTTGTCCACATCAAGGTTGACTGTTTTTATGTTTTGTTAACAATGGATCAAGAGTCATGGCTCCTTTCACATTCCTAAGAATAAAGTCAAATATTAATGTAACATTTTTTAGAGGTTTGATACATCTGTCAAATCATTTTGTCCTTTTACTGTGTACCACAAAAGACATCAAAAAATTCACCTGATATCAATTTTAGACCTAAAATATCATCTAAAGTGCTTCTGTAAGCTGAGCGCAGTTATAGTCTGTTTGCAAGAAGCTTTTTTTGAGGTAAAATTTGCTCAAATCTATCTTGTTGCTCACAGCAGTGTGGTCTTGCTCTTCTCATCTCAGACAGGTTTGTTGTTTATAGCTGTATAGGTTGCAGGTCAGCCTGTAAACAAGAGTGCAAGCTGCATGAGCTTTTTTCTAACTGCTCAGTGAATCAACCAGCTTTGATCCTAAGCACGAGTGTGAGCACTTTGACATTTAATTTACTCTCAGTCCAGCTCCAAAGACCTTTTTTTTTACTGCAGACATTTAGACATGTCAAAGCAAAACCACAGGTGCAGCTAATAACATTAATGATGGTTTGAACCCATAAACGTAAGTCAATATAAGTTACACTAATACTACCAGGAACTTGGTGGTTGCACAGCTGTTTGCAATGAAACCATAATTAATACATATTTGTAGGGTTAAAATGTCTGTTTTAAGAAACATTTTTCATTCATTTATTTTAGGTTTGACCAGACATAGTAAAAAGCCATTTTTTGCACCTTTAACAGGGGTAGATAACACAATTTTAATCTACTACATAAATTCTTGTGATATCAGCAAATATCAAATCATTGTCCAAAGTGTGGCACAATATAATTTGATTCAATTCACTCAGAGGCTTGTGATCAATATGAGACAATATCATATGCCCATTTACCACTGACAGTTACAGAGGATGCTGCAGACCTTCTCTTTATCTGCTTTTGACCATAAAAAAACAACGACAAATATATTACTGTAAATCACTGCAACTACATACATACACACATTTTACATTTTATTTTCTTAATAAATCTAGTGGTCAGCCAATTTTTTTTCTCTAGTCAGAGCTTAACAAACTACTACTTATACATTACTTAAACCTTTTCTCTCCTTTAGTTTAAGTCAGTGCAAATCCTGAATTTCAGCCTGCATGCACTCAGCAGAGTGTGACAGAGATGCCTGGCTGGGTTTGTCCTGTTTCCTGATCCTAAGTATTTTATCTTGCAGTGGCATTATTTGCATATGGCATGTGCTCAATCTGCTGACCTGTCTATTTTATAAAATCCAAATATGTCAAGACTGATGATTTATTCCAGAGAAGGTTGTAAATATCCTCATCTTCTTTTTTGATTGCTGCTTTTTATCATCTGCCTGGCACTGAGACACAGACAAGCCTCTCCGTGAATTTCAAAATAAAGCCTCATTTTGAAGATGATGATGGATGCTTTCACTTTGCAACAATGATATTGGATCATTTATCATTGAATCAATATTTTGATCCAGATAGATGGAATGTAACACTTCTTCTAAACACAAAGTACTGAGGGATTTATAGTCTTTCACTGTGATACACAGCAAAAGACTATAAATACTTCTGACAATATCTGCTACTCTTTGACAGACCTTGAGGATATGAATGAAACACAATTCCCTGGAAAAACAGAATATTCTATTGCCAGCATGCAAAAGTCTAATACATGTACCATCTGGCAGGGCCTTCGGTGGCTGTGTGAGTCCAGTGTGACAGTACTAGCGACCTGCTATATACAATAATTTCTCTCACGCATGGTCTAAATGATGGTTCAGTTCTCATAGAAAACGTGGTTGCAGGGGACATGACAGCTGGTAAAAAAAAAAAAAAGGCGGCAGCAGCAACTCGGTCTGATAGTATCAATGAGGAGACAGGGCAGGTGGTGCAACTTCAAAGCAGCTCAGATAGATGGGAGATATTGTCTTGTGAACGATGGCAGGCTTTGATACGAATGAGCACAGAGATATTGACTTCAAAGTGACATATGCAATACAGACTGTGGATTATCTTATTACCGATGCGTGGATATAGATCCCCAGCAATTTAATTGTGACATCCATTTCTTTGATTACACATGGACAAAGCACAAAGCTTGAAAGATATCTTGTTTTTCACCAATCGTTCTTCTGCTATATCCCTAATGTGGGCCAACTGCCAATTAACATTCAGGATGCAGTTTCTCACTTTATCTTAGTGATGCATTACATCCAAGTGGTTTTTTGGTGTACTATTTTGCAGGCATATTTAAAAGGTGATTTGCACCACTTGGCTCAGGTTCAGTGCTCATCCACAGGCACAGAGGACTGTGTTGCAGCTCTGCAGAAACCCTCCAAATGACACAGCAGCTTAATTCACTCAAGTTTGTGAGCCATATTCAATATGTCTCACCGTGTTTAAGCACAACAGGAAGTGATTTGCAAAAAAACCCCTGTGAGTATTCAACACTGACAACCACTGTGATCACTTTATGGGCTTAGCAAAAGCAGCAAACAAACTGCAGCCCTCCCCATGTCAATCCCTCAAGGAGGCCATTTTAGTTAATCCTTGTTCCATAGACCTTGGTTTGAGGGGGTTGGAAATTTAATTTAACCACTGTAAAGCCCCCCTATTGCTGCAATCACTGGCTCCATTTCTCACTAGAACCGTTCCTGAAGCCATTAGTTTAGGCTTGAAACATGTTAGTTTTTCTCTTTAAAAAGAGAAAGAACCCATCATGTTTTATTTATTAGACCTCAGATACAACAAGAAGTTGTACAGAATAGCAGTTTTTTAATCAGTTTTGCACTATAATCTGCCTCACATCTTCTGGGATAAATCAGACAGGCTCCACTTTGCTCAGCTCACTACTTGGCCACTGGAGTTATCAACTTTTCTTTCTCTCAGCAGCAATAACTGTAGCTGCAATAAGTCAGAGTCAACCATCCACTGTTTCTTCAGTGTTGTCATATCTGTTTGACACTCTCACACTAAAACAGTGTCTGTTTCCCTGTGTTTTAGCATATAAAGAAACTGTGTGTTGTGTGCGTGTCCGTGTAATTTTGTGCATCTGTGTGTGTGTATGTGTGCGTGTTGTAAAAGAAGTTGTAAATAGACATGACATCTGCTCCCCTACGCTGTCAAGAATAATTTACAGCTATTAGCTAGCTCCTTTTGGACTTGGTGTTAATCTTTTTACATCACAACACCTATAACATTTCCTGCTCAGCATCAACGTGAGAAATCTAAACTGTCATGTGATTTTCTGAACTGCTCTTAACTTAACTTCTTAACCTTAACGGTGTTTTGCTATTTTTCTAGCAACACATAAGATAAAGAATGCAGGCCCTGGTCCTGTTCTTTGTACATCAAGCCATTCATTCATCCATCCATTACTTTCACCACTCTGTCGTTCAGAATTGCCAGACTTGAAAAATGATGCAGGTGAACATAATCCAGCCGGCAGTATGCTTTCTGCAAAATACATAAACCACTGCAAATTAATTGTGTCTGAACAGAATTTTTAGATGGAGTTGGATCTTTTGGTTGTTGTCGAAATCAGAGCAATAACACTATACATCAGCTGTCTCATTCTTGCTATATCACTGGCTAATTCATGTTTTTTAGCGATGTTTGGCTTCTGGCTGACTAGCAACAATCAGGCTAGCATAGATGCAACCAATAAACTGTATATAAAGATGGACAACATGTCTTGGATTCCTTACACTGTAAAAAAAGTGAAGTCAAAAGTGCTTGTGACATCATTTGGAGTCACTACAGCAGTCATCAGGATTTAGAGCTGCTGCAGGAGGCTAAGCTAGCTTAACCAAGCTCTTTTTGCCGGAGCATATGTCTGGTATGACCCCTTAACCCTGATACCTGTTGATGTGGGATGTCACAAATACTTATATGGCAGGTTGTAGTAAAGGTGACTGCCATGCTGTTGCTACTGCTGCTGCTATATTAGTTTTGCACAGTAAAAAAACTAAAGTGCAATGATTTGATTGACAAAACAAACAAACTATGTCTTCTAAAATTACAATTCAAATCATCAGCTTTTAGAGAGTAGTCCTTTGTATGACCTTTTAACAAAGGGTGTATCTCTGACTGAAGCTAAGTTCAGGAACACAAATCATTAGTTCAATCCATTGTAAAGTACTCTGAAAGAAAGAAAAACTAACCTTATCACAAGATTACATGCAGCAGGGGTGCTGCATCTGCATCTCTGAAACATAATCTAAGAGGTGTCACTTTGGCTCACGTAACTCTTGGCGTGGTTGCCTCCATATGCCACAAGTCAGTACCATTAATTCATATATTTCCCCCAAAGAGGCCTTCATTTCCCAAGACACTGCAGGGAAAGTACATCATCAATCATGCAATCCTTGGAGTTTGACTTGCCTTACTGTTTACGGGCACACTAATTTAAAGCTCCCCTGTGAGGTGATTATAGTTTGGGCTCTTCTGGCATCCTGTGCAATTTGTAAAGTTAGAAGATGGCATTTACTCAGAAGTCTAAATGTCATCATAATTATCTCAAAACACACTAAATACAAAACAGGAGATCATTAAAATATGATTATAATATGAATATTTAGAAGTGGAGGACTAGTTGTTATGCTAACTCAACATATTGGCAGTGACACAGTGTTAAAGGCAGTAAGTAAGTAAGCAAGACGATCAAGAATCAGCCAATCAAAGGCAAACGGCTGCGGCTCAATCGAAACTGGGTCATGATGATAATTTTGGAATGTTTCACAAAATATCTGACATCCCCTCATAATGAGAGGAGTTTATATGAAATGGTTTTGCTCTCATTGCGAACAGCGGAAAATGATATGCTGTTTTGACATTGAGGCTGAGGACTTTAACTGGATGTCGTTAGGATTAGGCAGCAGACTGAGGGTTTGCGGTTAAAAGGTGGGCTGGATCCTTTCTGCTGGCACGTATTTTCAGACATGATGCAGTAGGTGCACTGAGGGACAGCGCCGGAGAGAATTTTATTTTAGCTTTATTATTTATTTATTTATTTATTTTTAGAAAGCAGGGATTAACCTCCATTGGTTGTAATTAGATGGAGCAGTCACTTCCACTCCACCACAATGGATTTGTGTACCAGTGGCTGTAACATGCTCATGCTCCAATTTTCTCAGTGACTCATTTGTCATTTGTCTGCGTTGAGGGCTCGCCTTGGACAAAGAGCATGAGGAGGTGAATGGGCTCCGTGCCAGGCAGTTTAGGATTTGGAGCTAATCTGTCATTAGACTCCTACTACGCACTTAGCATTTGTGCTTTTAACTAGTTTTGGGAGAGGCAGACTCATATCAATCAACAAGGTCCAGGCCTTTGAATCCACCCATTCGATCAAGTTAAATTAACAGATTCTACAGGTACAGATGGAGATGAAAAAGAGTGACAAGGGAATCAGGGAAATATGTCATGACACAAATGACACACTTATGCAAAGAACAGCAACTTGTAGTTATTTTTGTAAATCTCATTTTAATGACTTTTGATCAATAACAAGTCATTTGCAAGTATATAGTATAATCAGGCAAAGAGAGTGCAGTCTAAACGAGCTGTGCATGTACTCTCATGTTCAATGTTTCCTTTGATTTCACTTGTTTAATCACCTGTTTAGTTGATTATCGTGATCTAATAACAACAAGCTCACAAATCTGATTTTTTCTTGAATCCAAGTTGTTTCACAAAGCTTAAGAGAAACAACTTTTTTTACACCAGACCTGTTTGTTCAACAAAATTTGAAATGAGGGTGGTGATTCAGACATCTGGAAACTGGCTAGACAAACTCAGACCAGCCTGCAGCAGGTTGACCAGTCGGTGCAGCACCACTCAGTTGGCATGGTTAACTTTCCTGAATCCATCTGTCTTCTCATCTCTCCTCAAACCCTCCAGAACAAGCTCACTCAGTCATTTTCAGCTTTCAACCTTTAAATAGTTAAACTTTGCTATCTGTCCAACATGTCGTTTTTGACTATTGACATCAGCGCATCTGCCTCAGAAAGATAACTTTAAAAAATGGCTGCTGTGTTTCCAGTAACACATTTTATCACTGGAGTCAAACTAAACAGACAGTTATTGAGCTTTTATCTATATTACATATCCAGTGTTTGTGTTGGCAGAGACGTGACTGCTGTGTAGTAGGTACATTTAAACAATCATCCCATAAGCCTTATCAGCATGGTTCTTAAATGTGTTCTTGTAGTAAATTTATCATTGTTTTTTTTTTCATTTTCAAGGCTTTTTTGAACGGTTTATTGATTTAATATCCATTCAGCCTTTGCATTTTATTGTGTGTGTGCAGTGCATACTCACCTTACGGGCATCATTACAAATATATTTAGGGTCCTCAGAACTTTGGTGTACAAAGACAATTTCAACTTGTGATTTTTATCCCCAGGCACTACATTATTTTAAGAGTAGCTACATGTCTGATTTTTTCTTTCTGTTTTCTCTCAGCTTGGCTTTATTTGTACTCTTAGAATGAAACTACTATGATGGCTTCACATCACTGCTTTAATATCCATCCAGTACTATCCAGCTATTGTTTGATGGTGTGCAGTATAAGACATTTAGTAAATCATACGTGCTTATATAGCATATGGTCAACTTTTTGTTATGATTTTGTCAGGATGGCTTAATCCTCATTGACTGTATTTATGTGGAGTAGCCACTCACATTTCTGTGAGTTGGATTTATTTACAAATGTCTTTAGTGTTCTGCTGTGTTATTTTTTCTGTGCCTCATTTGTCATTTTTCTGCACGGAGGACTCAGGTTAGACAAAGAGCTCAAAGAGGTTATACCAGTTTTGCATCTAGGTTAGAGTCTGACAGTGACATGACATTTGACCTTTGCTCCCTGATGTGCACACACATTCATGTTCGTGCTTTCATCCGGTCTTGAAAAGTACATCATTATGCAGATGACACACTGCTTCATGACCGAGACAAAACAGTACACAATCACATCTAATTTTCTTTCAAATCATTATGCAGATGATTCAATCCTGCACAATAAACAGGGCACCTTTAAGTCTGATTTCTTTTTCTTCTTCAGAGTAATTACTTTATTAATAAATGTTAATCATTGCAGATAAAATCAACATAATGCCATTAGCTGTTCAAAAGGCAGACTACATCAGCTTTGCAAACTTGCAACACTCTACAATAATGAGGATGAGGACTTTTTGATTAATTTATCTCAAAGATTCAACAAAGTGCTGACAACCACCAAGGTCAGAACAGATATTTTTCTTCGCTGCAGAGGAAAGCAGATAAAGCCAAGAGCAGAAAAACCACCCTACCAGTCCTATTTACCAACCAGAAAATCAACAGCAGCCACTCGATGAATCAGCACATCTCCAAACTGCCATACTAAACAGCATTAAAATCCATAGTTCCACTGGAGACAGTGGAACAAAAACCCAACGTGGAGGATTATCCATTCAGCAAATTAGGCCAAAGAAAAACAGCTAATGTGTTAAAATGGGTGAGAAAAGGGAGGAAGAAAAATCTTTATGGTTGTAACAAGATACAAACAGGCCGATAATCCGCTTTTAACAAGATGAGTGATCATGGCCTTTTGTCAGTGCGTTGAAGCTGCACAATCAATGGTGGTGATTTAGCCCCCCATGAGCTCCGGGGCCCCCTTCTACAGCGTAAGCCTGAATCTTCATTTATCAGGCATACGTCTTGCATTAGACAGCACCCTCGCCTGCGGTAAGACTGGAGAAGTAGTGGCAGAGAGGTGGAGAGAAGTTTAGGGGAGGCAAGTTAGGATGAAGGTGGGGGTAATTGGTGCAGACAGAGAAGGAAAGACAAAGAGGACAAGAAAAAGGAAGGAAACACAAGGGATGGAGATTCAAAGGGAAGCGAAGGAGCTATACTTGGCTACTGCCCTGCTGTCAGGTAAATGCCATCTGGGTGTTTTACAGATGAGACTGTAGCTGTTGGCATTTTGAATGCACCTCCTACACTTAATCCTTCGCTCCTCCTCTCTTATTTATTCTCTGCACTGTGTTTCCTCTCTTGCAGGCTCCACTGAGAACGCCCCAACATTTCACTTTATCTAAAACTGGCATGCTTTCAGAAATACCAAAAAGTAATTTTCATGTTGGAAATCAGAGCCAGTGAAGTATATAAGATGTAGAGAAAAATCGCCCTCTGTGGTATGATATTTTTTGCACAGTGGCAGAGTTGTGCCCATTATACAAATATTGACTTTCAGCTGCTACGTACAGTCAGTTTGAGTATATATGGGTAAATACTCCATCTACAGTATCTCCCTCTGCCTGTTTATACACGATATGAGTTCACAAGATAATCCATCAAGTGTATCTCTTCTCTGACTTTGGGACATAGAGAATCATGTAGAAAAGCCCAATTATGACATTATGAGCACAGTTTTATTTGTTTTATATTTCTGATCATTGTCGGCCTGATTTAAAATACGGACTTTGTCCTGTTTGTAGTTGTTTCAAACTATTTTTGTAGAAATTGCATCATCAGAAAACTGTAAAATTGGATGTTTTTCTAGAACATCTCGAGTTTGTTATCCAGACTCTGCAAATGTCCATGTTGCTTTTTGACATTTCTAACTAAAACTGTGAGTTCTTGAATGTACTAAGATTCATTCTCTCCAGGAAAAACTACTTGTTCACTTTTAGATTTTGACCATGTAATAACGGCACTCTAGTGGCTTTATCAGCTATCATTCACTTTTTTTTCCCTGTGTGCAATTTAGGTTTTACCCTGAGGCCTCTGAAAATTTTAACATTTGTGTCCTACTAAAATGAACAGCACCTCCATAGCAATTTTCTCTGAAGGCCATGAAGCTCATGAAAAATAGATTTCAAAAGCCTTGAAATATTTTACTCTGCCTCAAAGCCTCTCTGCTCATAGAATAGCAAAAATAACAATAGATGTATTATTGAGACCGGAAATGCCTGACAAAAATCATCCTCTGCCTCTAGTAATATGAGTGATTTTCCCAGGAGATTTGGAAGAACTGTGAGCCGCAGCCGGAGTCCTGATAAAATTGCCCTGCTTGCTCTTAATTCCACAATATTCTCTCTGCTGTTATTGTCCATCTCTGAGAATGTAGGTCAGAGGCAGGCTGTTGACGCTCTGCTGAAAGGTAGATTTACACCGCCGCAGAGCCTGTCACAGCTCCTGCTTCACTGACTGGATGTCGAGTTCACACCCGTCCTCAGAGGTAAAGCTTGAAATTTAATTTTTCTTTCCTCTGCCTTTTATTTGGCCTGTAAGAACAAACACGGTTTAACTCTTCCATTCAGCTGCAGCCATTGTTATTACATTAAAGCTAATGGGACCCGGTTCCTCATCTTAATTTAATACATACCATCCCTCCTGCGGAATATGCAGAGTACTACTGAAACACAAGTGCTCTGATCATACACTCATACCTTTTCAATCCAGCTCACACTCCTACAGAACAGACATGCTGTCTGAGCTGAACACTGATGTGTAGCACTTCATGAAGGGCTCATTGCATGGGTGGAAGAGGTCTCACTAAAAAATATGAAATGCAAGATCCTTTAAAAGGGGTCAGAATGAGTTAGCACTGTTGAACTCTCAGTTCTCTCCTCTTAAAGTTGAATAGGTTTTTACTCAGATGCCTTAAATAAGGTTACTGGTTAGCACAAGCTTGAGAGACTTTCACACATTTTTCTATAGAACAAATTTGTCAGTAAATATCTTAGTTGTGATTTTTAAAGCTTTTTTGTGTCTTACAAAAGGGCTGTTGCTAACAAGTGGCTAAATGAGACCACAGAGGTTGTCGAGCACATTAAACACCATTATGCCAAACATAACTGAATAAAAATCCAATTGCTAGTCTGCCTTTTCTATCTTGTTGTGTTTATACTCACACTTTTACAAACTCAATGTAATAATTTTAATGTCATTTTTTGGCCTTAACATTAGTGTTTTACTTTCTAGCCATTGCAATTAAGTTTTTTAAAAATCACAATAATTATCCGCATCAGTAAAGTTGATTTTGTTGGAACAATATGTAAATATTTTAAATTTTTTTGCTTGCCACAAAGCCAATTTTTTGCAACATTTCAATAAAAAAATTCCATGAACTGTATGTCAAGGGAACTGGGCGATGCTAACTTCCAGGTTGGCAATAAAAATAAAAATCACCACCCCTACAGATCTCTATTTTGTTACACTAATGAGGTGCATTGAGAGCAGTATTCTGTCAGTGTTCAAGGATATTGGTCAAAAACAGGTGAGGGAAGGAAAATGGAAAGAGGTGAAGGTGAGGAGAGAGGGAGTGAGAGTGGAGGTAAATTTCAATGTAATGAGCTCTTCACAAGATGGAATAAGCAAGGTGCACTTGAACTATCAAGGGAAGATATATCTGTATGAGATCACTACAAAGAAAACCAGCAGTGCTTCTACTCTGCCTATGATGTGCTGCACATCTGTACTGTCTGGGTGTAAACTGACATGTAGGCAGACATAATGCAGGTTGTGAAGACAGAGCCATAGTCTGACAGTTGGAGATACTGAAAACCAAACCCTCATGAACTACAACCACAAGGCATTGAAACAAGTTACTGATTAATCCAGTTTACTGTGGAAGCTAATAAATATGAACATAGTATTGATAAATATATATATTAAATTATAAAAATGAGATCAAACTGAATCTTTAGATCAAATTACAAGGAGGCGAGTGAGACAAAGAGCTTAGTATCTATAAACATCCATTTGGAAAACACTATTAACACAGTTGTATAATTTAGAGTAAATCCATTAAGTCTATTAAGTGATGCATTAGTCAGTCCACATACAAATAACCATTTATGGG
Source organism: Ctenochaetus hawaiiensis (assembly GCA_029783645.1). Lineage (NCBI taxonomy): Eukaryota > Metazoa > Chordata > Actinopteri > Acanthuriformes > Acanthuridae > Ctenochaetus > Ctenochaetus hawaiiensis. Next base: position 10,284,555 of record JAPZDY010000022.1, read on the forward strand.
ATTTTTCATACAATAATAACAAACATTCCCTTGTTCCAGCCTCTGAACTGGGAGTATTTTCAACTTTGTTGAGGTTAATTAACATGTGGGCACTTATTTTAAAGTAATAAATAAAACTGTTTTATTCTATAACTTCAGGAAACTTTGACACACATTTTTCACTTTTTTTGTGATCTTTTTAAAATCAGCTGATTAATCAAAGGAAAGAAAACAAAATGGTTGACTAATTAATGGATAATGAGAGTGACCATGAGTTTCAGCCCCATTAAGGTATGTAAAATGTGTAAAATGTTGAAACAGATAATTGTAACAAAGCATAGAGGGATATGAAAATATATTGTATTGTGATACAGTAGTAGTTTCAAATATAAGGTTTGGTACCAAGAGCCAACCTTATGCCAGACAAAAAAAAAACAAACAAAAAAAAACTTAAAATATACAGCATGATCATCAGCTGTATTGCCTAGTGTTTCACTGTACATCTCTCTTTCTCAACAGGGGTTGTGGACACATTAAACTATATTAAATGATCAAAATGCTCAGTATTCTCCATTATGCATGAGTCTGAAATGAAAAGATAATTTTGAATAAAAAAGATTAAGACCCTGGTTGTCCGACTTACACAGCCGTGGCGGAAAATACTGTGTTATTAAATATATCTTGTCTGAATTACTTGAATGATTCTTTGAGAAGAAATTCTTTTGGGAAGGTGTCACTGAGGAATAAACATTTAATATTATTGATGAAAAGCACTGATCCATTAAACTGGCCACACCTAAACTATTCTATTAGCCTGGTTCCAGGCTTCTGAATCACCACCCACATCTCAAATTTTCTCTAGCAATTCAATGAAATGGCCATTCAGGCTGAATATCAGCCTACTACTCCGTTGCTACAGCAGGCAAAATGTCAATGGCTAATTACTAATGGTTGCCTTACTGTGGTTCCCAAGGTCTTCGCTAATTGCCTATTTAGACCAGTGGAAATGGCGCTGCCTCAAGGCCAGTCACCCCTGGATACCTGGGAATAAGCAACCCAACTTTCATGAGCAGGAGACAGAGGAGGATTAATCAGTCAAGTGCCAGTAGACAACCAGGTAATGAGTTTGAATAGTCAGTCCACAATATCTTTGAGAGGGAGAACACAAACCTAAATACCCATGTAAACCAGAAAGAAAGGGTTAATGGAGTCTGGTCCTGCAAGACTTGTGGAAATTACCGTCATGTGTATAAAGGCGATAACATGGTCCATGCATGTAATTTGAGAGAAGTGCATTTCCTGACCACAAAGGGAGAATGGACTACAAACAGCCAGCGGCTCGACAGTGAAATAGGGTAGAGGGAAGTAAAGTGGTTAGAGGGCAAGGGGTTAGATTGGAGCTTTACATTTCCAGCAACACAGCTTCATCTTGCAAATGGATGCAAAGAAGTGTTTTCTACTCTAACCCAGTGACTGCTCAAGTTAAAATAACTAATAACCCTGACATCAAACCAAATTTAGCCTTAAATATACAAATGTAAGAAAACAAATACTTCCTAATTGCATGTTGCTGGTAAAAACAAGACAATAATGTGTTTTTAAAATGTAACATAACGAAAAAAGTAAACTGCATGGATTTCCTGGTCTCAAGCGACGATAACCTGTCCTGTTTGACCAGATCAGTTTGGCAAACAGCTTTATTAAAATCAGTTCCTATACGCATTAGTCATCAACCAATGTTAAGTTCTCTGTGAGAGTCTTTGGCCATTGTTTTTTGCTGTGTGTCCTGTACTGTATGCTCTAGTTTGACCTTGTATGCAGCTGTGTAAGCATGTACATCATGGGTGAAAGAAATGACTCCTATTGGCTGTTCAGTTGAGAATATCAGTGCATTGGAAGAGCAATAAATGTGAAAATAACAAGCAAATGACCGATGACAAGAGGACAAACATAAAAGGCTTTTTTTTCCATTTCTCATCAATCAGTTGTTGGTGACGGTAGGCAGACGCTGCATCTGCATCATGATAACAATGAACCTGCCTAACTACAGTCTTACAGTTATTTACTCTTCCTTTTTAAATAGGAATAAAGACTCATAATTATTCATGTGCTAGTATAGAAATAGTTTTTCTCTCACTAAGGTGCAGAACAATGATGCCAGTCGTGCGTTAGCTGCAGCCTTTGCAATGTGTTCAAGAGCAACTGTTCGGTCCAACACATGAAGCAACATGAACATGAGGCAACACAACAGTGGTCTTAGTTCTGACTATGTATTGATAAATCTGGGACTTGAATGAATAATATGTTATTTCTGCAGCTAGATGTCTTTCTATCTAAACAACGAAACCAGATGACATAATCAGGTGAGGTTGTGATGTGGTGTAGATCATCCTATTTTTATTTCATTGTTAAACAGCCATGATTGCAGACAAAATGATAAGATTTCATCAGCTTAAGAAATTTATTGTGTAAATGTTACATAATATAGGTTTAAGTATTTTGATTTGATTTAATTGATTTTTTTTAATATTTCTTGTTTGTTGCTGCTCTATTAAAAGAAGAGATTATCACATAAATATTTATTTTGTTGTATTTATTCCATTGTATGTCTTTGAGGAGCTACAAGAGGAGCTGGTTAGAAAAGCTTTCATGATGACTCTGACTCATTGTCATTTTTATAATTTCAAATCTTTGGAATTTATGATTTAGTTCACAGATATAACATCTAAATATGGATGACAATTTGAAGATTTAAAGATGAGTAAGAACTTGTACTGAAACTTTTTTGCTTTTATGAGGACAGTGACACATGTTTTGCACTGACTCCCTTTCAAATAGACCTTTTTGTGTGATTCTTAAGGAAACAAAAAAAAAACACATGAAAAAAGAAATAATTCAGCCCAAGTTTTGACTGTAACCTTGAAATCTTTTGGTTTACTTCAAGGTACCAATTTTATTTCTGACTTGAGAGAAATTTTATCTTTTTTTTTGGCTATTTGTGCAGAATCCATGAGATGTGATGGTGCTCACATTGTTCTTGTCCACCACACGTGTGTTTGGGTTTATTGGATTCATGATTTTATGAAACTGTGTGTCATAAACTGTTATTGTGGTAAAAAAAAAAAATAGACTTAATAAAAGTTGTTTTGTCTGGGTTCTTGTATTTGGTGCAAAAAAAAATTACACTTGTCAAAATTGTCACAAGATATCATAAGAATTAAAAAAAGGCTGTTCCCCATCTATATTTGTCCTACAAGACTTCAAATAAAATACATTAAGCTAACAGAAGCCAGTGTTTACAGAAAAGATAATCTTTACATAGTGAAAGAAGTAATAAAATGTAAGGTTGAGTGGCCTGGAAGAAACATTTGTTCTGTGTTCTTTTCAGCTTCTTGTATCGAGTGTAGATTGATGTATCACACATGATATATTCCTCCCTCACACTCCAATGTTCACTTCTGGGAGTTACTCACCAGAGCTGTGGATAAATATATATATAAAAAACCTCACTTTCAAATAGATCCAAAGGTATGGCAGAATAGCAGTGGCTATCTGATCTGATTTAAGCAAGGCCTTGCTCAGTGGTGCTTAAATCATAAACAGTAGTGTGAGTTATGAACAGCAAGCATATGGGATCATCAGCATGCCTAGTCAGTCTTTAGGGCCACTACTGTACAACACTAAGCAGCTAGATTTAAGGTAGGTCAGCTTAAATAGGACACTCAGTGACTGTAAGTGTGAATTATGAATTATCTAATAGCTGCTGCGGTACATATGACTAAGCATCTTAAGTATCACAAGCCCAGTGGATGCAGATCTCTGTCCTGCTATAAAGCTGTGTTCAATGTAAAAGGGGATTTTTCTATTTTAATTTTTTTTTTTATATCCAAATCCTGATTCAAACCAGCTGTTGAATTCCCAGTTATATTACATAACCACATAAATCAAAACAAATAATAGAAAATAATTAAAATTCCTAACCACAAATAAGAGTTTTTTTTCCCCCCAGTGGCATGAAAGAAAAAAAAATGGCAGCAGTCAGCACTACGAGCTCTTGCACCGGGGGCACAGAGCACACAGACAGTTCTATTTCCAGCCACATGCACTCTGAGCTCTCCGGGGATATGGACTAAGTTTTATCCTGGTGCAACAGCATGTCAGCACAAAAATAAATAAATAAATAAATAAAAGTGTGTCCTCTTTGCAAGAATGCAAAGCAAATGAAGAAGCTAAAACGACCGTTTGGACATATTGTTCTTGTTTACAAGTGGAAACAATTGGGACAATGACCCTCACCTGCCCACTGAGTCCCAGGACAAAGGATTACATACTGCTGGATGCTTAATCGGACTGTTGAATAAATTCATGCTTTCCCGTGTGTGTGTGTATATGTGTGTGTGTGGTTGTGTGTGTGTCATGTACTATTGGGTTCAGTACAATTGGGCTTAACACAAACCCCCCAAACTATTTGCAGTCTGTACGGAGATGGCAAATCTTTGAGGCGAATTGAACCAAGGAGAGGTCAGACTGCCGACAAAAGCAATTTCCCCTTCAGAATCGCACTCTCTGCACACACACACACATTCACACAAACTTGGTTTTCCACGGCGAAAATCCACCCATTGTAAGCACATGTATTAGCGTGTTTCTGCCACTCTGGGATGTTACCATATGTGTCTGCTAGTTATTAAAATGGCTTTAAAATGCATCGTTGAAAAAAACACAATGTTATATTTGGCTACAATGATTCAGGCCACAATTATTCAGTTGTTAGCAGTTAGAATATTAATACAGTAATGTAACTGTTTAGTTTGGCTAAGCTGAGCTAAGTTCAGATATAGTTAATATTCTAAGATGGTTGTTTTAGACATGAAGTAAATAAAAACAATATATTATTAGCCTCAGTCATTGTGGATTCAACACAGTAGACTAAATTTACATTAAATTTATTTAAATTTAGTGTTTGCATGTGCAGAAGTTCCTAACTGAATACCTTTAACTGCCCAAATGCAATAATATAAAAAATATTTCCTTAAATCTGCATAAATCCTTTTTTTTTCTTCATAATTCAAAACCATTACATGGAACTGAGTCTCTTTAATACCTCCAACTGCTGATAAGCTGATCAGCTCCACCTGACTGCATGTTGGTGTTAAGGGCCTCCTGTAGGTTAATTGACCAACAGCAATTCCTGTGAGAAATCAGGAGAAAATGAGGCACTGGAGGAACAAAGGTCTGGGATTTTCAATAATGTGTTTTTGTGTGTTTGTCTGTGTGTGTGTATGGATGGGGCTGGGGGTTAGTAGGTAAAATGGCCAGTAGAGAGTGAAATAAGGACAATGAGTGACTGTGAAGGAATACATTAGTGAGACTAAACTACAAACCACGGACGCAGGTAGAAGCTGCAAAGGAAGTGAGAGCTGAACACAGAGAGACTTTCAAAAAAACAGATCCTCCTCTCTGGTCTCCAGCTCAGACATGCATGAGTTAAGCCCCCAAGGACACCGTCATGGGTTAGCTGTGGTCTGCTCTGCAACCAAAGAGGAAAACACACAAGTCCTCTGCATGGCTATTACCTGTTGTGAGGGATCTTTTGTTATCATGGTTTGGTTTGGCGCAGCGCTGCTAAAGAGAACTGTCCTGAGTTCATGGACGACCTCTAGTAACTGGAAGTTTGCATATATAACGACAGGTCATAGAGGCTAATCAAGCATGTTTCACTTCAGAGGTTTCTGCAGAAATACATCCTTCTTCTGCAACTGATCAGCACTTCCTTAGCAGCACAACAGTAGCACAAAATCCATTGCATGTCACTAAATTGTTCAGTGGAGCCTTAAGGCAATCGTCCTCAGCTCTTTAAGTCAGGAAATATGTGATTAATTCAAAATCACCAAGTATTTGGTATAAGATTAGTCACTGGTAAGTTCTGTGTATCCAGAGAAACTCATAACACAAAGAGCAAAGAAACATCACATCCTATTTAAAAAGTCAAAAATTTTTAATAAATTCTTATAATAATAAATTTAAAAACGCATAATGTAGATAGTAATGTAAGTAATGGGAAATCCACTTTTTTGCACACAGATCAGGAAAATTACATTTATATGAATACATTAACCTGGAACATTATTAAAACATGTTCCATCAATTTTAGCAAAATCGTGTTTTAAGTAATAGGAAACCAGTTAATGCTGGTATTTACATACTGGTGATTAACTTGAGCTTTGATTTTGTCAGGGACTAACAGAACTGATCACTCCTCATGGTGTTTGTCTGATTTCTGGTGAAAGTGCAGCTCAGCTGGCCTTCACATCCTCTGAGGAGACATCGAGAGAAGCCTTGAACAGGGACACATCAACACAACTGAACCCTCCTGCACAGGATTAATCTGCATAGATGATCAGGCTACATGAACCTACTATGCTTTTGACTTCAGAATACTCAGGTTAAAGCTCAGCTTTATGTTGCTGTTTAATGAGCAAAAACAACTGAACATACATACAAATGGCATTGACATAAAAAACAACTACTGAATGAAATATTCAATAAAGAATCAAGAAAAACTTGTCTGTTTCTCCTATTGAGAAATACAGAGGCATATGGGTCAAGTACACAATTACACTAATTAGAGGAAACACAGCCTACCTGTTCTGGTTAAGTGCACTTAAGTTGCTTATTTTGTTAATCTCTTTTTTAAGGCCAAAAAATACACAAAAATAGCACTACCTGTAGTGAATAGCTACAGATGTAAGGCCTAGCTTTTACATGCTATGCATGTTCTTTGTTTACATGCAGTAGCAGCTGGAGCTTTGGTAAAGTGTTATGCTTCACTTAGTTATTGAGCTAATGACCCATTTATCTGAATTATGTTGTGGTTTATGTACAGTTCAATTCATATTTATACTGTCCCAACTCCCAAGCTTGTTTGAGTCCAGGGGCTGACTTTTTGGACTCAAACACACACTCTTCTCTTCTCTGTCATGAGAGTCTATATGAGCCAAAGCAATGACTTTAAACAGACAAAGCTGATGGGTTTCAACGGTGTACACACTTCAGAAGAGACAGCTACAAGTTCACACAGATTACAATTAACTAGTCTGGTTCAAAATTTAATAAATACCAAGTTCACAGTCCCAGTAATGAATTAATTTGTCTTTATTCTTTAAATCTGTTGCTGATGTGCTGAAGTTCAGACTTACTTTTTAAACCCTGCAGGAAGGATTTGCTTGAAATGTGAGATTTTATGATCACTTAACTGTTCAACAAAGACATGAACGCATTGAATGAACAAGGTCTTTAAAATGTTCATGAACAACACTGGGTATCAGCTGTCACTGTCAATAGTCTTCAGTTTCAGTTTAATTAGAAACAGAGGAGTCGTGTAATGAGGTGCACATGGTTAAAGTTCAAAAGCCAGCAGCTTCATTTGTCAGAGCGAATAATCAGTTCTGATAAACACAGAAATTCACCATTTCTTCCTTAATCCTCCTAAGTTGTTGTCTTCTTGATCTGTCTTTTTCCATTTCACCTAGTTCAGTGATTTTATTATTATTTTTTGACAAAAAAAAGTAAAACTAAAGATATATAATTACATTTCCCTATTTTATCTTAATTTACTAATTAGCTTTTTCCGTTGTTTGTTCCGGTTAAATGCATTTCCTACATATGTCATTAAGGGAGCCTTTAATCTCATTTTATGCTTCATTCATTTATTTGTTTTGTTTTGTTTTGTTTTGTTTTGTGTTTCTGTGTCCATGACAGGTGAAAGGGTGGGTGCTATTTTTTTGTTTATGTCTTTAGACATCTGCCACATCTTCCATCTGCTATTGAATCCGCTGTTGCAATGTCTCTAGAAAACTTACTAAAAAGATTAAAAAGTCACACAGAAATTATTCATGTGAATTAAAATTTTAAGAGACTACAGGACGTCCATTAGCGTTCATTGTGTTTTCACCAAATGTTGTTTCTCCCAGATGGATGACTGGCGAATACAGATTGTTTGGTGTGAAATGATGCGATGCACTATGGAAATCTATACTGCATTAACACTCAATTCAAGTCTAATCCTGACCATACTAAAATCCTATTGGTCATCCCTGATCCCAGGCATGGATCTGCCATCTCATGCTACATACTGACACACAGCATGGCGCCAGGACGAACGCCAAAGCCCAGTCAAGAAGGCAGAGAGACGAGGGACCTCAGCATTTCACCCGGCTGAGCAGAACCCGAGCCCTGGAATCTGGTGGAGCCTTGCGTGGGAAAGAGTGACAACAGATCGATACCTGTGATTAATTAACTTCTAATGAGTTCATCTGAGCGTTGAGAGACCCAGAAAGTTGGACACGTCCTGTCGTCTCCTCTCTGTCTGACCTCTCCCATCCCCCCTCCTACCCTTCCTCTCATCCGTTCCTGCATCTATCGATCAGACTTGAAGCCAAACGGGGGATTATGTGTTGATTTTATTTGTGATGCCACTCTTCTCTCTTTTGGGATCATTTTTTGTATTGAGATAGTAAATAATATATTAAATTATAAGCAGTGCAATAACCTGAAATGGATTATTGGTTTTCAATTTTTTTAGGGTCGATACCTGTCTCAATTTGCAACACAATGCAGGTACCTCATTGTTAACGGGTCCTATTATTGTGCGTCAATAACACATAGCACAGTGAAGATCGAATGTTATTGAGCTGACCTGATTTTCTGTAGCTACTTAAGTTAGAGCTGCGTAAGTCGTGGTAAAGTCAGTGCAGCGATGCCAGACACACAGGTTCCCACATGTGATTACCCCGGCAGTCATTATGATCCTTCAGAGAGTGAGAGTGAAAGCTGGGAGTGCAGGAGCAATGGAGATGAATGGTCATGTGAATAGGGAAGTGGATTGGGGAGCCGAGGCTTCCCGTGTAGCTCGGTCTGCCATTTTCTCTCTCCATTCCTCAGCTCTGAGGGCTGAGTTATTTGTCTCGCAGTGAAATTAGTAATCGCGCCGCCATCCATCATTGGCTGACCTGCTATTGATCGCAAGTGCACCTTTCTCTTTTCAACTAAATTATATTACAAAAAAAAAAAAAAAAAAGAATAGCAAATGTCTGCACACTCTGAGTGGTCCACACTTTTGCCTGCCTCAGCAAAAGACTTAGAAAGAAAAAAAAGCAGACTTTTTTTGTATGTGAAACGTTAGTGAGACATGTCAAACAATTCAACACAAAAAGATTAGAGCTGTTGTTCTGAAGGTGACAAGCGTGGAACAGGGTTTTAAACCAAGACAGACTTTAAAGCCAAGGGAGATTCAGCTAGCACAGCTTGTTATTCACCAGTGACACCTCAGTGACAAATGCTGTTTGCTGTTCCCTTGTCCTAAACAATGTACAGGATGGAACATGCTGATACAAGCATCGACTTGCGAACGTTTCAGAGGTGAGGTACGTGCCCTCTCCAGTAGAAAAGACTCCGCACGGCGTTCTGTATCTAAATATAAACTTTCAATTTCAACTACAGCTATCAAAATGTACTGCAGTGCACCAAAACGAGGTCAAGAGCAGCTTTTTTTTTTTTGTCTAGACTTTCCATTACACAGTCAATAACAAAGACAGGCACTGTGCTCACGATTAGCATGCTATTGATCACTGATTCCCCATGACTACCAAAACACAGTACACAGAGGTCACTTGTCACAGCATATTCACTCATGTCCCTTACGATAGCACGACTACAATAGGATTTGCCAGTGCGAGTTAGATTATGAGCTTAGTGGCATGCAGTTGGTGCATGATACAAATACTGACATGATACAGGCAGACCATCAGAGGTTGGTGTGAGTGGGAGAGAGCTATACGCTGCACAAAGAGGGAAATGTCACAGTTACACAGAGGCATATGAAAGCAGCATCTATTACAATATAGAGAAAGGGATTGTGGGAACATATTGGTAATTGCTGGCTGCTGCTTCCAAAACCTACAAAGCCAAAAAGAAAATAAGAAAAGCTGTGATTACTGTCTAAGAGAAGTGCTGTTTATCAGGAAATTGGTTAAAACCTATTGATGCATGAGATACGACTTCTGCTTTAAATCTGCATGTGTGTGTAATGTGTGTGTGTGTGTGTGTGTGTGTGTGTGCAAAGTCACAGAATGGAACAGTAAGGTTCATGTGTTAAATCCCCTTAGGAGCAGATCAACACCAGGGCAAAGCACAGAGGTACATGGCGCTCCACACAGAGCCCACTGTTTCGCATCTGACCAACAGGCTTTACTGACATTTTCCCATTTACAAATCCCTAATCCCTAACCCCAGAAGTGGGACACTTTAGCAGAATTCCCTACCATATAATCACAGTACAGAGAACTGTAATCCCACAGGCTGCATGTTCTCACAGTGTAATGTACATGTTGTTTTTTTTACACCACACATGTTTGCAGCACATAAACCCTGATGAAGAGATGCTACACACTCACTTGGCCTCTTTTTTTTTTTTTTCTCGGTTCTTAAGCTCTCTGACATTATGCTCTCTAACCAGCACTGTCTAAGAGAAATGAAGTCTATACACAACTAATTCACAACAACAAATATGTCTTAAAAATAAATTCATGCTGACAAAATTATGTTTTCTAAAAACAGAATGAGGAAATTTTGTTACTTAATAAACCTGACAAGTCAGATAAATGTTGATACTGAGTATATCAGCAAAATTTTCTTTTTTGTCCTCAAAAAAACTTATCTTGCAATACTCCATTAACTAGCAGTGACTAGATCATTATTCATTCTTTTCATTCTGATGTTCAGGCACTGGCAGCACTTAGTTACAGTTAAGGAAAATTCATGTTCTGTCATAAGATAGAAAAATTAAGTAGTGACCTGAGACATGAGAATTTTTAATAATGTTAAACTAAAATCACATTTTTTCCCTAAAAGATGAAATAAGCAATTTATTGCAGAAAGATTGTTGAGTTTCATTTCCCTGCTCTTAAATCCTGACACTTTGGGTTGGCGGGTCAGTCTGATCCTGGCCTTGAAATCTGGATTCTGGTGTTACAATCCTGTTTTCCATATCCTGGCCATCCGCCCAACCCCCTTCCTGCAACTTCAGCACGCTAGTTTGATGCAGAGTTTCATTAACTCAAATGAACATTGTCTCCAAACATAATCAAGGCAGCAATTACATTGTTACCACAACATAATTATGAAAACAATTCAGTAATATGCAACAGTCCAAACACGATTTCTCGGAGACAGAATCTCTCAAACAGCCAAGTGAACCCTCTCCCTCATCCCCGTCTCTGTCCTTATCTCAATCCTTCCATACCTCCTCACCTTCCAAACCCCACGTCCCCACGGATTCTCTCACACCCATTAGATGGCCTCTCAGTCATCCAGCACTGTATCTTCTTCAAATATCTGTGCACTGTGGACTTTGAACTGTGGATGCCCCAGGCAGCCAGGAGAGACCTGAGATGGCCTGCGGTTTGGCCTCCTATCTATCATATCTCGCCTGCAGTCATGAAGAGACAGCCTCCCTCCATTCAGCACAATAACACACATCACATGTATTGACCCCATCAACAAGCTACTGAAGCCTGGTGATTCTCATATTGCACTCAGACCAAGTTTATGTGTGGAAAAATAGATAAAATTACAACACAAAAAAAGTGTGGTTTGGCCACACGGCAAATCTGAGGTGGTATTTATCAAGTGCTGGAACTTGAACAAGTTGCAATTGTAACTTGGACAGCAAGTTTTTTTCAGCTTGTCTGAAACTGTTGAAAACTTAATAAAATCTCTTTATTGTTAGTTCAAATGTTTAAAATCACTCTCAGACATGCAGCTTGTTTTCCTCTATATTGAGAAAAGGAGTTAAAGAATCTCAGTTCTTTTAATCTGTGTACAAACAAGAAGTTATTGTGTTCAGTGCACATGCCAAAGCAAAATTTTGCATGCAGATGATAAACCATTTGGTCAGACAGTTTTTTGTGAAGAGCAGATGTGTCCAAACATCACTTATAAAAAATAGCATAGCATGAAGACAGAGGGAATCTGTTGATGGATGGTCTTTCATTCAGAAGACTGTTGTTTTATGTGAAACCAAACACTCACTTCTTTTTATGTACATTTGTAAGCTAACAGATGTGATTATGTAAGTTAACTCCTTTTTTTCTCCAAATCATCATCTTTTCCTAAATGTTACCAGCTGATTTTGTCGCCTAAACAGAAGCAAATGTGATCGTTTAACAACTTTTATATTTGTTACCATGACAGCAAAAGTTTGTGGATGACAACCAAGGTCACCTGTCTATGGATCTGCAATCCACCAAAGTTAATGGGAGGCTTTGGTATGTCACCTTCACACAAATTGTACTTTTGCTTATGCACTGCACCCAATTTAAACGTGTAATGTTGTGTAATTTATATGGAGATTATAGAGAATCTTTGGCTGTAAACATGAACTGACAGGTGGACTTTTTAAGGTGACCTTTGTTAAATCCCACACGTCATTCTGCACAGGTGTGACTAGGTATTATCCAAGTTCATTAAATAAAAAGAAAAAAGTGCACTTAAGTATGTGAATGTACTCTCTGTTATTAAACAATGCATTTAGAGATATTATGTAAACATTTGTCATGTAAGTTGTGTGTGCAGATGTAGCTCAGAAGGCTGTAACTAATGAAAAAGATTGATGTAAGGCAGCATTTTGAATTTGACAACCATAAATTCAGTATATTTTTATTCTTCAGTTCTCAAGGTAAAAGAAAATGTGAGTTTTTGCTCATTCTGGGGATGATTTGATGTTGTATTTCCTTTTAAAATCTTTCTTTAAGCACTATTCTCTATGTTCCTTCACACAGAAACACAGGACTTTCCCAGAAAATCACATGATTCATCAGGTTTAAATTATGGACACTAATTTTAAACATTTAAAGTTTGTACCCAAGAGACCATCTTTTGTCATCAATTAGGCATGTAGGATGGCCATTAGACAGGTCTCCTTTTCTGTGGAAAACAAGCCAATCAGAGGTGAGAATCAGTGATGACTTAAAAAACATGCTGTTGTCTCTGTTAAATATGTTACAGTGAGCTGAATAAGTGGATTGATTTAAAGGTATATATCATATTCAGTGTTATCTGAAAGTAATTTTTAGTTTCTGGTTCAATGTTGTTTATGCCGAAATGCATCATGGGAGTCATAGTTAATCTCTCCCCTAAAGTGTTTTTTTCCCTTGCGCACAAGTTGTACCATTAACTTTTCATCAAAGTAGAAGAATTTTTCTAATAGAGTCTTGTAAACATTTTCTGTGGAGAAAAATAAATGTGACTTTTTACAAAGGGATTCTGAAATAGTTCCTCCTACTTCACAGCTCACCATCAGAGCTTGATTTGCTGTGCGTGTATTTGTCAGTGTGAAGTTGAAACGCACTAAAGCTAAAAAGGAAACAATGTGTCAGCTGTTTTCTTTGTTCTGGGGAAATGAGCTGCCGGTGGAGGGCAGTGGCTTACAGAGCGGGTCCTCCGCTGATCACAGGGTCGGCCGGTTTGATCTCCACCTGTCGAAGTGGTCCGACTAGTTGTCTGACAGCACCCACTGATAGCTCAGTACAATGGGTGTGTATGTGTGTGTGTGTGTAAATACATGGATGAGTTGCAAAAACCTTGTAAAGTGCTGTGAATAAAAGTGCTTGTTAACTGCAGGTGTGAAGTCAACTACTAAACTTTCTAATTAAATAAATTAAATAATTATAACTGAAAAAAAAATGCAAATTGGCATTGAGGTACAGATGGGATGAGTTATTATTTTGAGTTATTTTTGCTTTGAATAAGGACCATGCAATTAAATGTTCAAACTCAACCTGTTGTGAAAACCAAATGTTCTCAGCTTATTAACACGCTGCAATGACACCGCTCCCTTTCAGCACTGCCTGGAAAAAAAAAAGGGGAAAAAAAAGAAGCCTTTTTGGGATTGAATCATTCCTTTTTAAAAACTTTGCTGTTGGCAGAAACCCAGCTCTCTCTGAGCAATGCCTAATTGAACACTTTGCTCTCGATTGTATTAAAATCCCTTTTAAGGATCTGAAAACAAGCCTCCTGACACGACCCTTTTCTTTCCCCCACTGCCACCGCATGGCTTATAAATGGTCTGAAGACCTCCATTGGTGCGTGTGTGATTTATTGAGCCCATGGAGACTTCCGCTGAGGTGTAATGTAACAACTGGACAGTCAAGGCTGTATTTAGCCCCGATATAATGAATAACTGCACAAGACAGCAGATGAGAATCTGCCGAAAAGCCACGGATTAAAATGCAAAAGAGGAAGACAATGTTCTCCAGAAGAAAGGGCTTTTTCATGTCAAGTTGTGTACTCGGTACTTCTTGATGTGCAACTTTTTAAATTCCCAGCCAATAACATTGTTATACAAAAACTGTAATTGCAATGTGAGCAGTGTTTTCAGGCATAAAAGTGTCACCTTGACATTTTGTTCCCAAATCTATCACATCCCAATTATCATAATGCACCAAGTTTAGGCCTCTGTGAGGGTTGATCTGTTCTCATCACAAACTCCCACAACTCTGCGCCACTCTTCTGATCATCCATCCTGGAGGCAATGCTGGCCATTTGAACATCAACTGCCCGTAAACCTTCCCGACAGGAGAATGAAGACATATTTCCCTCGTCTGTCCATGCATCCCTGGTGATTGTCTGAGAGGATGAGAACATCATCAATAAAGCAGCGTTAGAAAGCGGGTGGGTGGCTGTCACTACAGCTAGACAAACCTCCCACTGACACCTCCACGGGATGCAGTGAAATTAAATCAAATCAAAGGGAATCACTTTGCTCCTGATGCTGGTGCTCACAAAGTCTCTCTCTCTCTCTCTCTCTCTCTCTCCCTGACACACACACACAGATGTAATATGAAATTTACACACACAAAGACAGACTCTGGTGAAGCTCCATCTGCTCCAACTGCTGCTTTTCACTGCTGTTTATCATAAAAAAGACAGAAACCAAGGATCGCTCTCTAATTTCTGAATTCATCAACGCGAGGGGTGTGTCTATCTGTTTCAAGCCTCCATCTGAGACCGAGGGTACGTTTACCTTTTGAAGGCATCCTCCAAGTCAATGCCGGCAAATTACGAAGAAAGTAGAGAGGCAGCAATTGAAGGCTCAAACCATTAATTTCCCAGGAGAAAGTGTGCACTCTGCTTGGAGGGCCAGAGTGACCTTTCGCTGACAAGACTGGAGCGGAAGAGACAGGCACAGTGGACAAATGAGATATTAGAATACAGCAGCAAGAAGGGATGGAGGAGAATACAGACAGCTTGGGATAGATATATTGTAAGCATGTTGTCTGATTCATATGTATCTGAGAAGAAAATGAAGCCAAAACATCTCTTTCATGTTGGAATATATCAGTCAAAACATCAGAAAAAATAGATTTAATAAGCTGATTTCTGACTTCATAGATCTACCCAGGCACCATTTGGTCCAAAGATGAAGCTCTGAATAAATATAAGCTAGCAGTCAAATTGCCTTTGGTGCTGGTCTTTCACTCAGAAGCATTTGATTGAGAACAAATAAATCTTTGTACAACATCTCTTAAAAACATTCAAACAGAAATCCAAAGCAATTTTTTCTTGTTTGCGCCCTAGCTTATATCATATGTCAATCAGCCACCGAGGCTGCTCAGACTTCTTTACAGCTTTGAGCAGTACAATTTAAAATAGCAGCCGATTGAGCTGGTGTTTCTTTTTTTTTTTTTTTTTTCAAATGCACCATTTTTTCCAGTGCTGAGAACAAGGTTTTTGTAAGAACTCGCCTCAAAAATGTATTCAGCAACACTGGCAGCTTGTCACTCAGCAAAATGCAGATGAAGTTGAGTTTTAATTGTCAACCCAGGTCTTTCTCAACTTATCAGCATCAAAAAACTGTAATTATATATATTTTCTAAGTACAAATACAAGAATAAAGTATTTTTGAGGAAAGTAATTTATTTTCTGGGTTCCAGCGTTGCTCTCTTTTGAGGCAAGATGCTGACTGAGTTGACTGTCTGGTGCTCCCAAAGAAATGAATATTGTTTTGTCACAGTCCTGGTCAACTGAAGTTTCAGGGTATGTTGAGAATTGAGCCTTTATTTATGCACACACGCTGAAAAAGATAAAACAGAAAAAAACAGCAATTATGCAGAGAAGATAAAAAGAACTCAAGGGGGTTGTAAAAACTCCTCACCTCAAAATAACAAAGACACACCAGTTAAAAAAAGAGCAAAGTGATAAAAAAAAATGAAAACCATGTCTGGTTGAGAATCCTTTATGACTTTAGTTAGGGAAAACAATAAAAGTAAAAGCAGTAGCGTCATATAACTAAAACTCAACCCCATGGCAATCTCTTGAACCATGAGGCAATTTTATGATTGTGTACCAAGTGTCATTTTGATGGACAAGGTCACCTAAACTAAGATACAGGTCTGTTGCAAGTTTCTTTCAGTCTCCTCATGCGAAGCTCTCCTGTGAAATTTATGTGTATTGTTTGCTTTGAGACCACACTTACCTGCCAGGGCTGAGGCTGAGAAAAGTAATAAAGGTAAAAGGCAGGGAGCCATTGTTAAAGTTATAACTGACCTTAGAGTGTACTGGCTCTGGAGTCTTGTCTCAAATCCATTGTGCAGAAAAAGTCTGATTTCACCTGGACATTTCTTGAACTCAAGATTTAAGTTCTTTTTTTTTTTTTCACAGGGTTCTGTGCTTGAACAGTGAGAAGAAATTCTGCTCTTATACAGTCTAAGTTCTGGCTATCATTTCCACTGAAAAAAAAAAGAAATACTATCCTTAACAACTTAATTGCTGAGATCTGAGAGCACCGTCACTTTGCTAAAAATAAGTCTGACAGAGTAAGAGACGTGAGTATTCAGTTAATCATAGAGGCTTGAAATGTTAGCCAGCCTATTTGGAAAGAAAACAGAGGCCAGTTGTTAAGATTATTTAGGAATTGTTACCAACACTTCGTCTCATCTCTATTTCAGATCTAGCTTTCAAATCAAACTGTTTGATATTTAACAAGACTAACAGCCTACACACAGGCAGCTTTGTGAGACTGTGCTAAACACATTGGTGCTTTAATCTGAATTGCTAACATCAGCCTGCTAACATGCTCACAATGACAAAGCTAGCTTCTGATGTTTGGGAGGCATTCTGCTTTTTAAATTCCATTCACCATTGATACTGTTTTGTTTATTAGAGGGCCACATGCTACAAATCACCTGTTTACATAAAGCTAACTTGTTTATAACCTCTATAAAAATGTGGCCACTTATGTTCATCTGTTCTCTCTGACTTCGTTGTAGAACTCTATGATCCTTAATCTTAGCAGTTTCTTTGTTGAGTACCTTGTTGTCATAAATAATATAACTGATGGCCAAAATTATGAAAACAAGACTCAAATTAAAATACTGTAGCACTTTCATTGAAATGCTGCCTG
Source organism: Ctenochaetus hawaiiensis (assembly GCA_029783645.1). Lineage (NCBI taxonomy): Eukaryota > Metazoa > Chordata > Actinopteri > Acanthuriformes > Acanthuridae > Ctenochaetus > Ctenochaetus hawaiiensis. The sequence goes on from JAPZDY010000022.1 coordinate 10,301,995, forward strand.
CATATAGGTCTCCAGTACATCTGTCCTGGACCAGAAAGCAACATTTCTCCTATTCTGGGCCTTATTCATCCAGCATACATGATGCATGATATGCTGAAATGCATAGTGGAAGCGAGTGCATCTCTCGCTTCATTTCACAGATGTATATTTCTCACTTCTGAAATTGAATTCTAAAACATCAAACCACCTTAAAATGCTTATGGAAATGTATGACCCATACGTGGTTCTGTAATAACCCAGCACTAACAGCGCATAGGAGTCCAGGACTACTCTTCAAAGATATCAAATCACAACACTGTATCACATAAAGAACAAGAATAATAAAAATATCTTGTTCAGTGGTACAAAAGAGACTAGCATGGACTGAAAATCAGCAAGCTTTCAGCCAACCTGCAGTCCTGCATTAATTATAACTGTGAGGATGTGAGGATCAGTGCAGTAATCTCATAATATACATCCCCTACCCACACGGAAAGAAAATCAACAGCAACCCCAGCAGTGACTAATGACTAACACCCACTTGCTTGGTCTAAATTACACAGTAGCCACTTCAGTTCAATGGATAAGGTGCACTAATGCACACTGCTATGTTGTGTACTGGAAATATATGACAGACATGGGCACTAAACAATATCTAAGAGGGTACTTAGGCAGGAATGTCCAAGGTTACATAATATAGAAGGCAATTGAAAAATCAAAAACACAACAGTTTCACAACCACAGTGGGAGACCATAATGTTGGCCAAACAGGGACAGTAGCTGCCTCA
>JAPZDY010000022.1:10310729-10335131 GCA_029783645.1 Ctenochaetus hawaiiensis
GTAAAATTCACTTTAGACAGTTTGTATTCACTCTACGTATAAGGTGCCTACTAGTGCTATGCAGTGTTCTTGTCACATTTTTAATACTAAAGGGAAAGAAACTGATGTTATTAATGGCCCCATGGCCGTTTTTAAGTCTGAAACTCTCAAGAAAACTTGATATTTTTAGCCCTAAGGCAAGGTAAGAATAAGAAAATTATCAGTATGTTGTTGCGACCTTCCAACGCTTGAGAGTGAGCTGTAAAGAATCTTGCAGCCTGTGGGAGCTGCGAGACCTTAACCCTTTTTTGATCCAATAACAATGTAAACGTGTATGTGCTTGCCACTGGGTCCTTTACAAAACTTTTTCAACTTGTTTAAAAATTCATATCAAGCACACAGATATAAGCACACAGATATTTCTCATTATGTAACAGTCTAAAAGCCACACAGAGACGGCAAAAGTCTGCCATCAGTGAATTATTCTAAAGCAGGCAGCCAGAGATATGATTTTCAAATATAAGTTGATTTAGGAGTTGCTGTATTTTGTTTAATTGATGTGTTTTAAAGTTTTGAAACAAGGATTTGATTTAAATCTGTGGAAATGAGAAATCTGATTAAACGATCGTGTGCCTAAAGGCTTAATTTGCCAGTTTTCATTGGTTTTCAAGATTTTTCTGCTGGCAAGCAGACAAGCAAACTTAAGGCTAAAATCCTAATCTTCTTGCTTCAGGTAATAGGTTGTCATTAAATTCAAAACTTGTATTTGTCAATGAGTAGAAAATCATGCGGTAATATATTCTTAAGTGGATTCTAAAGTAATTTGCATAATTCAGGGAAATCTCATTTATCTCATGTGAAGAAAGTGACTGCACACTGCTGTGCATTCAAAAAGGCAGCAGGACGACATCATGGCTGACGTGCATTATCTGTGCCCCTATCACCCTGTGGACAAGACCAATTCACAACCACATGAGACAGATGCACAAAGCCTGTGTTCATCCAAGCATCTCTCTCTCTCTCTCTCCCTCTCTCTTTCTGTTCTCCTCTATCCGTCTTTTTCCTTTTCTTCCATCTTCTTCTTTCTCTTGAAAAGGACAGGAAAATCAAGGTCAGGCCACCGAGCATGTGAAGTTGCAGGAGAATAAATTTCCACATACTTGTCCTTTCCGACCTGCTGACAGTCTCAAGGAATGAAGCCTTGTCAAGGCAGGTAATATATGAGTAGTGAAGACATATGGCATGTTTACATGGGGGCCCTTCACAACCTTCCCCTTGCCTTCTCCTTTCTCTTTCCTTTCACACACAGCACTCAAATCCATATAAGAAATACTGAGTGGGTGGTGGCTTAAGTCAAGCAAGTCCACATTGTCAATGTTTGAGGAGAGGAGAATCTAATTAAAATGGCAAATGAAAAGAGAAGAGAGAGAGGGAGTGAGAGAGGGAGAAAATGAGTGAATCAGCATAATTACAGCTTAATGCAAACAACTCCACATTGTCTTTATTCCAATGAGTTAATGAGGTTACCGAAAAAAAAAAAACAATTCCATCACTGCTATTGTCTTCTGCAGGCCACCAAGGAAAATGAGCTGTCACCCGATCTTAATGGCAACAGGGTTTTCACCCAGGCCAGAATTAATATCTGACTCCGAGACCTAATGAGGAGGAGCAGGGAGAGTGGAGCGTGCTCTTTGTCCTGCATGTTCGTAAAAAGAGGAAAGGGGAGGAAATGCACAAAAACAAAGGGAAAAAAATGAACAGTCGCACTTGTGAGAGAGCGGATCGCTGTTATTTGATTCATCTTCTCAGGTACAATCTTAGATCAAAGATGACTGATTGTCAGAGGGACATTGGTGAAGTAAAAGCAAGATAAATGTTTCACCATCCACTGAAAAAAAATATGTATAAAAAATAATAATAATAATGATGATAATAATAATTAGGGAGTCACTGTGATAGAGCTGATTACAGCTCATGTCATCACTACCTGCACCCTCTGTTCTATGGCAGCCATTATGTTAAGGTTCATTATTTATAGCCAGAGCTAAATTTACAGTATACTAATATGTGCAAGCATGTTGTGGAACCCACTGATGACACAGAGGTTATTTTTCTTCATTATTTTCCTTGAAATCTGGGCAAAATGTTAAATAGACTCTGTTTATATAATGACTTTCTAGCCCTCTGACCACTTAGAGCACTTTTACAAAACAAATCAGCATGCACTCATTCACACACACGTCCATACACTCATGTACGGGGCAAAGTGCCAACCTGCTCATCAGGAACACATTCACACACACATTCACACACTCATTCAGGCACACACACAGATGGAACAGCCATCGGGAGCAATTTGGGGGTTCAGTATCTTGCCCAAGGACATGCAGACTGGAGGAGCCTGGGATTGAACCATCGACCTTCACATCAGGGTCCTCCAGAGACACAGCTGGGTAACTTTTGTACTCTACATGCTAAGTCCAGCATTTTTAAAATTATAATGTTCAAAATTAACCACTGTGAGATTTTAATTATGGAGAGTGATGTTAGGAGATACAATATACATAAATTACACAGATTTGACCAGTAAGTGTGTATAAAAACATGCAAATATTATACATAAATATACATATGCATAGATAACCATTTTTTCATTCATATAGGACTCTGTCAGTACAATTCTTGTTCAGATTTGAATGCTTAATTTGCATAAATGGGTAGTCATTGTGGCGAAGGCAAATGTATGCACACACACAGTACACACAGTTCATTGGCTTCACTTTGGAGGCAGCTGTTTTCTGTCTGAGCTGATGGAGCAGCGAGTGATGTAATAGCGAGTGATGTAATCTTCATTTATTTATTCTTCTGTCTATTTTTTATTTTACATTCTTACTTACCAGACCACGTAATTGTCTCTGCAGCAAAATTCTTTTTCTTTGTTTGTTTTTTCTTTCAACAATTTTTTTTTGGAAATACTTTTTTTTAAAAATATGCTCTCAGTTTAAATAAGATTATTTATTTATTTATTTATTTAGTCTTTTGCTAATTCTCAGTTTTGGAGTCCTAGATATTCCAAACCCAGTTTTACAGTTCAAAAAATATTATTTAACATTGTTTTATTGGAGTAATTCTTCAAGGCCTGCCCTAAGTGTGTTATAATTGGTTTTAAATGTGATTTTAAACTGCTGACATGCTCCAAAAGTCTGCTAGGGAAAAAAAAGCACTTTACTTCTGCTTGGGGTCTCACAGACTCATTCTGCAAAGCATTAAATACTATAGATTTCATATGCAATTCAACTGCTATTGTTGTGGACAGCAGCGTAGCACTACCCTCTCACTCCAGATAAATCTGTGAGGATTTATATTACTGGAGTTTTATAAAGCAGGGCAGGGAACAGGAGCTCGGCCTCTCTGGGGCCCAAAAATAAGTATCTTTATTTTGTCAATTTCATCATATATATATATAAACCTCAGCAAAGGATAACACTTCAGTATCCCTCTACAAAAGGGTTTTAATAAAGCCAGAAGAAGAAAAAAATATTAAAGGAAAAAAAAATTGATTGACTTGAATTTGTATTTCTTACACATACTGCAGTGAGGTGAGACCTCATATTATGAGAAAGTAAAGCCAATATCAACAGAGCACAAGGGCTAATTGACTATGACACATACCTCATGCTCACCTGTAGCTCTGAATTTCTGTTTTATTTTACACAACTTTCCATCAATGCAGTCACATTTTACAAAGGTTTCTTTAAATGTGTTTTGTTTGTTTTTGTGTTTCCTAATGCATTCCAAAACACTTCTCTGTGTGTGTGTTTTTTTAATGTGGCCTGCAGGAACAATCCACCAATTTCTTTATTAAGTAGAGAGTTATGAGACCAATGATTCCAATGATTAGTGTAAAATATAAGAGTACAGCTTTAAACTGGTTTTATCCATCACATTGAACAAATGCAGGCTGGGTAACTCAGCCAGCAGGGATTCCATCCCCGTGGAGGATTTTCATTTTCTCTCCTTTACACAGATTTTTGAGTTTCTTCCCTTCTTTCTTTCCCTCTGTCTTTTTATTGAATTAAACTATTGTTTTATTCTAGTCACCCCATGCTGTGGTTTGGGGGGGAAGTTGTAAAAAGACTGGTATTGCCTTAAGTGACAAATGTACTACTCCAGCTCAGTTATGACCATGCAATAGCTAAATGCAGAAGAGAATGTGTTATGAAGACAAAAGCGTACATCTGTTGTTCCTCTCTTGAATTTTTTAATATTTTGGGGAACTGAAGAGATGAGGAATACTCAGTAAGGAGAAGAAACACATGCCACAGCCATGCTTAGTGTGAATATATGATGGATGGATGACCTTTGAGTTATACATGACATGAACCACCTCATTTGGTAATCTAGAGTCAGTTAAAGCCTTCTGTTTAAGCTTTCATTCATAGATTGTAATTAACACTGGTCCTATTTTTGCTCCTGTGGCAGTAGGACACATCTTTCCCATTTTCAAAGGCAGCCATTTATGCCTCTGTTCTCCTTTTGATCCGTCAGACTTGTGATGAAAAGAATAGTAGAGCCTCAGCCTAGGGATCCGCCGCCTTTGAGACTCAACAGCTTGACTCATTTCATTACTATCATGAATTAAAGATCCCCAATCTCCTATTTTTTCCATTCGCATGGCAATGATACACCCTTAGTTAATTTACAGTCGCTCTTTGTGCAAGGCCTCCAGCCTCGGAGCTCCCTTGACAATTTACCTGTGTCCTTTTTACTCGCCGCTGCATATCATTGTGACATAGAACTATAATGGAACGAGCGGGGGACACCAGAGTGAGTGGGCATGTTGCATAATGAGCTGGGGGTGGTAAAGTAATCAGTTACAGTATACCTTTCACTTCCTGGCAGCAGAGGACAACCTAACCAGTGAGCCAAATGAGTGTTTTTTTTTAGCTGAGGATATATTTAGGGAGGGTTTTACTCTGAAAATGTCTTGTTGTGGCCAATTTTCGTGATCATGAAAAGTCTGTACACTGTGACTTAATTATGATCCATTTTTATATTCAACTCATGTTCTAGTCTTTTAATGATGTTTCTGTTTTGTGCTAGCAGTTACTTATCACACACAGAAAGTACTTTCACAACAGCTATGTAAACATTTCTCCCAAACCGGGTTTTCCAGAATACATTTTCTGTAGCCCAAGCTATCATAAATCTATTTGTACATAAACTATAGCAGATATATGGATGTAGGTTTAACAAAATGCAGCATTTGAGTGTGTTCCCTGCTTACTGTCCCTCCCCCTATCCCTATTAGTCATGGTGATAATAGTCATTATTACTATTTTTTTTCCTCTTATGAAGAGCAATATAAAATCCTGCACAATAAATTATGCTCTGCCTGTTACAGTACCTCAGGGCACACACAGGCACAGCGTACAAAAGCATGGTATGATTATGCACACATACATACACACACACGTGTTTTCCCACATGGATACACTCAGATAAAGCATGAGAGACAGAGACAACCGTGAAAGGTGACAACACTTCCTTTTCTCGCGGGGTGACCTCGTTCTCAGCAGGTCGCTGCGGCGTCTTTTGGACCGTGTCTCTTCTGGCCATCTGGCCCTGCCGGTCTCCACTGTGAGCAAATACCAGGCGAGTGTCTCAGTGACATGTTCTGATGGTGTGATCCAATATTGGTGGTAGTTGTAAGCTTGGGATTAGTCTCCAGCACATACCTTCATTTCACTCAACTACACCACCCACCTGCATGTGGTTTCCATTCACCTGCTCCCGAAGGTAATCTGTTGGCTTATATCTGTCACAGTCTGCATACTATAGTGTAATTAACACAGTAATTCCATCCTGTGCTAGAGTACGCTGGTGCACAACAGCTATTTTCCATAGCCTAAGTGTCACAATTCCACAGCTACTCCAAATGAGAGACTGAATGTGCAATTTGGAAGGTTTCCCATGTTTTATTATGAATGTAAATGCCAGCAGATGGAAATATTCCAGCATCCCTTATAGAAAATGTAACAGATATACACAACATAGTCTCCGGTGTACATTCATTCATTTATCCGACAGAACTTACAGACACATACACAGTATGATTCCTTGGTGTCTCTCAGGGCGAGCAGGGAATCATCTTCCTCAGATGAGGCCTCTCTGTCTCTGTCAGTGGTGCTGAACTTCTATATTTATGTTTGCCGGTAGGGGGCGTGTGGTACCAAAAGATAATAGCAGCGCTGCTGTGAATCTAATCCTCCTGGGTTTCAGCAAGCAGAGCATAGCTGCAGACCAGAGCGACTGTGAACTGGTCTTCGGTCCAATCAGCATTGTCAGTGTGTGTCTATGCTGCTCGACAGTCTAATCAGTTTGTAAAAGCATCCATTATCATATCTAATGTATGGAGACTGAATTGGGAATCTCAGCAAGGACATACTACTGGCAACCGCTTTGACTTCCAACATGAAAAAAAAGACACAGTGGGAAAAAAAATCAGCCTGAGCTGAAAATAAGAAAAAGAGTAACATTAATAAAATGCCAAAAATATACATAAATATCAAAATAAACTCTAGATAATCTCAAAATGTGACCAATATATTAAGGAAAAAAGAAATGCAGCCTTGGGGGAACATCTTTGGTCACAGTCAAAGGTCTCAGGTAAGTTTGAGGATTTAAAATGTTTCTCTGTCAGTCCAGTTAACCAAGCAGAACTGAAGTCTCTGTTTCTCTCTGGCGGTTTTTAACAACTCCGCCCACGACATCAGAACAGCCAAACTGTCCAGTCCCCGAGAGGAAGCGCAGGTCCCACCAGCAGGCCTGGCTCTCCGCCTCTCTTCTGGGGGGTATTTTCGTATGCATGTGCGTGCCTGGCCGTGTCCGATCCAAATAGATTCGCCTCACGTCACCTTCCTTCCCACCCACCCACCCACCACCATCACCACCACCACCACCCTGTGCACATAAAACATTCATTAGAGCGCAGCCCTGCGCTGCAAGAAATGTCTGACTGAATTAGTCATTCAGTCTTAGATTCACTCTTAAAATATTTTTTAAAAAGCACCAGAAAGGTAAAATAACTTGTTTTTCTGCACATATATGTTTCTGTTAGAGATTTTCTATAAATGACTACTGTGAAACCGGACAGAAAAAATCAACAAAAGACATAAATGCATAAAAATTGATTTGCCTTTATGAAAATACAAACCTCCCTTTGAGATTAAAGAGGAATATCTTTTGCAGCGTGATATATACCCATAAAACATTCATCTCTCTCTCTCCCTCTTTCTCTCCCTTTCTACCAAACGCACCTCTTTGCCCCGCCCGCCCTCCCCACCTCCCCGTGGTAACGCACACTGACACTCACCAGTGCGGCCGACATCCGTGCGCATCCACCACACTTTTCTCCGTGTAGGCTACTTGGGAAATATACAGCAGGACAAGTGATCGGACTGGATATGTGCTGCGATTTTAAAAACATGGATCCAATACTGATTTTTCGCCTGTGTCGCTGATTCTCCACTTCTGCGTTTACACTTTGAGCTCCTCTCCGTTGGCGCGTCCTATATTTTGGGGAGGTGTAGTCTGGTGTGTCGGGTCTACTGATCCCAGTTTGGATGTTTATTGCTGACTATTTTTTAATCCCTCATCCAAATGACTGATCTCGGGTGCAGCCGGAGACGTGGCTCCCCACTCGGGAAGACCTACGGCTAAAGTTTGAAGGGTGCAGGGCTGCTTTAGGCTGTGCGTCTCCCACCGTGCACTGGATTTGCAATTACCCATAAATTGCAATAAACAGCGGATATCCTATCTGTCTCCGCACACGCTGGGATTCATCCGACTTGGATTTATACAGCTCCTGGATTTCACCCCCATCTAAATCATGAAGACCGTTATAATTGATGGTGAGTACACATTAGACTATAGGACGTCTTTTTCAAAGTTTGCAAATAAAAAACAGGCAGGAGGACCCTGCTGGGTTACTGCGCAGTGATAAAATCCACATCGGACAGTGTCAGTGCTCTGTGGAGAACAGACACAATCAAAGATAAATCAGATGTCCTAATTGGAGTTTACTCTGCCGTGCTCCTCCGAGGTTTGCTTAAACTGGTACATGACTGACAATATGCGCAAAACCACATCTAATCTCCGTACGCGTTATTATTTAATTTTTGGAGCGGAGCAAAAAATCAGCCCCAGTATCAGTAATGGATATTGCGTCTGTAAACGACCTTGACTCAGTGCCTCTTAATTGAGTCATAATTCAGAGTAGATTTTGTGCGTGCCTCTGTCTTTATCTCCGTGTGTCCGTGTGCGTTTATCGGTGCGCGAGCGAGGGCGCGTGAGAGTGAGAGGCCGTGTAAGTGTTTGTGGCGGTCAATATGCTCTGCATGATATCGCAACTTAACCCGGGCATCCGATCAGCCCGTCTGGATACTGTGGGCTGAGCTTTTGATGAAGTCTGCAGATGGTCCGCTTGGCGGCCCAGTAATACCGTTTCACCCTCCAGTTCCTTGGTTTATAATTGGTGTTTTTGTGGCATCGTCCCACTCAGGGTACCGCCAAAAAACAGGAAATTTGGCCTTTTTTTCACTGACTGGACGTGAAACAATTCTAATGAGGACAGAAATGCTTTCACTTTCCCACCGGGAATGGTTAAGAATTTCATTTCTTGTCAGGGGCATGCCGTGGGTTGTGTGTATGTTTGTGAGTGCGCGCGCACGCACATGCAGTTAGTTGGAAGAAAGAAGAAGCACCTGGCATGTCAGTGCGTGTGTGTTCCTGCACGCATTGATGTGCCCGTATCTGTTTTGTGTAAATATATTTAATGCAGGGCAGCAAGAGTAACACTGACATAGCGTGTGATGTTTGATGAGCAGCACCACGACGAGATAAGTGCATGTACGTAACATCCAATTTGTTCCATCAAGAGCTTGTGGAAAACCCTCATCTCCACCCTGCCCCACCCCTGCACACATTGGCTCAGCACGCACTCACACACACACAGAGTGCTTATGCAACATGCTGTACACACTCCCTCTTCCTCACGTTGTTCATTACTTGGCTAAAACTGTGCAGGATTATGTTAAGAAAGCTGCAGATTATTGTGGACCTACAAAGTAACTTTGCATTTAACAACTAGCAAAATCAAAGAGGCACATCTACTTGTGCATTCTCTTTGATATGTCACAGGGTGATGCAAATTCAAGTGCACAATCCTTCATTGGCACAGAATGGCTCTAGGTCCCTCAGACCCGTCAGGCAGGTTTTCATCATCCAACTGCTGGTGTGATTTAGCACCAGGCTCCTGACACACACCTATGTCTGATTTTTTTTTTCTTTCCTGTTGCAATTATAACTGGTATCCATCTTTCAGGCTGCTGATTTGGCAGAGAAAATATGGCCTGTCGTTTCTTGTGTTTAAGGTGTCAGAGTGAGGAGGGACTTTAATTTGCACTCTTTCTCACCCAGTCAGCATATGATCAAATGACTCTGTGGGAAAGCTGTTTCTCCGGGGTGCCGTTGCTCCCTGTCTACTGCCAAGCAAAGCCAATAAAGCCCAAATGAATGGATAAAACCATTATGGTGGAACTGAAAGCTTTCTCTTCAAGAGTTTTAAACCACTACACAATGAGGGCATTTTTTTTCAATTAGTTAACTTTGTTATTGTTTTGGTCGTGCCTTGCCAAAAACTCTGTCCTATTTTCAAAAATAGGTCACAAGATGCAGCATCTGGGGTGGCGAGATAATTGTTTAGAACATATCAAGCTGTAAAGACAAAGATGGCATGCCAAAAAAACAAAACAAAACAAAAAAGGAAATAACAATAGCTAATTTGCATATCTGCATTAGGTGGGATCAAACACTGTGCCATAAACTGACAATGAGACAAGGCATCTTCCACATCCTGAAAGAGAATGTGAAATTGATCCATCTTTGTGTTTGTATGGGTGTGTATAGAAGTACAGGGGGAGGGCTGGGAGGGATAATGTGTGTGTGGGTGCAGTATTCTATGAGTGTATGGGGAGGTCTGAGGAAGAGAGAGGCAGTGAAGACAAAGAGACAGTAAGACAAGAAGAGAGAATGCTTTTTAATTGAAAAATGTTAATACAATGTGACTTATGACCAACCACCTATGTTTTCTTGTTAAAATGTCTCTCATTTTGTTTGTCAACAGCACTGATGATGCAGCAAATTAAAAGACAAAGAACTGTGGTTCTGTCATTATCTTTAATGTGGACTCTGTTTATATTCTTGTGAGTTCTTGTTAAGTTTGGATTTTTTTTTTCTTCTCTTAATTGGCCAAGGTCAGCCTCGAGCCTAATAAAAGCAAAACTCTTTTCCTGAGGAATTCAAGGAGAAGAATGCAGGATCTTTTTAACTCCCCACAGTACAACATGACCATAATATATCTGTAGTTGGTAAGGTTGTTGATCAATACAACTGACTCATTGATTACTCTGCCAGGTGCTGAGATTTCTGGCTTTCATTTCTTGGTTTTTTGGCCTGAATTTCAAGACCTACCAAGTCTCCACGGTCTCATTTAATCCCTTTCTCCGAGACTGAAGCCACTGAGGATGGTGCTATGAGGAAGACTTTTCAGCTATGAAGATTAATAAGCCTCATTACGTGAACTAGAGACTTGAGCAGCTCCAAGAAGAGGATGTATTAAGTTCTGCTACAGTTGCAATTCTTTCTGGCTGCCAATAGAGGTCAATAAAGGTCAGAGTTTGATTATTGCCTCCTCTGTGATGAGGTTTTAGGGGTCAATAGGCATCAGCAGCTGTGACGAGTGCAACATGTGGTTTGGCTGCAGCCCACAGTTCAGTTAAGACAGCAAACAGAAGGTTTGGCTTGTCATTGCAATTGCGCTTTACCTCCAAACACATCAGCTTTGTCCTCTGGGTTTTCCATAGGATCTAGTAGACAATAAGGATAAAAGCAAAAGGTAGTTTTTAAGGTTAATTAGCTCTAATATAGACACCCGGGGTTGGCTCCACTTGTCAGTGTCTTATTAGCACAACACCACATTTTGCTGTTCCATCACAACAGAATCTCTTTGTTTATCTCAGAAGTCAAAAACATCCTCAGCCAGTTATTTATTTACAGATTCACCCAGATTTTTATTGCGGCAACAGATAGATGCACTGTGTACTGTTTGATAATGGTACTTAAAACTTGCCAACAGAGGAGTTATCCATCTAAACAGGTCTGAAATGTAATTATTCTCTTCATGCAATGCACCACTGCATGATATAATAACATCTCTTGAGAGCTGTTTTTGAATTAAAACAAGGAGATCTAGTTTTGACATGTCATTATTTCAAATTTTATGTAATGCATGAAAGCTAATGCTGTATTTCACCAATAACAAATTGCAGAAGATCACATTGCATCAAGTCTAAAAACACATTTGTGACCATATCTCAATTTGTCAACTTTTTGCTTAAACCTATAGTGTGCCCTCTCTGGCAGTGAGAGAAATTACACTGATATGGACAACATGTGCCTAAGATGCCACAAGTTCCTCTATGGTTAGTAGCCCAGTCTGTCCCGACAGTTTTTCCCCTCCTTTATCTATGACAACTTAATCTTTACTGGTTGGCATTAAATGCATCACTACCACTGCATGAGCAAGAAAAATCACCACCAAGACAAGATTAAAAGAGCCTCAGTACAATGTAAAATACAAAATAATTTATTTGGTGGTGATAGGCTTAACTTGTTTGGCAAGGGCTTTATTGTGAGAAATGTTTATTTATAAGTAATACCCATCACCGCAGGTTTAACATAGTAAGATTAGTATTGTTATTAATGATATATAAAGTATAACTGTTTAAAATGTTAAGAATGGTTTCATATATAAATTTGTGCATAAAAATGCGAGCTTTACATAAAAAATGTTTGGAAAGCTTATCCATGTGTGACCTTGTGAGCCATTGTATTCATATTTCTTATCGACTGCTGATTGTCTAAAGGATGAAGATGTCAATATGTTGTGCTGCACAGCCTTGGAGGTGTTAATGCCTTAGTTACAGTGACAGACTGCAGCAGGCTATCTGAGTGTGGATCTGCTCTGTTCACTGCATCCTGATGAGCACGCTCCTTCAGGGGCTTCTTTTAATTGGCCATGCCCTTCAAGTAGCACTGCATTTGTTTATACAGTACATGCACACACACAGGCACAAACACACATATACACAGATTGTCACTGATGCACACACATACACACACACACACTAACACACACACAAGCATAAGCATGCTGGCCTCAGATATCCTTGGAACTATCCGCTCTAGGTTATCCCAGCCTCCCAGCCCTTCACTGCTAATCAGCAAGACAGAGGAACTAAGTGGATAAACGAGTAAAATTCTATTTGTTTATACAGAGGAAGCTAAGGGGCGAAAATACACAGAAAGCAGTAGAAATGGAATACACTATTCCCCCAGATTACCAGTCCTTAATCCTCTCTGTGGGTTATTATTCTACTGTCAGAAAATTTGGAGGGACAACGAGCTGAAAACACAGTGTGGTTGCTAACTCCCCACTCCCCAACAGTCCCCTCCTAAAATCACAAAATAAAAAGTAGCATAAACTGTTGGTTCTTTTATTGAGGAGGGTGTGGGGGAAGAGTGAGGACCAGAAGAATTAGTGTTATGCAACTTTAGGGTGGTGATAGGGTTGGAGTCTTTATGAGGGGATTTATTTATGTCTTTTTTGCGAAAATCCAGCCTGACACTGTGTCATAATCCTTTAAAGGTGCCTACGCATGGCAGAGCAGATCAAAACCTCCAATGTGCCAAAGCCCAACCCTTAAATAAAAGACAAGAAAAAAATTTGCACACAATACGCGGTTGTATCAGAGCCGCGTCAACACCAGAGTCATGATACATACCAGCTAGCAAGCAGCACGAAAGCCCCCAACCCTCAGGAGAGCGAATGTGGATATGCTGATCCCTTTAACACGGCAATAACATCATACAGCTTCAGCACCTAGCATGCACAAACAGAGCTGGCTAATTTGTTGAACACGTTGCCCATCTCACTCAACTGCACAGTGTCATCTTTCAATCTGAGGTTTCACAATTGTTCCTGCTGCGTCCTTGGAACTCACCGTGCCCATTTTTCTGTGAGTGTATCCATGAAAGTTGCATGGTTGTTCTAATCCCACTGCAGATCCAAAAGTGTGCACCGAGCTGGCTGAATGTCGGTGACGCTGATTATACCACAATGGGGAGGCTGACTGATGGCCTAGTAAATTGTTAATTAGACAGAGCAGAAGCCGCTCTTAAATTAGACGCATGAATGGAGCCGTTGTCAGCCTTATAAGTCAACCCTGCTCCGCTACTCTTCTAGCGGGCTGCAGTGCCACTCAGAGAGATAAAGTGGCTGGCTGATCCAAGACGTGAGCACCAGTACAATGTCATTGATCACAGTGTAAGGAGGAGAGTGAGCATAACTGATCAACACCAAACCCACATAGTTAAACTGGTGTTAAATTGGTACGATACTGAGCAAGTTCTGTTTCCATCATGGCCTTTAAGTCCCTGAAATCCCTATTTGTTCTTCATTTAAAAAAAGAAAAGTGCTGACCCAAATAATGTGAATGCAACAAATCCTAAACAGTCTCTCCTGCCTTACAAAACTACGAAAGATGGATACATAGCTATCTACTTCAAAGATACAAAACAAGACTCATATGTCTAAACTCTGGACATGCAATATTTGTATACAACAGTCATTCTGTTTCAATAGATCTACAGCAGAGAGCTTGATGGGAGCGCAGAGGCAGCTCCATCAATACTTGGCTTCAGTACACACGGAGGACATTTTGACATAATTAGCCACATTTTGCTGACATATGACCTGATCTGAAGTCTGCACTCAGTCAATATTGGCTGCCACAGGACTGTCAAACATTCAAGCAAATATTTTAGAGGTGGGATACCCTGAGGAAGAACCTTGGATATCTTCCCTCCATGGATAAATACATATTCTCTGGTTATTTTAACCATGTTGATTTTTAGTGGTAATGTTTCAGAAAAGAGTCTCTATAAAACCTCATGAGGTAGTCAGCCTGTTGTTGTGATTAGTTTGGACAGCTGGGAGTTAATGTTTTGATACTGCTTCTGACTCAGACCCTGGCGCCACATCATTGAGGTGCATAGGCCAAAGGGGTTGCCTTTCTCTACTGTATGTACTGTTGGATCCTATCCTTCTTGTTATTTATCTTCAGTGAAGGCGAAGCTCTATAGGACCACTTCAAAAAGACTCTATGGCTTACATAAATAGCTGCATATATGGGTGTTTTTCGTGTGAAGGACAAATACTGTGTGCTGAATTCAGAGACTGCATATTTTAGCAAGCTTTCAAAGGGGTGGTTGCAGGTGAAAGAGAAAAGCAAAAGCACCTTGAGACGATCGAGTAAGCAGCCCACTTTATGGCTGAGATGGCAGACAGATTATAAATTAATGAGATAGATAGATAGTCAGGTAGACATCTCTGTCTTAGGATAGTGGTGCCTTTTTTAGAAATATCTTTTGAGTTGGAATCCTTAAGTTTTCAGTTCTGGTTGATGGCTTAACACCACAGCAAACACTGCTTAAGCAGCTGTTTTGTCAGCAATGCAACAGAAAATCAACTTGTATATCAGTCAATAGTAATTTTAACTGCTCGTTTCCTGCACTGGATGGTGTGAGTACTTTTCCACACAACAGCAGGGCCGAGTAAAGTTATTCACCTGCAGCTTTTTATTTAACAGCTCACTGATGGCTGCAGCTTCTCGTTCCATGACTCCATATCAAAACTAAAAAAGGAGCTGCTGATGAAAAATGCAGAAAATGTCCAATGTCACGCTAAATCGTCATGTTTTGTAGACCCATTTTTGATGAATGATTGCAGTCAGCGCTAACCACTGTGAAAAACATATTGCATTTTGCTGTGGCTGCCACACAATGAAAGTGTTTCGCCACTCGAACGCCTTCGATGTGAAGCTGCTGTAGGATGTAGGATAACTCAACACATCTCTGAAATGGTGTAAAGGGAGTGAACAGTAAACATTGAGGCTGTTATGAGATAAAATTGGCTGGATTTCATGCATGTCTTGTTTCCAAGGATTCCTGTGATTTCCTTATGCTCAGGTGGGCATGAGGGATTCACATCCGAGCGTTGTAACAGGGGACCAACAAACCACAACCAATGTACTACTACAGGGAGTGAGAAATCTTAAATGCAAATACATTTAATGTCAACAGCAAAAAAATGACATACATAATCAAAAACAGAGAGTGGTTTGATTTAAATTTAAACAATTATACCCTAACAACCCTACCCTAATAACCCACCCCTGGTAACCCTAACCCTAGCAATACTAACCCTAACCCTAACCCTGATGACTCCCAACCCTAATTACCCTACCCCTGAATGACTTTAAGACAAAATAAGCATTGTGAACAAGTTAACCTAACTTCTTTGGCTGCAGGCCTGAATAATAAAGACTTTTCTTATTTTAGAAATATTACTTGTTAAGATGGATGTTTTCTGCATAGAATCAAAAAATACTATAGATACTTTATATTTATTTATACTGCACAGATAAATAGATAGAGGACTCATCGGGCAGGAAATGCATAATCTTGCAACTACTGCAGGAGGCATATAGGTCTTTCTATACATACACACAAACACAAAAGTGGAATCAATGGCGATCCCACTCGCTTGCTCCGATAACAGTGCCCTATAACCTTCACTTAGAGAGAACAACACTACTGTTTATCTGCATGTAATTGGACAGGGCTGCCCTCCCAAAGCAAAATACAGTGCAGAAGGGAAAGGTAACTCCCTGCGAGCTGAGATGTAACGTCTGTTTTCAGGGCTGTTCATTTGAAACAGGTTTTGCTTGCAGTCATCTCAGGGGCCCGAAGTAGGTCGGTCTTATTAAAATGCAAATCTGACAAGTGCGCTTCATCGGTACTCTCCTTTTGTCCCCCCGGAATTTGCGCCGAATATGAATTTCCTGACGATTCTTTCCAATATTTCCCTCACTCTCCCATTCTCCCACTCCTCTCACGCTGTGTTGGTCATTCTTTTTTTCAAATTCTATAACTGCTGCACCCACACGCAGACTGTCGCTCGTCCCTCGCTTGTCCCTCGGTCTTCACTCTCAGGTGTAAATGCTGATTATCTTGTGTAGATATCAGGCCATAGCAAATTAAATGTGACCGCAGCTACCCTGCCAGGACGTCCATTATAATGATATCTGTAATCTGCTGGGCTCAGGGGAAGCAGTGGGGAGGGGTGGGAAGATAGAGGGATGATGATGGAGGGGGATTCAGTATGTATCCGGTGGCTGGCAGGAGAGTGGTGGACATGGATTTTCCTCCACTGATGACTGTTGTGTGGACTAAAGTACCATATGTCATCCATGGGTTTAAGCGCCATGAACAAGGGGCATTCAAGGCTAAAACATCAAAAGATTAGGTCATGAACTTTTGTTTTGAGTATCCGGTGTTCATGGAAAAGCTGATTTTTTGCTCTCTCTTATTTTCTTTCATTTTTATCCTTTTTAACTTCAACTTTTTGACCAAGAGTTCCTTGTGTTTCTGCACCATACATTTTTGTTTGACATCTTAATCCTTGTGTTTTCTGTAATAAAGCATCAGCCTCAGCAGTGTTTGATGAGGTTTGTGTGTTTAGCCATATGGTAGCAATCAGTGATCATGATAACTGCCTCTTTGTTTTCATTCCCAACCAATCCCACTGTTGGAATCACAAAATGCATCACCTACCGGCCCCTGGGCGATTTTTCACAAGCAAGATCCTCATTGGGTGTTAGGTTCAGCAAATCCAGACGCCAGTTCTTCTAAATACATTATCAGTCAGTGAGTGCGAGTGAAAGTTTATTCATCTGAAAGGATTGAAGATCATTATATCAGGGCACTTTGCTTCATCAAAACAACAGCGTTTAGAACCCACAGTGCAGCATTTTCACAAGACTCGTGGCGCATTAGAGCAGGTGGGAGACCTGAGTGAGAAGATATTCCCATGGAATCTCTTTGACATTTGGGATCGGAGAGCACAAAGAAGGAATTGATCTGATGAGTGAAAAGATTGTGCTGGAGATATGTCGTTGGCGTGTCGGCTTTGGCTTGCTTTCCAGAACCTCTAATCAGAAACGGTGCTTGTTTTCACATGCCTGTCCGTGTTCCCAGCAAAGCCTGTCATCACAGCAATTATTCCAGTGAGAGAGATGAGCGCTGCCAACACTCCATCTTCGAGCTGTAAACAAATTATGCTGAGGGGTCTTGATGATGTCTGTGTGAGAAGCGCAAAAATCTGAAACCAATTCTGCTGGTCCCGCTGTGCCTTCTCGGGTCCTCAGCCAGCAGATACTCCTAAGAGGGGTAAAACTCAGCCACCACTGGAAGGAAGCTGGCTGTTAAACAGCACTTCTTCTAGATGCACAGTGTATCTGTGATGTATTTTTTTGTTATCCCAAGCTGTATTTACCCATTTTGCATTTCTCATCATGCAGACTCTGCTCCACTTGTGTGGATAATGAGTTTTGATGGATCCAGCTTTTTTTCCATTAGAATAAATCAAGGCTCGAAACTTCCACCTGGCAATTTCAAGAAGTAATTGATGAAGATACAATTGCCATATGCACCCTTGAACTTAATATCATTCAACTTGATGCTATTAAGTCAGCGGAGGTTAATTTAACTGACATGATTTTGTAATTAGTCAAACAACTGGTGGCTTTGTGTTATGATCCATTGCATGTTTAAAGTCTTTTGTCTTGTGGAAATTTCTGGTGGTTTTCAATAAATCTTTCAGTGGTTTTTGCTGTGGGTAATTGACAGGTTATGTTTTCTCCCCCTCCATAGCTCCCTTGGAAGGCATTAGCATATTGAGTTTCGTGCCTGACTGTGAAGTGATTCCCACCATGCCTTTAAAAGGCATCGCATGAATAGGCGGCACATTATACCGCAGAGAAATATGAGACAGGAGAGAGAGCACACTCTTTCTCCACTTTTCCTCTCAGCTCATACACACTTCAGCAAGATGAGCTCGACATGCATGCGCGCACACACACACACACACACACACACACACACGCACACTGGCTGCAAGAGCCCCATGCTGCTTGCTGACTCACACAAGGTTTGGGAGGCGGACCGCATTTTCAGGAGGGGTGAGTATGTTACAATCCCACATCCCACAGTTAACTCCAGAGAAACAGCCATGAAATAGGTGCACCTTCCCCTCCGAGTTAAAGACACTTGAGCCTCCCCTGGTTTTCCTCTTGTTTATTGTTGCTTACTCTACTGTGACGCTGAAATTAGAGTTGGAAAACACACAGAATTTGATCAGCAGTTTAAAATCAAACCTTGGAATTTAACTAAAGGACTACTGGATACAAAGTGTGGGACCACTTTACCTCAAAAAGTCAATACCAGGCTTTGGATTTAAAATCAACAGCCAAACGTACAACTAAATATAGTTTAACTAATAAATTAGATCATGCAAAGTCTTTAAAGCTAACTAATTGTGACTATGTGCATGTGTGTGTGTGTGTGTGTGTGTGTGTGTCTATGTATGTGTTCACAGCACATTTTCATCCCAGGTCATCAAATTTGTCACACTTTCTTCCATTCTGTCACACCCCTTAGCATCTAATGCAGACACACAAGGTACCCTTCAGCGTTTATGTGCAACACACAAAGCATTAATCACACATAATTAAAGCTTTGAAATGGTTACAGTCTGGAAAGCCCAGTGCGTGTCATACGGAGGCTGGAGGATACCTTTTGTGTTTGTTTGCAAAACTGAGTGATGTGGAAAGGAATCAGAATATGACAATCTAAGACTGAGACAGGGACACACACTGTGTATGTGTGGGTGTGTTAGGAGATGGATGGGGGAACTCTGCATATTTGTATTTACATCTGCTTTATGACTGTTCTTTGTGCTTCTGCGTCTTGACCAGAAAAATTTCCCTGTGCAGAAAAATACGGTTTATCATGACCTTGACCTTTCAGTTTTTCAACTCATATAAATTAACAGCAGAATAAATAAAAAGGTTTGTATTCTTTCCACTAGTGCAATCTTTTTTTTTTTTTTTTTTTTGCTAATATTCTTATGTCTGACATAGAACCATACTTCATTAAAATTACATAGGCTACTGTGTAGGAGGTGTCAATTTAAAGTGCGTTTCCACTTCCTCTTACTTCAAAAAGAAGCCAAAAGATCCCTAAAATAATGGGGTCTGATTTCCATCTATCAGCTACACAAAGAGGTCTTTATATATTTTTAAAAAATCTTTTTTTTTTTTTTCATTTTTCAGTCACCAGATACAAGTAGAAGTTTAGCTCTGCCTGTTTATCTAAACCCTTTCTGCGTGCTAGAGGTATCTTTTTCAGTAAAAAGGCTTGGTTGAATAAGACAAGACATATACATTTAGAAATTCTAGGAGGTACTTGTGGTATCACAGTATTTCCCATCAAAGGACTCTATCTGCAACATCCTAATAGAGACCTGTTATTTCAGAAGCTGGGGCATCATGCATTAGAAACCATAAACAGCCATTAGCTTCCTCCGGTGTGAGGGCACTGCACCTCATCACTGTCCGGGCAAGGCATTACTCAGCAAATGGAGGGACTTTAGACTGGAAACTGTCTTGCAGATGGGCAGACAAAAAGATATATGGTTTACCGATATGGACTTTATGGGTCTTTTTTCCTCAAAGTAGCCTAATTTGCTGAATCTGTAGGGTTTTCATTGGGTTAGTGTTTACTGGGCAAACACGGTGGGACAAAACTGAGATAACAATGTCTTTGTGTTAACAATATTATTTTAGGCAGCTTTCCCTCTAGAAAAAAAATGAAAATACAGGCTCTTCTGTTATTTTTCCAATTTGCTGTATCCATATTCTTTCTCCTTTCACTCATGCCAAGGATATGTTTACTTGTTATGACAAGAAGGGGACAAAATTAAGTCCATTAGACTCTGCTGATGTTTCGTCTCCTCCAATGAAAAGTTATTCTACATTATGTAACTGTCATTGAAGCAGCTCCTCCATAAGGATTCCTCTGTCAATACAGCAGCACTCTAATTATGTTCTCTTCATATCAGAGGAGTGAGTGTGCACTGCCTGATATGGCTCTGGAGTATGTGATACCTTCTTTATTACTGAATGGGTTTATCCTGCCCGCCCTCTACCATTGCAAACTATCCTCCTGTGCACCACCTTCTCAATGAGATAGAGTTGGTGCTGTGCATATTGGGACTGTATTACAGTATCGACTCCTCATCCACTTAACAGGAGAATCAGCTCCGTTTACAACTAATTAAAGCCATTAAAGGGGGCACACACTAATGCATTTTTGCACAGATAACAGAAACATGGGCGGCAATGGCAGCCGGGCTCATTTCACCGGCAGGTCAAGATGAGAGTAATTAACTGGGTATTAAAGTGGCAGCGTGACGTATTTGCCGGCTCATAGATGAGACAAGATGGAGGCTCGGGTGCAGAGTCTTGATACGGGTGTTGCAGAAATTCTGGCAGATTGCTTGTCATACTTTTATAAAGCTCTCCTTGAGGTTCCTAGAAAAAAAAAAAAAACACGTCTGTTATGAAAAAATGATGTGCATAAAATGTTTTGCTAATGACAGAGGAACCCTGAGATTTCAAATGGAGGATTGACATCCAAACACCTGCATTTATACTTTATTTGGGCTGCATTTACTCGATGGTGATGATAAGAATGTGTTAAGATATAACTACAAAAGCTGCAGCGGGTAAAGGTGGAGAAAACAATGGAATTAGGTGCTTAAGGAGGTGATGAAAAAGCTGCTTTCAAAGGTATTACAACTACAGATGCTTCTTTTATAGACACTCATTTGTATTGCAGCATTTGCTGAAACTCTGCCTCACTTTGGAGCAATTCTCAAGAGTAACTCTTGGGAGAAATTATAGGTTACATCATCAGAATTTACATAAAATTGTCTGGCGATTAACTGAGTTTTGTACCACCATGTACCAAGTTGTTTCTACTTTATAACATTTTCATTATCTGCAGTTCTAATGGAGGATTATGCAGGTTAAATGCATGAAGGGCTTGCATAATGGCTGCGGCTGCACACACATAGCTGTTATTACCATGCAGCCATTATTTCAGAAGCAGCAGACAACAACAGCCCCCAGCCTTTGTGCAGAGAGTACTGGGTACTTAAGTCTATCCTTCATACTTTAACTCTATTGTAGTACAGGAAAAAAGATTGTACTTTTTACTCCATTACATTTATATGACAGCTATGGTTATTAGCTGTAATTAGATGACAAGTTTCTAAGAAAAATTATATTGTTAAAACTACCCATCAGTACATGTTTGTTCAAAATAACAAAATAACACAGCTACAGTGATTCATATGTGCAGCATTCTGTATAAACAATAATGCATATTTAATTATTCAGTCATATAAATTTACACTTAAAGGGGTCATTCAGCATAACGAGCACTCAAACTTGATACTTAAAGTTCAGTTTGCTGCAATTACTTCTGTACTTTTACTAAAGTACGTTTTCAAATGAGGACATTCACCTGCCTTAAAAATCTCAATACTTCTTTCATGACTATCTGCAGCTTTGAAAAGCCAGGCAGACAGGTGCAAGCCTGTTTCTCTCTGCAGGGAGGATTGTAGGAATAAGCAGAAATTACATAGATAAATATTCAGTGTCCAGATGTAGATTAAAAGGCAAAACAAAGCCTGGATTCTGCCACAAGGAGCAAGATGAAAGCAGAAGGCTTTAAGAGTTCCTCCACCTAAGGTAAGCTGGTGCTAAGCTGAGTCTGCAGTTATCTCTCATCCACTGTGCTGAATGCAGGAAGAGGGGAAAGGGAAGGGAAAATAAGGGCTCGGCATTCTGTTGCCAGATTGACTCCATCTTCAAAGAGATATTAACATAACGCCAGTTTCCCTTTTATCTTCCTTTAATTTCAAGGATGCCAGCCCAAATTAAAATGCAATGCGACTGAAATGAACTTAAAATATCAGATACACAAAGGACAGAGAGAATGAAGAAAATTATGGAGAGGAAGATATGTAGGTTTCCAACATTGATCTGAAAGAAAAATATGAAGATCTTCTAATCAATGACACCATCTTAGATCATACCTGTTGTAGTAGTGTCCACTTCTTAGTGCAAAAGGCACAGTAAACACACGATGACCGATTTAAGAGAAGTGAAGAGGAAGGAAATGAAGGAAAATATTTGGAAACATGCAAGTTGGTTGCAGGTTCAGTGAATTAGTCCTAGAACTTTTAGGCTCATTAAATTCCGCCATAATAAGATTAGATTTGCCTTAAACTTGAGCCATGCTAAATAGGACACTTGGAGCCATATTGTTATCATCATACTTATTTAGAGAAATCATCCTTTAAATGTTTGGCACTGACATCAAGCAGGAAGCTTAATAACACTCTAATAGGACTGAATTTCAGTTTTTAACCAAGATGAGCTGGTTTTGTGAAAGTGCTGCATCCCCAGGTGACAGCACTGTTTCATTGATACGCAAAATGGGCTCCACAAACACGCCAAGAAACTGCTTTAATGACTGTTTTCCATGTCGAGAACAAAGACTCAAGACTTGCAGCTGTTTCCCACTCAGTTTGTTTAAAAAATGAGCTCCTGATGAGGCAATGCTGCCTCCCAAATGCGGTGTGGAAATTAAAAAAGAGTTAAGCCAAGTGCAACTTGTTCAGAATGCCAAGTAGAGTTTTTAAATCCATATAAGTCGGCACTGGCTTCCTATAGGCTGTTCAGATCAGCGAGGGAATAGAAATGGCCCATCTAGCTCAACTGCCACAGCACAACAAAACATACATGTCACATTGTGGCTGCAAGACAGAACCCTCTGTCTCCCTTTGTCGCCCTGGCTCCATATATATATTTCATTGGCCTTGTGTGTCTTTGAAAGTTTCTTTGCCTTCTGTATTTGTATCTCAAAACTTGTGGTAAATTTTAACCATGTCCCTTCGGCAGGAGTACACATCCGTCTCCCTCCTCTGTGGAACCAGCTGGCAGCATAATGTTAGAGATCGAGTGTCACAACTGCTTCCCCAGGTTCTCAAAAGAAGCTTTCTGCTGCTCTGTCCCCGTGCAACGTTGCTGTCACCGACATAGCATGTTTAAGATAAAAACAGGGAATAAAGGATCTTGGAAGATGATGTAGCAGGGCTGGTGATAGAGCAAAAGATCAGAATGCAGTAAAGAACTCTGGGAACTGAGAAAGGCAGAGAAGGAGAGGGGAGGCATGCATACTAATGCCGCCCTCTGGATCCTTGTCTCTCTTTCACTACTTTGCATAGGGGTCTTCAACTTCAGTATTCACCATTTCTATGTGATGACACCTCCTACCCAGTATTCTTTTATCCCATAGAATTTCCTCACTGAAGCACTTGTGAATCACCAAGCCGGGGTTGTTTCTGCTCTGTCTTCCTGACCTCTGTCCAAGTGTCTTTATCCTGGTGTCAATCCATCCAATAGAGCCATCTGCACTGCATAGAAGTAATTTAGCTGCAGTGTACTGTAGGTAATAACTGAGACAGCATATTGACTGGGCTAATTGACTTAGAAATGATGGTAGTAAGAAGATAAATGGTAGGGTGTCTGTAATATATTTGTGTCATTAGCTGCGTACTGTACCAGAGTGAATACCTGAGGAGATGCTCAAATGGGTTGTCTGAGGGAGGTGATGGAGACAGATAAAAGTGAAGCCTGCTGGTCCTCTCTCGGCACAGAGGAGGGGACGAGGCATAAGGAGTGATTTTTGAAGACCCATATGGCCACATACAGCTTTTTTCATATGTTGAGATACACTGCCGGGGGAATTTTGCTGTCATGCAGTTTTGACCATCAATCTCATCTTTAATAATGACATTGTGTTTATGCACCTGAGATCTAGGAGGAAGAACCCAGGGCAAGAGGGATTTAAGATTCAAACAATCCTGCAAGAAATTTATTTGGAAGAATTAATTAAGGTAAACAGTGAAAATTATAATCTAAAATGTTTTGCAAGCATCCATCACAATTTACTGGTCAACTTCCCAGTTATTTTTTGCATGAAAAATAAAGATTTTTCCCGGCATTAAGGGATTTTATATGGAATTTTGTGTGTACACACTTTTGGTTTCCGTCCAAATGAAGTCATGACTTGTTTACAACCTGTCTGATCAGCTTACTGCTCATGTTTCTTGCCCTGTTGAGCTTTGTCATACCAATGATGCCATGTTCCCAGAGCTCAGCAATTAACTTCGGTAAATTAAGTCTGCTTCATTGAGTATGTCACTTGATTTTATTAAGTGAGCATGCTATCATAGGTGATAAAAATGACAGCTGAAAAACAAAATTA